>CP099853.1:3207133-3807133 GCA_030062745.1 Capitulum mitella | reverse complement strand
TCTGGAAAACACCCATATTGTTAGGAAGCGCAGTGGAGATTTGCCTGCGGCCAGAAGCTTGTGTGAAGCTGACGCTCTGCATGTGGTTTTGCAGGCACGCTTCGAACCATGCATTGTCTAAGCGATAATAAGGTTTTACGTAAATGAGTTAATAAAGTTTAAAAGCTTAAGATTACTAAGACAAAAAAAGTTTGATGAGAAACTTCGAATAATCTTCGACGTCGAAACATTTAATGACATCGAGCAGACAGACAAGCAAGATTTCGTTATGATCATAGCCAGAGCGCACAGTCACAGATGGTTACCAGAACCGTTTCCGTGGAATGACAAGTGCGGAAGCCATGGTGACTATCAAAGAGGAGATGGTTGAAGGTAAGGCAGTGGTAAAGCTGGAACTGTATAATGCGCTCAATTGTTTTGGATTTGTCGAGGACAATGGATATGGGTCTGAAGCTGGAACGGCTGGAGGGATCTCGGGATCTGTGGACAGAACTGACGAGTGAATGTTTCCACTTGCCAGGGAAAACAAAGAGGAGAAGGCATAAGCTAACGATGCGGAGCACGATAGGACCAAGAGCAGGCATGCAAGCTTCGATCGTGCGGACTGATATTTCATAAAGTCCACGTGCAGAGATGCCATGCATACCAAGAATGATATTCGACGGCATCTGCAAATCAACCGGGGAGACTTAACTCGGCACCGCCTGGCGTGTTCTGTACCCGCTACCGCCTGGGTGTGTCAAAAAGGGCACGTCATGGTATCTCAGGATCTAACCGTCAGATCCAAACCGGTCTGCCACCAAACGATAGCCCTGAGTCTTGCAATTCAGAAAACATTATGCTAGTCATGGTCATGTAGCTGGTGACGTCACGGATCACGTAAGACGCATAACACGACGTCCGAAAAACTGACACCGGTTCTTACATCATATCATCGGCGATACTGGTCTTAGAGCCTTCAGGTTTCAAACGAAAGGTCACGAACTTCTGCATCAGAAGCGTGCCAAAATGTTGAGAAATATTCGGTCAAGGTTAGCTTAAACCAGACGAGATATTGTTCTCACCTTACATGCCAAGGATCGAAACTTACTCGCAACCGTTTTGAGCCACGTGAGAAAAAGGAGAGATGTGAAACCTTTTGATGATCAGTTTTGCATTACCTGCTTTTCGTCCGGTCAAGGTTATTCTAGGTCAGGTCAGATAGCGTTGCATTTTTTGCATTTTTTGCATTAGAATGCGTTTCTTTCCATTCTGTAAAAACAGTAATATTTACTCACTGGGATTCCCAATTCTGTCAAACACAGAACTAAAATGACATTTCGTGATAATTAAATCACTCAGTCTGTTCTTTATCGGGTCATGGCTAAGCCAAGTCAGAACAGAGAGTTATTTTTGATCTTCTGACTAGTGCTCTCTGCTGTTATTAAAAGATCTGCCACAGAAGATGTTGTATTTCACTTCGTTTTGACATCTGCTCATGATATGGCCTGACGTGACTTCAACTTGCATTTGGAGAACCGTGCTACGAGGTGCATTAAGATTCACTTGTCTGGCTTGAACGATGGGGAAGATCAGCGGCAACCACTTCTGTCACCCACAATGAAAACCAGTCCAATTATCATCATGAATGTGACTTAGCATGACCTCTAATGCTGACGTGTCACGGTTGTATATTTTTTGAGGGACCATGCTCAATGGAAATACAAGTAATCAGTGTCGCGATTACTTGCATATAGATTATAGTCGCGAATATTATTTAACCCGTCCCCGACTGGGGGCGCAGTTGACTGCCCCCTGAGGTTTTTCTGGGACTGCGAGAGAATCAAGAAACACAGAGTCACGAAACTTTGTGTACCTTTTGCTTCATTATTTTTACATCTTGTGTCAAAGTTTTGACTTCATGTCAGGTCAGGTGCTTGACCTAGGTCAGGTCAAACAGCCCTATGTCTAAAAAGCTTTAGCGCCCTGTAACTTTTTTGCAACACAAGATATCACAGTAATACTTTGAGGAATTAGTGATCTTGACAGATGCAACAAATCTGCTATCTCAGATTTTTCGGAATTTTCCGGGTCATTGACCTAAGGTCAAGCCCATTTTTAAGACATGTCGTTTTTTTCGGAAATTGACGCGATATTTCATGAATTTTTTTACTGTGGATTGAAGCAGACATCTAGGTACCGTCATCGGGCAAAGTATCAACGACTTCCAGCCATTGCACTGAGGTCAGGTCACGAATAACTGTTGTGAGCCAAAATGTACCACCTTCAAAACCAGCGATGAATTACTCAGAATGGGTAGAAATTAGCAGAACTGGACTGCACAGACGTAAGTAATACCAGGAACCTCAAAAAGTTAAAAAAATAGCATATTTTGGAAATAAACAGACTCTCGCGAATAAAGTCCCGCCAATTCTGTAGACTATACTATATTCGGTAACTAATGACTTTTTGAAAATTTAAGCATGAAAAGCCATCACAAGAATCACTAAGATCAATAAAATTTACATGGATAGGCTTTTCTCGCGAAAATAAAGGAATGCTAAAATTAATTCCGTCAATTTGTTAATGCATACGGCTGCGCCGCACGCCAACAGCGGACGTGAGAATTGGTGGTCCTTTAACTCAACGTTTCGCTGTATATACTAAACAAATCCGACAAATGAGATGTGTATCGGCATTTGCGGACCTTTACTTGTGCCCTAGTGCCTTTAACCACACGCTGTTGGACACAGCCCTTGAGATTGAGGCCGTTTCTCAGTCTCATCCAGTCAGCTATAAGAAAACATATATAGGACGTAAATTGCTTACATATTATCTAAAACTAAAAATCAGACCAGTTCATAGCTCTACTCGTCACAAGCTTTCCAACGGCGTGCTTATTTTTATCGTGCGACCAACCGTTCTTGGGTTAGAGAGGGGGGTGGGCGGCCAACGGCCCTCCCCCAGTCGCGCATTATCGTAACTGACCGACGGTCCTGCGCGGGTTAAAAAAGCGAAGCATGTTCGCGCCAACGCCCAAAGAGACAAACACATTCATGCAAGGGTTTACTAATGATTTTATGTCTGAATGACGTGATCTAGCATGGAAATGTTTTTGATGTTACGATGTGTAAAACGAATTGATGAACAGGCACAGAAAGTTTGGTTGGTCTAACTCTAACGGGTCGGAAGTTATTCGCGAAAAACCGAGGGGGTGGCCAATTTGGCACCCTCCAGACGTTGCCAGGTTAGAAGCGCACGCTTCCACCCGCGGAAGCCTGCATGGGATCCGCGGATCGCCTCCCTGTAGCTGTGCCTCGTCGGCAGCCCTGGGGCGGACTCCCATACAACAATCGCATATAACGTATATACGTATATACGCGCCTATATGCAGATATGTATCGATGATGCTATACACGTTACGTAATATGTCTCGTATATCTGTACGTGCATAGTGGCCATCCGTTACATGTGCCACTTGCCCATTCGCGGATGCGTGCGTTCGCGCATACGCGAATTTGCCATAAGTACATTTGCGATGCGTACATTTGCACTTAGGTGCATTTGCGCGTACGCGTATTTGCGTATGTACATTTGTTTGCGTACAGGTCTCCACAAAAGTAATGGTAGGTATTGGGGTTTTTGTGGTAAACAGGCCATAGCTCCGTCGGCTATGGTTCTAATGTAATGGAATATGAGCAGCTGTTTGCCGCGAGGTAGGAGTACCCCAAATAACTTCAAACGTGTGTTTGAAATTTCAACTTCGTGCCTAAAAACACGAAAAACCATATTTACGCTCGGCAGGCAGTGACATCGGACAGGTTTCCTAGCTCTGCCACCGCGGTAACCTTCTCGGCTAATAAGATCAGTTGTGCTGTGAATGGAGTACTGGATAGAGGCTATGAGGAGTGAGCGCGTCTTGATCACGTGACATGTTCTGCCGGAGGGCTGTGAGGACGTCGCGGAGACTGACCAGGCCGTATCGGCCTACAGTCCCTTCCAATCAGGTAGTTTTTCACCTGACTGGATCTCCACGTTTGACGCGAGCAATGAAGGCTGAGCGATTTCTCAGCCATAGCGTTTGAAATAACTTACATACGAATGAACGATTCATACTGTGTACAAATGAAGCCTTTATGATAATTATATGGTGGATGCTATTGCCAGGCCAGATTAATGGTAATGACACAAGGTTAAACGGACAAATACTTCGTTTATGTACAAGCGAGCTCTTAACTCACCCGAATGTATTTTGACACACATACAATCACATTATCAAGACCGGAATTTCGTATCTCTTGGGTGAGGGAGGGTGTATTCCCCAATGTTCAGCTTACTTCCCAATGACGGTTTACAGCTTATCTCGCTATCTCCAATGCTGGGCTGGGCCCCCTCACAGTGTGGAACTTGGTCCCAAATACTTTGTCATTTCGCAATGATCAGAACCTAACCCTCGTCGGACGGGGTGGGGGTGGAGCCATCCCTAAGCATTATTTCCGGGACCGCAGCAAAACGGTGATCTAGCCTCAGGATACCGAGCCATTAGATGTTATTACTAGAAGCGTGCAGAGGGATTTTCATGCAAATGTCTGTTTTTTTTACTGCTTCAGGGCAGCAGATATGCATAAACGGTAAATGACGGGCATGAAATCGGTACAGAATCGCAGTCCACATGAGAGCAGGCCACTTTAGATAGCTCGATGATCTTTTCAAGGTGAAATAAAGTCAGTAACCTTAAATGACCTTTCTGGCTTTAGAACGTTGCCATGTATTTTTGGGCGTCATGATTTTAGGCCTAGTTGGCCTCAAATGTGTGGTTTTTAACTGAGCAAAATCAATTTATAGCTCCCAAGTATAACGTTTGACCTGACCATGGAGGTCACTGGCAAACCTGACGGGGTCGACACGGCCACCATTGGATTCCATGGGCATATGGATATTGATTTCTTTTTGTCCCGAGGCGCTAGCTCAATCAGGGGACGAATGGCGAGGGGGGTGCCTAACCCCGTCCCGTCATCGGTGCGAGTGAAAATCCCTCAAGTACGGCGAGGGCTCAATAGGCGTAGACATTATAGTGCTAAGAATGCTGGAAAACATTGATATTCATATCCTACCCAAATCAGACATTTCATGTGGCGTCAAGATAATATGAAGAGAAAAGAGCAAATTGTAGATCAGTTATTCGTTCTCGGTACGATGAACCCGGGATGACCAGTCGGAGCGTAACTTTTGGCACTAATAACACGGATCCACTCCTGTCACCGATGTCTTCCATTGGATGGCTTTACATAACTGCAACTTCTATTTGACTTGGCTAGGGCTGAACCGTTCGCGCAGATTACCAATGGTTCGTGATACGTATGCCTTTGCATATGCATCATTTCAACGAAACGAATGAAATGGGAGACCATGTAGCACTTTCGAAAGATAATTATACAATAGTAGTTTATGGTATGGCTGCATAGGCGTAGGAGCATTTCATAAAAGAAGAGGGGGCAGGGATCACATTTTTTTTGCTGGCTCGGGGCCGAGGGAAGGAGATGTTTAACCCGTCCACGACTGGGGGGTGGGAGGGGGGGGGTTAACTGCCCCCTGAAGTTTTTCTGGGATTGCGAGAGAACGAAGGAACACAGAGTCACGAAACTTTGTGTACCTTTTGCTTCATCAATTTTACATCTCGTGTCAAACTCTGATGTCAGTTCAGGTCAGGTGCCTGGCCTAGGTCAGGTCAAACAAACCTATGTCCAAAAAAGTTTAGCGCCCTCTAGCTTTTTCGCAGAACAAGATATCTCAATAATACTTTCAGGGATCAGTGATCGTGCTAGATGCAACAAATCTGCCATCTCAGATTTTTCGGAATTTTCCGGGTCATTGACCTAAGGTGAAACCCATTTTTAAGACATGTCGTCTTTTCGGAAATTGACGGAATTAGCAGTACTGAAACAATGCAGATGAGCGCATCTGTATAGAATGAAGCGAAGCATTGTCACCTACTATGTTGTGTTCTTGTGACGATGTATTACCTACGGTACAGGAACTACGCTCAATATTGTCAAGGAGCCTAATCCCTACAATTACTTTTGTAGAGAGCTGTATGTGCATTCCACATATGTATGTGCTGTGTGTGCATTGTCTGGTTACCATTTGTAATGCGATAGTTTAAGGTGAGATCTGTGCGATGAAATGAGGAGGGTTCGGCTTCATCAAAGCTTGACAATTCCTAACCCGTCCCGACTGAGGGGGCAGTTGACCGCCCCCCCTTGAGGTTTTTCTGGGATTGCGAGTGAACGAACAAACACAGGGTCACAAAACTTGGTATACGTTTTGCTTCATCAATTTTACATCTCGTGTCAATATTTTGACCTCAGGTCAGGTCAGGTGCCTGAGCTAGGTCACGTCAAACAGACCTATCTCCAAAAAAATTTAGCGCTCTTTTATCTATCTAACTTTTTTGCAAAACAAGATATCAAAATAATACTTTCAGGGATTAGTGATCGTGATAGATGCAACAAATCTGCTATCTCAGATCTTTTGGAATTTTCCGGGTCATTCACCTAAGGTGAAACCCATTTTTAAGACATGTCGTCGTTTTTTCGGAAACTGACGGGATATTTCATAACATTTTTAGTGTGGAGTGAAGCAGACATCTAGTTACCGTCATTGGGCAAAGTATCAGTGACTTCCAGCCACTGACCTGAGGTCAGGTCACGAATAATTGTAGTGAGCCAAAACGCACCACCGTCAAAATTAGCGATGAATTACTCAGAATGGGTAGAAAATGGCAGAAAAAGCTTGCACAGACGTAAGTAATACCAGGAACCTCAAAAAGTTTGAAAAAATAACATATTTTGGAAATGAACAGGCTCTCGCGAATAAAGTTCCGCCAGTTGTGTACATTGGTAATTAATGAATTTTTCCAAAATTTAAGCATGAACAACCATCACAGGAATCACTAAGATTAATAAAATTTACATAGGTAGGCTTTTTTCGCGAAAATAAAGGAACGCTAAAATTAGTTCCCGTCAATTTGGTACTGCATACGGCAGCGGCACACACTGACAGCTGCCGCGAGAAATGCCGTGTCTTTAACTCGACGTTTCGGCGTATATATTGAACAAATCTGGGAAATTATACGTGTATCGGCATCTGAGGACCTTTACTTGTGCGCTGGTGCTTTTACCTATGCTTTATTAGTCACAGCCCTTGAGATTCAGGCCATTTCTCGGTCTCATGCAGTTGGCCATGAGAAAACATATATAGGGCGTAAATTGCTTACATACTATTTAAAACTAAAAATGGGACCAGTTTCGACCTCTACTCGTCACAGGCTTTCGAACGGTATGCTTATTTTTATCGTGCGACCAAAAGTTCGTGAGTTAGAGGGGGGCGGCCAACTGTTCCCCCCCAGTCGTTCATGTTCGAAATCGACCGACGGTCGTGCGCGGATTAACCCTATTCCCGGAGGGCTAGCGGTATGGCTGATTCCCGGCAGGTGAGGGGGACAGATTCGGGTCCCCCCTGAGATCTCAAGAACTACTCGTCGGATTTCATCGCAATAAACGGCAATGGATATGCCATGACGTAAGCTACATTTTTGTAAAAAGAAGTATCCGTAATTTTAAAAGGGGTGGGCACGGGGGGGACGAAAAACTCAAAATGGGAAATACTTTTGGACTCCTTATAACTCCGTTGTTTATGGACCGATTTCGATGAAATCGGCATGAATCGAGATATGTGATTATTGGAGATTTTAGAGATTATTTTACCATGGGTCTATAAATTTGAATTTTTTAGAAAATTTATAGGCGGCCACAGAGTTATGAATGAGTTATGAATGAGAGTCAATGATTTATGAATCTAGGAGGATTAGTTTTTCAAAACCCGATTTAACAAAAAAGTTAAAAACACTTTTTTGGCCTATTCTAGTCATGTTATGATGACGAAACAGAAATCATATTGCAATGCTTGCACAACGGTAGCATAGGCGGTGCCAGGGACATGAAAAAGGGAGCACTGCCATGGTCACATCTTCAGATCAGCTTATGACCTGTGACCTTAAACGACCTCCAATGACCTTGGAATCACTTGAAATGATCTCGTGTGCATTTGGTGTTATCTGGGAACGTTTCGACTCATTTGATTTCACTCTATTTCTGAGATTTCATTTTACGGTTGTTATGATGTAGGGTCCGGGCAATGACATTTTAGGTTATAGCTCCGTGATCCGATCGAGCCAAAGCGTGATACACAAGTAGTGAGCACCCTTCTACGTCATGTGTATTCTGACTTTGGCATTTGAGGGGATAGCGCCAAAATATTTGCTATAAAACAAAATTTTGACTTTTGGCCTTGACCTGACCTTGTAAAGTTAAACTCAGATGAACAAAATTGTACTTGCGTGTTGTTTGAGTATTTACCTATACATCCATATAAAGTTTTCAGTGCCATCTTAAAAACGCTCCTTTTGACAGTCATTTTTCTTGTACCCTTAACAGGGCCAAAATGGCCTGAGGTGCCTGCCAAAAACGTTTCCTGGCTCCGCCCCTGAGCAAAATAGAATTACGAAACGTTGTCACAGTAAGTAGAAAGAATAGTTAGGAAAAGTGACCAAGTTTCGTGAAGCTGCGTCAAAAACCCTGGAATTGGCAAGCCAAAAACCCGAGGGGGCCGGATTCATTCCCGCAGCCGGGAATTGGGTTAAGACGTAATCCTGTAGCTAGTTCAAAACTGGGTATTAAAAATGAAGTTGAAAGGTCCGTACACGGCATTGGGAAAGCGTTCCCTGGGCGAATCTTTGCAAGTTGACGTGATGGATAGACCAGGAAGATTTTAACATTTCAGCCCGAATTTCAGTTATTAAGGCGATGATTGCAGTTACATTGAGTTACTGACATATCCCGTTTCTGAAAGCTGGATTTCGTTTGTAAATGTGGTTTATAACTCACATAAAACTTTCATTTTATAAAAAAAACAAAATTTAATTGAAACCCCAAACTTGTATTCATTTCCAAAACTTTGTCAGCATCTAGGATCAGGGACACTCCATATTCACTTGCAATAATTGGTCCCTTGGATCTGTGCATTGGTGAGCCGCTTTTTACACGTAAATGCATAAACGGACGGTGCCCCAGGTTTTTTTTTTTTTTTTTTTTTTTTTTTTTTTTTTTTTTTTTTTTTTTTTTTTTCTGGGCAAAGTTAGAGAGCTGGTTTAAAAGTGCGTTAGTACGCCCGTAGAATCCCAAATTATTGAACTGCAGTTATATGAATTAACCCTATTCCTGTTTTAGGCTGGGGGGCTTCAAAAGCTTTTATACTCTGTTCTTTCCTTTCTCTTTATTTCTTTTCTTTCCTTTTTATATTCTTTTTATATTTTGGCTTTTATACTCGACATTTGCAGGATTTTTAAGGCATTTTCATGGAACCTGATCATTTTTCCTGTCTCATGTACATATACTATCACTATTTCTATCACTTTTTCTTTCTACATATAGTGTTAGATTTTCGTTATTTTGGTTTCCCCAGTGGCGGAGCCAGGTCACGTTCTTTGGAGACACCTCAGGTCTTAAAGATATTGTGCAATGTGGAATAAGCGAAATGTTTGGCGTAGAAGAAAAATGGCTGTTAAAAAACGGCTTCTTAAGATAGTTTTTAAAACTGATATAAGTGTATGGACAAATAATTTTGCAAGCATGGCAGAATATTTCTGTTGACCTGGGCCCTTTTTATGGGGCCAGGTCAAGGCCAGGATTCAAAATATGATCGATGAGAAGTTTTTTGACATTTATGTTCAAAACGAGAGACCCCAAAAACTACGAAATAAGATGATGTTCTGGACCTGTAATTTTCATGTTAATATCAAATCATGCGATGGAGCTATGACCTTAAAATTACGAGGGTCGCAAACAGGACATTCAGCAATGCAATCTGCTCAAATGCATGACATCGTTTAAAAACAGTATAAGACGACCCCAACTCCACTTTCTGTGACTTCGGGATCATTTGAGGTCAAACGTCGCTAGGCGATCAGACAAAAATGCGACAATGACAGTTCTCCAGTCTTCCTTGTCATGTTCGTGGCATCGCCTATGTCTACATTATACAAATAACCTAGTGCAATTTTTACTTCGTAAATCCAAATCGATTTTTTGCAAGCTAAAAAACACATTTCCTTTAAATTGAATTATTTAAAAAGGTAACATTGTTCAAGCACTGAACACCTACGTATGTTGCCAAAATTCTAAGCTTTTGGGGTACAGGCGATAATCCCGTCAGGTAGCCCTTGATTCATGCCCATTGGACGAAAATTTGCGAGCAGACATCGAAGTTGCACCAAGCAAAAAAAAAGGAAAAACTGTACGCGCTTTTAACTTTTTTGTTTCTGTACTCACCCCTTGCAAGATTTTCCGAACTCCTTTTCATAATAATGTGGTTTACATCGTGGCGAATCGATTGCCTTTTATTGTGACCAAATCGGATGATTTGTTCTCGAGATCTCAGGGGGGGGTTGAATAAGCCCTCCCCCTTACGGGAATGTGTCCAAGAGTTATGAGTTTGGGAAAAAGGGATTAAAGCCTAATGAAAACACCAACTAATGGTGGTATATATTCCCGCCCGAAGCTGGGAAATTTGCATATTTTGACCATTTCTTTTAAATTAAAGACCGAAGTCCATTAGGGCCTTGGGATCCTATAATGTGATGACATTTTTTTTTCATCTCCTTCGGAAAACCGCGTTAAAACTCAGCTCAGCATTGCCGTACGGTGGCCATGGCGATCTGCAGCCGTCCCACAAGCCTCGAAGATTCCATAGCGGCTTAGCTTGTTCTCCGTGCCGTTCCCAGCCCCACCTCCAGCCGGGGCCATAAACACGGGCGGATTTAAGAAGAACAGACGTCGCGAGCTCCCGGCCGACAGGCAATGCCGAGCCAGCCAGAGCGAAGGACACAACAGCGATCGCCAGTCAGAGTCAGAGGCCGAGAGAGGGCAGACTAGCTCGGGCGTGTGAAAGCGGACGACTCTGTCCGGGAGCAGAGCGCACCCTGCGGAGCGGCGGTGAACTGGGCCGAGTCCGATCACTGTAGACTCAGCCGGCACCTTTGGCCGGACGCGGCCGGGGTCCGGCGGCCCCTGGGACACCGCCTTCTGAAGATCGCTGTGTACATTAACCCTATTCCCGGCAGGGGGGGGGGCTGAATCCGCCCCCACTCAGGTTTTTTTTGTTTGCCAATTCCAGGCTTTTTAACGCAGCTTCACGAAACATGGTCACTTTTCCTAGCTATTCTTTCTACGTGCTGTGACAAAATTTCAAAATTCTATTTTGCTCAGGGACGCAGGGACAAAATCTATTTCACTCAGCCAGGCAACGTTTTTGGGAGGCACCTCATGCCATTTTTGGCCATGTTGAGGGTAAAGGGAAAATGGCTGCCAAAAATAGAGTTTTAAAGATAGAACTTAAAACTTTATATTGATCTATAGCTAAATAGTTGGGCAATGTGCAGATGTAATTTTGTTTATCTGAGGCCACTTTACAAGGTCAGGTCAACGTCAAAAGTCAACATTTTTTTCCTATAATTTCGGCGCCGTTTTTCAAATGCCAAACCCGGAATATATATGACGCAGAAGGGTGCTTTCTAGTTGTGTACCAAGTTTCAGCTTGATATCAGGTCGGATCACGGAGCTATGACCTAAAATGTCAGTGCGCGTACTCTATATCGCAATAGCCATAAAATTAAATTTTTGAAATAGAGTGAATCCAAATGATTGAAAACGCTTGCAGACAATATTAAATGCGCACGAGATCATTCCAAGTGACCCCACGGTCACTGAAGGTCATTTAAGGTCAAAGGTCAAAGTTGATCTGAAGAACGTGTGACCATGACAGTTCCCCCTTTTTCATGTCCCTGGCACCGCCTATGCTAACATTATACAAACATTGTGATGCGATTCGCACTTCTTTATTTTAACATGACTAGCAGAAGCCAAAAAAGGGTGTTTGCCTCTTTTGTTTATTAAGTTGTTAGAAAACTAATCCTCCTATTTTTTTAACCCTGTGAACGCCCATGAATATTCTCAAAATTTCAGATTTACGGACCCGTGGTAAAAGCCCTATCCATAATCTCTCGATTCATGCCAGTTTCATCAAAATCGGTTGATAAACAATGGAGTTATAAGAAGTTCAAAAGTACCCCCCATTTTGACATTTTTGCCCCCCTGTATCCACACTTTTCAAAATTTTGATTTTCTTATAAAAATGTAGTTCACGTTACGGCAAATCGATTGCCGTTTGTTGCGATGAAATCGAATGAGTAGTTCTCAAGATCACAGGGGGGGGTCGGATCCGCCCGCCCGCCCTGCCGGGAATCGGCCATACCGTCTAGCCCTCCGGGAATAGGGTTAAGCCGTCAAGAAGTTCAGAGTTGCAGGCCTCCAAGAAGGATTGCTAAACCAGTCTATGGTCGTTACAGCGCAAGTCAGCTCACGGATTCCCCCCGACTCTCCAGATCATCCACCTTCTGCCCAGCGGTTCTAAGGTCATGTGGGGATTTTTAGCAGTAATGGGCCCCATAAAGGTTCTCTTTTTCAAACGCCCAAGGGGAGGGCCCGATTATTTGCGAACCATCAGCTACCGCAGATGACGGCATGATGACCGGTTATAAATGCGCGCGTAAGACGGCTCTTACACGTGCGTATGCCTGACGGCGACCATTGCACTCCAATGTGTATATAATTTTTGGATGAGCTGTAATTAAGGTTAAGGTGAGCGCATATGTATCGGATCGCCGTTTCTTGGTGCAGGACGTGTGGTAGTTTGACTAGCCATAAATTGCACGAAAACACGATATAAATATTTAATTTTACTGAATTTCGGAAGGGACGAAAAGCGTGGACCCCAGAAACCGGTGATGACAGAGCAGCGCACGCGAATGACGAGGACAATGTTGGTTTACTTGTTGGCTTGAGGCTGGTGTTTGACTTTGATTCGGCTCATATCGCCCAGATGCTTTGCCTTAAGTGTAGTTTACGTCATGGCAAATCGATTGCCGTTTGTTGCGATAAAATCGGATGTGTACGTCTCGAGATCTCCGGGGGCGGGGGGGGGGGGCGAATCCGCCACCTGGCCGGGAATCTGCCATACCATGTAGCCCTCGGGGAATAGGTTTAAGTTTTCCGGCAGCTGAGCTTTCGTTTTGGAAAATAAGGAAAGTTTGGCCGCCAAGACGAGTCCACTGTATTTCTGTGCAAGACTGGTTGCGCCATTGTTATTTGTGGTGACACTGCCACACGCAATGATATTCAGTGGTGAGGTGATGTCAACTCGTATGTCATCCCGAAACTTGCTGTTTGGCTCCGTCAGTGCCTTCTTGTTCCATCTTTAGACAACGATATAGAAATAAAAGCATGCATTTCCTTGTTTTACGGCATTTTAATTCATCAGTATTGGATAACACACAAAATACGACTACGTCCTCACTGAAGCCATCTCTTACATCAGTTCTGATCCTCTAACCGTCGCACAAGCGCTAGTATGCAGGTGTCCAGGGTTGCCTATCATTAATTGTAAGCAAAGTCCTGTCTCGCATTGCATCATTTTTAATGTCATTGTAGTTGTCATCAGGGACGTAGCCAAAGGGGACCATAAGGGCCATGCCCCCGTGAGCCAATCGGTCTAGACTAGATACATGGCAATTTCGCATGAATACGTAATAGCGGTGATATATATGTCGCAAAACAAACATTATATGTTTTCCTTTGCATTAAATATGGGATAAATTGCCCAAAATTGCTGTCTTTTCTTGTAAATTTCGTCATATGTCTGCGGCATGTGACAAAATCTGACATTTTCCCCCTGACAGGGCCTATTTTAACATGTTAACTGGGGGGCAAATGCCCCCCACCCCCCAGTCGTACACTTTGCCCCCTCCAGCCAAGAGCCTTTGCCCATGCAAAAAAAAAAACAGCCAGGAGCAGAACAACCACTGCTGTCATCTGTCGCTGTCTAGCGTAACCAGGAGAGTATTCCATAAATCGCTGCGCGCGAGAATCTCTCGCGAAGCAGCATCTTATCTAGCAAGGATGTTTTGAATCACTGACTAATTTTGGAGCACACTTAGAAGCATCAGTTTTTGATACGTATTGTAGACATGCGTAATGGCTATTGGCGAGCGTGTTTGGTAATTGGTACGCCGGCACCCGATGCCGTGATTGTCTCGTGGGCGGCCAAGGCGTTTCATTGCATTGTAAGCACGTTAAAGATGGCGAGGCACGTGGCCATGTATTACATGTTAAAACGCAAGAAAACTGAAGGGTGAGCTGGTGGTCAGAACGATTTCACTATGGTGGGATAATGTTTATATGAATGCGATAGCAGCCCAGCAATGCTGTAGTTATCACCTTGATCTGAAAACCCTGCTAAAATCCCAGTGCCTAACTGGTGAAACTTCACTGAACTAGGCGGCTAAACCATAGTTTTACGCGAGGAAAAAGGAAAAGTAATCAGTCATATATTAAAACCGTCACTCTTGCTGCTCCCTGTGCATGAGTTTATGCATCCCATGAGCATGTTCTATCTGCTTCACCAACGTGGCATAGCCCAGACTGCAGATCATGGCAAGTGTTGACGATATGTCATTGGGCGTAGCCAGGACGAATACTTCAATTTGAGGTGGCTTTTTTATTTTGGGGCCGATAATCTGGAAATGGATCAATTTGTTCTGCCTGTGTTGGGACAACTTTAGCACTTTTGCGTAGGACTGCGAAACATATTTGCCAAAATTTGGCGACAAACCGTATTTTGGGGATAATTAGATCAGCAGAAAGTATCCGGACAGGCAACCTGCCGCCCCACGTAGGGGAGAATCGAAGCTGCCGCAACATCTCGTCAGTATCCTGGCCATCGTTTGCAGACTGCGACTGAAAAAGAACAGCTCTGAAGTGTTACACCTGACGATGCCGCGGTAACCCAAGGTGCCGGTCTAACAACTTCCCTCGCATTCTTAGATGCTGGGATATTTAAGAACCGCTTGCGTCAATGCCGAAAGTACTTTTTATAACGGAATTCTGTGCCACTATGTCTGGACCACGAGAAAAAGCCTAGCTTTGGGTGATCGGTGCTCCGGTGGAGCCAGCGTCAGGCAACAAACTAACTCCATGGGGAGAAGTGCTGCAGCAATATTTTCAGTCCCACCGCTGGTTGGTTAGGTTATTGGGGCTTAGAGGCGCACCGACTACAGGGCCATTCGGCGCCCATCAGTCCCACCGTGTGGATGGGCTTACCTAGAGGGAGATCAAAACACAGATCGTCCGCGAAGTGATGAGAGTGTGGAACAAACCCGTATTCTTACTGCACCGGAGCGGAACGTGATAAAGAAGTTCGACAGGAAGTTTGACCAGCACCAAACTGTCATCCAAGACAAATGCTGGAGGTCCACCCCCGAAATTGACAAGAAGAATGGATTTAGGGACAACCTCAAAAACCTTTTTGACAGTGCCCTTGTCGGCACCAGTAAGATCATCAGACCCAAGAGGATAAAGACATTCTCAAGCCCCAAAGGGAAACACGTCGCCAAGGCGTCCTATTGGTTTACGATAAGTTTCTTTCTGAGGAGGAGCGAGCTCTTGAACGACAACAGTAGGCCGAAGTTTCAAAGGGCCCACCGTTAGACTGAACAGTAGGTCGAGCAGGAGGCAACTGCCCAGTTGGAATGCTCGTCTGCCCGCAACACACAACTGACAGATCAGATCAGACAGATGACCCGCAGCCCTTCGCCATACCTTCTCCTTCGAAGCGGCCCTGCAGGAGAGCCAAGAACATCGTCACTCCTGGTCTGGCAGCAGCCTTCGATCGGACCAAGCTCAATGATCGCTCTGCAATCCACTTCCTGTCGGCGACGGCCTCAGCCCTCGGCCACGGCTCCTCTAAATTGGCGATCACAGAAGCTCGACCCGACGGGCTCGTGGATCGCAGAGGGAAGCCATTGCGGACAAAATCCAGCATTCTTTTTCCGTGCCACCCAACCTGGTGATCCACTGGGACGGCAAACTGTTACCTGACGATGGAAAGGAAAAGGTGGATCGACTTCCTGTCATTGTAACCGGTCCAAGAAGTACCACCAAGCTCCTCGGTGTTCCGAAGTTTGCTAGCGGAGCTGGAGCAGCGACAGCCGACGTTGTCGCGCATTGTGTGGAAGACTGGAAGGTTTCTGATAAGGTCGTCGGCATGACCTTCGACACCAACTCCAGCAATATTGGACAAGTTGCGGGAGCAAGCACGCTTCCTCAACGGAAGCCTGGCCGACAGCTCCTTCATTTCGCTTGTCGTCATCACATCATCGAACTGGTGGCAGAGGCGGCTTTCCCCACGCGCTTCGGTCCGTCCTCGGGACCGAGAATTCCCTTGTTCAAGTACTTCAAGAAGAGATGGAGACTCATTGATCGGAGTAAGTTTGAACCCATGACGCGTGAAGACCTGGACCCAGCAGTGGCCGAGACGTTTCTTTCCTCCAAGGATCGTGTCGTGGCCTTCTGCCATGAGAAGCTCGCCGAAATCCAGCCTAGCGATGATTATCGTGAGTTCCTTGAGGTCTCGATCATCCTCTTTGGTCAAGAGCCTCCTCGGGGAATTAAGCTCCCCAACTACGTGCTCTCCACTGTGCATGGATGGAACGCATAATCTACGGGATAAAGATCTTCCTGCTTCGCCATCAGTTCTCCGTGACTCCCAGTGAACTGGGAGCACTCAAGCGCTTCGTCTCTTTCATGGTTGTTTCGTACGTCAGTGCTTGGCTCTGCTCTTCATCGGCGGCCAAGGCTTCCGTGCACGATCTGGCCGTCGTGAAAAGCCTGATTTGAATGCTGGAGTCTCGTAGGCGATCTCCAAGAAGTTCGCCAATCACTTATCATCTATTATGACATCATATACGACATTTATTATATTTATTTTATTAGAGGGGGAGGGGAGCGAAGTTCATTGTGAACTGAAATCATACGAAAACCGCCTACCGGGAAGACGATGTGCAACGGTTTTCACAAAAAATGCGAGCCTAAGGTGGGGGCCCGGCAGGGCCTATTTTAATATGTTAACTGGGGGGGGACAAATGCCCCCTCAGTCGGACACTTTTCCCCCCAGTCAAGAGCCTTTGCCCATGCAAAGAAAAAAAAACAGCCAGGTGTACTAGCGTAACCAGGAGAGTATCGCATAAAACGCTGCGCAAGAGAGTCTCGCGAACCAGCATCTTATCAACGAAGGATGTGTTGAATCATTGAGTAATGTGGGAGCACACTTCGAACCATCACTTTATAATGCGTATTGCAGGCACACCTAGTGACCGTTGGCGAGCGTGTTTCGTAATTAGTACGCCGGCACCCAACGCCGCGATTGTCTGGTGGGCGGCCAAGGCGTTTCATTGCATTGTAAGCACGTTAAAAATGATGATGACCATCTTTGATGTGTTCAAGCGCACGAAAACTGAAGGGTGAGCTGGTGGGCAGGGCGGTTTCGCTGTGGTGAGATAATGTTTATATGAATGCGGTAACAGCCCAGCAATGCTGTAGTCATCATCAGTCATCCTGATCCGAAAACCCTGCTAAAATCCCAATACCTAATTGGTAGAACTTCATTCAACTAGGCGGTTAAACCCAAGTTTTACGCGAGGAAAACGGAAAATTAATCAGTCATATATTAAAACCGTCACTCTTGCTGCTCCTTGTGCATGGGTTTGTGCATCCTATGAGCATGCTTCATCTGCTTCACGAACATGGCATAGCCCAGACTGCAGATAATGACGAGTGCTGATGATATCTCACTGAAGCGGGGCTAAGGCGAATATTTCAATTTGAGATGACATTTATTTTGGAGCCGATAATCTGGAAATGAAGCAGTTTGTTCTGCCTGTGTTGGGACAGCTTTTGCGCTTTTGTGCAGTGTTGAAAAACATATGACCAAAATTCGGTGAGAAACCGTATTTTGGGGACAGATTAGACCAACAGAAACTATCCCGGACAGGCAACCTACTGCCTCATTTAGGAAAGAATCGAAGCTGCCGCATCATCTCGTCAATATTCTGGCCATCGTTTCCAGACTGTGACCGATATATTTGAAGTACGACACGTTGCCATGCCACGGTAACCCACGGTGCCGGTTTGGCAATTTCCCGTGCGTTCTTAGACCTTAGGATACTTAAGGACCACCTGCGTCAATGAAGAAAGTACCTTTTATAACAGAAGTCTGTGCCACTATGGCTGCACCACGAGAAAAAAAAACCGCACTTTGGTTGGCCGGTGCTCAGGACTGCCTTCGCGGGGGGAAGTGCTGCAGCAATATTTTCAATCCCGCCGTGTGGATAGGCTTACCCAAAGGTAGGTCAAAACACAGATCGTCCGCAAAATGATGAAGGTGTGGAACAAAGCCCGTATTCTCACTGCACCGGAGCGGAACGTAATAAAGAAGCTCAACAGGAAGCTTGCCCAGTACCAAGCTGTCATCAAAGGCAAATGCCGGAGGTCCACTCCGGAAATTGACAAGATGAATAATCGACAACCTCAAAAACCTTTTTGACAGTGCCCTTGTCGGCACCATTAAGGTCATCAAAACCAAGAGAATAAAGACATTCTCCAGGCCCAAAGGGAGCCAGGTCGCCGAGGCGTCGTGGTGGTATTCGATAAGTTCCCTTCTGAGAAGGAGGAGCGAGCTCTTCAACGACAACAGTAGGCTCAAGCTTTAACCCTATTCCCGGCAGGGGGGGGGGGCGGAATCCGCCCCCCCTCGGGTTTTTCGCTTGCCAATTCCAGGCTTTTTAGAGCACCTTTACGGAACTTGGTGACTTTTCCTAGCTATTCCTGCTACGTGCTGTGACAAAATTTCAAAACATTGTTTTGCTCAGGGGCGGAGCCAGGCAACGTTTTTGGAAGGCACCTCATGCCATTTTTGGCCATGTTGGGGGTAAAATAAAAATGGCTGCCAAAAACAGAGTTTTTAAGCTAGAACTTAAAACTTTATATCGATGTATAGCTAAATAGTTGGGCAATGTGCAGATATAATTTTGTTCATCTGACGTCATTTTACAAGGTTAGGTCAAGGTCAAAAGTCAAAATTAGTTTTTTTGCAATACTTTCGGGGCGGTTTTTCAAATGCCAAACCCGGAATATATATGACGTAGAAGGGTGCCTTCTACTTGTGTACTAAGTTTCAGCTTGATATCAGGTCAGGTCACGGAGCTATGACCTAAAATGTCAGTGCGCGTACCCTATATCGCAATAGCCATAAAATAAAACTTTTGAAATAGAGTGAATTCAAATGATTGAAATCGTTTACAGATAATATTAAATGCACACGAGATCATTCCAAGTGACCCCAAGGTCACTGGAGGTCATTTAAGGTCAAAGGTCACAAGTTGATATGAGAAACGTGTGATCATGACAGTTCCCCCTTTTTGATGTTCCTGGCACCGCCTATGCTAACATCATACAAACATTGTAATGTGATTTGTATTTCTTTAGTATAACATGACTAGCAGAAGCCAAAAAAGGGTGTTTGCCTCTTTGGTTCATTCAGTTCTTAGAAAACTAGTCCTCCTATTTTTGGAACCCTGTGAACGCCGATGAATTTTCTCAAAATCTCAGATTTGGGGACCCATGGTAAAAGCCCGATCCATAATCTCTCGATTCATGCCAGTTTCATCGAAATCGGTCGATAAACAACGGAGTTATAAGAAGTCCAGAAGTAACCCCCATTTTGACATTATTGCCCCCCTGTATCCACAAATTTCGGAGTTTTGAAAATTTCTTTTTATAAAAATGTAGTTTACGTCACGGCAAATCGATTGCCGTTTGTTGCGATGAAATCGGACAAGTAGTCCTCGAGATCTCAGGGGGGGGGGGCCAATCCGCCCTCCTGCCGAGAATCGACCATACCGTCTGGCCCTCCGGGAATAGGGTTAAAGGGCCCGCCGTTAGACTAAACAGCAGACCGAGCAGGAGGCAACTGCCCAGTTGGAATAACCGTCTACCAACAACACACAACTGACAGATCAGGATGATCCGCAGCCCTTGATCATGCCTTCGAAGCTGCCCTGCAGGAGAACCAAGAACATCGCCACTCCTGGTCAGGCAGCAGCCTTCGATCGGACCAAGCTCAATGATCGCTCTGCAATCCACTTCCTATCGGCGACGGCTTCGGCCCTCGGCCACGACTCCTCTGAACTGGCGATCACAGAAGCTCGGCCAGGCGGGCACGTATATCGCAGAGGAAAGCCATTGCGGACGAAATCTAGCATTCTTTCTCCGTGCCACCCAATCTGGTGGTCCACTGGGACGGCAAACTATTCACTGACGATGGAAAGGAAAATGTGGATCGACTTCCTGTCATTGTAACCGGTCCCAGAAATGCCTCCAAGCTCTTCGGCGGTGTTCCGAAGTTTGCAAGTAGAGCCGGAGCAACGCCAGCTGACGTTGTCGCGCATTGTCTGGAAGACTGGGAGGTTTCGGACAAGGTCGTCGGCATGAGCTTCGACACCACCTCCATCAATACTGGATAAGTTGTGGGAGCAAGCATGCTTCTTCAGCAGAAGCTTGAGTCACAGCTTATTCACGTCGCTTGTCGTCATCATATCTTCGACCTGGTGGCAGAGGCGGCTTTCTCCACGCGCTTCGGTCCGTCCTCGGGACCGGAATCTCCTTGTTCAAGCGCTTCAAGAAGAGATGGAGGCTCATTGATTGGAGCAAGTTTGAACCCATGATGTATGAAGACCTGAAGCCAGCAGTGGCCGAGACGTTTTCTCCTCCTAGGGTCGTGTCGTCGCCTTCTGCCGTGAGAAGCTCGCCGAAATCCAACCTAGCGATGATTATCGTGAGTTCTTTGAGGTCTCGATCATTCCCTTTGGTCAAGAGCGTCCACGGTTCAAGCCAATCAAGTTCCCCAACGAGGTGCCCTCCAAAGTGTTAGATGGAGGGTTCCATCGTGCCAGATGGATGGGGCGCATAATCTGCGGGATCAAGATCTTCTTGCTTTGCCATCAGTTCTCCGTGACTCTCAGTGAATTGGGAGCACTCAAGCGCTTCGTCTCTTTCATGGTTGTTTTGTACGTCAGTGCATGGTTCTGCTCTTCATCGGCGGTCAACGCTCCCGTGCACGACCTGGTCGTTCTGCAAAGCGTGATTTGAACGCTGAAATCTCGAAAGGGATCTCCAAGGAGGCTCCCAATCACCTATTATCTATTATGACATTATATACAACATATAATTTATTATAACAATCACCTATTATGTTACCCCAGCGAATAACTGGCTGGTGTGTCGTTCTCCGACGAGGGCGTGCCATGTGAGGTGAAGAGGAGGATGATCGCGGCACTTCAGGAAACAGGGATCGGAGAGTTCTCCCAGCGAGCGCAGGTGGATCTCGCAGCAAAGGAGGTTCTCGTCTTAGGAAGATCATCGTCGGCTTCATTACCGCAAAGTCGGTGGGCTACCTGAAAGCCTACGGCATCAACATGGACTTCCTTGTCGCCGATCCCGCTGATCGGGAGACGGCACCTGGTTCCAAGAACGCTAAGGTAGTCCTGTGAGGGATCGCGGTAGTTAGCGGTTTCGCCGAACGAGCTGTGGCTCTTATCCAAGTATACAGTAAAGTACTGACGAAGGACGAAAGGCAAAAGCAGTACCTGCTGCAAGTCGTCGAATAGCATCGTCGCCAGAACCCCGAGACCACAAAGAGGGCTGAAGTATCATTCCCACCTAAGCCACACTGCTGCCGACAGGACCAGTGACCTATGACCTGAGACAGAAATTGAAGTGTCTTTCGATCCAGTGTGTCAAAAGGAGTACTATGACGTGCATTTTATGCATATCGTGCACTTGGTTTAAAAACTGAAGCACAAAACACGTTTGGGGGCATTTCAGACACACCTCTCCCTGAACGAATCTCCCAGGGATCACAAGTCCGCGGAGAATGAGTTCTTGCTGGGGATAAATGGAATGGTTTGGGCTTCGGAATGATAAATTTAATGGGCTCGGAATGCACAAAAGTCGACGCGAATTTCATCAAAATAAAATAAAATACAGCACAAACGACATGCAATCTTAGTGTGAAAGGGGTTAAGAGTGTTGAACCAAGGCCATATTTTGCACGTATGATTTTCTCCAAAAGACATATCAATTAATGAAACAGCACTCTAGAAAGTGTTCATCGTAACTCGCCCTTATATATGTATATATATATATATATCCCTTCCTTAGGAAAGTATTTGTATATATATATATATATCCTTTCCTTATATATATATATATACCTAAGGAATATATATATATATATATATATATATATATATATATATATATATATATATATATATATATAAACCCCGGCATTTCCGTTCTCCTTATTAAATTTTGTCCACTTCATATATATATATATATATATATATATATATATTGAATTTTGTCCACTTCATATATATATATATATATATATATATATATATATATATATATGATGAAGTGGACAAAATTCAATAAGGAGAACACAAATGCCCGAGGGGTCTCGGCCAATGCGTGTCGTTCGCAGAACTGCCCCCGCAGTTAAAATAGGCCCTGGGGTCCGGGCCCCCGTCTCCCGGGCCCCCCTTTGGCTGCGACTGTGCCAAGAACCCGCCACATTTTCACAGAGATCCTGCAAAGCCCGTACAGGGTCCCTCTCGTGGAACCCCTTCTCAGGCTTTGGGGGGGTGGCATAACCTCTATGGCCCCCTCGGATCCACGCCTGACCCGAACATCCTATAGCCGAAACTTTCAGAAAAGTCGGGAGACCCGAAGAACGTGAAAGAAATATTTTTCTTCATTTGTTCAAGGGCCTGCCGGCCATCAGCTGGTATCGGAGCAAAACGGCGTCTTTTCGTTCCGGGTCTTCTGCGTGGTCAGTGCGTCAGCATCGTGCTGTTTTCAGCACGTGCGGTAGTCATGGAATCTAAACAAGGCGGCCTCCGAGGGATGTTCAATCCATATACCTCAGCAGATCCCTCATTCAATGTTCCAGGTGGGTTTAGAATGGTCTAAGTCCCTGCAAGCGATTTTGCGTTTCAGTGTTCGACTGGTTGCGGCTTTTCTGGCGCAAACGTTGTGTATCGAAACCCCAATCGCAGATGGGATAAGGTTGGAACTATGTCTTCAGTTTTACACATAATTTATATGTTGTATGTAAATGATGAAGTAGGGCTGAATGGCGCAGAATCCCAGATATGGACTTGAATGGTTTGGCTTTTCAGGATGCTTTTGAGGGTATTTTTCAGTGATGTAATAATTTACATTTTGGAAAGAAACTAGACATCTACAAGACTTGTATCTTCTACTCACATTTCAGGAAGCAAACTGTAATGGGTTTGTTGTCTTCAAATGTAATAGTGAAGTGTGTTGTTGATGGTTCTACCTGAAAAAAATAAACATGGGATATTTTTTAACAGTTGGGCAGGTGTCAACTCATCCTAGTTGCTCATCATCTTCAAAAGTGGAGCCACAGATGATGGCTGGGTAACTTTGGGACTTAATGTCTCACTTTCCATACTATCTTGACTGGGTTATGCCACCACTGTTTATTGGCTGCAGGGAGTATTCACTCATAATGTTGCATCTTAGATGCAATGCCACACAATAGGATGCTAGAGGCTGCAGGTTGATAAAAGGGTGTGATTGGACTTGGCTCTGTCAAACAAAGAGGTTAGGTCCACAAAGCATGGTACATCATGGTAGTCTCAGTAGGCATGGTGTGCTGGGCAAGGTTAGTGCTTTGAAAGGGTCATATGAAAATGGTTCAGAAGAAAATAGGTTTGTAAGGAATAATGCCTCTAACCAAAGGTTTGTGAACTTTAGGTTGGTGTCAGAAAAGGAACATACCTGAAATAGTAATCTAGCCTAACCTGACCTTGCCTAACCTAACCTCTGTTTGACTGAGCCAAATCAGATTGCACCTTTTATAGGCCTGCAGCCTTTAGTGTGCCATACTGTGCCTTCACCTCAAACTCTCAACTGACCTTTCCTGGTATGAGTCTGGTTTGATGCAAATATTTACTGATACAAACCTGATGTTTATGAACCTTTGGCCACAAACTTTTCTCATACTGACCCTTGATTCACAAACCTTGGTCTGATTACTCTTCCTGGATCCCTTGAGTTCAGTGTTGGAAATCCAATTATTGTTCTTGGTGTCAAAGTATAATTTTGTTATCGAGTGCAAAATTTTGCAAAGAGTAATGCTGGTATAAGTTGGCATTTTTGGTGTGTCAGCTATGACATCACATCTGCTTCTTATGGAATGGAGACAGAGCTGTTTGCTTGCAGAGGAAGGGATTTGTTGACATGCTTATAATTTAGCTATTTGATACAGGAACAAGATCAGACTTTTTGGGTATAAAATGTTTTTGGAGCACATATTTTCTGGTGTTCTTCAACACCAAAAAGCAACATCTTTTCCCACCTTGCTCGAGGTGGTGTATGGTCATCCTATTCCTGTCTTTATCCACCAGTGGTAAGAGTTCATTGCACTAGTGAGCAGACCATTCCATGTTTTCACCAATCGCCATCAGTGTTGCCACTTTCGCGGGTGGCAGAAAATCAGGGTGAGTTGACGCCTGCCGGACTGTTACCGGATATTTCCCGCCAAAAAATAACTTTCATGATTGCCCTGTCATCCACCATCACTAAGGGTACCTCATTCACTGTAAAAATAGTCGGATTAATAAAAAAACAATGTTTGTTTCCATTGGTAAGCAGATTAGCATAACCAATTCTAACCTACATTTACAGCAAACTGATAACTGTGCCTAAGGGCAAACTGATGACAACATGACCCCTTTATGATGTGATTGATAAGGTTCATGAAATGCCACCAATAAAAAGTGGATGACAGCATTACTCCTTATAATGTGATTAATAAGGTTCATCAAATGCCAACAATAAAAAGTTGAGTTATGTTAAATCAGGGTTAAAGAATATCAGGATTCATACAGACCCCTTGTTGACCTAAAATTATGTAACACTTGTATTTTGACCACACTTGGGACATAGGTATCCCTCTAACACTGGAAGATTTAACATAATACCTATGGCAATACATGTACAGAAACAGCATGGTTAGTACAGGAGGATGGAGTTAAGGTCCATTATCCATGGGTCTTTATAGCATTGTGTTCCATTTTGTTCTGAAAAAAAGGATTGAGAACACATTGCCTCATAAGGAAACTTTTCAGTTCTGGAAAGTGTCCAGTGACCCATCAAATTGTATCCAAATTCATATTAAATCAGGGTGGGTAAAAATTGTGTTCACATTGTAGTATGTGTATTGCAAACTGATTACTAAGCCAACAGCAAACCAACTGCTATGCCTTACTGATACTGGAAGCTGTTAACTATACTCATATTGTATACATTCAGTTAATGAATGATCTTCAGAATATCAAGAGACTCTATTGTTATATAAATCAGCTAGGAATAAAAAAAATATGTTAGACTCATTGTTTTGGCCAGCAGCCATTGTCAGGAGTAATCTCTGAACCATGAATAAATAGCTCTGTCTCCTCAACTCCTGTAGGCTTTTGTTTTAGGGGAGCTTGTCATTTAAGGTTGGAATTTTTGGCTTTTGTTCTTGTGTCAGTGTGTAATTTTTCTTTGGGGCACAAAATTCTGCTAACAGCAATACTGGCTTAAGTTACCATTCTTGGTGTAAGTCACTAAATATGACATACCTGCTTCTTAATGAATGGAAACAGAGTCATTTGCTTGATGGTTAGAAAACTGTCAACATGATTATAATATAACTTTGATTGAAGCATAAGATCATATTGTTGGAGTTAAAAATGCTTTTAAAACATATGTTTTCGGGTGTTCTTTAGTACCAAAAAAAACAACACATTTTCTAACCATGCTCCTCATTGTTTTGGGGCATGAATAAAATTGGACTTGTTTTATTGCTTGCAGTGCTTTTCTGGGTGATATATTTTCGTTTTAAGCTTCTGCAGTGTCGAGGTAGCTTGTGTTTTTGTCATGTGCCTGTTTCCAATTGCATTTGAATTTTGACTTAGTGCTGTAGATTACGTCTGACAATGGCTGTTGATCGGAACACTGAGTGCAAAGTGATTTATATAGCAATGCATTGTCTCCTGGTATATTGAAGGTCATGTATTAAATGAATGTATACAATGTTGAAAAACCAAGATTATTAAGAGCCCCTCTTCAGGTTGATAAATATCATGCCTATGTCAAATGAGCAACACATCTGGGGAAATTATACGTACTGCAAAACAGTTACATGCCATGGAACAAGGCTCTGTTTCCTGCCTTTGTTTCATTCATACTCCCTATGGCTACCGCCCTTTGTAAAGTTTCTGTTTCTTATGTTTTCCCTGTATTACACAATTGTACGCCAACCCCCAATCTTAACCCCCTGTTTCTAAGAAATGTCCCCATATTAAACATCAGTAGTGGCCATGGAGCATTTTCGCAGAATTCAGCATTCATTTTACATCACCATGGGACTGGCCTCTGTGGATGTCCTTTGAGCATGATGGCAGAATATAATCATCCTTGTCAGTACCTTTTCGTGGCGCAGAGGTGTTGCTCTTTTCAGTCGACTGATCCGAGTACCATTCTTGCCTGGCACGCAATGATTACGATATGGTTACGATTCTTGGCAGAAAGAATACAGTTTCAGATATGAGAAGAAAGTGCATGGAATGTTTTTCAAAATGGTAGTAGTTGTATCAGAAACATTTGTGTTCTGAGCTATGCATGAGTCTGGTAGATGTCCACAAAATGTGCGCATTTTTTCACATAAGTTGTGATAGGAATCATGTGCATATGTGGTGTGTACAATGAAATATATTAAAACTCCTTTAAAAAATCATTGCCATCCTTTATAACACCTTGTTACACTCATTGCCATTTTGCATGTGGCACTGGTGTTGCCTTTGTTCTCACAATTACAAACTAGGGTGCTGCATAAAATGCCATTAAATTGTGCCCCAATCTCTACCCTTTCCTGGTAAACTTTGCATGTAAGAGTTTCTTGTTTAACTGCTCAACTCGTTAATCTTCCTACTGTGCTGTCTCCAAAAATATCCGCCTAGGGCTAGGACAAAAGGGCTGTTTCCCAAGATTATTAAATCTTAAAGCCTATGTGGTTGGCACTTCTGGTGCAGGACATACACTTGAGCCCAAGAAGCTGTGTGCGACAGCCCATATCAGACCGGACGTAAAGCCAGAACTCTGATTGCATCGTAAAATGTCTGTAAGTATGTTAATGTCCGCAACCGTCATATCAGACCACTTTAAATAAAAAACTTTCACGGATGTTTTGATGTGTCAATCTCAGGGAACTGGAAATGTGGGAAAAATGTGGAGACTAGTGTCATGTTGCAGATGAATCACATTATTTGAAATGAGGGAGAAAGAAAAGGTATGCCCTTAGGTTCCAGCCTTTTTAAGTTGACATCCAGGCACTTTCTGACAGTGCCAGCATAATGGATAATATGGTAGCAAGCAACGACTGCACCTGTTGTGTTTCAGATCACCTAACCACATCACTTCACACAGTGCTGCCTTGACTTGCCAGCAGCCAGCTGGCATTGCATGGTGATGAAATTGTTGGAATGGGAGTGTCTCGCACAGGAACGTCTGCAACTATTTGGGTATAGGGGTCGGAGTCGATACAAGAAGCGGTGCTTAGCACAGGCTCAGATCCCTGACACCACCCGGTCAGTATTCGGACCAAATTTTTGAAAGAGAAGACTGATCTTGACTGTGTTGTATCAGTTTAGTTAGGCCGGAACTTGTCTGCTCAAGACGACTCACAAATGCGCCTTTTCCAGTGTCGTCTTCTCCTGGCCTTGCGCAGATCTCGCCATACCTGAACTTTGACCCGTCATACCTTGGAACAACCCAGCCAGAGTTCATCTTCCCCGAAGGGTGCCTCAAAGCAGCGTGGTCGATTTGAGGTAGCCTTCTCGCAGATTGGAGGTGCGTTGTTATTATGACTGAAGTGCCAAACCCGGGCGCGCGTGTCCTTTGTGCCATTGAACATATGTGCCATTGGCATGTCAAGGTGTAATATGTTTAATGGTGTACCAAAGTAATTTGTTGTGTGAGCGATGGTAATTCGGTGTAGTGAAAGTTGTACGTAGTAGTCTAAATGTTAGTGTCACATTCATAAGTGCAGATGTACATATCTGGTAGAAACGTCTTTGTAATGGGATTCATATGGCGGTCATTGTCTGACCCGTGCTGCTTTTTTGTTGGTTAATAGTTTCACGTGTTGCCTGTATTTAATTAACCACTAAGATGTGGCTCTGGGAGCAGTACGGAATGAATCACGCTATTTCGCGAGTAGGGGTTTGGTAGCCAGGCCTGGGCCGCCCTGCTCGCTACACAGCGTCCTCCTGAACAGAACAGAACAGAACAGAACCTGTCGCGCCAGGACGGCCGGGCGGGTGCGTGCCCGGGACTCAAATGACCTTATCGGCAGGCGGCTGTCTCAGCGGCGGCATCTACGGCGGCGCCATCGGCCTCTTCAACGGGCTGCGCGACACGCAGCTGGCGGGCCACACGGGCGCCGTGCGGCGCACGCAGTGAGTCACCACCGGGACCTAGTCCGGCGCCGCGGGCGGCGGCCTCCGGTGGCCGTCTGCCACCGGCGGGAGCGCAGCGAACGATCGCCACGGGTCGCGTCTGCCGATCGGCTCGGCCCGCGCAGGCAGCGCGTGGTGACGAGCGTGACAGTTTCGTGGCGGGGGTTCCCCGCAGTTTCCCCCGGGGGTGTCCTCGCAGTTTCCCAGCATTCCCACAATTCCGTCTCTTTGGGGATTTCCCAGCATCCTCACAGTTTCGTCTCTGTGGGGATGATTGTTGCCAGTACGTTTTCATGTGGATGATATTGTCATCAGATTTAGCAGTCTGTCAGAACGGAAATCGGCCGGGTTTTCTTCTGGAAACCTTGTTGGGAAGTGCCTGCATATCTTGGTCAGTGTTTGCTGTGGGCTGATAAAGATTTCCCGTTTCTTCTTGGAACTGGACACGGTCGTTCTAGTCATTCCCAGTTGTCGGTGCCCATGCTCTCACGTCGTGCGTGAAGTCACGTGACTGGTTGACAGGAGTAGCATCACAGCCGAAATAATCAACAAAAAATTGTAAACAATTGTATGACCTGTGTGGTGCAAACCTGCTATATTTTGTGGTGCCCGTTATACCGTGTGCGATACTTACTCGGAAATGGTATCTAGTGTTATATTTTAAGTTGCAAAAACAAGTTAGTCTTCGGAGTGTTGGAAGACATGCGGATCGTGAGTGATGCCATATTTTTCTCACTATGAAGTTTTTTTTTTGTTAACATGAGTGAATGGTTTTTATCATGCAAACTTTTGCCATGTCTGCTTCCCCCGAAAGCCAGGCCCACATAGCGCCTCTGTCGGCTCTTGCGGTACCGAGGCGGCGCTGAGCGCGATACTGACGCCATCTGTCGGCAGGATGATCAACTACGTGATGAAGCGCGGCGCCGCCTCGGCCAACACGGTCGGCGTGATGGCCGTCATGTACTTCTCATTCGGCGTGCTGCTGTCCTGGGCGCGCGGCACCGACGACGAGCTCAACACGCTGACGGCCGGCACCGCCACCGGCCTGCTGTACAAGTCGTCAGGTGAGGCGGGATGACAGACAGACAGACAGACAGACAGACAGGGACCGCTGGGTGTCGGACGCCTCCACTCAATAACAGCGCAACCGTTGGACAGCTCTGGCTGGTCCGAACGTCAGTTGATTGCCGTTAGTGATGCAACCCAAGGTTTGCCACATTTGTGGGTCGTTTGATTATAGCAGGCCGTAGGTCAACGTCAAAGGTCAATATTTAACCGATTTGGGATGCGTTTTTTGCGTGTAAAGGTACATTCTAAGGCCACAGTGCGTGGTGAGATATGCAGTGGATGTCTGTCTGATCAGAATGGTTACACACGTCAACCTACAGACTGACGAGCCGGCATAGGAACGTAGGTACTGGAAATGGTGTGACCTAGGCGTGGCGTCGGCGTAGCCGCGCTTGTTGTGGTCTGTCATGACCTGACCCGGTGTGACCTGTGCCGACAGCGGGCCTGCGGAGATGCCTGATGGGCGGCGGGGTCGGTCTGGGTCTGGCTGCCGCCTACTGCCTGGCCACCTCGCGGGACCGGCTCCAGAGCCTGCGCACCTACAGCTAGTCCGCCGGCCGCTGTCTTCACCTAGCTCATCAATTGCGTCATTGCGAGGACGTCCGGCGCGACCATTGGCTGTCCGGCTCAAGGTCGGCCGACCATTGGCCGACGCTGCGCGGCCGGACGCCGCCATTGCTCGTCGGCTCAGGGTCGGACGGTTCGGCGCTTGCCATTGGTTGACTGGTCGCCGCCGTCATTGGTTGTCGGTCTGTTGCGCTGTGATACAGAGTCGTGCGATGGGAGGTGCCCGCGGCGGCGAGACTGCGTCGCCTCAGGGTCAGCCGCCGTCGCGCCTCCGCAAAACCAAGAACTAATAAAAATAGTAAAACTCGAGCGTTACTTCTTGTTCCGACGAGTTCTGTGGGCACCGTTACTGCACCGGCTAACGCTCTGCTCGGAAACTTCAGACTGTCATAGGGGCGTACTTGCCAGTTTACTTCAGCAACGTACCAGTCGCACAATCGGCACGGCCGATAATCTCAGCGTGAAACACCTGCTGACGCGGATGCAGCGCCGCAGTCGCGACATCGAACGAAATACAATTGCCTTTCCGGCATGCATCCAACCCTGGACTGAACTGATCTGAGCTTATGGCCATACTGAGCGCTGCTGTCGACTTCGGACGCTAAGCATCGTGCGTGAGAAACTTTTACACCGGCTGGAGCTGTCTAAAAGCTTTGACACCCACTCGCCACACACCGAGCCTGCGCTGGAAATCACCAGGGCTGGAGTACGAGGGCTAAATACCGCCAGCACTGTCGCGATGTGAGTACGTTCGCGACAGACGCCGTCACAGCAATCCCTCTCCCTCGGAACTCGGTCGCCGCGCCGAGCTAAAGTATCGCCAACAAACGTGCGATACTTTAAGATACAAAGATCCGACGTGCGCTTCCCCGGCGGAGGCTCTGCGCGCGTCATTCGTCATCCGTCCCGGCACAGTCTTCGTCGTGAACGCGCTCGGCTGCGGCGCTTCGGAGGCCGCGCCCAGCGCAGCCCGGCCGGCTCCGGCGAGATGGCGGGCCGACCGCCACCAGCCGGACGCCGGTCGCGTCCAAACGGCGACCGCGGGGCCTCCCGAACCCTCCGGCTTCCCACCGCGGGTCCTCTGCCGCCGGCCGGCGCCAGGACGGCTTCCAGGGCGGCGACCGCTACTTCTTGGGCTTGAAGTCGTCCTTCTCGCGGCGGAGCGCGGCCATGGTCGCCACGGGGTCCGAGGTGCCGGCGTGGTCCTGGACCGGGGTCTCGTGCACCCGGCAGAACGGGTTAATCTGCTTCTCCAGCTCTGCAGCACGGTCAGCGCCGTCAGGCCGCGGGCTCGCTGACGTGTGTGTAAATACATCAGCAGTGCACGTATGCCGTCCGCTGACACCGCTGTTCACGCGTCCCTAGCTTCGGGATGCGCGAAAACATAGCGCACGCACGCATCCTGCAAAACTGCAGGACCTTTACGACACGCACTCATGGTCAGCGAAACAGTCGAGCTAATAGCAGTTGAGCGGGCAGCAAATAAGCCTGAACAGATTGCTTATCTCAATGCACAAGACGGACGACTGACCAGTAATATGCATGCCGAATAACGGCCTCATGAACGAATGGCCTATTTCGTACGACACAACAGTATTCTGCCCTCAGTCCTGATCTACGTTGTGTTGTACGGAAGCACGAATGTGAAAAGCACAAGAACATAAAAACTGGATAGTTGGGAAGGTGAAAGGAAAGATACGACAGAAACCACGCAAAACCCTTAAAGCCAGCACGGAAGTATGGCCAACATCAGACTCTGGCACGGTGCCAGAACTTCGGCGACGCAGGCGACCTTGACGGTTCGCCAGCTGGCAGAGCGCAGGAGAATAGCTGACAATCCGCGTCCGTTTAATATTGAACACTGCCACGATCGTGTTATAATGGTGTCTAGATGCCTATATGCCTACATTAGAAATCATAAAACAGTAAGACGCCTTGTGGGATGCATGTGAAACGAGGTTCACATCACTGCTGCTTGCATCATTGCTTTCCCTCTATGCATTTTGCATTGCGACAGGATATTTACCGATCATTTCAGTATTTTGTTTCCCCAAAAAACAGCAATGTCAAACGTCACGCGTGCCCATCGTATTGTCCAACGTCATTACTGATCGCTTCAAAACACCCGTGGAAAAACTGGTCTAATAGCAAAATAATTTTTCCCGGAACAGCTCTGTGGTGGAAAAAGCTTACACGATAATGCACCGTAAAAGAAAATGGATTCAACATTAAGAACTGACTAATCTATTCGTCAAAACTTCACAATTCGGTACCCAGAGATTCTGAAGCCATGAGCCTGCAGACGGCGTTGTGACCAAGTCAGTCCCTCCATTTGATGTTTTTCTAATTACAGTAAGACTGATCCGGTCGTTAGTCTCTTCCATAACCATGCTGACAAAGTACAATTCCAAATCTGAAAATCGTCCTGCGAAAGCCGTCGGCAGTGACACCAACCGATTGTGGACGGAACTGTGGGTTCCTCCTTCTCGCGCTTGGTGCGCGCCCACTCTGTGCGCTTTCTGATGTCCTCGTTGTTTGGTTCCACATGGGCGGCGAACCTCAGATTTTGCAGTGTATACTCATGGCCACAGTAGACTTGCTGAGGAAGAGAGGGCATGTGAGAAGTTAGCAGACTTTAGTTAATTCGTTATTTCAGTGCCACGAGTGAGGCAATGCAGTGTTCAGAATAAGTTATATAGTAACTCACGTGCAATTTATTTGAAACCAAGGGAGGATACTGCATAGGGTTTGAAAAACCAACTTACATTGAACTCATGCCAGCCAGTGGCTTTTACTTAGTTAAGGCAGGTCTGAACCTGTTTAAATTAGTTAATGCCGGCTTTGGTTAATGACACTGGAAAAACTATCCTACGAAAATTTGATTATTAAAAAATTAGCTATTTATTAGCTGATCAGCTATTTTTAACCAGCACAGAGGTCTGGGGTAGACAGTTATTTCGGCAAAAAGCAATTTCAGTTGGTATACTGACTTAAATAATGACCCCATGAACATCCATTTCTGGAATTTTTCTGTATGCAATGAATTCTGTATGCATGGTCTTTTTACTGCCATGTGATAGCAACGTGGCAGCAATGAAACCTAAACAAACATTCCACCCTTGCGAAAAACACGGCCGTGCTTGTCGCAAGGGTGGAATGTTGAACTGACCTGAACACGGCTTAATGGCACGTAAAACAGCCTGAAACCAAAACTGCATGTTGTGCTCAGACGACTGACTGACGCCAGATGAGACACAAGACTTGACTCAAGACAAAAACCCTTGAGCCCATGACGCTGTACGTCATAACTCACAACAAACAAACAAGCACACAAACAAACATGTTGTAGTACGTGGTGATAGATCCAGCACTGCAGCACTCAGGTAGATAACCACATAACTAGGCACGTGGACGGACTAGTGGGTAGGTATACACAGAAGCATGGTACTCTGGAAGAGCTGCTGCTCTAGCACACTTTGTCTTTTGGTTGTTCGACATGAACTTGTCATCACCTTTTTAAATGCAGAACATGAATGCCAGTTAATAGTGATAGCATTTCTGTTCCATTCACACTTTAAACACTGGATTTCCTCCTGCTCGTAAGTACACTTTCCCAGCAGTCAACAAGATAAGACACTTGATGAATGGATTCATTTACCTTCCAACAGAGTTCTACTCTGCAAAATGACTGCATGCCCATATCCTTTGTCTCAGCATTCATGCCTGGCTGTGACTGGATATCACAGATGCTCAGTTCAAGATTGGGAGTGATGTAGTGTCTGATAGTTTGATAGTTTTGATCTTTATCAGACAGTTCCAAAATAGTGTGACTTCTAACCTTTATAGCTTACTTTATGATTTTGCGACAAGAAGCCATAGGTGGCCCAACTTAAGCTGTGTTGTCCTGTTTAAACCACTAGGTGGCTCAAATTAATTTATACCAGCTGGTTTAAACCACAATTCAAACTGGTTTAAGCTCGATGCTGGCTGAAATCTGCCAACCTTGATAATGCAATCCACTTCAGCCAACGCAGCGAGTCTGTACACGATCAATGCTGTGCGGTCCGACAAAACTAAAAAAAAAACATCACCAGCTCAAAAGGTAATAAAAAAGAGCTCGCCAGGTCACCACACAACAAAGCGTAACTTAACATAACGTAATCATACAAAAGAGCTTTCATGACTGCATATGGCAGCTTAACAAAACAGCACTGTCTGGTATTGCAGGCCGCGCAAATAGAAAAGTTCTTACCGTTTGGTCTGGCAGCTTACACAGAGTTTCCACCAGCGCCTTGTACATTTGGTCCGCGGTCCCCTCGAAAAAACGGCCACAGCCAGCCTGAAACAGCGTATCTCCTGGAAGGAGGCACTCTGTCAGCAAAACTATAGCAGAAACGTTATGGCGTCTAAATTACCAGCGTCGCTGCTAAGAGACGCTGTATGTCTATAACGGAACATACCAAGAAGTCTAACGTCACGGTCAGAGAAACATCTGGGAAGAAATATCAAAGGGTTAATCGGAAATGTGGACTCTAGTTTTCAAGAAACGCGCAGATCCGCTCTTCAAATGACGTAATACAACGCTGTCGAACTTCAACAAAGCACGCCTATGAAAGTGAAATCGAGGTGACTACATTTAGCAATGCATCTGATCAAGGGACTGCGAGTATCATCCAATCATTCACGGGATCGAATACCACGGCTGTTCGATTAAACTCAACACGACGAAGTTCTTCCACCAAACGCCAAACACCGAAGATCGCAACGGGTGGCCGGTCACACGAGACAGACCGACGGAATAAGACGAGGCTCACCCGTGAACACAGCTGGCGGCTGGTGCTCGTCGCCTCGGACGAAGTAGCAGATATGGCCGCTGGTGTGGCACGGCGTGAACAGACACTCAATCTGCAGACGCAGACGACACAGCGTCAGCACTCGTGTCCAATCCCGCACCCGCGGAAACATCCGGGGACGTCGGAGGGAGGTGGCTCTAGGTGATTACAGACAAACTAAAACACCGTGCAGGCGTCCGCATCTGACCACACCCAAACCCGTCCACGGGGATCCATGAACTCCACAGGTCACCCCCCCATCCACAAGCATCACCTTACGTGCCCCACGGGGGCCTGCTCGCGACAGACGGCACGCCGACAGCCAGAGCACACACCTTGAGGTCTCCGATGGTGAGAGTGTCGCCATGAGAGACCCTCCGAGAGAGGGCTCCGATCCTCTCGTCGCCGCCCAGGACGGCCAGCCCGGGCACCTGGGAGACCAGCTTCTCATTGCCGCCGGCGTGGTCCCTGCCAGGGAGGTCAGCACAAAGGTCAGCAGAGGTCACAGGGGTAAACAGGGCTCATGGAACTCAACAGGGCAACGACGGGTGCAGACGGCAACGAGGGTCACGAGTCACAACGAAGGGCATTTCGTCGTCATCGTCGCGTTGTTGTTGGAATATAAGCGTACGGATTTATAAGAATCAAATAAGTTTCACATGTCAACAGACGGTTAATGATGGGTTCCAGAGATCAACACAGGGCGCATATGTCAAGGATTTACATCGACCAACTTACACAACATCAACAACATGTCAGGGGTTGATGTTGGGTCTCAAAGATAAAAAGGACCACATATCTCAAGGGTCCATATGGGTCAATATATAACACATCATCAGCACGTCACAGGTCAATGGCGGGTCACAGACGTCAGGGCACGGTCAACTGTTGTGTGTGTCAGTAGCATGACATCGGTGGATGTGTCAGCTGAGCGCGATACATCCAACTTTGATGTTGGGTGATCAGAGCAGTAACTGTCAGCTAGACACACCACAATCGCTAAACGTGGTGGGCGGCCAGCACAGTAATTGTCGGTACAAGAACATTACAATCACCAATGGTGATGGGAGGCAGAGATGCGTCTGAATCTCCATGGGATGCGGGTTATCGTCGTGTTGTATTCAACCCCTCGTTGACCTGGGCGGGTCACTTCGTCACCTCGGAGAAGTCGTGTCCCTCCAGAGCAAAGCGGTGCACAGGTGACGCAACATTTGCTCTGGTTAGTTTAGAATCCGACGCAAAACGAGGATAACCTGCATTCCATCGGGATCCCAGCACATGTCTGATGGGAGATCAGCACCGCAATTGCCAGCTGAGGGTGTCAAAATCACCAGTGGTGGTGGACCGTTAGTACAGTAACTGTCACCTGTCAACTATCACCTCGGCACTCACCAGTGGTGGTGGGTTGTCAGCACAGTTGTTAGCTGAGCGCCTTCCTCTTCCACCGCCGAACGCACAGAGTCGGGCTCCACTGGATCCACCACAGCCGCCTGTTTGGACTTTTCGTCCACCAGCTGTGGCAGGAAAATACTTCAGCAGGCTGTGCAAGCTCCAACGAACACAGCTATGGTTTACTCCTGCAAGGGGGACGATTCCAAATCACGGCCCTTCGACGCACACAGCGAAGGATCCCACGTCCGTGCGCGGTCGTGGCTGAACGACTTTCCTCCTGGAATGTTACGACGAGCAGCGACGCCGACCGGGAAACCTACTACTGTGTCCAATTTCATGCACTTAGTCACCACACATAGGCACAAAACAAACGTAAAAGAACTCCAAACATCTAATATCACCTGCCGCGAGGTTTTCTATACGAAATTGTACTATTTCTCATATCATTTGTATACATAATACACAATTATATAATTATACCCAAATATTTCACACAATGCACGAGTAGGTGACGGATGTGAATATTCCAGTCTAATAGGGCTCACCGTCTGCTTAACCCACGAACTGCCAAAGCGCCGGAATCCGGTGAAGGCAAGTCATGAACGTGATATCTGGTCCAGTACTGCACACCCAACGCGAATGCAATGTTAACGTGCGATATATTTAACGGATACGTACAGCTCCGGCGGAGAAGCTTCTCCGCACTCGACATCTCGCATCGCTGCATCCAGAACGGAGTCAAACAGTCACCCACAGGCGAATGGGGTCGCCACAGCTTGCATAATGTTCCCGAGATGGCAGCACTAACCAGGTACATGTAGTTGTCCTGCAGTGCAGGTATAATACGGACTCTCATATCTGGCTGGCTGATGGTGGCAAGCTGGCTGTGAAACTGTCGGCGAAAGCCCAATGCATATATCTTCTGTACTGCAACAGAACAGCAACCACTCAACGAATGCTGAGTCTCGCAATGCCAGCACATTTTGAAGTTGGTTGCTACTGAAGTACATCATGATGGGTTGAAATACTATGATATTCAGCTTTATGATATCAACATGCAAGATTAGATACCAAGTAAGCAACACAAATTGCAGAGAAATGTTATAGGCCACTTCAATGTCAGCAATGAATGCAGGGCACACAATGAAAACATTGTCTTTCCTATCCTCAAAAATACTGGACATAACCTTTGGACTAAAAATATGTTAAACAATAGGTTAAGCTGAAAAGCCTAGCATAAATAACTGTCTTGAAATGAACTCGCCACACACACCTTTTGTCTTTAGCCATTAACTTCCCAATAATACTCTCATTTTAGATATTTTGAAAGATCTTAAGATGTCACTTGCAATGTCAACAATGGGCTTCAGGCAATGGATTGCTGTGCATCCTGGACACCTTCTCCGATGTAACGCAGCAAAGGGGTCCAATAAATGACCTATGACCCAACACAATGTCGTATCACATTCCATAAAGATCCTACATCTGACAAAGATCTGGTCATGGAACATACATGAAACAGGAGCTCATGAAATGGCTATCTGTGGTAACATCAATGACACACCCATATAAAGCATTATGTCCATGAGGTGCCTGAAAAACAGTTACATTACAAACAAAGCCAATTATAAAATGCTACCTCTGTTGTCTGATGCCAGACATTATGGAACAAACTTTTTGCACAACAGGCTTGCATTTCTCATCAACAAGTGACATAAAGAAACATATATTGCAACAGAAATCCAAACATGCAAGCTACAATAAAATATTCCACATCTCTTTATTTCAAAGATGGCAGTGATTCATCAATGATCCTTTAAGATAACTTAAAAAGTACATAATGAGGATCTATTATTCACTTATAAGCCTGTGGTGAGTAAACCATGAGGCAGTGACAGAAAAGGCAAAAGGTTAAGCTTAGTGAAGCCAGATTACAATGTCTGATATGCTAATGGCCAAGTACACAGCTATATTTATCATTTATATTTATCTCTACAGGTTGCACTTAATTAGTTGGACAGCTTTTTCACAAACATACCCTTGAAATAGGCTGCTGTTATTCCTTGGGACAGCCAGTCAGGTATGTGAGAGAAAAGACGCATGGCCAAATTCTCCATCTAAAACAGGAAATATTGTCTTTTTGTGATGCTCAACAGTATGATACCCATTCTTTTTGAGAGCTCCCACATGGCAGCAAACCACATATGCCTAACAAAGTAAAACTAGTTTTATTACACACATAATTACATCATGCATGACCATAGTAACAATAACATGAATGAAATTCTTAAAAAAAAACAGAACCCAAGCCAAGAACAATTTAAAGACACATATGAGATGCCCTTACACAGGCAATCCAGCATGGTCAACACAATATCCCAACATACCTAGTTTTGGGAAGGCAATAACAACCAGCCTGAAACAATGTTCTACTGAGTCATCAAATTTTCCATTCCCAAAACCGTGGTACACTCCCCTCGGCAAAAAAACGGTGGTCATCTGCACCGCCACCAGGTAAGAAGCAAATAGAAGTTATTAATGAAACCTATTTATCTATAATTTCATATCCATCTGGAAGGTTGATAACAATTACCAAACTGTGGCAAAAGTGGCTCAAAAATTGAGTGCACTATATATCTGAAGTTATGTGAGTTCTCCGCACTAACCTGTTTGAAACTTAATTTTGGGACACTGGGTCTTCATAACGCTAATGAAAAAAATCGCATCAAAAAGAAACATTGTATAAAACAATGGTACTTCTCCAACAATGACCAATGGCATAAAACTTTACTCATAAAACCATGCTATTTTCAGTTACCAGTTGCATTTTTGCAGGTGGCAGGATAAATATATACTAAGCACCAATCCTCACAATATCCTTATATGAGACATTATTTCTTAAGTGCTGAATAACCCTGTAACTGACAAATAAATAAAGGATAAATGAAATCAGAAACTGTTCTGTACTCTCATTGATCAGTTAACAAACAAAAAACACTGCAACATTTTTGTTCACATTCTTTTCAGCACGGGCTTCAGAAAGTTTAACATTCTAGGGCAAAAGGAAGATTAATCCATTACACCATGGAAATGACATTAAATAGTCATACAGTGCACAACTGATGACTGCAATATAACCATTACCATTTTAATTAAGTTCAAAGGCTGTGATGGAAGGGTATGTAGAGAAAGTATCCTTGTATGTATAGACAGGACCAGTTCTAGTACTAGAAGTAGAAATAAAACTAACGAACAGATAAAAATAGCACAGAAATATCTCATTACATGATGATCTCCACCAGACAACTAACATTTTTCTAATATGTATGAAATTTGTTTTTCCATAATAAATGTGCCAAAATAAACTTCTAACATATTACAGTTCCACACCAACCAGCACACACAATGATGTCCTCAGATCTACATCAGATGAGGTGATGTGAGGTGAGGTGAGGTGAGGTAAGGTTAGGTAAGGTCAGGTACCATCAAGTTTATTTGGGCCATGCAAGATTATTCAAATCACAGGTTAAGCTAGAAGATCACATTAAAGTGGAATGAGTTTCAATGATAAATAGTGATATGAACGATATCCATCAGCTAGTGGTTAATTCTTCTCTTGATTTTTTCATTAATTTTTCAGTCTGTCGCGTGTGTTGTAATAGCACTGCCATACCTGCATTGTGAAATACAACACCATTATATAATTCACTGCTCCATCACATTCAAATATCCCAACACAAGTTTTTGTCTCAAGACATGAGTTTCATTCAAGTTTTATCTGGAAGAAGATTTTAATACAGGATATAACATATATAATACCAAAGAACATGAATCAGGGGCTGGGAGGTCTGATACCTGGCCTGTTCAGTTATCTGCCAATAGCACACCACCTGAAAGGCAGTGATGTCACCTGAGAGGCAGCAAGGCAACTTGTTCCTCAGCTTGGGAAAATGCAATATTACTCTTATGGTATAGCATGGAAAAAGACCTTGAAAATGCCATTTACTCCAGGCACTCTGAATATGTACAATCATTACTACTCAACAATATCATCTGTCATAGGCCACAATCTGCACACCCCCTTCAAAAGAAACATGGGCAAGAAAAATGCAAATCAAGTCCGAATTACAGTACATTTACATACAACTGAAACCAGGCATTTCACTACGCCCATTATTTCAGGGCATACAATACAACCCATACACCTACAATGATTCAGCACAGTTCTGATCATTAATATTATGCTGGCGTTTCTTGGCGCTAGAACTTAGGTGGACGACAATGACGCACTGGTTCAGAGGTTCCCGGCGCCCACTTCCACGCAAGGTAACCTGCCCTCAGGCGGGTTACCATTTATTGCCACTCTCCTCGTCACATGCGTTAGGACTGGCGCACCTGAGCCATGAATTGGTCCAGGACAGGTGTGCAAACGATGAAGGGCGATACCGAGATGTGCCAGAAAACGAAAGAAAAAGGTAAACGGCGCTTGTAAGTAGACTAATGAGTTCATCTACAAAGAGCAGGCTGTCTGTGTAAATCGAGTCACGACATGATATACACAGAATGGACCTGTGTAAATCGGCTCATATGTGGAGATTTACACCCAGGCGCCATTCGGTGTATGTCGAGTCCTCCCGTGATTTACTCAGAAGCGGTCCTCATTGTGCGTCGACTCAGATCTGTTGTAATCCACACAGGGGCACCATTCCGTGTGAATCGAGTCGCGACGTGATATATGCAGAATGGGTATTCCGTGAAAATCGCGTCATGTCATGGTATACACACAAGGGTTGTTCTGTGTGGCTCAGGTTGTGCTGCGATGTACACTGATGGACTGTTTTGTGTTTTTGTGTAAATCAAGTCGTGACGTCATGTACACAGATGAGCTGTTCTGTGCAAATTGCATCAAGGCCGCTATATGAGTCAGCCGTGGCGCGGCCACGGCTAACTTTTTAAGAGGGAAGGGGGCCGGGGGCGGAGCTCAGTGAGAACTAAAGGCATACGAAGCTGTCTGCTGGGAAAACAATTTGCAATGCGTTTCACTAAAAAAATACGGGCCTAAGGGGACCGTTCCCCCTCCGGCTGCGCCGGATGAGTCAAACACCTGCAGCGGGATTTTCCTCGGGGTGGCAAATGTCGAATTTCGTCTAAATGACCCCACAGAAAACTCATACGTCTACCTTTGTAGCATGCATACGATCACTATTCCATATCCCTGCGAAACTGTCAACTATCTGGTGTAGACCACTTGGCTCGGGGGGGGGGGGCAAGGCCCACATACCCCTCCCTTGGCTCCGTCCCTGATATGAGCACTGAAGCTTTTAGAAGCAACATTATGACACGACGGTACTGGCACTTTGTTCTTTATAGTAGGACCGGTTATTCCAAGTGGTGCTAATGTTTTAAATCGCACTGCGGCGCAGTGGATTTGAAACATTAGCACCAATTGGAATAGCTGGCTCTGCTATTACTGCACCATTATGTATGAGTTAACATTAACCGGTATTCTGCCGGTAATGGAAAATAATAACTTACACTGAGTACAATGAAGGCTGGCACGAGTGCTGGTATACCAGCAAAACGTTGCTGTTTTAAAGCTGGTGTCCGCGCCTCTGAGCTGCTAGTGGCTCAGACGCACCGGCAGATGCCGGCGCGGTGTCGGTACGAAGTTCCGGATACTTTTCACATCTTTCCAAGTCCTTGTGCACTGACAGCATAAACATAATGAATGCAGCAGCTGGTAAAATATATACGCAATCAACCCGAATAATAGTGCCATAATGCCAATACCTGCCATATGCTTAAGAAACATTAATAATGACTGAAAGATTCCTTCCTTTTTGTATGCCGCAACAGCCGCCCCCCCCCCTCCTCCCCTGGGACGTAGGAACCGGGGCAGAGGGCAGCTGCGCCCCCATCCCTCAACTTTGGGCTTGACTGAACACTAACCCTATGGCGTGCATGGGGAGGAACGAGGTGTAAATCATATTTGCGCCCATCTTTAAAATGACTGACGCTACTGCCCCTCCCCCAAAAAAAACGTTTTCAGATGATATAAGATGTGACAACCGACTGATGGTGTTCGGTTTAACCCGCACACGACTGTCGGTCGGTTACGATCATGCCCGACTGGGGGGGAGTTGGCCGCCCCCCTCTAACTCAAGAACGGTTGGTCGCACAATCAAAATAAGCACACCGTTGCAAAGCTTGTGACGAGTAGAGCTCGAAACTGGTCACATTTTGTAGTATTAGATAATATGTAAGCCAATTTACGTCCTACATATCCTTTTTCATAGCCTACTGCATGAGACCGAGAAATGTCCTGAATCTCAAGGGCTCTGGCTAACAACGCATAGGTAAAGACACCAGCGCACAAGTAAAGGTCCCTAAATGCCAATACACATCTAATTTCTAGGATTTGTCAAATATATACGTCGAAATGTTGAGTGAAAGACACGGCAATTTTCACGCCGGTTGTCGGCGTGCGCCGCAGCTGTACGCAGTAAGAAATTCACGGGAACTATTTTTAGCGTTCCTTTATTTTCGCGGAAAATGCCTATCTATGTAGATTTTATTAATCTCAGTGGTTCTTGTAATGGTTTTCCATCCTTGAATTTTGGAAAAATTCATTAGTTAACAATTTACACAACTGGCGGAGCTTCATTTGCCAGAGCCTGTTTATTTCCAAAATATGCTACTTTTTCAAACTTTTTGAGGTTCCTGGTATTACTTGCGTCTGTGCAAACCAGTTCTACCATTTTCTACCCATTCTAAGTAATTCATCGCTGATTTTGACGGTGGTATATTTTGGCTCACTACAGTTAATCGTGACCTGACCTCAGGTCAACGGCTGGAAGTCATTGATACTTTGCCCAATGACGGTAACTAGATGTCTGCTTCACTCCACACTAAAAATGTTATGAAATATTCCGTCAATGTCCGAAAAAAGACATGTGTTAAAAATGGGCTTGCCCTTAGGTCGATGACCCGAAAAATTCCTAATAATCTCGGATAGCAGATTTGTTGCATCTATCAAGATCACTGATCCATGAAAATATTATTGTGATGTCTTGTTTTTCGAAAAAGTTACAGGGCGCTAAACTTTTTTAGACATAAGTCCGTTTGACCCAACCTAGATCAGGCACTTGATCTGACATGAGGTCAAAACTTTGACACAAGGTGTAAAAATGATGAAGCAAAAGGTACACAAAGTTTCGTAGTTCTGTGTTTGTTCGTTCTCTCGCAATCCCAGAAAAACCTAGGAGGGGGGGCGTCAACTGCCACCCCAGTCGGGGATGGGTTAATAGGTTCAGGAGGCCCTCTGGCCGTCTCAGGGTCCCCTATTGCCAGAGATTTCTAATTAGCAGTCTCAAAGGCCTCTCTCTAGCAGTCTCAGTGGACCCCCTGTGGTCCTAAGTGTTTCTCTTATCGTCCTTGGGGAGCATTTTTGCCGTTTCGGGGGCCTCTGGCAGTTACAAAAGACCTTTTGGCGATTTCGGGGCCCCTGTGCAGTGTCATGGGCCCCTGAACGTCTCCGGTGGTCCCCATGGCTGTATCAGGGGTCTTCCTCTGTTACATGAGGTATATGTAGCAGTCTTTTAGGGCCCTCTAGCCGTAGCAAGGGTTTTTGGCGCCTCAGGGGCCTCATTGGCAGTCTCAGGGGCATCTTGCCCGTGCCAGGAGCTCGCCTAACACACTCGGGAACCCTGTGGCCTTACCATCTTTGAGGCCCTCTTATCGTATTCGCCACAGGGGTCCTGCGACCTTTTTGGTGGTCTCAGGAGTCATCTGCAATGTACGGGACAATCCTGCTGTCTCAGAAACCACTTGACCTTCCCGGGGTCCTCTGAAAGCATCACTAATCCCTCAGGTCTTCACAAAGGCCAGTGTAGCCCATTTGGGGCCCTCTCGAGGTTGAGAAGGTCATCGATGAATCCCCGTTCAGGGGGCCCGTCTGGCTCGCCAGGGTATCCTTATGCCGCGCTAGGCACCATCTTAAATTCCCTCCGTCTCAGGGGCCTCTCTGGCACTTTTAGCGGTCTCATGAACCTTTTGCCGTGTCTGAGCCCCTCTGAGGTCCCAAGGGCACTTGGAGAGTTTCAGGGACCCTTCTATCTGTCCCTGGAGCCATCTTTCCGTCTGAGGGTCTCATCAACCCTCCCAAAGGCCCTCTGACTACATCAAGGACCTTCAGTTTTTCACACAGGCCCGTGAAACCTACTCGGAGCCTCTCTGACACTCCAACGGCCCCCTAAGGACTCAGTCCTTATCTTCGTCGTCTCAGGGGTCCTAAGAGCCCCCTGGCGGTCTCAGGGACACTCTGCCTTGTTAACCCTATTTGGGGCAGAGGAGGGGCTGAATCCGCCCCCCCTTGGCTTCTTTACTTGCCAATTCTAGGCTTTTTAACGCAGCTCCACGAAACTTGGTGACTTTTCCTAGCTATTCTTTCTACGTTCCGTGACAAAATTTCCAAGTTCTATTTTGCTCAGGGGCGGAGCCAGGCAACGTTTTTGGGAGGCACCTCAGGCCATTTTTGGCCATGTTGAGGGTAAAAGGAAAATGTCTGCCAAAAACAGTGTTTTTAAGATAGAACATAAAACGTTATATGGATGTATAGCTAAATAGTTGGGCAATGTGCAGATACAATTTTGTTCATCTGAGGTCACTTTACAAGGTCAAGTCAAGGCCAAAAGTCAAAATTTGTTTTTTTGCAATAATTTCGGCGCTGCTTTTTTCAAATGCCAAACCCAGAATACGTATGACGTAGAACGGTGCCCTCTACTTGTGTATCAAGTTTCAGCTTGATATCAGGTCGGGTCTCAGAGCTATGACCTAAAATGTCAGTGCGCGTACCGTATATCGCAGTAGCCATAAAATGAAATTTTCGAAATAGAGTGAATTCAAGCGATTGAAAACGTTAACAGATGATATTAAATGCACACGAGGTCATTCCAAGAGACCCCAAGGTCACTGGAGGCCATTTAAGGTCAAAGGCCACAAGTTTATCTGAGAAACGTGTGACCATGACAGTTTCCCCTTTTTCATGTCCCTGGCACCGCCTATGCTAAAATTATACAAACAATGTAATTCGATTTGTACTTGTTTAGCATAACATGACTAGCAGAAGCCCAAAAAATGTTTTTGACTTTTTTGTTCATTTAGTTGTTAGAAAACTAACCCTCCCATTTTTGAAACCCTGTGAACGTCGACGAATTTTCTCGAAATTTCAGATGTGTGTATCCATGGTAAAAGCCTCATCCATAATCTCTCGATTCATGCCAGTTTCATCGAAATCGATCGATAACAACGGAGTTATAAGAAGTCCAAAAATACCCCTGATTTTGACATTTTTGCCCCCTGTATCCACATCTTTTAAAATTTCGAAAATTTCTTTTTATAGAAATGTAGTTCACGTCATTGCAAGTCGATTGCCGTTTGTTGTGTTGAAATCGGATGTGTTGTTCTCGAGATCTCGTGGGGGGCCGAAGCCGCCCCCCTGCCGGGGATCGACCGTACCGTCTAGCCCTCCGGGAACAGGCTTAAGGCCCTGTTGTGGTCTCATGGACCCTTTGAGAACTCCAGAGACCCTATATGCGTCTCAGAGGTCATCTAACCCTCTCGGAGGCCCCCTGGTTGCATCAAGAGTCCGTCAGAATCTTAAAGAAACCCCGTGAAGCTCATACGAGCCCCTTCGGGGCTCCTTTTAAGTCCGACAGGGGCTCCTTCTCAGGCAGGCTGCAGTGTCACCATCGACGACCCGAGTCACTTCCACTTCGCCTTGTCAGCCAAACGGGCTTGAGCTCCACACAGCAGCCATGGGCTCCTCGGAAAGAGCCGCGTCCCACACAGCAGGAGCCATGGGTTCCATAGAAGGAACCGTGAGCTCTACAGTAGTAGCCATGCGCTTCCCCGCAGCGGCCATGAGCTCCCCGCGGGAGCCGTGAGCGCTAAAGCAGTAGCTATGAACTTGCCCTCGGCAGCCATAAGTTCTTCCATAGGAGCCATAACCTCTCTGAGATCCCTGTAAGCGATACACCGGCAGCACGCGTGCACATGTATTTTCGGAAGTGCGATCCCGTCCTCGAAACACATGATTCCCAGAACTGCACTCCCAGAAGTGCACGAAAGTATTGGGTCGCCACACTTGCAAGGATTGGGCGTCACCACGATCGCCATCCCAATGAAAACCTTCCAGTAATAGTAGATGAGGTACACCGAGATTCCTGCCACTGTATTCCAACGTGAAATTCAACGAAAATGGTTTTGTTGTGAAGTCTATTGCACCAATCAATTTAGAGCGTAGCAAACATACCAGATTTCAGGTTATGGCAAGAGACCACAACTCCATAGGTCGAAGTGAGTACCTGTTTTAGTATGCTGGCGAGATTCGGGTCGTCTACAACCCATCCGCTAGTTGGAGAGAATATGTTACTAAGTATGAGTTAATAAGAATATGTTACTAAAAAATATGTTACTAAGTAAGTAAGGAGAGAATATGTCATTACTACCCATTACTAAATATAAGCTAGCCCATCAGTTATCATTTCATCTTTGTAGGACAAAAATCGCATGTAGTGACGTCACTTTTACGTCATTCCCGCTGAACCTACTGAACCAAATAAAATTTCCTTCAGCAAATACGTGTGAATTGCTGTGAGAAAGGGTACTGAAAGTTTCACGACAATATCTTTCCTTGCTTATGAGTTATTAGGAAGATTCGTCCCGAGTAGGGTCGTTAAGCGCTCCTCCCCGTCAATGGCGGGTTAATAAAATTTCGAAGTTTTTCTTTGCTCAAGGACGGAGCTAGGCAACGTTTCTGGAGGCAACTCACGTTATTTTCGGCCCTTTTGAAAGTAGAAGGAAAACGATTGCTAAAAATAAGGTGTTCAAGATAGAACTTAAAACGCTATATGGCTGTATAGGTATATATCTGCGCGAGCATACAAAACCAATGCTGTTAATCTCAGATCACATCGGAAGGTCAGGTCAAGGTCAATAGTCATGTTTTGATTTCATAGAGTAAATTTTGGCGCTTTTTCATACGCAAAATTCTCAATAGGTACATATGACGTAGAAGGGAGTTCTCTACTTATGTAACAAGTTTCACGTTGATATCAGGTCGGGTCACGGAGCTATGACCTAAAACGTCTTTGCATACCCTGTATCACGACAGGCGTAAAATGGAAATTTGGAAATACAGTCAGTTCTAATAGTTGGAAACGTTTTCAAACAATATAAGACGCGCTCAAGACCATTCCGTGTGACTCTGCGGTCACTGAGGTCATGCAAGGCCAAAGGTCGTAAACTGGCCTGATGAACATGCGACCGTGACACTTCTCCTTTTTGATGTCCGTGGCGTCGTCTCCGCTTACATTATACAGTGTAATGTGATCTGTAGTTCTTCAGCATAGCATGGAAAATAGAATAAAATAAAGTCAAAGAAGTGTTTTTATCTTTTTTTGTAAATTCATTCTTTTGAGGAGATAATCCTTCTATTTTCGAAACCATGGGAAGACCTACGCATTTTCTCAAAATCTGATATATATGGTCCAAAGGTAAAAGTGCAATCCATAGGCTCTCGGTTCATGTAAACTGCACCAAAATATGTCCATAAACAGTAGAGTTATAACAGGTCCAAAATATCCCCCATTTTTACTGTTTTGCCCCACCCCCGGCATCCACCCTTTCAAGATTCTGACATCTTCTTTGTACAAAAATGTAGTTTACGTCATGAAAAATCCCTCGCCATTTCTTGCGATGAACTTGGGTGTGTAGTTCTCGAAATCTCAGCCGGAGGGGGGGAGGCGAACCCGTCCCCTTGCCGAGAATTGGCTATACCGTCTAGCCCTCCGGGAATAGGGTTACGTTACATAGCTCGAAAACGACTGGAACTGGATGAGGGGAAATCAACAGTAAAGCAAATAAAGTCCTGATCCCTGACAGGACACATGTCGTTTGCATGAGCATTGCGATATGATGTTGTCGGATGTGCAATAACAGTTACTGCTGCTTTGAAAGTAAGTTTGGCGACATCATTGCCTGCAGATAGTAAATATTGCCTGACGAAAAACTCCACTGCAGTGTTACACCGCTAGTGACGCCGCTGCTGATGGTCAGGCCCTGCTCTGGCCGAGGTCAGACGGACCATCAGTGTGGTGACGGCGGTCTCAACCATCTGGACCACGGACAGCACAGAGAGGCCCAGCATCAGGCCGACCACGCCGCCGGCCTCGCCGATCAGCGCCGAAAGGCTGTAGGCCCACTGCTCGCTGTAGATCTCCGTCTGCGGGCTGGAGTAGTAGACATGCAGCAGAAACTCCCTGTCGCCGATCTTATCCGACGACGTCTCCACGTGCGCCCTGGTAGCACGGAACCGGAGCTCGTGGCAGGGTCGCGGACAGCGCGTCCGGCAAGGGATCATAGCCGCTGCGGCGCCCTCCGGCGACGCGAACGCCCTCTGCATCGCCGTGTAGTTGGCGAAGCTGCCGCAGAGCGGCGCGTCGGTCGGCATGTCGGTGACGCGGCAGTCGAGCCCGGTGGCGGCGGTGGCGGCGGCTGCGTGGCAGGCCAGCGCGCAGCGGACGCGGCTGTAGCCGACCTGGGACTCGCAGGGAGCCCGGCGCTGGTTGAGCCGGTGCTGTTGCTCTAACGAGATGGGAATCCCTGTTTCGGAGCCCAGGGAGGCGATGGCCGGCTCCAGCTCCTGCACCCACGGCAGCGAGGTAAACGGATCCTCCGCACCGTGTAGATAAACAGACAGCGACACCTCGCCTTTGGGAATCCAAATAAATTGGTCCCAAATGAGCTGATACGCGATCTGCTGGTCGAAGTACCTCTCCCTGGGCATGACGTACCGGATGATGAATCCAATGCCGACGTCCATACTACGGCTGGCGTTGGGGGTGAAGGTGAAGCAGTCGCCGGCCGAAGAAAATTGCCGGCGCCGCCAGGAGCCGATCTCCTTACAAGGCTTCCCGGAGAGATGACAGAATTTAAGGGCCTCGTTCAAGCAGGCAGCAGCCTGCCTGTACACATCTGGAATGGTATCGGCGCCAAGACCTGACCAGTTCAGGTGTGACGCGTTGATGGAGGTCGGGGAAATCATTGGTACGAGGTACTGGATCGTGTGCGAGTCGAGAGCGCGGTTGCAGAGGGTCAGCGCCGGCACAGGCAGCAGGTCCGTGTCGACAAAGTCCCGCCGATTGGTGACCGGCTCGGCCCGAAAACGCAGCACGCAGTCCTTCAACTGCACCAGCGTGTAGGCAACGACCAGCGTCAGAATGACGCACCACACCACACGAGGCGCCGGCGACCGGGGCGACATCTGTCGCCAGCCTAGACAACCAGCACTGATTATGATGAATTGCTTGCTTCTCCAAACCTTTGCAGATGCGTTATGTGAGCTTACCTGGAATGATTTCAACTTTTATCCAACAAAAAAGGAAGTTACCCCAGCAGCATGAGCTGGAAACTTCAGCACGTTTTGCTCGTCTGGGTGCTGACTGAGAACTAACGTCCCACCTCGGTGTCGCATTGGTGCGATCTGTGACGTCGTTTGCGACACCTCTTCTAGTGCACACTCACAAAAAATCAATCCAAAGATTAATGGCCAAGTTCGCGTGGCATTCAGTGCTTCTGGGTCATGCTGTTGACGTTCAGTGTGCATCATCTCCACCAGTGTTCGTTTCACACAAAAATCAATCCATAGATTAATGGCCTCGCTCGTGTGGCATTCAGTGCTTCTGGGCCTAGCTGGTGACCTTCAATCTGCAACATTTCCCCAGTTTTCATTTCACACAAAAATCAATCCCTTAGATGAATGATCTCGCGTCATGTGGCATTCGATGCTTTTTGGTTTTGCTGTTGACCCTCAGTGAGCGATAACACTTCTTGGTAGAAGCAAATGTTTGCGACTACAGCGCCGAATGGCCACCGTCGCTGTTTGCCCCTCAGTTAGCCATCCGAAGGCTATTCACCTAAATGCATCTCCTAAACAGCTCCATGAACGCTGTGAAACACTGAATGGACATCGATAATGACTATGGAGAAGCCGGACATCTGTCCAGGAACACTCCATTTCATTAGGCTCATTTCAATGTCGTCGCTACAACATTCGCTGAAGTCGCCGCTGAAAGGTCGTAAAAATAATTTTCCATTCCACAGAACTGGACGGTGATCCTACTTTCTGATGCATACGCAAACTGCCAGAATATCGACACATTGAGAAAAATATTTACGCTTCGCAGAGTCATTCTTCCCTAACTATAACAATTTTGAATCTATTTTACCGCGTTCTTCCCCGTTTTTAAAGTCACTTTTTTAACAACCAACTGGGAAAAATGCCTTAACTTGGAATATTTCAACCCCTTCCCCAGCATGGTAGGGGTGGGGTCGAATCTGCCCGTCGGGTTTTTTGCTTGCCAATGCTAGGTTATCTGGCGCAATTTCAAGAAATTTGGTGACTTTTCCTAGCTATTCTTTCTACGTACCATGATTTTACTTAAAATTTGATTTTATTATTTAAAATTTCGTAATTCTGTTTTGCTAAGTGGCGAAGCCAGGCAACGTTTCTGGGAGGCACTTCAGGCTATTTTTTACCCTGTTGAGAGTAAAAGAAAAATAGCAGCCGAAAACTATTTCAAGATAGAACTTTGAACTTTACATGGTTGTATGGATAAATAGGTGGGAAAAGTACACATACAATCTTATGGTTACTTCACACCGTCAGGTCAAGGTCAAAAGTCAAAATTTGGTTTCATGGCAAAAGTTTTTGGTGCTACTTTTCCAAATGAGAAACCCGGAATACTACGTCGTAGAAAGGTACCGTCTACTTGTGTACCAAGTTTCAGATCGATATCGGGTCGTGTCACGGAGTTATGACCTAAAATGTCAGTACGCATATCCTATATCACAACAACCGTAAAATGAAATTTTTGAAATACAGTGGATTCAAATGATTAGAAGCATTTTCTAATAGCATAAAATGGGCAAAAGATCATCCCAATTGACTCTAAGATTATTGGAGGTCATTTAAGGTTAGAGGTCGTAAGCTGACCTAATAAACATGTCACCATGACAGTGCCCCCTTTTTCATGTCCCTGGCAACGCCTATGCTAACATCATACAAACATTATAATGCGATTTGTACTTCTTCAGCATAACGTGACTAGCAAAACCTAAAAACACGTTCATAAAAACACCTTTATTTGTTAATTCAGTTTTTTAAAAACTAATCCTCCTATTTTTAAAATCCTGTCAAAACCCATGAATTTTTTCAAAATTTCAAATGTATGCACCACTGGCAAAACTCCCATTTATATTCTCTCAACTGATGCCAATTTCATCAAAATCATTTCAAAAACATCAAAGTTACAACAAGTCCAAAAATATCCCCCATTTTGAATTTTTGCCCTCCTGCATTCATCCCTTTGAAAATACTGGAAATTTCTTTTTATAAAAATGTAGTTTACGTTATGGCAAATCGATCGCCGTTTGTTGTGATGAAATCGGATGTGTTGTTCTTGAGATCTCAGAGGAGGCTGAATTGGCCCCCCCCTGCCGGGAATCGGCCATACCGTCTAGCCCTCAGGGAATAGGGTTGTGGTGGCTAAAGTCCCTCGTTTCTAGAGGTTTTTGAACCCCGAGTCAGATCGCAATGCCATGTGAAATAACACTTACGCCCGACTTGGCGTCAATGTCGCTTCACACGGCATAAGGAATTGACACTGGAGAAAATAACACCGAACATGGGCGTCGTTTCACACCAAAACAACCACCTGCGGTGTACGTGTTTATTTCTAACGACTAGCACGGCACCACAAAAACGTATACTGTGACACGGAGCAACAAACGATGCTCCAAAGTGTTCCGTGATTCCGGTGTGACAATGGCCCGTTGTGCTTCTTCGTTGGGCACTACCTTAACAACTACGATTATCCTTCAGAAATCCCAACCAGTGGAATAAAAGACTAATGTGGACTCCATATGGGCGACATATGGGTCAACTAAGCTCAAGCTAGGACATAGTGTATTTCGTGTTTTCTCGTCGGCTGGTTAAATATATGAAAAACAAGTCATTAAGATTAAGCTGGGCTCCACGTGGTTTACCTGAAGGTAAGACTAGTTTTGCAAAAAAAAAACGAGCCTCAGCTCTCTTTTCGGCAGCTGTTGGTTCCGTATTAGTGGATAGGTGGCGGTAGATGAGTAGGTACTGTTAGTATAATTTCTTTGGAAGTTGTTTTGCTTTTGTATGTGCCAAACAACAAATCTGTGCCATTTACATCTGAATATTCGAACGTCGTACAAAAATATATTATGTAAAATAGCAAGATTTATTAAATGTTAGTCTAGCATCGGATTTTGACGGACACCTTTTTCAAACTCCAGTTGTAGCATTCCCGGCGCGACAGCATGTAGCGGGAAAGGCCGACGGCTGACGCGTTTATGTCCTGTGAAATCTTCTGGTTTCATTGGTCATACAGAGATGATAAGGTAAAACAATATATGAAAAATGATAAGGTAAGGCAATATATAAACCCCATTCCCGGCAGCAAGGGGAGGGTGAATCCTCCCCCCTCCCCAGTTTTCCTTGTCAGTTCCAGAGTTTTTGACACAGCTTCACGAAACTTGGTCACTTTTCCTGCCTATTTTTCCATGTACTGCGCCAAAACTGCATTCGCTTGTTTTGCTCAGGAGCGGAGCCTGCTGCTACGTTTTTGGAAAGCACTTCAGGCCATTTTTGGACACGTCGAAAGGAAAAGAAAAATGACTGCGAAAAAAGCCTTTTTTAAGGTAAAACTTTAAACTTTATATGGGTGTATAGGAAAATCGGTGGGTAAGCATGTGGAAATAATTTTGCTAATATGAAGTCAACTCATAGCGTCAGGTCGAGGTCCTAGTCCAAAGTTCGGTTTCTGCTAAAACTTTTAGCGCTTATTTTCGAAATACAAAACACGATATATATACATATACATATATATATATGCATATATATATATATGTGTGTGTGTGTGTGCGTGCGTGCGTGCGTGCGTGTGTGTGTGTGTGTGTGTGTGTGTGGGTGCGTGTGTGTGTGTGTGTGTGTGTGTGTGTGTGTGTGTGTGTGCATATGCCTTACAAGAGCTCCTTGTACCTGTGTACCAACCTTCAGCTTGATATCAGGCCGGGTTGATATCAGATAACAGAACTATGATCTGATACGAACAGTGCACATACTCTATGTCACGACAGTCATAAAATGAACTTTGAGAAAAAGTCAGTTCAAATGACTGCAAACGTTTTTAAACAATATGAAATGCATTGAAGGTCATTCCATGTGATTCTGAGGTCACTGGAGCGTCTTCAAAGTCAAAGGCCGTAGGCTGATCTGATGGACACGTTACCATGACAGTTCTCCTTTTTATGTCCCTGACATGGCGTATCTTAACGTTATGCATACAATGTAATAATATTTGTACTTCTTCAGAAAAACATGACTAATGAACACCAAAATTGTTTTTAACTTTTTTCAGTCCAGTCCAGAGAAAAAGTGCTCGCATTTTCGAAACCCTGTGAACGCCTATTAATTTTCTCAAAATTTCAAAGGCATGGACAAGGGCGAGGGGAGCGGGGGGCAGGGGGTATCGGCTCCCAACTTTTTTGTATGGGCGTTGACTGGAAAAAGTTGACCCAAAACGCCTCTTTCCTCTCTACAGCTCCCAACTGTGGACGATTTCCTGTGTCACTGGGTATGAACCATAAGAAAACGTCCCCCCGCAAGTGCCCAAGATTCATGCGAACTGCGTCAAAATGGTTCCATAAACGGCAGAGATCAAAGACATCCGGAATAGTTTATTCCTGAAGCCTTTTTGTCGGATAGAAGATTTTTTTTTGTTAAAAAATGAGGAGAGAAAATATGCAGCCAAAAAAAGTTTAGTTTTGCCGAATAACGAAACATCTTCAAACAAGTGTGTCCCAAGGAAGGTGTGGCATTAACGTATCCCCGCAAGGTTAGGAAAACGTTGATAAGAAACCAACCAGAAAGTGACAAAAGCATTGGTGTTTATGCTATCCCATGTAAACAGTGCACCAAAAGAGGGTATTTCGGGGATATAGGGAGGGATTTATCAAAAACAATATTCGAACACTACAGAAATATACGGGTTGGAAACAAAAAAGTGGCATTTTTGTCATGTTAGGGATTTTAATCATTCGCTAGATTTTGGCCAGACCAAAACTGTGTTCAGTTCGAATGACTTATGACAAAAGGTGCGTCGTGGAGTTGGCATTGATCAGCACAACAGAAAATACAAATATCTTGCCGGGTCAATTTTCTTCTCATAAAGTAGTGGCGGTATAATAATATTATAATAATAATAAAGGCGAAATACTGCTGTGAAGGCTCCGAATGAGGAGCCGAGATGGCTCGAAACAGTTAGTTGTTAATACATAATTTTCGACTTTGAAGTGTGGTTTCTCTTCAGATATCAATGCGAAGCACGTGGATTTGTTCCCAGTATATAACGCGGAAACAGGAAAAAGAAATAAGAAATATACGCGCGGAAATCGCCTTCCGCATGTAGTTTCCGCCAAAGTCCGGAGAGATTTCTAGGAGATGAGTTATCTCGGGGGCGAAGGGGCCGGAGGCCGATAAGAATCAGGAGACGAACTCAGCGGCCTGTTGGAAACGGCCGGCCGCAGTGATCGGACGTCGGCAGTGGCGGAGAGCCCGTGACGCAGCGGAGGACTCTGTGACGTCCTGCATACCGCTCCCCCACGTGTGGAGAGGCCCCAGGAACAACCTGTCTGCGAGACAGAAGGCGGCACGAGCCTCCGACGATTTAAAGTTTGTTACTCGGGGTGCAGCAGATATCGCTCACGCCACTCACAAGACTGATCTGCCTGGGACAGATCTGCCAGCGGCTCTGCGAAGCTCCTAGGTCACTCAAAACGGCACAATGCTGTCAGTGCTGGGCCCTCTTTCGTCGCAGACGAAGCTGTTTGCGTCCCGCTCCAAGCCGCGCGGTGACAGCTTCGTCTTCCGCTTGCACTACCGCACCACCTTCGTCTTCATTATGGCCTGCTGCCTATTGGTGACAGCCACTCAGTACTTGGGAGACCAAATCGCATGTCTTTGTGACAAGGACTCACTGCCCCAGAAGGTCGTCGATACGTATTGCTTTATTTCCAGCACCTTCACTTTGCCTGCGACAGAAGCCGATCAGGTTCGTAAACGTGCCTGTATGTTCGTGAGTGTTCTGGTCTTATGGCTGGTTCCGAGCATGTCTGTGTGAGATTGGGGCTTTAGAGTGCTGTGGCTAAGTTGGGGAAATGAAACAAAATATTGTTTATTTTAATATTTTCCGATTTCTTCCGAAGTACTGCCTTACCTTACATGTTATACATCCTAAGGTCTTAAAGTCCTGAATAAGCAAAACATTAACAACGGTACATGACTACAGTTTTGCCACGTGCAGTGGAGCTCCTCGAAAGAATGCACTGTGGAGAGACGGAATCCTCTCAGTCTCTTAACATCGCGAAAACCTGACAGCTAGAAACAGCGAACCTGCAGGGTCTACGTGTTAGCTTTAATTAACTCTTTTCGTGTAAATTTTAAGTTTCCGGGTTTACCATCTATGTAACACAAGGTTAAACGGCCCAGATTATAACATCTAAGGCATTGGCTTTTGAAATCGCAATTCCCGGAACCTGAAGAAAACGGAGTTCCGATGTTCAAACATGACCGACAATGGTTCGAAAAGAACGCAAGGCCCTAGGTTTTCATAGGCCGAATTAGGTCAGTGTGGAAATGATTTTCGATTGCGATTAGGTTCGTTTTTTGTTTGAATGTTAATTTCAGGCATTGCAAGCGATATAAAAAGACAGGACATAAATCTATAGCACTACGTACGTTATCCCAGATCACTGAAGGTCATTTACGCCTCGCAGTGGTGGGCCTCTGAGTCCGGCGTGCAATTTTAGGGGCCCTTTCATATAACACCCATGTCTCCGCTATTTCCCTACCAAATGACACAAAAAATGCATAGTACGAGTAATTTCTAAAGTTAAAACCAAACCTTCTGACAGTCTGTACCGAACTTTTCAACCTAGAGATTAAGTGAGATCAAACGAGGTCAAATGTGTCAAAGGCCTTTTTGTTGTTTTCCGCTGTTAACTCAATATTCGGCTACGTTCACCGAAAAGTGGTAATCTGGGTTACTGAGTCGTATTCTGACATGCAAACCTGCCTATCTTTGACCTCTTTTCAAATATGCCTTCTTTGGATCAAATGAAGGCAGATTTGCCTATCAGAATACGATCCAGCGCCCCCAAGTGCCCCTTTACTGTGAACTTGACCGATTTCCGTGAGTTAACAACGGAAAACACCAAAATAATGGGCATTTAATTATCTGACCTTGTTTGACCCAATCTGACCTCTGGGCTCAAAAGTTGGGTATAAACTATTACCAAACTCGGATTCAACATTACGAATTAACCTTATTTTGTAAGTGTGAAAGCCAGTAAGTTCCCGTTATATGCTCGCCCGGTCGACGGGTCGCTCAGCCCGCCGGCCGCCGGCAACCGGAGGTCAGATTGCGTCATCACTATGTGACGTCATTTCCCGCAGATTTTCAAAATTCGAGCACCATCCGATGCACAGTTTAATTGCAAATAGCTACTATACGTTTCAACTTGATACAAGAAACGTTTCGGAAATGAGAAAAACCTTAGGCGACAGGTGTCGTACTTTTTATCCCCTCGTCCCTCTACTGCGCGGGTTAACTCCCTTCCCTGACAGAAACTTTTGAGCTAAATCCCGCTGAGGGGAGCTTATTCGCCCTCTCCCTTCATATCTTGGTAACTAAACGTCCGATTTTGCTGCGAGGCAAATCAGACGAATCCTTGTGACCTAATCTACCATTATACCTCCTTCAAAAGGCCAAAAAATCTTTAATGGCGGTGTAAGGAACCAAAAAAGAGTTGTGCATCAGGTTTATTGCTAGATTTTGCATCAGGTATTGCTGGCATAAGGTTCTCCAGAAAGAAGAGAAATAAGATCGAAGGGTCGAAAGCATATTTTTAATGTGAGAATATCTTTAAATACCATCAACGGTCCATCCTATGTATAGCCCTTATATATATATATATATATATATATATATATATATATATATATATATATATATATATATATCGGAGGGTAATGCAGAGTGAATCGTTGTTTGCACTTTTACGGATTTGTACCGCGTAGAAGGACCCAAAAAGATAAATTGTGACCATTTTCTGTAGTCTGAAGAAATGCAAAATTAGATTTAACCCGCCCCCACTGGGGGTGGGGGCAGTTGACCGCCCCCTCAGAGGTTTTTCTGGGATTGCGAGAGAACGAACAAACACAGAGCCACGAAACCTTGTGTACCTTTTGCTTCATCATTTTTACATCTTGCGTCAAAATTTTGACCTTAGGCCAGATAAGGTGCCTGACCTAGGTCAGGTCAAACAGACCTATCTCCAAAAAAGTTTGGCGCACTGTTACTTTTGCGCAAAATAAGATATCTCAATAATACTTTCAGGGATTAGTGATTATGATAGGTGCAACAAATCTGCTATCTCAGATTTCTCGGAATTTTCCGGGTCATTGAGCTAAGGTCAAGCCCATTTTTAAGACATGTCGTTTTTTTCGGAAATTGACGAAATATTTCATAACATTTTTAGTGTGGAGTGAAGCAGACATCTAGTTACCGTCATTGGGCAAAGTATCAATGACTTTCAGCAATTGACCTGAGGTCAGGTCAAGAATAACTGTTGTCAACCAAAATGTACTACCGTCAAAATTAGCGATGAATTACTCAGAATGGGTAGAAAATGGCAGAACTAGCTTGCACAGACGTAAGTAATACCAGGAACCTAAAAAGTTCTGAAAAATCGCATATTTTGGAAATACAGGCTGTCGCGAGTAAAGCTCCGCCAATTGTGTACATTGGTAACTAATGATTTTTCCAAAATTTCAGCATGAAAAACCATCACAAGAACCACTAAGATTAATAAGATTTACATGGATAGGCTTTTTTCGCGAAAATAAAGGAACGCTAAGATTAGTCTCCGTCAATTTGTTACTGCATACGGCTACGGCGCACGCCGACAGCCGGCGCGAAAATTGCCGCGTCTGCTAGACGTTTCGGCGTATACATTGAAAAAAAAAACACGAGAAATTAGATGTGTATCGGTATTTGCGGACCTTTACTTGTGCGCTGGTGCCTTTACCTATGCGTTATTAGTCACAGCCCTTGAGATTCAAGCCATTTCTCGGTCTTATACAGTCGGCTATGAGAAAACATATATGTGACGTAAATTGCTTACATATTATCTAAAATTTAAAATGAAACCAATTTCGAGCTCTACAAGTCACAAGCTTTACAACGGTGTGCTTATTTTTATCGTGCAACCAACCGTTCGTGAGTTAGAGGGGGCGCCCAACTGCCTCCCCCCAGTTGCGCATGATCGTAACCGACCGACGGTCGTGCGCGGGTTAATTTAAAATGGTGTTTAGTGATCCACTTACTTTTGATAATCTGTTTCTGGAAGTCCATGGACTTTCTCCACGCCAGGACATATCACTGTCTCAATTTGTCAGATGTCTCATGTTTCTCCAGTGCTATGTACGGGCAGTCAAAGAACTAAAACCCGAACGCGTGTTCCCCAAATGACACATCAGACTATGTACCTTCTTTTGTCTATGATGTTATTTCAAGATATGGTGCGTTTATCATCGCGAAATGCGAACCATTACATTACAAAGTAGCTTATAAAGGTATTGACAATATGTTTGAATATGGTAGGCAATTACCAAAAGTTTATCGCATACAAAGGTACCCCATTTTTTTCTGGTAACTGGACCCATCTATGGACATTTGTCATAGGATACAATATGGCATGTGACACATATGGAAATGTTTTCCGGACACGAATAAATTGGCCAGACTCAAAATATGCTGAAGGATTACAAGGAAAGCATACACCCCTTTTTATGTGCCCGGTAAACGCCTACCAATTCGCTCTTCTTAAAATATGCGATTGACTTATCAACTGTTGGTAGAATGGCATGACGTTGAAGCAAATTGGTCATGAAATGTGGTTAGAAAGCTCGTATAAGTAAATCCCTATTTATATTCTCATTTTGACTCCATCCTCTTTAAGAATTTTTTACATTTCTCTTCTTAGAAATGTAGATCTCGCTACAGGCTGTCGTACGGCTTTTTTCGCTAGAGAATCAAACCAGTAGTAGCCAAGATCGCGGGGAGTGGGAGAAAGAATCTGTTCCCCTCTCTCAGCACGGCTCGTGCGTACCGCACAGGATCACGGAATAGGGTTGACTGTTACAGTTTCAACCCGCGTCTAATTTGAGGGGGGGGGGGTGAGGGTGTTGGCGCCCCCTAAAGGTTTTGCAAAGATTGCGAGACAATGAACAAACGCAGTGTCATAAATCTCTAAATAGCTTTTACTTGGTCGCTTTTATCCCTCGTGTTAAGTTTTGCACTTGAGTCAGGTCTGATCTCTGTCCCAGGTCACGTCACGTGAACTTACGTTCGGTAAAGTTTAGACCCCTGCAGCCTTTTTTTAAAAGCAAGGTGTCGCAGTCTTTGTGGGGTAAGAGATCTTGACAGGTGCAACAAATCTGTCATAATTTTTTTTTCAAACGTCCGGGTCATTCGCACCACGCGTTTTTTTCGGAAACTGACGAACTTCTTACAACATCTTGAGTATGAGGAGATGCAGAAATCCAATGATCATCATTAGGCAAAGTATCACCGACCTCCAACCATTGACCTGAGGTCAGGTCACCAAGAATTGTTATGGGCCAAAATGCACCGCCGTCAGAGTCGGCGATGAATGACTTAGAACGGACAAAAAAAACACACAACAGAATTGCTCCTCACGGTTGCGAATGGTACCTAAGTCCAAGATCTGCCAAAAATTGCCTATTTTGGAGACACAGGTTTCGGGAATAAAGCTCCACCAGTTGTGCAGATTCATAACTACGGAGTTGTTTCAAAATTAGTCATGAAGACTCATACCAGAAAACATCAGTATCCAGCAACACCGATCTGTAAGGCTCAGTTTACCAAACTAAAGGAACGTTCAAATTAGTGTCCGTTAATTCAGTCCCGCTGTTGGCAACGGCGCCCGTGGCACAGTGGCAGTACAATCGCTGCGTCTTTACAGCAGAAATAACTTACACATTGTCCAAAAGTACAAATGGGGCCGATTTCGAGCTCTTCTCGTCACGATCTTTCCAACGACACGCTTATTTTTATTGTGCGCCAACCGTTCGCGAGTTAGAGGAGGAGATCCACCTCTTTCCCACCAATCGGGCTTGCGTAGTGTCGATTGTAACGCCGGACAGGGGTCATGGTTTTATCAACAATGAAACATATTGCGATTCCTTGCGTCAGTTTAGATTTCACTGTCGCGGTGTTTGGACATATTCCGGAGACGGACGGCCCGTGAAGCGGAAACTTGCATCTCGTTAACCGGTCGAGTGGTTGTCCGCTTCGGTAACTGTTCCCAGAAACAGTGGGACGTTTGATATTCCGGATATTCGCCAATATATCCGTAAATGAATTAACGTATAAATCTAGGGCCTATTGTACCAAGTTAACTGAGTGAGTAAATGCTTCCCCAGTCATCGATTTTGCACACCCACTAACTAGGCTGCGGAATACATAGGGTGTGTTGAAATCCAAACAGACCAGGTGAATTCCAGTTCACGGTGTTTAAAATAGTTGTGGTTAACAGGCCTCTTGAACTGTCTATGATATTTTGCACCCTCTCTGGGAATAGAGTGGCGAAATTTTCATGGACATTAAGTGACCTTTAAGCGTATGGAAAAAATTGTTGCTCTTACACGGGACGCGATTTGTACCAATATCCGGTCGTAGATTGTTTTCGGACAATGATGAGCAGAACAGATAAAAATGATCCTCGGGACTGTTAAAACAATTACCTCTATTTTTGCTAGACGCGATTTCTACAAGTTTCCTGATTAGCCATTTTGGGTAACAGCTGAAGCCTGAATGGGTCGGTGAACGAAAATAATAACAATGTCGCTTATAGCTAAATAAGATTATTTATTTTTGCCAAAAAAGGCTTAACTTGTTTCCACCCGATGACCTCGCTTACATGTTTGAAGCTGTTTAACCTATCGGTTTTGCTTGTGGCCGTTATTTTTTACTTTTCGTTCATGGTTGTTTTCATAAAGTGATCCAGATGGCTGCGGGGATGGTTTTACGATTGCAGCCCGCGCTAGGCATAACTTGCTGCGCAGACGCTGGTCTTGTACCAGATCAAGCAATTGCTGCAAATGGCTGATTTTGTGGCGGACGTCTTACGTACCACCAAAGGTACGGCACAACATTTCTGGTAAAAACCTAAGTGGTCAGAACAGATGCAGCGTTCAGAGCAACAGAGTTCACGGCAGGCAACAGTAGTTGCTGATGAAACCTAGAAGTGGAATTTTTCAAGAACTGGAAGGGAGAGGGCAAACGAGGGATTTCCTTAGTTTACGTTTTACAGTAGGTGGCTTTATTTATCTGTGCAAAAACAAGGTACAGTTCGGCGAAAGCCAAAGCAACGTGGCCTCCACCATATAACGAGAGTTAAGTTACGGAGTAATTATTGTCCACAGTGACAATGAAACATGTACCATACGTACTGACCGCCGATTTTAAACGTTTGCTGGTGTTCCCGGACTGAACATAACTGGTGGGGGCACTGGTTGCACATTGGAGGGGAAATATAACTAGCGAGACGGTGGGGCACATTTTGCATTCCAGTCACATCCCGATTTATTGTAATGATCGCACCGAGATTTTGCGTGACGTTATTCTGTAGCATAATCTTACAACCTCCGAGAATACAAAACACCTACTTCACGTTTTTGGAATCAGCTTGAGGAAAATGTTAAATACGGAGCATTCTGTCTTTTATTCAGGTATTCTTTACAGTTGGGGCATTCCAGCCAGGAAGGCAATTTTACACCCTCATCTCTCGGATCTGATATGAGTTGGCCCCAGGGGCTGCCATGGGCGCCAAACACGGCAGACGGATTTTCAGTTTTGTTGTACTTGTGGTTTGGAAATTATTGCCTCCGGCGTAGTTGTAGCTGTACCGGCCATAACAAAGTAAGAGGTGTCGTTCATGGTAGGTAAACCGGGCAAAATAATTCTCATAATGAAAACATAGATTGTGGGCTTTGAATGATCAGTAAATAACTCTTCGTAATCATTTTTGTCTTAACGTCAGCTTTAAGCACGTGACATCGTTGTCTTAGGCCAAGTGACCTATTATGGCCTTAGGCTAAGGAAAATGATATTCTTGACGTAATTATAAGATTTTTGCGATGTTTACTGTTGAAAAATAATTACACCAGCTTATGTCATATCAACTTTGCAATTCAAATGTTTGGTACCGGCGTCCGCGGTGCAGTGCCGCGAATATTGCTGTGTCCTTAACTCAACGTTTCCGCGTAAATGCTAGACAAATAAGCAAAATGAGACGTGTATTGGCATCTGCGGACTCCTACCCATTCTTTGGTGCCGTTACCTGGGCTTTATTGTTTGAAGCCCTTGAGATGTAGGTCGTTTTTCGACTTCATGTGGTCAGCTATCAGAAAACGTGAGTAGGGTGTGGATTGCTTACATGCCATTCAGAAATAGCAATGAAACTGGTTTCGAGCTGTACTCGTCACGAGCCTTCCAACAATATAATTATTTTTATCGTTCGGCCAACCGTTCGCGAGTCAGAGGGGGTCAACTTTCTGCCAACTGCCCCCTAGTCGGGCGTGGACGGCGCTGAACGCCGCCGGGCGCTGGTTAAGGATGTCCTTGCTAATACATTCCTGGACGTAAACTTAATCCAGCTCCTGGTAATATAGCGCCAGCAAGGTACCTCAATTTTATGAATCGGACCCTGCGCACTTTGAATATTCGCGATGAACTATATAAAAATAAAATATAATAATACAATATCATTCTTTTCTCCGGATACCAGTCGTATCATAGGCATAAATGTATCAGTAATCCATCAGATGCGTATGTTTGCTATTATGTTCGATTACTGCACCTCGTTTGAAACCTTTGAGAAACAAAAGTTGGCTTTTTGTCACCCAGTGCCATGTAGGTTTAACTCCTTAGTATTATAAAATAAATGTACATGGGATCAATTTCTTACAGAGCCACATCTTTGGTTCGGCTGGCCACCATGACACATATTTTGCGGCAGAAAAATCGGTCGAAATTTGGGATAAAAATGATTATTAAAGAATATAAGTTCTTTGTCGTCTGTAAATTAAGACTGTGAATGTCACCTATTTATTCTTTAAATGGAATGTGCCCTGTAGACACCATAGATAACTATTTAGGCGACGGGCCGGCCCCCTGATTGTGTCGTTGCCTGCACCGTTTGCATCCTCCCATCAATCATTTGCCCTTAAAATGTGCACAGTACACTCCCCGATATTGGAAATCACTAATATCGTGTCCATTTCTTCTTATGGCAGATCATCTTATTTCCAAATCACTAGCGTTATTTCAGGGATGAAGAGCTTATTGCTACATCGACCTTTTCGTTATCTCACCAAACAACAGAAATAAGTGCCGATGGATGCGCAAGTTCCATGGCATTTATTGATATGTACATTGTACATAGATTGCAAAAATGGACGACAAAAAGTGCATGTCGATGTTTTTTGTAATCCGATCGAATTACTTTGTGAAAGATATGAACACTGACAGGATTTTACCAAGGAAATAATGGTCGTTTGTTATGTGCGGCATAATTGGAGCCATCAGAAGATCTAAAATGTGGATAAAACTACAATCAAACCTTAAGCCATGTTTCACGCATGTAACAAAATCTATTTCAGTGCTCTGGAAAGATTTACAACTGAAAGCTGTCATTCCCCTAAAGGTTTCTGATAGCCTAGACCATTCCTTGTTTCAAGAGACTTTGATGCCAAAGATTTTCTTACGGTACCTTTGGTGATAAAAACCTTCAACTCTAACTCTTCAAGACCGGGTTAGACTCAAGGACGTCTGAGATGTCCAGGGTTGTCTCAGTTATTATAGGATTGTTGTCGTAGGTGGCATTGTTGACTAGTAATGCGAATAGACACTTTCCTTGGAAAAGTCATTGTCAGCGACAAACCAGGTAGCACATCCGCTATTTCTTGGTATCGCAAGCCGATATCATTAGCTATGATTGGTTCATCCACCGGTTTACCCCGGTTGTTCGATCACGTAGCTGCCTCCAGTTGGCTGACAGTACGCCTTTTTCTTACCTCTTGGCCTGCATCGTTTCCGTTTCTAATATATTCCATGTATATATTATATGTATCCAAGGAAAATATTCTATTTGTAATATATTCCGTGTATGAAGCAAACTGTTCGTGGTCGTGCATGCTCCTGCACCATTGAACTTATAATTGAATGGTCTCTGCGTAGGGCAGACATTGGTGTATGCAGGTGACTGCGTGCTTAACAAAAGTTTTGGACTTAGAAGATTTATCTTTGGTTGGCACTCGAGAAAGACTGGCACGAGATACTTTGCCACTAGTTGAATTACCACACAGGCAGCTGGAAATCTGGTACAGTGCGGCTCTTTTGACCATGCTAAAAATCGGATTACATTAGCAATATTATGCTTTCAAAATGTAGTACCACAGCTGGTTGCAGGAATTATCATGCCTGTTTTTGCGTCACAGTACAATCTGTACTGATCAGTCACTATCTGGAAATACTTGATCGGGTGTAAGGGTCGGAGTCCACGCATCAAACTATGCTCATTTCGGGTTTCGATCCGTCATATCTCCTCAGCAATCTTTCGCATCAGATTATTAAGATGGGCTTAACCCTATTCCCGGAGGGCTAGACGGTATGGTCGATTCCCGGCGGGGGGGGGCATTCGGCCCCCCCCCCGAGATCTCGAGAACTACAGATCTGATTTCATCGCAACAAACGACAATCGATTGGCTCTGACGTAAACTATATTTGTACAAAAAGAAATTCTCAAAAATTTAAGAGGTGTGGATACAGGGGGCAAAAATGTCAAAATGGGGGGTACTTTTGGACTTCTTATAACTCCGTTGTTTATGGACCGATTTCGATGAAACTGGCATCAATCGAGAGATTATGGATAAGGCTTTCACCATGGGTCCGAAAATTCGAAATTTTGAGAAAATTCATGGGCGTTCACAGGGTTTCAAAAATAGGAGGATTTGTTTTCTAACAACTGAATGAACAAAAGAGGCAAAAACACTCTTTTGGCTTATGCTAGTCATGTTACGCTAAAGAAATACAAATCGCATTACAGTGTTTGTACAGTTTTAGCATAGGCGTTGCCAGGGACGTGAAAAAGGGAGAACTGTCATGGTCACACGTTCTTCAGATCAACTTGTGACCTTTGACCGCAAATGACCTCCAGTGACCTTGGAGTTACTTGGAATGATCTTTTGTGAATTTAATATTATCTGCAAACGTTTTCAATCATTTCAATTCACTCTATCTAAAAAAAAATCATTTTATGACTATTGCGATATAGAGTACGCGCACTCACATTTTAGGTAATAGCTCCGCGACTCAACCTGATATCAAGCTGAAACTTGATTTGAAAGCAGAGGGCACCTTTTTACCTGACATGTATTCCGGGTTTGTCATTTGAAAAAAAACAGCACAAAAATTATTACAAAAAACAAATTTTGACTTTTGACTTTGACCTGACCTTGTAAAGTGATCTCAGATGAACAAAATTACATCTGCACATTGCCCAACTATTTAGCTATTCATCCATATAAAGTTTTAAGTTCTATCTTAAAAACGCTGTTTTTGGCCGACATTTTCCTTTTACCCTCAACATGGCCAAAATGGCGTGAGGTGCCTCCCAAAAACGTTACCTGGCTCCGCCCCTGAGCAAAATAGAATTTTGAAACTTTGGCACAGCGTGTAGAAAGAATAGCTTGGAAAAGTGACCAAGTTTGGTGAAGTTGTGTCAAAAAGCCTGGAATTGGCAAGCAAAAACCCGAGGGGGGCGAATTCAGCCCCCCCTGCCGGGAATAGGGTTAAAATGCCTCATAATGGGAGGAATGGAGATGATAGTTACTTGCACCAACTGTCAGGAATTTAATTACCATTATCTCGTACCTGCGAGGTAGGCGAGGTGTTAGCCTTTTAACCTCTGAAGCCGGAACGTAAATTCAAATAAGAATGCGTCGATCACGGTCGATGAACTCGCTCTGTATCCGCAGCTCACACCCAGCGTATCCTCAAGACGCATTGGAAGACGTCACAGACGTCACGGAATACCTTTCTCTGCGACAGAAAGCGACAAGAACTTCCAACAGTCTGAAGAGTCCGTTGCTCGGAGGTCGTAGACCTCGCGAATAGCCCTGACCCGACCGACCCGCCTGAGCGGATCCACCGACAACTGCAGAGATGACCCCTGGCAGCTCTGGTGCCAGCCCGTTGCTGTCCGTGCTGGGCCCACTTTCGTCGCAGACGAAACTGTTTGCGTCCCGCATCAAGCCACGCGGCGACAGCTTCATTTTCCGCCTGCACTACCGCACCACCTTCGTCTTCATAATGGCCTGCTGCCTATTGGTGACAGCCACCCAGTACCTGGGAGAGAAAATCGCTTGCATCTGGGACAAGGACACTCTGTCGGAGAAGTCGAAAATTATCGACACGTACTGCTTCATCTCCAGCACATTCACCTTGCCTTCAACTGAAAACCATCAGGTTCGTGGGTGTGTCAGTAGGTCAGAAGTGCAGCAAGTCTTTTGGCGTCATGATCGGAAGGTACAAATGACTGCATGTTTTGTGTACTTCATTTTCCGTGGGTTTTGAAGATGGATAACCCGCGACATTGACATTTGATGCGCTTGAAATACGTTTAAGTCAGTGTCGATCATATCCACCAAGAGGAAATCTACTGCGCTTTTGGACATGCACGGAATGGTTAACGGAGAAGATCGGCGTTGAAAGTGACATGTATTATTTGAAGTGAAAAAGTAACAGTTTTTTACTTTTTACTTTACTTTGCTATATTTCGTTACCTTTAACACGCGCAATGAAGGAGAACTCTGCCCCTTTATGTTAAAACTAGTTAGGTACTGACTAGTTTACAGATGTTTTGTTTTTGAACAGTAATGAATCGTGCCGTGCAAGCTCAGGTGAAGGTCGTGGGCTTTCTTACCTCTCCCCATCCCCCTCGGTTTTCGGTATGACTTATCACTATATGAACGGTGAAGGCGGTTTTTTAGCACTGCTTGCACTCTCTTGTCTTTTTTTGCAAGATGTATTGAACAAAAAAAGCTTGCTATCAGTGATGGCACAAAGGCCAGTGCTTAGGCCAGTGGCTCCCAACCTTTCCGATACTGCTGGTCCTTTCCGATCTAGACCGGAGGACCATGACGCCACGCAGAGTGAACGCTGACATCGATTACCACACGTGTATTATTTAATGTAAACTTGCCATTGAGTGGGAGAGGTCGTTTAACGCCCCCTCCTCTCCGGCGTATTTCTTAGATGTCTCTCAAACGAATGAACGCAGCGTTCTGAAACTTTCAGTACCATTTTTACATTAGTTCTGCATACACTGGCATTAGTTTGAAAAACGAGTGCATCTTAGGTCACGTCTTTATGGTTTGGTAAATAATACCGTGTTTTGCGATTTGATGTTCAGTTTTACTTCACCGCCGTATTTTCGGTGCTTTATGCTTTTGCAATTTATGGTGGCCGTGGCTCCCATTGCATATCAGCATAACCTGAGAGTTCAATATGGGGCTTCTCTGACCTCATGCGAGGCGATGCTAAGTCAAAGATCCATTTTGAACTTTCCGTATCCAGTAAGAATATATTTCAGAAATGGGACTGAATAAACTTACTTTTAGGTACGATCAGATAAGTTATCAATTTCCTTACAACAAAATGCAGGTGCAACTCTCATAGCAGTTTTTTGCAGCATTGCGATGTTTTTCGTACTTTGACCTTTGATGGTTTTACGCAGATTTCAACTGAACAAGTAAACTGGTGTCGTCTGTTTGACGTTGTGGATGACCGGTGTGGAGATATCGGCCTTCCCAATGTTGTGCAACATTCCCTGGAAATGTGCAACATTGACAAACTGACTTATAGGGTAATCCAGAGACGTCAGATGGAGGCCAGTAGCGTGCGCGTGATACCCCGAGTTTGAAATTACATAATGTTGCAATGTTGCATGTGCACGATAATCGAATCAATTTCGATAATTTTTTGTGCCCAAGACTAATTAAATCGTCTTTTGATCATAACCGTGTTAAATTGTCCAGAAAATAGGTATCGCATGAGAAATAACAATAAAAATCAAATTTGACCCAACCTGTGACCTTGGCCTTGCATGACCTTGGGTCAGATGGCACTTGAAATATGAGATTAAGCTGCCAGGAACATGTTATCAAATAAACTTCAGTCTCGTTCTGCTTCTGTTGTGATAAGGCAATTCTGGAGAAAACGAATGTGGCCGAATGTCTCCCTTGTCTCTTGGAGTCAGAAATAAACAACGTTCATTAGCTCGTCCAGTTTTGTACATGTCACGCACAATTCTTCAGAAATTTGGAAGGAAACAAAAACATGTGTTATGTTGGTTGTTCGACTTTGAAGCCCAAAAACTCTGACCTTGAAAGCGTCCCACACCACGTTATTACTCCATTGGAAAGATCAAATTTATCCCAAGTAGGGTAATTACCCCTAGGTATGGAACCACTGATTTGGGCCAGGCAAGGCTCAGATGAGATGAACACCAGTAATTTGTTTTCCTTCCAGAACAGTGACATATTCTTTTTTCTTAGAGAAATGTGTTTCTTGGAACAGACATTGTATATACAAAAAACAAAGTCAAGTTTTGAATTTCTCTTACAACTAAATACTACGAACATCTAAAATGTCAAATATCGTGTCGTAGTTCAATTCTGGCCTCGTAACCTATTCAAAATTTTCTGCAGACAGCGTGGTTTTCGTAAGAAAGTAATTTAATGTGAAACTGGATATAAATAATTTTCAACAGTTTCGTCGTGCTAACACGCACAGTAGACGAGAAAAAAATATCACAGATGAGGTTTTTCTGCCCTCATTTGGGATACACTTATTGTATTGGTTCCAAATTTTCAGTAGTTGCTTGCAATTGAATTCCGCATTGAATAGCACTACAATGTTGAAAATCGGTCGAAAATGACGTCCCATTTTAGTGACGAAATTTGACCTTCGGCTGCCGGCGGCCGGCGGGCTGAGCTATCCGTCCGTCGTGCGGGTGAAACTAAATCTGAATGAAATGAAACTTGCAGATCGAGGGTGATTCGCAGGACTGAAACCGAATCTGGCAACAGTCTGCGCGTAACTTTTGAACTCAGAAGTAAGATACGATCAACTGAGGCCGAATTCGGCGGCCTTTATGTTGTTGTTTTCCGCTGTTAACTCATAGAATTAGGCTAGGTTCACCGTAAACGAGTAATTTGGGTATTTTGTAATTGTCGCAACTGAATGGTATTCTGAGAAGCAAAGATGCCTGTCTGACCCAAAGAGGTCAAATAACGCCTCCCGGCCGTCTGCCGGATGTGTCGTCTGCCAGCTGGGCGGCCTTATTTGACCTCTTTGGGTCAGATAGGCTTCTTTGCTCATCATAATGCGATTCATCACCCCAAAGTATCCCGTTTTCGACGAACTTGGCCGAATTCCGCAAGTTAACAGCTGGAAGCACCAAAATGAAAGCCTTTAGACATTTCACCTCGTTTGACCCCATGTCATCCCTAGGTTTGGAAGTTAGGTGCAATTCGGTTTCAATGTCACGAATTGCCACTATGCTGCAAATTTCGTGTCATTCAGTCGGGAAATGGGGGGGGAGAGCTTAGTGTGAACTGAAGCCATGGGAAAACTGCCTGCCGGGAAGACGTTGTGCAATGGTTTTCACAAATAAAATCGGCCCTAAGGGGGTCACCCTCCGCCCCTTGGCTGCGTCTGTGGTTAACACGCGCATTCGAAATGGGTTTCGCACTAATGCGGAAAGCACATATGTGCCCTCTCCTGCTGATCTCGAAAATGGAAAAGAGTTAGAGACACAAAAGTTTAACAGGTTAGGGTCATAAAGGGTTACATCGCGTGCAATTTTCTTGATCCTGGGTCAAAATCTCCAAGGTGAAATGAAGTAAAAAGGGTCAACGTTGGACACTTTCAGCCATTCCGTAAGGCTTTTCGGACAAAACGGGAAAAGGACGCGTATTAGGGCGTTAAATGGTGGAACACAATTGCCACTCATTTGAGGTTTTGAATGAAATTTTCGGTCGAGGTCTTGGCAGATAATTGACCTATGGCGTCGTTTTTTAATCTTTACACATCTTATTTCGAGTACCACGGGATATCCATGCAGCTTAAATGTAAATAAGGGCGCTGAACGCACCATTTGACGTACTTTCACTGAAGACAGCCAACACTGGTACATCTGGTCATTTTCAGCGTTCATCGATCCCTCAAAGTCAAGTGAAGTGGAGCGACCTGGGGTAAAGTTTTTGTCCCAAAGTAGTTTCTATATCAAAAATTATTTTCAGGTAAGTTATTTCGTTATAATGAACCCAATGACATGCTTTGGTTTTTGTAAGACGCAAGCATGATATATATATATATATATATATATATATATATATACATATATATACATATATAGATAGATAGATAGATAGATAGATAGATAGATTTATAGATAGATATACATAAGCTTACCAAGGTACACAAACGGGTTTTTATTAGGTCTTTTGAATACATATTTCGTGCAGATCCATAATTTACAAAGCGAAGGTGGATTAGGGCGCAAGCAGGTTGACCTTACCTTTGATGATATTGACCTTTAGTCACCCTGGCTTTGGCCTTGGTACATCCATCATCCTCAGTTATCCCCAAATGATGTCGTCTGATAATGCTAAAACGGCAGTCTTACACAGACCTCTTGTCCTGTCGCAAACTATCTATTTGTCTGCGACAACCGTTAATTTGTTTATGTTTGTTTGACTTCATATGCTTTAAACTTTAAAATTTGTTGGTCGATATCAGTTTCTTTGCGTCAATCGATTAATCGATATTTAACCGAATTGCCATAAATGTCATAAAGCAGCGGCGGCCTGCTCCGCTCCGTTTCCGAGATTCTCAACAAAAGCAGGGGTAGGCGCAGAAGTGTCCCCGCTGTTTTACCTCTTGACTTCCCCTTCCAATGCGCGTGTTTAGGCGCCTCTGAAGCGATCGGCATATTTCGGTTACTTTTAGAGCTTTGAAGTACTCGCCCCAGTGCAGGAGGAGGAATCGCCCACCTTTTTTTGGTTAACATCCTCAGAAATAGCGCTAGAGTGAGGAAAATCTGTTGGTTTGGAACACGACGAAAACGGGACATGACCGCCATTACAGAAAGCGTGGTCAGAAGCTGTAAGCGGAATGTGGGGATTCGAACAAAAGCGTCGCCATGGTGCTGTTGTGGATGGAGGTGGTCGTCATTGTATTGGAAATGCATTCGCCATTCACGCCATTGGCGTGGCGTGAACAATGCCAAATACTTGGCCTCTGGTGACACGTTTTTGACAAATAGCGGAGGTATTAGGGGAAGGATGCAGTGCCGGTGGTATGAGATATAACAGTGGTATAAGAGGAACGACGCTGTTCCACACGGTGACCCTCCATTGGTGGTGCGATTGATTGATGGGATTGATTGATTGACCGATTTGGACTCATTGAACAGACTGAACGACACGCTGATTGATGTCCTGGTGCTTCGTGCGTTCAAGCTGTTGACATTGCCGCCATTACAGGAGTACGTGGTGCGATCGACAGCCATTTTAGAAACTGGGTATTTCATTTATTCTACGACGGTCTTTTGCTTGGTTGGCACAGCTTGTGTTAGTGGCCAAATCGCTGAGGTGGAGCCAAAATTGATGGGATGGGATGGGATGAGGACCAAATTTATTAAGAGTGTTGCGTGAAACATATGCCAGTCCTCATGTATGTGTTCCGTTAACAAAACTGGATGAGCTTAAATTCCGTGGATATTAATGTTGTCATCAAACTGGAAAAATACAAACACTCGCCATGTTCGGTTATATAGGGGCACTGGTCAAGAGTCTTTTCGGGTCTACTCTTTTCTGCCCCGAGTGCAGCCAATGTACAGGTTCGGGTTTGCCTCTCGTAAGACTCGCATCACCTGGGTTCCGTTCGTTTCAGGCTGGCGTGCAGGTGGCCCACAAGGGCCTGGGACCGTTGAGTCCCGACACGGAGACAAAGTACCACAACTACTACATGTGGGTGCCGTACGTGCTCTTCCTGCAGGCACTCAGCTTCTATATCCCACACTGGCTCTGGAAGCTCATGCAGACCGACAAAGTCATCCACGTCCTTCAGGTAAAGACTCTAAACGTCCCCTGTAAACGGCAAAGGCTGGAGACCGCTGACGCAAACGTTAAAGACTCGAAACGGTCGTAACAAACGGTAAAGGCTCGAGACGGCGGCGGCAAATGGTAAAGGCTCGAGACGGCAGCGGTAAACGGCAAAGCCTCGAGACGGCAGCGGCAAATGGTAAAGGCTCGAGACGGCGGCGGTAAACGGTAAAGGCTCGAGACGGCAGCGGCAAATGGTAAAGGCTCGAGACGGCAGCGGCAAATGGTAAAGGCTCGAGACGTACAGCTTGATGGGTCCCGAGCACTAGGCATGGGCACAAAATCGGCATCAGTAACGAAGTATAATTATTTATCAACAGTAGCGGTTTAATTAACACAGCTCCTTTGTTTCGTCTGCATTACTTACGTTTTATCCAGAGACGGCTCTCAAAAGTTTTCTTTAGAGTGTGCCGAACTTTTTGAGAACTCCTGGGCCCCTGTTCATAAGATTTCATGATATTTTTAGTATGATAACACGAGATCCAATTGCTGTCTTTTTGGTGAGCTGAACGGTACCTAGATAAACGGTCCAAGGTGATAGACCAGTTTGATTCATGTTGTTTTTGAAGGCTGTCATAATCGCTTATCTGTTCGCTGGTTGTAGATTATGGTAGCCATCCGAAATAATGGGGTAATTGTTTTTCTCATTGTGCTCGGCAACTGTGTTGTGTATATCCTCGTATTTGTTTATTCACAAAAAGACATTTAGAAACGAGAAGGAAAGCGTCGCCTATCAATCGTCTTGACCTGGCCTGTTTCGAAACGCAAAATCAATGGTAAGACATGCGACCTGCATCTTTAGTTTTACAACAGAGTTTAATTCCGCAAAGAGTTTACCAGAATGTATCCTTAACCCGGCAACTGCTGGTGGGGGGGGGGGGGTTAAACGTCCCCGATTTTTACAGCGCTGTAGCTTAGAGCGAAAGTATGGCGTGGCGAAGCCGCGCCATAGTTTCGGTACCCCTCGGTAAATCAGTTCCACACGTTTTGGCAGAGAAACGGGCGAGGTCATGGAAGGTCATGTCAAAATGTCATGGAAACAACAGCTTTAGGGGTTTTGGTTTTATCATTTTGCCGTTTCCTGGACTTCGTTTGTTCTTAGTCGACACTCTCCGACAACGAGATGTCGGCAATTTTAACTGCAAGTTGCATTGTCATGAGCGGCCAATGCACACTACCCTTGACCTCATCCAATGTCATCATAGGCCAGATTTCATTAGTACGGTTCCTTCAAATACAATTTCATTGTGCGCGTTGTGACAGCAATTTGGAGACCTTCTGGTGCACTGTTGAATATTTATCGGCACGTTAGTGTGGCCACAATGTCGCGACAGCTGAAGGTAGATCACGAACAGATAAATTTTACAGTCACGATGTTTCAAACACGGTGGCAATGCACAAGCTGTAACAGCGATTTCAAGGCTTTTTGGCCCGCGTATAAATATTCAGGGACACGTTAGTGTGGTCACAATGTTATAAGAAGTCAATGTAGACTAACTACGAACTAAAGCCAAAAGTCATCGTAAGTCATATTTTACAATCATGATTTGTCTCAAGTAGGGTTCAGTTTTGTGATAATAACGCGTTGTGATAACCATTTCAAGGCTTTCTGGTGCACCTATGAAATCACGACCTAAATTTGACTTATTCGCCATGATCTCGTGACATTAGGTTATAGACGCGGGCGAGGTAAATTTCTTAAAAATGATGTATCACTGCCTATGATCTGCTTGTGTTTTTATAGCTTGTAATGATGTTCCACGCTATTAACATAAGCCCATTTGTCAAAGAAACTTATCCAAATCTATCACGTAATATCTCGTGACCTAGGTTAACTTCTGTGACGATTTTCTTTACACAGACGTGTATTGACAGACGTTTATATGGGTATCTTACGCATACTGTTCACATATTTGGGCTTTAGCAAGTCTGTATCCCTCATTTTATACCACCAGAATCAGCCCTTCTGAAATCGGCCAGATATTAGCATTTGACAAGACTCTTGACTTTTAAAACCTTTTTACGGTCCCAAACATACTGTCAGAGCCTCACCATCCAGGGCAGTTGATTGGTATTTAGCTTAGCAAAAATCGCTTCATTATTTACAGAGTTATTGAGTGGGGGCGTTTTAATGCCTCCCCCCACCCCAGATTTCCAAGACGGTAAAATAGCTCAGCAATGGCCGGGTCAAGACACATTTTGACAATCCTTTCAACGCCGTCTGGTGCAGGTAGTCTTTAACCCTATACCCGGCAGGGGGGGGGGCTGAATCGGACCCCCTCGGGCTTTTTGCTTGCCAATTCGAGGCTTTTTAACGCAGCTTCGCGAGACTTGGTGGCTTTTCCTAGCTATTCTTTCTACGTGCCGTGACAAAATTTCAAAATTATATTTTGCTCAGGGGTTGAGCCAGGCAACGTTTTTGGGAGGCACCTCAGGCCATTTTCGGCCATGTTCAGGGTAAAAGGAAAATGTCTGCCAAAAACAGGGTTTTTAAGATAGAACTTAAAACCTTATATGTATTTATAGCTAAATAGTTGGGCAATGTGCAGATGTAATTTTGCTCATCTGAGGTCACTTTGCAAGGTCAGATCAAGGTCAAAATTCAAAATTTGTTTTTTTGCAATAATTTCGGCGCCGTTTTCTCAAATGTCAAACCCAGAATATATATGACGGAGAACAGTGCCCGCTACTTGTGTATCAAGTTTCAGCTTAATATCTGGTCAGGTCATGGAGCTATGACCTAAAATGTCAGTGCGCGTACCCTATATCGCAATAGCCGTAAAATGAAATTTTTGAATTAGAGTGAATTCAAATGATTGAAAACGTTTACGGATAATATTAAATGCATAGGAGATCATTCCAAGTGACCCCAAGGTCACTGGAGATCATTTAAGGTCAAAGGTAACAAGCTGATCTGAAGAACGTGTGACCATGACAGTTTTCCCTTTTTCATGTCCCTGGCGCCGTCTGTGCTAACATTATACAAACATTGTGATGCGATTTGTACTTCTTTAGCATAACATGACAAGCAGAAGCCAAAAAAGTGCTTTTGCCTCTTGTTCATTCAGTTGTTAGAAAACAAATCCTCCTATTTTTGAAACCCTGTGAAGGCCCATGAATTCTTTCAAAATTTCAGATGAACGTACCCATGGTAAAAGTCCAAGTCCTATCCATAATCTCTCGATTCATGTCAATTTCATTGAAATCGGTCGATAAACAATGGAGTTATAAGAAGTCCAAAAATGTCCCTAATTTTGACATTTTTGTCCTCCCTGTATCCATCTTGTTCAAAATTTTGAAAATTTCTTTCCATAAAAATGTAGCTCGCGTCATGGCCAATCGATTGCCGTTTGTTGCGATGAAATCGGACGAGTAGTTCTCGAGATCTCGGGGGGGAGGCGATCCCCCCCTGCCGGGAGTCGACCATACCGTCTAGCCCTCCGGGAATAGGGTTAAACGCATAGGATAAAGAGCGTAATGAAGCGAAGCGTAAATTCTTATCCCAAATGGACCCAGAAAACATGTATCGTAGAACTTCATGTCAAAAAAGTCCAATATGGCCCTGACCTGTACCGTAACCTTGGATAACTGTCGGATAATTTGGACTAAATGGAAACTACCAACTATTTAAAGCATGCCAACAACTGTAGTTCGCTCTCCGGTCGCTTTGCAGTTGCAGTTAAAAAAAGTAGAATCCTTTCAAAGAGGTTTCTCGTCAAGAAAATATGTCGCAGACTTGTTGGTAAATTTAATAAAACACCAATCAGGTCCCATGAAAGTTACTTATCTTCAAGAAAGAAATTAGGAAGCTTTTCACTAAAACATTACAGCGAAATTCAACATTTTTTCCGCATGCTGGTCTTGTGCGAGGTTCTCCCTGTACTGCAACATGCAATGCATTGCGCAGTGTCACATAATACACTGGATGTCAGTGGAATCAAGGGGCCCCTGCTGTGGTGTACCATCGGTGGCCGTGCCAAGGGGTCTGCCATTGCGGCAATGAAGTTGATCTGCCATTGCGGCAATGAAGTTGACGTCCCGCTGTGAAGATTCAACAAGAGGCTCCAGCAGCGCCTTGGGCAAGGCGCGTCGACATGTCTTAGTTTCGTCGACCTGTTGCTTTTCGTCTTCATTTCGTCTTCCACTGTCGTCAACAAATGGACCTCTGTTGCCGTGACGATGCTGGTATCCACACAAATTACATCTACACCTCACCGGTATTCGCTGTGCATTGCGTTCAAAGAAGGAAATCAAAAAGTTATCCCTGAAGAGGAACACCAAAACTTGATTCATTACTAACTGAATGATGATTGATTTGGTTTGATTCCTACATCTTCCACTATCGTCTAAAACTGGACGTCTGTTGCGGTGACAATGTTGATACCCACACAAACTACATCCTCATCTCACCCATATTCGCTTTTCATTGCACTCAAAGAAACTAATCAGAAGAAATCAAAAAGCTATTCCTGTTAAAGGGACAACGGAATCTTAGTGAAATAAACAATGTTACTTTTTCCATTTGACGTTTATTTTGCATAAGTTAATGCTTTTTGGGCCAGTGAAAAGAACAGTAACAATTTCTTTCTGCAACATTTATTCTACTTTTTCTTTTTGTTTGATTGCTCAGTTGCGCTGTGGTATTCTTTTTTCGTTATAGCATCTTCAGCCCCTAGAATAAGTGACCCAGGACTCTGAAGGACGTCACTAGCCATGCTAGCTGTCCTTGTCGAGGTTCTTGGCTTAACAGCATACGAACTCTGGTGGCGGGTTGTCTAAAAGAATCCGGGGGAGAAATAAAAATCAAGCGAGGCCGATTTTTTATTTTATTTTGGGAGCTTGACCTCGGCTTGTGACATATTATGTAATCCCAGTTTCAAAAATATTACATTTATCGGGGTCATACGATCGCAGCCTATTGATTGCCGTTTAGGTCAGTGTAATTGGTCTTTTGATTCTGAAGTTATAGGGTGGGGGAGTTTAACCCCCCCGAAAATTGAACGTGGCGTCACAGCCCAGCAACTGCCGGGTTAATCAGAATGAGCGAGCAAAGAGAGTGAACAGTCATACAGTCCATACGGACCGGAGTTCTGAACATTTCTTCTGTTATGCTGTCTGTTATGTTATGCCACTTTCATTCTTTGGAGCATGGTTTTACTTGACCTGACCTAGATGATGACTTGATGTGACCCTGAGTTCAAAAATTAACACGAGGTGTAAAAATGACGCATTAAGAGATGCTGCAGCTTTCGCATTATTCCGATTTTCGTTTTGGTTGGTAACAGGAAACTGGAGGGGTATGGGACGGTTCTTATGAGTCCCCCTGTCTCGGCGAACACTAAAACACGCATCGTTTATCAGAAGTGTACTGATTCGAGGGAGTGACCAGCCATACATCATGGGGCTGCCTTTTGCTCAAGTCATCCGTTTCATGCCATGCATGCCCTGACTAGTTAGTTTTAAAAATCCCAAGGGGTGGAATCCGACCCTACCGTTGTTGGGTGAAATAGTAGCAAAAGGCGTCCCCTGTGCAGGACGAAGACCAGCAGTAAATTTACGCACATGTATTCTGCGGATGGACGAGAGCAAAAGCTGCTACTACAGTAATACTGTACCATACAGGATAAATTTCAAGTCGATTTTATTTTATCCTTTATTTGGATAACTGGATTATCCTCCAGTTTTCGTGCGGTCGATGCATCTCTAGTAAACAATCCTTCTGCGGTCCTAAATAGCCATTGTTCCAGTTTCTTGACTGCCTCCTCCACCATGCTTTTCTAGTGGCTTGTCGCGTTACAGCAAATGTTCAAGACCATGAATCAAAGTGAATCCTCTGCTAAGTTTGAAAGGCATAAATTTCGTGGCGCGCAGTTTATTTTTCTCGGCTAGAATGTCCTGTATGGACACACAGATGACTGACATATCGCGCTATCTCGCACGTGCGTTTTGTCTACAAGACGTGTCTTCTCTACTTCCATTCATTTACTTTGATTTCGGGACTCTCGCTCCCGTTTCTGCTTGCATTACGAATTCCGCCGAAAGTGACGCAGAGCTGTCGGCGAACGAACAATGACGAACCAACGCGACATCTAAGCGACTCGAAGGCCTCCTCTGACCGCACTACTTAGAAGCTGAAACTCCTCGTTCTGCGCAACAATGGACCCCGTCTCGGGAGGTTTTATCGATACACTCGCCACCGCAGCAGACTTGGGCCCCGCAATCTTATCGCGGCGTGCCTCTTGCTGTGAGACGCCAGCACGTGCTGAGACGAAACCTACGGTTCAGTACACCGTTAGGTGCTCTGCTCGCCTGTCTCGACACTATCTAACACCCCCGCCCCGCGCTGTCCCCCCTCGCGGACGGGATACGGCTGTGGTATCTGCCCCCTCCACCCCCGCCCCCTCAGACGGAGTGGAAAGCCGCCGAGAGGTGGCTTGTCTGGTGCTCCCAGAAACAAGGCCGACCGATGGCGCCAGCCGGTAGATAGCCAATGACGGATGTCAGCCGACACACAGTCACTTCCGCTGACTGACGCAAACGTACCAAAGATGGTCTTCTCAGTGTCGATGTGCGCGCTAGCTCAGTGTCCCTCTTTTGAATGGCTGACGACGGTTATAAGTCGGCGCAGTAGGATGGGTATGCATGTATGTATGTATGCGTTTTCCTTGAATCTGTCCACACTGTGGTCCCTCGGAGTTTCCATCAGATCATAATAAAGAAAAGGACAGCCAAAGAACACCACAAGGCATGAGGGGTATTACAAGTTGGCTAAGGGGAAAAAAAGAAAAACGCTCAACGTTCTAGATCTTCCACGACGTTCTTAAACGTTGCAAGGTTTTGACATTGCTCAGCAGCAGGTTGCGGACGGTGTCGTGCAATGGTTATCACGCTCGCGCTGTGGTCGGAAGGGCCCGGTTCGAGTGCGGGTAAAAGCGACATTTCGCCGTGCCTCGCGACAACCGGCGTGAGAGGTCGCGACGCGAAACGACCCTGGCAGTCGAGAGCGTCGTTGAACAGCCCAATAACCAACCGGCTGCAGGTTCCAAGCAGCAGTGGCTCGGGATTTGCTGCTCCTTTGACTGCGACTCACGCGGAGCTTTGGTAGCTCCAGAGCTTCCGTCTCTGTCGAGCGAATCACGAGGCAGGACACCGCCGATTGCCGCAAAAATATCTGTCGCAACGACAGCGGGCCACGGTCATTGTGCTGAGCCTCCAGCACCTCGATGAGACGCCAAGCTTTCAGGACACTAAAAACCGGAGCTAGGCCTCATTGGGCCTCAGCGCGGAGCCGCCTTGGAGTTGCGAAGTCCACTGTTGTGACAGGGCCGATGGTACTGTGAATGGTCGATGGGGGACACGAAAGATATCGGATGTCGGGATGTCTGATGTCGGGATGTCGAATGTCAGCGATGTTAGGGGGAGAGGGCAAAGTACACTCGATAACTCGTAATGCGTAGAAACTGACAATATACACCACAAACATATCGGAGGGGAGGCGTTGTAAGCGCCAACCCCAGTGCACGCGAACCTCTGGGGACCACCAGACCCGCCGCTGATGTGCGAAAACGTAACCCAAGGTCGCAAAACAGGGAACGCGCTACCCGGCTTGAAATCTGCGGTCTGTGTCCGACGGTTCCGTGTGTTCTTACAACGTATAGTGAATCAGTGACATACTCGATTCGCAATGAAAGATACGAAAACCAAATTGCTGTTATTACCGCAAATTAATGCATGTGCTATACCCGTATGACTCATGCGAATGCGCACTTCATTGTTCACTTGGAGGATTTCTTCCACTTTTCCAGGGTCTGAACTACCTTATTGTCAACCAAGAAGAGCGGGAGGAGAAAGAAAATGTCATGGTTGAATACCTCTACTACAACTGGGGAAGACATACCCTGTGGGCCATGAAATACGTGTTCTGCGAGACTCTTAACTTGGTGAACATCATTCTCCAGCTGGTGATCACGAACAGGTGAATCATGTGCATGCAACTGCTAGAAAGTATATAGTAAGTAAATGTGAAAACGAAGATATAGCGCTTCAGGGACATACATTTTAGAAGTTGCAAATCAAACGTCAGATACTGATTGATGGTATACGATAACCTTGATCACCATCACATTTTGTTGCCGCCGTGAGTGGTAGCGTTCTGATAAAACGCTGCTCAAGGACTCTGGATGTTAAGCAAAAGTAAAGTGTATTGCGTTTCTTCTAGAGGGGACGAATTACGCTTATGAATGGTTTAACAAAATAGCTTATGTACTCGATTTAAACTTTTTTGTGCAACAAAAGCCATACCAAAAATAATGGATAGGAGACTAAACACCTTTCGGTTGAAGAAAATTTTCTTTGTTGAGGTCTCGTCAAGACCACCTAATGGAAACTATGTATGATATGAAAATATCAAATGTTCTATATAAAGCTTTATTGGAGGTCAGAAATGACGAATTGTCACAACAATGGTAGAACTCTGGAGTACTCGCAATTGAAATCACGGTCACGTGGCATAAGTAGCGCGTTTGCGGCAATCTCGTCACAGCCACAGGACAGAAACAGCGCGTTTGCGACGATCCTGACGCCAGTACTGGAGGCAGATGACTTACCGACGGCCAACCAGACACAAGACTTGACTTAAGACACGGACACTTGAGCCCAAGGGGTTGTGCGTCCGAACTGACAACAAACACGTGGTGGAGTAGCCGGACGGTGCCTCTTTGAGCCTGCGGTGACCAAACTGACCTTGCAGCTTCCTGGGTGGCGAGTTCACGTCGTACGGGAGCCGGGTAATCGACTTTATGAACCAGGACCCGCAGACGCGGACCGATCCCATGTACCAGGTGAGAAACGCCACCCCATTGTTGCAACGCAGTCAGGATTTTCACGAGGGGACGGGGAAGGGAAAAGGCTTGATAGTACTCTTTCTGTTTTGTTTGTTGCAGACGTGGGGAAACTGAACCACAGGAGCGCCTGAAGTATGATAGCGTGTGAATGTCCAGTGTGAGAAATGGACGAGAATTTTGCTGTGGACACTGGATAATGAGTGCCAAATTTAAGCCGATTGTCAGGCCATCACGTTTCCGGACTAAACACGAAGCTCGACACAAACCGATCATTTCAGGCGGCATCCAACCTCGACAACCGAAACACAGTCTGTCTGGGAACCATAACTGACTAAATAAACAGAGTGGTCACATCGTGTTCGGATGACCGGTTGAAAAAAGTTGGTTGTGATAGTTACGGCAGAGAAATGTTTGGCCGATGACTTCCTTGTCACTACTTGCTCGCCTGTGTGCTGCACTCTCGACGTATATGTGCTGTGCTCAGGTGCAAGTGTCCGCCTCTTTGACGTCATTCACTCTCTAATTCCCTTTAACCACGATACTTCTCCTCAAAACTTTTTTCCTGCACAATTTAAGTGTCACTCATACCTTCCCCTCAGCACCGTGGTTCCGCAATGATCAGAACTGGTCGATGTCGCTCCAGTCAATACCTCGTCCGGTTTGACGCTTTAGGCCCGGTGCCGACAGGTGTTCCCGCGCATTACCAAGTGCTCCTTCCACCGGTACGGCCCCTCCGGAACCATAGAGCACCACGACGCGATGTGCGTGCTCAGCATCAACATTCTCAACGAGAAGATCTACCTGAGCCTCTGGTTCTGGCTGTTGTTCCTGTTGGCGCTGACCATGTGGGTTCGAGCTCGTTCGGATTCCCTCCGGAACGGGTGGCTCTCCATGTCAGCTTGTGAGGATTTTCGGTTTCCCCGTGTTCGGCTGTGTCTTCGCCAAGAGCAAGCTTGAGCTCAGGATCAAGAACGGACCGTGCCAAGACATCTTTGTATGTCATTGGCCGAAATAGAATTATGGTATTTACAGTGGGCATCAGCAGAGTGCAACTGCAGTGTCGTTTCCCCCGTGTTCTGTCTACGTGAATTGTATAGCTATTGGAGCCTTATGCCCGTGTTCTGTCAATGTTGCACTTCTACCGGCAGCCTCATGGTGGTCTACCGGCTGGTGACGGTCATCTTCCCGGGAGTCCGCACAAAGATTCTACTCGGTAGAGGAAGTCGCTACGGCTCTCAAACCAAGACGGACTACGTGGCCCAAAAGTGCAACTTCGGGGATTGGTAAGCAGCACCAACTGATTTTTAACGTTTGTGTGCCTAAGAGCCGTGATTACACACTGAAATGTGCATCAGCCCAGCATCCTGCAGTCTGTGGTACTCTGCGCTACGGTGACTGCCGTCCAGTAATAGTCACTCGATGCTCATCAAATAACCTGACATGAACTGGTAAAAAGGCTCGTGATTAGAAGCGATGCACTGAAGCGTCGACTCTTCAGAAATTAGTGCGTGTTTCTGGCAAAAACTTTGCGGACCGGCGGGACGCGACCCCGAGACCGTGCGGCGTGATGGCTCGCGACCGAATCGGCTGACCATCTGTTGCAGGTACCTGCTCACCACGCTGAACAGGAACATGAACGGACCGACTTTTGCCGAGGTGGTCGAAAAGCTGCAGAGCCGCATGGCTAACACGGATGATTCGACCGTCACGGCCTAGCACTGACTGCGCGGCCCGTTGGCGCCATGCGCGTGCGGAACCTTCCGCCGAATCCTGGGGCCCGCTGGACGCCCATCGCTTGAAACGGCGCCGTGTGATTGGCGGACTCGTTCAAGGAACCGGAGAACACCAAGGATGTAACTGTGCCCGGCAAGCCTGGATATTTTCTTTTTATGGAGCTATTCCGTTGAAGACGAAAGCAATGTAGGCTTTGTTCCCATGCCCCGGTGTTTTGTTTTACCGTTGGTCCGGCTTGACATGCTATAGTCACGTGTAACAGCAATTTTCCATTCGGCTATCAATCCAGCATTCATTTTCGATTCGCACCTGAAGCCAAGAGATGACTTCGTTAAGCATTTGTTGCCTTAAAGCCGCAAGTAAGTTGTGGTCGCCTAGTTCCATGTAATGAAGCACTAAAAACCGAAACCACTATCTTCTTTTTTTCTCAGTGCATGCGTATGCTATCCTTAGCGAGGCTTGCTGCTGTATTTTGCTTTTCATCACATGCACAATGTCGCGGACTTTGCCGCAAGTTAAACTTTGACTTAGCTAAGCAGAATAATGGTCTCTTTTGATTCCTGCGTTCTTGTTATTAATAACGCAACGCAAGGAGAAGACATCGCGTACTCATCCCCTTTAATGACGCTGACGCTGGTGAAGGCTGCTTAAAAAGGATCGTTTCGGGATACAGAGTTGTGATTACTGGAATTACTATTTCTGTTTCGGTCCGTAACATGCACTTCATGGCATTTTGTGTTCTGTTTCGGATACCTGCATTTCGCTGTTACAAATGGTATGAAACGCATATTTTAGGCGATGCTTCGATGGGAATTTACTTGTCATGTATTCAGCATAGATTTTCCACGAAAGTGGCGTTCATTTTCGTAATGCCAGCCTTATGTCGTGAGCAAAGAATGTGAATTCACAGCAATAAAATATTACTTTGGTGAACGTCACGCTGCGTTTTCTAATTCGGAATCGTTTCCTAGAGCTAGTAGTTTGAAGAAAATTGTCTCGTTTTTTTTAGACATACATGATTTGTTGCCTGTTCTACACTTCGTTGTTTCTGTTCCCTTTTCTGCTCACCAGCCTGTTGGTGCAACTTCCTGGGATTATCCTCGAGTTTTCTTACAACGATTACACTAACTGCCCTGATGTCTTACATAGTTGAGTTTAGAGCCATTTTATGTAGTTTCCGGCGTTTTGCGGTGAGTACTGAGGCAGGTCACTGATTGGCCTATGACCACTGAAGGCCACTATGGCCTTGTCGTGGGGCATATAGAGGAATCACGATGGTGTCCGCGGCCTGTACACCTAGATCCTTAGGCCAGTCATCTTGTGCCGTGTCCGCGGCCTGTACACCTAGATCCTTACTTGGGTCAGCGACCTTAGGCCAACATGATGAACTGAGGCCACTGACCTTTTGTAGTATTTGTATTTGTCTCGGAGGACAATGAAACAATAGGAAGCTTTTGTTTTCATAGCAACAGCAGTTGCGCTCCTTTATTTTTTCATTTCCATTTTCATTCCATTTTCATTTTCGAATTATTTTCAGAGGTCTTTGTGGACCCCCCTGGCTACGTGATTTGCGAATCAAAAGAATTCACTGATGTTATTGCCTTGGATTCTCCGGCAAAGAAACTGGGTGATATAAGGCCGCACTGGGTATCATGTGGCTAAAAGACGAGGCTACACGCTCTTAGGCTTTTGTTTCGTTGCATATCACGCCAGGTTTGGAAATGGATGACGTCCTAACCTTGTACTATCTAAGGCACCGGCGAAAGCGATACGTTTTTGGTACACTTGGTCATCCAGTGCGCAAAGATAAAGGCCACGCACTTTTATCTTGGCAAAAAAAAATGTAGGAGAGTAAGGAAAGGTAGAGGAAATGTCTCGTGCTGGGTAGATGCGAACAGTTCCACGCCACAGCCGCCACAGTATGACTAGGCTCTCTAATGTTTAACCCTGCCTGCATTTGTAATTCCATAAGTGCGTAGCCATTTAAAAAGGCCTGCTAGTCTGTTTGCGTTTCCTGAGATCCAGGCCGTCCACTCCCAAAAAATGCAAGGTGTGAACAGCGCACGCAAGAGGACTGGTCTAGCCTTGTCTCTGCGAGCACGAGGTCTTTACAGCGTGGTCTCCACGCCAGCAGTTGGTCAATCCTCGGCCATCACAGGGTCACCCTGTGATGAGTTTCCAGAGCAGATAAATGTGCTGGGGTTTTCCACTGCCGATCACAAGTGGTGGCGCACAGTTCTGACCTCTTGAACCCTCTCACGGACCATCAGTCTCTCTACTCGATACCCAGAGGAAGCCTCATGGCATGAGGCTGCCTCTGGGTCTACTGTGTCTGTCTGTCGAGTCTACCGTGCGTTATTTTCGTTTCGTTCATTTTTTTTAAAGTGTTTCCGCCAACCTACGCCTAGAACTAACTGATAACGATGCGACCCCCCCCCCCCTGAATAAGGCAGAGCCCGATCCAAATGCACTGAGTCGCTCCCGCGTGAAACAAGGCGGCGATGGGCGGCGTGAGAGGCGAGGCTCTTTGAAAAAAACGGTGAACTATATCAGGTGGATGATCGATCCTGGGGAGCAGAACATGACACTGTATGGTATGATGGTATGGAGGTATGGTATGGTATGGTATGGTATGGAGGTATGATGCCACCTGGCAATGCGTACTGGCGACCACCAAGAGGGTTATTAAAAAGTGCGCAAATCCGTTCAGGGCAGCCGCGACCGATACAGTCCAGTTTCGTGAAGAGGATGTATAGTACAATTCCCCGCATTTTTTGTGACATTAATTAGGTGATCCGAACAGACACAATCTATCGGAAATAATTCACGCTGCAATAAGCTCTCTGCGCACATGATCAGGCTGTTTAGATGGTTTAAGTACGGGGGCGGAGATGGAGAGCTGGTGGCATCGAGATTCGAACCCACAACTTTGCTGTTTGAATCTGAGTCTCTTTCGCTGAGCCACCTAGGACAGCACGGCCAGAACACACTGCTCGCCTGTGATGCGCCGCATCTTCCAGTTGCTGGGCCCCGCACGGCCCCGACACCAAGCAGCAAACATTGCGTCACTGAACCTGGCACCGCGTGCGATGGAAACCTGCACCTAAGCCGCACTCTCGTTTAGTATGTCGATGATTCACGTGCAAAAACATTACCGAGAGTCGTAATTAGCTTCACGCTGCCTAGAGCGGCCTCGTTTCACGAAACCACGAGCTCACCTGGCCATTTTCCAATGCCGTGCTACGCGGCAGCGACTCCGTATCCCCTCCTGGACTGGTGTGTGCCCCGTACGGCAACTGGACAGGTTCCAACGGCGTCGTCGCGGCCGACGGCGGATCAGCGGCCATTCAGACGCGGCGATGCGGCTGCCGCTCGCTTCTCCACCGTGACCCCTCCTCCGCACTGGCCCGGGAGCCGAACTGGTGACTTTGACCTGCCGCGCGCGACCCGGGAGCCGAACTGGTGACCTTGACCTTCCGCGCGCGACCCGGACGCTGACAGCGGCTGCCACGAGGCTGCCGGTTGCGGCGCGAAGCTGTGCTCCGGATGGAAGCCCGTGCATCCTTCTGGAAGGGAGCCTGGCTCTGGGACTGCGTGGTGCGGAGGTTGAGAGAGCAGGCCCCTCACCGCCTGGCAACTGCCCGGCCGCAGCCGCGGCTGACGAGCAACTGCGCAGCTGAGCAGGACTCGGCGCGACGGCCTCCGGGCACGGCGGCCAGGTCAGGTGAGTTCAAGTGAGGTCAGGTGAGGTCACCTCGGGTCAAGTCAGAACGGGTCGGCCCACCGGATCAGGCCGCATTGGGATTGGACAGGCGGTGGGGTCAGGTCAGGTCATGTCGGGTTGGGCCGGGTCGTATGGGACTGATCGGATCGGATTTGAATTGATCAAGTCGGGTCATATTGTGGCGGATGGAAAACGGTAGGGTGGTGTCGGGTCCGGCCGGGTGGCGTCGGCTGGTGTCGCATGATGTCGGCTGGAGCGGTGTCAGGTCGGGTGACGTCGGATCCCATCGGGTCGGGCAGGATAAGGTCGTGTAGATTAAGGTGGGATCTAGTCAGGCCAGGCCAGGCCAGTTCGGTTCTGGTAGCGCCGGGTCAAGTCAGGCCAGGTCAGTTCGGATCGGTGTGGGTCGGGTGAGGTCGGACTAAATCAGGTGAGATGGAGCAGACTATTTTTTTTGCAGTGAATGCAGAAACTAACATAACGAGCTGGAGGGCTGGCTAGCCCTGTTGGGCGTGGGGATTGCCTGTAGATTTTGCGTCATGCTGGTCGTGAAATTTAAGAAAAAAGAAGTAGTTTCCAAACGCATGTTGAGCATGCGCACATTTGCGTTTGGACTGGATAATAAAGAAAATATTTCCCTCCGAGCACTGAGCATAAAAGGATTTTGCTTTTCAGACCTATATCTGAAGGGGGATGATGTATGCATTTTGATAAAGCAGGCTTATTATCTACTTTTTCTGTGTCGAAAGTTGCCCTTTGCCGACAAACCCTTTAACCCTATTCCCGGCAGGGGGGGCTGAATCCGCCCCCCCTCGGGCATTTTGCTTGCCAATTCTAGGCTTTTTAACGCAACTTCACGAAACTTGGTGACTTTTCCTAGCTATTCTTTCGACGTTCCGTGACAAAATTTCAAAATTCTATCTTGCTCAGGGGCGGAGCCAGGTAATGTTTTTGGGAGGCACCTCATGCCATTTTTGGCCATGTTGAGGGTAAAAGAAAAATGTCTGCCAAAAACAGAGTTTTAAAGATAGAACTTAAAACTTTAAATGGATGTATAGCTAAATAGTTGGGCAATGTGCAGATGTAACTTTCTTTATCTGAGGTCATTTTACAAGGTCAGGTCAAGGTCAAAATTCAAAATTTGTTTTTTCGCAATAATTTCGGCGCTGTTTTGTCAAATGTCAAACCCGGAATATATATAACGCAGAAGGGTGCCGTCTACCTGTGTACAAAGTTTCAGCTTGATATCAGGTCGGGTCACGGAGCTATGACGTAAGGTGTCAGTGCGCATACCCTATATCGCAAAAGCCATAAAACGAAATCTTTGAAATAGAGTGAATTCAAATGATTGAAAACGTTTAAAGATAAATGCACAGGAGATCATTCCAAGTGACCTTGGGGTCACTTGGAGGTCACAGGAGGTCACAAGGTCGCTTGGTCACAGGAGGTCATTTAAGGTCAAAGGTCACAAGTTGATCTGAGAAACGCGTGACCATGACAGTTCCCCCTTTTTCATGTCCTTGGCACCGCCTATGCTAATATTATACAAGCATTGTAATGCGATTTGTACTTCTTTCGCATAACATGACTAGCAGAAGCCAACAAAGGGTGTTTGCCTCTTTTGTTCATTCAATTGTTAGAGAACTAATCCTCCTATTTTTGAAACGCTGTGAACGCCCATGAATTTTCTCAAAATTTCAGATTTGCGGACCCATGGTAAAAGCCCTATTCATCATCTCTCGATTCATGCCAGTTTCGTTGAAATCGGTCGATAAACAACGGAGTTATAAGAAGTCCAAATGTACCCCCTATTTTGACATTTTTGCCCCTGTATCCACAAACTTCAAAATTTTTGGAAATTTCTTTTTATAAAAATGTAGTTCACGTCACGGCAAATCGATTGTCGTTTGTTGCGATGAAATCGGAAGAGTAGTTCTCGAGATATCGGGGGGGGGCCGAATCCGCCCCCTCTGCCGGGAATCGACCAAACCGTCCAGTCCTCCGGGATAGGGTTAAAACAGGCTGCATATAAATGCTGTTTCCAGCTGTTTGTTGTTCTCATAACGCGTCAGGCAGTGTCGTCTGTTATCGTTTTCACAGTTGGCGCTTGTGACTGACGCCAAGGTAAACATTGCCGCCCAGCTGAATTCGACACTACATTGGCAGGGTTTTTGATGCTGCAGTCGGTCAAATGAATCATCTTAGTGATGGACGTTTGCCATAGCAGCTCTCCGCCATTGATTGGAGGAGCTGGAAAACGCAGGGATGCATTGCGACCAGTCGGTCTTTTCTCCCAACAGGCAAAGTAAAACCGTTTTTACCAAAATTCCGAGACCCTCATTTGAAAATCGAGTTTGGGGTTCCATTTCCCATTTTCCGAAGACGGCTTATCTCCCCATTCGTCGACTTCTAACACCTTATGAACGCACCGAACAGCTCACCACACGCTGTTTGGTGAAGATGTTAAACTTTGTTTCACGAATGCTGACTAGCGCTGCTCATCCGCTACTCCATGCATGACGGAATTGATTACATCTGTTGACATGATCAGCCACACGACTTATTTCCAGGTTCACCTTAACTCGCGTGCTCGTTTTTGCCGCGTCAAGCACGAGTGTTCGTTAAAAGTGAGTGCTCTTTCTGGCAGACATTAATGCTCCCTCCTGTATGTGTATCTGTGCGTAGGTTGACCGACAAGAAATTTTTCATTTAGCATCATTAAGCGGGTACTCATTGAGGGTACGTCGCCACCTTCCCTTTACTGGAGGGGAAATTATTTTGCCCCCCCCCACCTGCCGCTCCAAACCGAGAACCAATGATCTGATTTCGATGATTCAAACTGCAATCGTCAGGCCGCCACCTTGAGATTTGCCTGAATTGTTGACCGTAAGGTCACAAGTGACGTTACAGATGAGGTCAAAGCCCGATGTCTTGCGATTATTTGTCGGCTGCTGCGAAAGCAGGCTGGCAGGGCAGGAAAGGTTGGCATTGGCTATAGTGAAGTGTTGGCTCGAGGGAGATTTGGAACGTTGCTCACTCCGCTATAAGAGGCCGGCCATTCGAAACACTGAGCCGAGTTACGTCATTCTCTCTTTTGCTCGCGCCAATGCAGCGTGAAAAAACTCAATGCTGTCTGCCGGGTGTGGATGTGAAGACGCTGTTTGTTTTTCGTGACATCGTTTTTTCTTTTTCCGCGCATAGGGTTCTGTCATATTCCAAGGAAGGTGTCCATGACATTGTACTCCTGGCTAACGATTTTCCTACATTGCTTTTGTTTACAGGCCATAACCGGCATTGCAAATCCGGATGCTGTTTTGAGGTCGCCATGTTTGTTGGAAATCAGCCTTGGATGGGGCTGGGAAAAATCGGAGGATTAAAAATGCGTCCACCACTTCCCAGCTCCATTCCATCTGACTGGAGAATCTTGTACAGTACCACATCCATGTGGGGAGAAGGTACCTTTGCCATAAGGAGACAAGATCTGATAAGTGCAGCACCTGCTGGGTGAGGTGTAGGCCACTTGACAAATGTCTGTAAGACAAGGGACAAGGGAGAAATGCATGACAGCCTGGGGACCTGCTGATCTAGGTTTTGGTGATGCCTTGTACAGCATTCATTTTAAGAGCACCTCGTGCTCTCGTGCCACTACTACCATTCAGCTTCACCGACAGATGTTTAATTTTACCAAGGCGACAATGAGCAGGGGCGCTGGAATTCGTCGACTGTGGGTGAGATGCGGGGGTGGGTGCGTGGGGGCAAAACAAGCAATTTGGATCATTTGTTTCCAGTCTACGTCCATAGGGTCATTGACAAGTTTCAGGAAAGTAGGGGCAACTATGTATTCCTGTGGGCTAAAAATGAGGTCAATTACGTAAAATTCCTGCTTTTCCTACAAGTTTCGTCATATGCCAGTGGCATATGACAAAGTTTGACGTCTGGCCGCCCCCCCCCCGAGGAAAATTTTGGCTACGTGCCAGATTGTGACGGTCCCCGCTCGGATACCCTAACCAAGCGTCGCCATTTCTGAAGTTGTCCAAAGGAAGTAGCTTTTCTGCTGCCTTTTCTTACCCCCCTCATTAACTTCCCAAGCCGACAATCCGCTGATTCGTCTTCGACTGTGGCTCCTCGGTATCTGTCCGGGCGGCTCTTTGACGTCCTGTCTCGTGCCACCCCCTCGGCGCGGCGCGTCCGCACCTGTTGGCCCCCGGTACGTCCACCTGCGGCCGCACAGCTGGCCGGAAAAAACCGCCAGCAGCACTCATTGGTGGGGGAGAGGAGCAGGGTTGGTAGCGAGCGGGGTACCACAGCGGCGGTCGGCCCCGCCAGACTGTGACGAGGCGTTGCCAGCGTCCTCTCCCTCCGGAAGAAGGTGGTGAGCGCGGCTGGAAGAGCGAGGAACGAGGGCGCGAGAGCAAGGAGCAAGCAACGAAGCGGGAGGAAAAAGGCACGAGAGGTGAAAGCGAAGAAGCAAGGAGAGAGTTGCAAGGGGCAACAGAAGAGAACAGGACGAAGCGCAAGGAGCGAAGAGCGAGGGCGAAGCCGGTGCTCAAGGAACGAGGAGAGGGAAACAGTGAGACGGGACGCAGGACAGATCGAAAACTGAACAGCGAGGAGAAGGTGCGACGACGGTGTGGTCGCGCTTGCTTCTGCGGGCGGCTAGCAACGACAGCGGAAGGCTCGAATCCGTCACAAAAGTGGCGGTCTGCTGCTGTCGAGGGTGGGGCAGGAGGAGCCGGAGCCAGAGTCGGAGTCAGTCGTGCGGTGCTCGGGCCGTGAGACGGCGCTGCAGAAGAGTCCACGCCCCCGGCAGGACGACGGCCGGTGAGGGAGACCCCTCCCTTAGAGCAGCTCTCCTGCCGACTGTCAGAGCCACCATCTGCCGCGCGGTGTTCCAGTGAACGCGAGCACGGAGCAGCCAGTGCCAGAGGGGACTCCCCTGGCGCAGTATTACCAGGTGCCAGGAGCACGAGACAAAGAAACAAAGAAGGGCGGTCTCCACGCCGGGGAGCCCAACGGAGAAGAAGAATCGTGAGAAAGCTTTGCGGTCAGGATGTCCCCGGGCGATTTTGAATGAACAAAGACATCTGACGACACCAAGACTAGGGGAGCGGCAGTTCCGGCCCGCCAGCGGGACTGCAGACTCAGTGTGTTCGTGACCGCACATCAGTAAACCAGGTGAGACCTTCAGTGCCTCCAGTGAAACACTGCGAGGTCCTGCAGGTGCGTAGGCTGTGGCTGTGTGCTCGGATACTTCGCCGTTCGACCTGGTCCCGGTTGCCGCCTGCTCACGTCTCACACAGGACTTTGCCACAGCGTGTCGCGGAGGTCGCGAAATGTTCCTGGTCGCATTTGAAAGCCTAAAGTCGATAGAACCGGGCTTAAATTTTCACGGCCGTATTCATTCCATGATATTGTCGTTAGGCTGCAAAAATGCTTTCGTCATTCCTGTACGGATTTAATTTCCCGTAAGCACTGGAATTATATTTTTGGGGAAGCAAAAGTGTTGTTGTAAGACAACTGAATTTGCTTCCAAAATCCAGCTGGTGATGAGCTGATGTTTATGATATTTGAATCTTCCAAATGGATTATGGATGTTGAGTATCCCATGCTGCTGGATCCATTTCCTTTTTGCATTCTCACAATTTTTATGAGCCAGTTGATTTTTTTAGCTAGCATTTGCATAGCTGTGTATGCTGTGGTGATTACCAACTTAGTGGTCTTATAGTTCGATTTATCCCCTACATTCATTGTTTCTAATAAAATTACGAAGTTTTACTATATCGAGAATGCTTCAATCTGCTGCTGCCTCCACTAGTTGCCCCTATATTTCTCTCCTCTCCCGGAGCGCACTAAATGCCCTAATGTTTCATCCCTGCTGTGCTGTAAGTAGGACAGGGTCGCGGGGCAGGCAGTGGCATCTGCAAAACCCAGCGCTGTGTTTCGACATGGGCGTCGATTTGGTTTCTGGCCGTTTTAGCATTTGACAAACCAGCATGCTACAGCTGATTACTGTGAAACCTTGACACTCCGTATTTCACGTGTCTGGGACAAATCCGTTTGTATCACATGTGCCTGACATAACGCATGACCTTACTAACCGGTAAGAAACCATGCCGCCCAGGCGACTACCATTCGTTTGGCCAATCTTAAGTTAAATCTACGAGACGTCTGACACTTGGCCGATACCTTTAACGTTTCACATTTGTATCCGCTACATGACGCTGCGGCTACCCTCAGACATAACCCCAGAGGGTCAGCTGATCTCACCTGAGACTGCTTCAGCTGACAGACCCCTGCTGTTGTCCGCCCTCTGTCCTGGCCCCAAATGGTCAGATGGCCTGACATGACACTGCTCCAGCTGACAGGACCCTGTCGTTGCGTTCATCCTCTGGCATGACTACACACGGCCGGCTGACAGGCCCCTGTTGTGTCTGGTGTGACCCTGGACGGTCAGCTGACCTAACCTGAGGCCCGTCGGCCGGCAGGCACCATGCAGGGCTTGCTGTCGCCTCTCGCCTTCCACACCAACTTGCTGTCGGCGCGCGCCAAGCCGTGCGGCGACGGCCTGGTGTTCCGGCTGCATTACCGCGTCACGTTCGCGCTGCTCATGGCCTGCTGCCTGCTGGTGACGGCAACGCAGTACATCGGCGCGCCCATCTCCTGCTTGAGCGAGGAGACGCTGCCGCAGAACGTCGTCAACACGTACTGCTACATCGCCAGCACGTTCACGCTGCCCTCGTCGGCCGCGCTCCGGGTGAGAGGGAAGGAGGGAGGGAGAGGGGGAGAGAGAGAAATATGACGAGATAGAGGGAGTCAGAAAGTGAGATAGGGAGTTTAAGAGAGAGAGAGAGAGATGGATTAAGGGGTGGGGAAGAGAGGAAGAAAAGAGAGGAGAGGAAAACATAGTTTGGGTTTAGCCCAGTTCCGTGCTGGTGGAGCAGGCAGACTCTGTCCCAGGCCGGGTTTCTGGTGGAGCAGGCAGACTCTGGCCCAGTTCCGTGCTGGTGGAGCAGGCAGACTCTGTCCCAGGCCGGGCTTCTGGTGGAGCAGGCAGACTCTGTCCCAGGCCGGGTTTTTTGTTCGCCATTGGCCGGATTTTGGGAGCTGCTTCACGAAACGTAATTTTTCTTCAATGTTTCTTCTCGTGTTGTGACAAAACTTCGAAAAACTGCGTCTTCCAGACAGGGTCCGATGACTCACTTTTGAGGTGCATATTTGAAGATACATATTTGAGACGCATATTTGAAGCGCTCTCTGGAGATCTCGCACTTCGACGTGGTCATGTCTTATTTTGATGTCCTTAGACTCGGAGAATTCGAACGATCAAAACATATGTAACCTTCACATTTAAGTTCAAAACATTTTTTTCGAAAAATATTCGTCAGTGGCATATTAAGGGGCATGGAAAATGGGATGCTTATATCTTTTTATTCCTAAGATCTTATGAGTCATTGTATGAATAAAACAAAGGTGGCGTGTGATAAAGACATGCTTATTCTAATTATCACATATAATACACCAATGTATACTGCCAGGGGTGTCTCCAGGCATCGGTTTTAGGATGTATATTTTGTCTAATGACATGTTCACTGGGGCTAGAGATGCCTGGATATGTGTGATCCGTTTAATTAGTTCGACACATATGACGATCAAATGCCACATATTTCAGTGAAAACGAAAATCACACGCGGCTCCAGGGTAATGTAAAAGGGGACACTTGTATCGAAATTTTAATTCCATTTACGGGATAAAACACAGTTTTCACCACGTACGCTTCTTTTTCTAGTACCAGGTTTCACGCATAAGCATTTGCAATGTGTATGCATATGACGTGTGATGCATATGGAAATGTTATCTTGGGACGCATTTGGCCATGATTTTAAGAGTATGACAAAAATCGCACTGTGCAAAAATACCCCCTTTTTGCGTTCTGGTACACCTATCACCCTACTATTTCAAAATGTGATGCACTGATTATCTCGAAATGAAAAATCTTAAGCACAATACAAAACAGTGCTCACAGTATTTCTAAATATCATAGCCAATTACCAACACCATCATATTAAAACCTACCCCACTTTTTCGTGCAGCTGGATCCGTCTTTGGGTATTTGTGATATGCTTACGATATGGTTTGTGACACGCATAGGAATGTCCTCTGAATTCAAAAAAGGTCTCCAGACCCAAAATACGTTGCAGAATGAATTAACGTCTGCCAGAAAAGATATAACCATTTCTGTGTACCCTCGTTGCGAATATCAACTTTGAAAGTCGATTTCTTCCTGACGTATGTGATATACCCATCAGTTGTCAGTAGAATGGCAAGAAGTAGAAAAACATCGAGCATTAAATGTGTTCAGAAAACTCTTATAAGTAAACCGTTATTAATACCCGTTTGACTTCCCTATGTCCCTTTAAAAAAAAAAAAATTGGTGTCTTCTTTAGGAACGCAGATCTTGCTGCGGGCAGTCGAAGGCCGTCTTCGGCTAGGAAATCGGGCCAATACTTTCCGAAGTCGGGGGGGGGGGAGCGGGAGGGAGCGATGGTCGGCTGTCAAGCTCGCGGAGCTATTTTCATGTTAATGCTGAAGTTCATGTTAACCCGTCACCCACTGGATGGTTGTTGACAGTCTCCCTTGAGGTATTTCAAAAATTACCAGGGAAGAAAGCAGCACCACGAAATCTTCCGTAATTCTTTCCTGATCCTTTCTATATCTTGTGTGAAAATTTCGACCGTAGATCTGTTCATTTTACTGACCTAGGCCAGGTGTAGTGGGCCGATCTCTCAAAACGTTTAGCCCCCCCCCCTCCCGACGAAAAAAGCGAGACAATAAAGCAAAACGTTCTGGGATTAGAGATGCTGATGCTGAGTTCATGGCATTGACAGGCATTTTGAGATCTTGAAAGGGGAAGCAAATCTGTTGCCTCAGATTTCTTGCAAGTTTCCTGGTCATTGAGTTAGGGTCAGGCCCATTTTCAACACATGTCACTTTTTCTTCAGAAAAAGAGGGAATTTTCCGACGCTTTGGGTGTGACGTGATGGCGACTTCCAACAATCGCTTTTTGGAAAATATCGCTGGTCTGTAACCATTGGCCTAAGATCAGGCCACAGCTTTTTTGGTTTTGTGGTATTTTGAGTGAAAATGCACCGCCGTCAAAATCGGCGATGATTGCCTTGGAACGGAGTGAAATAGCGGAACTGACCCAAAAGCTGCTTATGATACCAATAAGGCCAAGTTCCGACAAACTGCATATTTTGGACACTATGGGCTTGCTCGAAGCAAGCTTAGCCATTTGCGTAAATTGGAACAAATGTTTTTTTTTAAATCAGACATGACAAATCATAACAATCGTAATCATAATTATAACGCAAACCGCTGGTACGAAGACAGCAAATTGGTAATGATTATTTCACCAAAAAAGAGGAACGCCAAAATAAGTGCCGTCAAGGTCATCCCGCGTTCGCGACGGCGCCCGCGATGCTTCCGGAAAATTGTTGTATCTTAACCCTATTCCTGGCAGGGGGGCTGAATCCGCTCTCCCTCGGGTTTTTGCCTGCCAGTTCCAGGCTTTTTAACGCAGCTTCACGAAACTTGGTGACTTTTCCTAGCTATTCTTTCTACGCGCCGCGATAAAATTTCAAAATTCTATTTTGCTGAGGGGCGGAGCCCGGCAACGTTTTTGGGAGGCACCTCAGGCCATTTTTGGCCATGTTCAGGGTACAAGGGAAATGTCTGCCATAAACAGAGTTTTTAAGATAGAACCTAAAACTTTATGTGGATGTATAGCTAAATGGGTGGGAAATGTGCAGATGTAATTTTGTTCATCGGAGTTTACTTTATAAGGTCAAAATTTGTTTTGTTGTTTTTTGTTGTCTCTTCCCAAATTTGTTGCAAAAGTCAAAATTTGTTTCTTTGCAAAAATTTCGGCGTTGTTCTTTCAAATGCCAAATCCGGAATATATATGACGTAGAAGGGTACCCTCTACTTGTGTATTAAGTTTCAGCTTGATATCAGGTCGGGTCACGGAGCTAAGACCCAAAATGTCAGTGCGCGTACCCTATATCGCAATAGCCATAAAATCAAATTTTTGAAATAAGGTGAATTCAAATGATTGAACACGTTTGCAGACAATATTAAATGCACACGAGATCATTCCAAGTGATCCCAAGGTCACTGGAGATCATTTAAAGTCAAAGGTTAGAAGCTGATCTGAAGAACGTGTGATCATGACAGTTTCCCCCTTTTCACGTCCCTGGCGCCGCCTATGCTAACATTATACAAACATTGTGATGCGATTTGTACTTCTTTAGCATAACATGACAAGCAGAAGCCAAAAAAGTGCTTTTGCCTCTTGTTCATTCAGTTGTTAGAAAGCTAATCTTCCTATTTTTGAAACCCTGTGAACGCCCATGAATGTTCTCAAAATTTCAGATTTGTGTACCCATGGTGAAAGCCCTATCCATAATCTCTCGATTCATGCCAGTTTCATTGAAATCAGTCGATGAAGAACGGAGATATAAGAAGTCCAAAAGCACCCCCTATTTTGACATTTTTGCCTCCCTGTATCCACCTTTTCAAAATTCTGAAAATTTCTTTTAATAAAAATGTAGTTTACGTCACGACAAATCGATTGCCGTTTGTTGCGATGAAATCGGACGAGTAGTTCTCGAGATCTCGGGGGGGGGGGGCGAATCCGCCCACCCTGCCGGGAATCGACCATACCGTCTAGCCCTCCGGGAATACGGTTAAACTCGCTCCCGGCCGGTCCGCAAAATGACCATCTCTGTGGGGGGATATTCCCCCCAACTAGTATATAAGGTTCTTGCGTCGTACAGAAAAGAATGAATTACAAGGAAAGAGAACTCAGAAAGTTGAATAAGGGTAATGTTTTTTAACTTGGTTCAGTGTTGAGGTCATCAGAGGTCATGATGTATTAGATTTAGCTGGGGTGGAAATAAGATTGGGAAGAGAATTGACGGTGCGATTTTGATTTTGGCGGAAGACTAAGATGATTACTAACACGTCGAGCACATTCATACTACAAAAGGCCCAATTAATCATTCAAGTCAGGTCAAGCCACGACCTAATTGCTTGCATGTTCATGTTGCTATTATGATGTTCGCGCCTCAACTTACTCGTTGGTTTGGTAAAGAACTGGATTGCAAATGATGTATGTGGCATAGTAAAGCTCTTAATAATCCTTTGTCACTACCCTGAAGGTCAGCTTGGGTAAAGTGAAGCCATTTGACCTAGGTTGTTAAATAGTCATATTTTTAGCCTAAATTTCACTTTATCGTTTATTTCTACGTAAAAAAGAACAAATTGTTATTTCTAGACAAACTGTTTTGGTTCTACGGAAATTTGATGTGGGAAACAGGTACCCATACCGCAGGGTCATCTTGACCCAAGATCAGGAATGTTGTGGTAATATGATGGTAGCATATACCACTGGCCATGCTTTTGACAATATCTGAGCATGAAAACCCGTTAACAAGCCCTCGGTTGGGGCGGCTGACCTTGCCCCGAGGTTTTTCCAAGACTGCGAGAGAACAAAGAAACGGAGCGCCACGAAACATTTTGAACGTTTTATTTGACCATTTTTACACCTAGTGTCAAAGTTTTCACCTCAGCTCAACTCAAATGTCTGACCTAGGTCAGGCTAGGTGGATCCAGGTCTAAAAACATTTAGCGTCGTGTAACTTCTGGGGGAAAAATGATATCACAATAAAACTTTCAGGGATTAGAGATTTTGATGGTTGAAACAAACCTGCCATCTCAGGTCTTTGGAATTTTTCGGATCATTGATCAAATGCCGACCCCATTTTCAAGACATGTCGTTTTCTCGGAATTTGACGGGATTTTGAATCGCGGCCTTAGTGTGGGGTAATGCAGCCATCCATTCCGTCAATGTACAATCCATATATCAATGTCAGTGTCAATACAATAATGTACAATCAATATATCAAGGTCAATGTCAATACAGTAATGTACAATCCATATATCAATGTCAATGTCAATACAATAAATGTACATCCGTCAATGGACAAAGTATCGATGACTTCCAGTCACTGACCTGAGGTTAGGTCACAAATTACTGTTATGAGCTAAAATCCGACACCTTCAGAATCGAAGAATTACTCAGAACGGGTAGAAAATGGCAAAAATGGCTCGCATGGTTGCGAGTAATACCACGAAGTTTAAAATCTTCATAAAACTGCATATTTTGAAAATAAACAAATTCGCAAATACGGCTCCGCCAGTGACGTACATTGATAACTACTAAATATTCCCAAAACCTAAACATGAGAAGCCATCACAAGAACTAATAGCATTAAGAAATATTACATGGAAAGCCCTATCTCGTGAAAATAAAGAAACGCTAAAATTAGTTACCATCAATTTCATATTGCGTTCAGCTACGGTGCCCGCCGGCAGTCGGCGTGAAAATCGTCTTGTCTTTAACTCAAGGTCTCGGCGTATATATTGAAGATATCGGAGGGATTAAGGTTGTATTGGCATCTGCGGATTTTTACCTCTTCTTTGGTGTCTTTACCTAGACTTTATTAATCACAGCCTTTGAGATCCAGGCCGCTTCTTGGTTTCATGCACTCGGCTGTGAGGGACCGTAGAGAGGCCGTAGATGACTTACATGTTACTCAGAACTAAAGATGAGACTATTTTCGAGTTCTACTTGTCACGATCTTCCCAACAGTGTGCTTAATTTTATCGTGCGACCAGCCCGTTCGTGAATTAGAGTGGAGACGGTCACCCCCCAGTCGAGTGTGGTCAGTGCGGACTGCAGTCGGGTGCGGGTTAAAAAGTCGCCAAAATTTATGCCAAATCTGAAAAGGTGACCTCTCATGACCACTTGTGACAAAAGGTGATTTCTGGTCACTAGCATTTGATTTTCTCAAAAAAATACGAAAAATGCAAGTTGTTGCGTGTATTGCATTCTGCTACCCTGCAAGTTTCATATAAATCCGTCCAACCCTATAAATTCCATTAGGATTAAAAATATTGTTTGAGGTTGGCCTTTTTCACCTGACGTCGGTTAGTGACCTGGCCTGTTTGGAACTTAAAAATTGTACACAGGGCACAAAATATATGGGAAAAAGGCATTGAAATTTCCGCTGCGCTGTGCTCCGCCGTTTTCGCTACGCTCAGAAGACCTGGGGACGGGGTCGGAATTCCGCGCTGTGCTCCGCCGTTTTCGCTACGCTCAGAAGACCTGGGGACGGGGTCGGAATTCTGCCGGCCAGGCGAGGGTTAATTCGACGTTCCTGCGTACACTAAATCACCAGATCTAAGTCAAAAGTATATCCTACACCAAATCATGCAATTCAGACTTGTAGCGATATCTGCAGATTTCCATCTATCCGTCGCCACCTTTACTTTGTCTTTATTATTCACAACCCTTGAAATTCAGGGCGTTTCTCCGGCCTATGTGGGCTGCCATGAAAAGACATAAATAGAACGTAAATAGATTTAGTTGTCCCCAAAAATAAACAGAAATCCGAGTTCCCATATCTACTTTTTACGAGATTTCCAACGGTATGCTTATTTTTATCAGGCGATTAACCATTCGCGAGTTAGGGGGATCTTCAACCCCCAACGTCGTTCGTGCATGGTACCTACTGCCAATTGAGCTCTGGTTAAAAAGTGTAGGATCAAATTCGACAGCCATCTCCCGAGAGATATGAGTGAAATACTTACTGTATGTCTCTGAGATCATTTAAATGCTGCGTTGGAAAATTAATAATTTATCCCGAATGACGCCAACATACCAATGGCAAGATTACCACATGATCTCAAGTTACGTTTTCTTTCTGCCTTGTTCGTTTTTTGGTAGCACCGATATGTACAATGAATTCAGCAAACCTATATGAAGACAGAAAATATTCGTGTTGCGGAGTGCGTTTCTCGGCATTTTAGGGCGGGGAAGTTTCGTGCTCGTTTTGTCGTTTTCAACGTCACACGACGAAGGGCGGCCGGATTCGCGGTCGGCCGATTCTGTTCTCAGCTCGTGCCTCTGCCGCCGATGCCGCGGTTGTTAACGGCTGCCGACGGTGGACGATAAGATAGGGCCGGCCTGCGCTGTCGGACCGGAACGTTCTGCTCCTAGAAACCAGGCCGTGACCAATCTGTTCGTGGGACGGTGCCGAACTCGACAAGGAAGCATTCAAGGGATGAGGCCGAGTCACCGGGGCGGGAAGCACAAACAGCGATCTGTAATGCACAGCTAGGTGATGCAATGCAACAACGCTCCACCGTCCGGACTGCCGCCGACGTTGTAAAAGCGGCTGTCGCGATGTTGGGGGTCACGGTTCGGATTGCGGATTTTGAGCTACAGTGATTCCGAACGCACCGTCCAACATGGCGCAAGACAACAGCATGCGAATACCAGCGACGGAAGATCGTCTGCCCGCCGGCCAAACCACGAGTCGCTGTCTCGGGAACGGTTTTCCGTCCGAGTGGTTCTCAGTTACCTTAAAAAAATGAAAGAGCAGTCGGCCAGCGCCAGCTCATAGAGCCTGTCGCCTTTGAACGAACTGAACATTAGCACAAGGAATCAGATTTTCTGCGGTGTCTTTATTTGGATGTCACTGTGCCGTTGAGATAATTCATGAGCTGAAAAAGCTGACTCCGACCCCGAAGGTCCGACTCCGAATGACTTTGACGACCATTTGTGGCACATTTACTTGCAACTAAAAACATTTTCTTCAGAGGTACAAAAAGGAAACCTGGAAGATGTGGCTGAAAATTGCTGTCGAAAAATGGGTGAAAAGGCAGCGTAGGTGCTCTTCCAAAACATTTCTCACGATCTGTGAGTTATTTCCTAACTTCTGATTGCTCGACTGGATGTTGGTGGTACTGTTTATGGAATGTCGCGAAAGTGTCATGGAGGCTTATGGGTAAACTGCGTAGACTAAAGAACGTTTATTCCTTGGTTCTGTCGATGCGGGGTCACCCCTGCCCTGCTCCCGCCACCGCCCCACCTCGCATCCCATTCGCTACAGCTTCACAGTCGATAAAAGATGAAATTTCTCGAAAGGGAGATTCCGCATGTTCTCGAGTGGCAGCTACTGAATTGCTGGTGCGATATTAACCCGCGCACGACAGTCGGTCCGTCCCGAACATCGGCGACTGGGGGGACAGTTGACTGCCCCCCCTCTAACTCGCGAATAGTTGGTCGCACGATAAAAATAAGCATACCGTTGGAAAGCCTGTGAGGAGTAGAGCTCGAAACTGGTCTCATTTTTAGTTTTAGATAATGTTTAAGCCAATTTACGCCCTATATATGTTTTCTCATAGCCGACTGCATGACACCGAGAAATGGCCTGAATCTCAAGGGCTGTGACTAATAACGCATAGGTAAAGGCACCAGCGCACAGGTAAATGTCCGCGGATGCCGATACACGTCTAATTTCCTAGATTTGTTCAATATATACGCCGAAACGTTGAGTTAAAGACACGGCAATTCTCCCGCCAGCTGTCGGCGTGCGGCGCTGCCGTATCCAATAACAAATTGACGGGAACTAAATTAAGCGTTCCTTTGTTTTCGCGAAAAAAGCCTGTCTTTGTAAATTTTATTGATCTTAGTGGTTCTTGTGATGGTTGTTCATGTTTAAATTTTGGAAAAATTCATTAGCTACCAGTCTACAGAATTGGTAGTGCTTTATTCTCAAGAGTCTGTTTATTTCCAAAATATGCTATTTCTTAAAACTTTTTGAGGTTCCTGGTATTACTTGCGTCTGTGCAAGCTAGTTCTGCCATTTTCTACCCATTCTGAGTAATTCATCGTCGATTTTGACGGTGGTACATTCTGCCCCACTACAGTTATTCGTGACCTGACCTCAGGTCAATGGCTGGAAGTCACTGATACTTTGCCCAATGACGGTAACCAGATGTCTGCTTCACTCCACACTAAAAATGTTATGACGTCAATTTCCGAAAAAAACGGCGATATGTCTTAAAAATGGGCTTGACCTTAGGTCAATGACCCGGAAAATTCCGAAAAATCTGAGATAGCAGATTTGTTGCACCTTTCACGATTACTAATCCCTGAAAGTATTATTGAGATATCTTGTTTTGCGAAAAAGTTAGAGGGCGCTAAACTTTTTTTGACGTAGGTCTGTTTGACCTAACCTAGGTCAGGCACCTGACGTGACCTGAGGTCAAAATTTTGACACGAGATGTAAAATTGATGGAGCAAAAGGTACACAAAGTGTCGTGGCTCTGTGTTTGTTCGTTCTCTCGCAATCCCAGAAAAACCTCAGGGGGGGCAGTCAACTCCCCCCCATTTGGGGACGGGTTAAAAGGCACCAGCAATTCAGTATGCCACGGTTTTTTGCCGTCTTTTTCCCGACAGACATGCATCTGTCGGGCATTAATTAACTACTCTGGCAAGATCTCCTCCGTGGTTGCGTAATGAATGTCTCTATGGTTCTTCAACAATTGTTTCCATAGTTATTGCGCGATTATCTCAATATTTCTGTAACGATGGTTTCCATAGTTCATGGCTTAACCCTATTCCCGGAGGGCTAGACGGTATGGTCGATTCCCGGCAGGGGGACGGATTCGGTCCCGCTGAGATCTCGAGAACTACTCGTCCGATTTCATTGCAACAAACGGCAATCGATTTGCCGTGACGTGAACTACATTTTTATAAAAAGAAATTTTCAAAATTTTGAAATTTGTGGATACAGGGGGGCAAAAATGTCAAAATGAGGGGTGCTTTTGGACTTCTTATAACTCCGTTGTTTATGGACCAGTTTCCATGAAACTGTCATGAATCGAGAAATTATGGATGGGGCTTTTACCACGGGTCCGCAAATCTGAAATTTTGGGAAGATTCATGGGCGTTCTTAGGGTTTTAAAAATAGGAGGATTAGTTTTTTAACAACTGAATGAACAAAAGAGGCAAACACCCTTTTTTGGCTTCTGCTAGTCATGTTATACTAAAGAAGTACAAATCGTGCTACAATGTTTGTATAATGTTAGCACAGGCGGTGCCAGGGACATGAAAAAGGGGGAACTGTCATGATCACACGATCTTCAGATCAGCTTCTGACCTTTTACCTTAAATGACCTCCAGTGACCTTGGGGTCACTTGGAATGATGTAGTGTGCATTTAATATTATCTGTAAACGTTTTTAATAATTTTAATTTACTGTATTTTGAAAATTTCATTTTATGGCTATTGCGATATAGGGTACGCGCACTGACATTTTAGGTCATAGCTCCGTGACCCGACCTGATATCAAGCTGAAACTTGGTACACAAGTAGAAAGCATCCTTCTACGTCACATGTATTCCGGGTTTGGCATTTGAGAAAACGGCGCCGAAGTTGTAGCGAAAAAACAAATTTTGACTTTTGACCTTGACCTGACCTTGTAAAGTGACCTCAGACAAACAAAATTACATCTGCACATTGCCCAACTATTTAGCTATACATCTATATAAAGTATGAGGTTCTATGTTAAAAACCGTATTTTTGGCAGTCATTTTCCTTTTACCCTCAACATGGCCAAAAATGGCATGAGGTGTCTCCAAAAAACGTTGCTTGGCTCCGCCCCTGAGCAAAACAGAATTTTGAAATTTTGTCACGGCACGTCGAAAGAATAGCTAGGAAAATTCATCAAGTTTCGTGAAGCGGCGTAAAAAGCCTGGAATTGGCAAGCAAAAAACCCGAGGGGGGCGGATTCAGCCCCCCCTGCCGGGAACAGGGTTAAGATCCTGGCTGAAGGGTCTGAACTCTAGACCACAGTCTACAGATTTAAATATTGGGCCTATGGAAGCAATGACTGGGAAACAATGGTCTTAAATGGCAATCAGGCCAGTCCACCCCAATCGTTTTCGGAGATTACCAGCCATGCCGAAATTTTTCCACAACTGTTTCCGTTTTGTTTTAATGGTTGTCTTCATACCTTAACTGAGATGTCTTCTGACCATGTGGTCTTCGTCCGTTTTCTGATGATTGTTCAGGAATCTGACACGTTCATCTCTGTTTGCTCTGATCCGGTCACGGTCGTCTCTGCTCACTCTTATTCCGTCGCAGTCGTCCCTGTCCACTCTGATTTTGGCTTGGTCGCCTCTGCCCGCTCTGATTCTACCTCGGTCATGTCTGCTCCTTTCATTCTGCCTCAGTCGTCGCCGCCCGCTCAGATTCTGCCACGGTCCTCTGTGCCGGTCCTGATTCTGTCGTCTCTGCCGCTGCAGCTGGGCTGGAAGGCGGCGCAGCGCCGCCGTCTGCTGCCGACCTACGGCCAGGAGGAGAAGCGCTACCACAACTACTACATGTGGGTGCCTTACTTGCTGTTCCTGCAGTCTGTCAGCTTCTACATCCCGCACTGGCTGTGGAAGGTCGTCCAGACGGACAAGATCCGCGGCATTCTCCAGGTGACGTCAGGGGGGAATTTCCCAGGTCAGGGCCGAGGATTTTCCACTGAGGGTCCTGGAGTTCTCCAGATAAGGGCCGAGGAGCTCTCCAGATGAGGGCTTACAGTTCTTCAGGCAAGCCCAGGGAGATCTCCATGTGAGACCTGGGAACTTTTCATTTGTGGTCCGTGTGGTTCTCTGGGTGAGTCCCGCGAAATTCTGCAGACGGCCTGCTGAGTGCGCCGTGGGAGGTTTACTGAGCACTCCAGGAAAGGTTGGCAGGAGGGGGCTGCTGACCTGGTAGCTGTAGACGCTCTGTTCCGGGCAACAGGAGTGGGTTAGTGACCTGTTGGCTGGAGACGCTCTGTTCAGATGCTAGATCGGTTTACTGCGGCATTAACTGTCGTCGGAAATGTTCTCAGGTGTTTAGCATGCCTGGCACAATCCCACACGTGCGAAATGAATGGATCGTAGAGGCGATGAATTGTATTTGTCTTTGTCTCACAGACTTCTCAGGTGGCGAATAATGACTGTGGTTGGAGTGATGTGCACGTTCCGGCTTGTACACCTTTCGGTCGACTTTTTGTGTGCGTTCATTTTGAGTTTTGGTCTCAAGATATCCACCCTGTTTGTGAGATGAGTTTCTGCTTGCACGTTCTTCACTCGTGACTATACATTAGGGACGTTATTTTTTCCGATTTTTTTTTATTTTTGAAAATAAACTGCCAGAGTTTTGATGTCTTCCTCTTGGACCATTTATCCTCTGACTTCACACCAGGGAGTGCAGTCACGTAAACGGCTTCAGAGCCATGGCGGCAGAGCCTCATGGGCCATTAAAATAACACAGTAACCATGTGTCATAAGATGTTACTTTCATGATAATACATTAAAAACCACTAATCTGGGTGTTCACTTTTCTTGCAGATGAATTAAGCTGCTCGGTCCGGTTCCCAGGCTGGGACTTATTTACAAGGCGTTCTCTCACGTCAGATGCCTCTCTTGGGCTGCAAAAATATGGGCACTTGATGAGATTCGAACCCGTGACCGTCCTCGCGTTGACTTCAGCCCACTGTGTTACCCGCGCAGGGCCTCAACTACGTGATCGTGGACGAGGAGCAGCGGCGCCTGAAAGAAACTCTCATGGTCAACTACCTGGTCTTCCACTGGGGCTCGCATACGGCCTGGGCCTGCAAGTACCTGCTGTGCGAGTCGCTAAACCTGGTGAACGTGGTGCTGCAGCTGCTGATCACGGACAGCTTCCTGGGAGGCCAGTTCGTCAGCTACGGGCCGCGCGTGGTGCGCTTCTTCCGGCGCGGCTCCGACGACGATGCCGATCCCATGGATCAGGTGAGATCGCGCCGTGGCTGGACATCCTAGATCAGACGAGGCCTCAAGGGTCAGGTGAAATCCGGTAGATCAGTTGAAGTCCCATGGATCACGCGAAGTCCGTAGATCATGTGAGATCTCATGAATCAGTGAGTTCCAGAAGATCAGGTGAAATCCTTGCGATCAAACGAGGTCCCATGGACCAGGTGACTGGCTGGAGTCCGTGGATCAGCCGAGATCCCATGGCTCTTGTGAGGATGCATTGATCCAGTGAGATCACATGGTCAGGCGAATGAATCGATCCCATGAACCGTCTTAGAGTTCAGGTGAAAAACTCTGCCCAAGGATCGGGGGACGTCCATGGATCGGGCGATTGACTGGCCCCGTGAAACATGCAGTCCCAGGAATCAGGCCAGAAGATGAACCCACGGATCACGCAAGATTTCATAGATTAGGAAGTGCCAGTGGGTCAGTTGAGCTGCCACAGATCGTGATCCGGTGGGTTTCCAGGTAGGTCCAGTAAGATTCCATGGATCACGTGGCGTCGCGCAGATCGGGCGTGATTTCACGAAACCGCTGGGTTACTGGGTCCCATGGGTCAGGAGAGGTGCCATGAACCAAGTGAGCAAATCTGTACCATAAATCTCGCTAGGTCCCATGGATCACGTGGGAGGGGGATCCTGGGAGGGCGGGATCCTGCGGATCAAGCGTGGAGCCTGACCTTGCGGGTCAAGCGAGAAGCAACAAGGACGCTAACGGCATGCATGTATTATACACATTACAATTGCAAGCACAAATTGTGGCACCAAACCAGAAAACATGACAGGAGATATGCCGCACACCGTTCATCAAACACCCTCTCCCCTGGCAGCACCGCCACAGGTGCTGTGGGCCATATATCTCACGTGACGTCGACATGTTTGCCGTGACAACGGCCGGCGCTGTCCCGGTGCAGTGTTGATTAGATTGCAGGTGCCCCGGGTGGTACCTTTGACTCTGACAGAACTCGGATTCCGAGATACCGACTCCAGTCAGACGCAGTGTCGGAACCCAGTGATGCCAGCGACTGACTAGCCACACGGAACATGCGAGGCCCCAGGGATCAGGCAAGAAGCTTAACCCACAGATCACGTGAGACCCCGTAGGGAAGCCTAATGGATCAGCTCAGTTCGCGTAGACCATGACAGGCCCATGGATCAGGTGTGGTCCCAGGTAGGCCCAGTAAGATGCCGTGAATCCCGTGGATCAGCGAGGCATTTAAACGAACCGTGCAGATGATGAATGTGAACGCGTGGGATGTCAAGGAAGATCGTCCTCGTTCAAGCGGTAAAACACCGTGCCTGCCTTTATGTTTGCGGGGCGACACGTGCATCCGTTCGGAATGATGACGTTTCGGTTCTGTGTCCCTGCAGGTGTTCCCTCGCCTCACCAAGTGCACGTTTTATCGGTATGGACCGGCGGGTACCCTCGAGCGCTACGACGCCCTCTGTGTGCTCAGCATCAACGTCATCAACGACAAGATCTACCTCACCGTCTGGTTCTGGTTCATCATCCTGCTGGTGCTCAGCAGGTCAGGGACGTCTGAACATCTGGCGAGAGATGTCGTCTGTAGGGCGAGTGGGCACAATTACCGTATGACTCACTGCAAATGTAGACAGAGCATACTGACCTGCGTTGAGGAGTATGTGGGAAACAGAAGAAAGGAAGAATGAGTCACAGAAGCTCGCTCAGTCCGTATTTTCCTTGTGGTTCACGTCTCTCGGTTTTCGCACTCACCTGTCTATATTTCCACCTCCAGGAAGCCTTCCGACAACTGACTATCGTGTTTAATTTCTACCGCTTGAGGTACTGCCATGATAGGAAGCTCATTAGATCGAGCGTCGGTGTCCTTATCTTTGCAGCAAAAGTTCGAGTCGCTTCGGAGCTCGGTATTTGGCCCGCTGGTCAGCTGGCCACTGGCCGTTGTGGGACCACGTCGACTAGTGGGGCAGTGTTCATCTGAGCACCTGATGTCTTATCCCTATACCCTGCATCCTTGATCATAATCCTTGTTTGACTTGCGTCGTGCTCAGGCCTGTTAGCATGCTTTTGATACATGCATATATATATATATATATATGGATATATATATATCGTTTGACTTGCGTCGTGCTCAGGCCTGTTAGCATGTTTTTCATATATATATATATATATATATATATATATATATATATATATATATATGAAAAACATGCTAACAGGCCTGAGCACGACGCAAGTCAAACGAGGATTATGATCAAGGATGCAGGATATAGGGATAAGACACACACACACACACATATATATATATATATATATATATATATATATATATATATATATATATATATATATATATGTGTGTGTTTGTGTGTGTGCGTGCAGTAGCCTTAGTGCAATGAGCATGCATATACATACATACATACATACGTGCACACATACATACATACATACATACATACATGCATGCATACATACATACATACATACCACCAAACGGTCGTGATGCACCTCTAGGCGCAGGCCAAACCTTCGTCACAAACTGTGTCAAAGTGTGTTTTTTTATGTTCTTGCTTTTCATTTCTGTTCTGTGTGCTTATACTTTTTCATTTGTTTATTTAGGTTTTTTTAATTAGCCCCATCTGACACCCAGACACGGTATTCCTCGCGAACCTGGCGGCGTTACTAGTCTGCTACTTGCTTGCCCGTTCGCGAGGTCCATCATTGTTCTCGGTAGCGGGAATAAATTTAGGAAAAAAGAGTAGCGGGGAGTGGTGTGGCCCGAAATTATTCTTGAAGTCGTGTAGAAACCATGGTATTTAAAGTAACTGGGTCACAAGGGCATGGAAGGGCGTTCCTGCCTACCCATTAACGGGTAGGGGATTATTTAAAAAATCAGCTGTTACCTGGAATTACTCGATCATGTGTGGGGGTTCGGAATTCATGCAGCTATTGCGAAATTGCTAAAGTGCTATTTTTTATTGTTTCCGAAGCAAAATTTTATATATACATTGTAATTTTCGGAAGTCGCGAGACCGACTGGCCACAATCCGAGGAGAAATCAACGTCTGGGGGGTAGGTAAGGTTACACGGATGGAGATCCCCACACTGAGGGTACTCTTAGGGCAGTAGCACGGTCTGGGTCCGCCCGTGTTAGTGCCCGGCCCTGAGCCGGCTATCTGAACAGTCCCAGCCATGGAGTGGTTTTGCCCCGAGTTAATGGTATTGCCGTCGTGCTGGGAGCCCTTCTGTAGCCTCGTCTCAAATGTAACTCTGGTCTGGAGATATTTCTAATGGCTATATTTGCTTTCGTTACCTCCTGTTTTCTGTGCCTTCTCATGCACAGTCATTCCCGAGCATGATGGAGACGAAAAAGTTAATTTAAAAAAGTGGTAAAAGGCATAATAAAGGCCGAAAGGCAATGAAAGTATTTCTTTTGCAACTATTGATCGTTGGCAACGTGTGTGATTTGTTGTGTTTTGCGCATAGTGCGTGTGCTTGGCTATGGCATGATGAAACGGGAAATATTTCGTTTCGATGTCCACGAAACGCACGATAAAAACGCCTAAACTTTCAATGGATTGCCTGGTTTTTGCCGTGATGCAAAGAAGAAAAACTTGTCAATGTATTCATCTCGTATCCTTCCATGTATGGTGTTTTTTATGACACCTCTCAGGTACTGCGCACTATGAGCGCGGTGCCGACGCCAGGCGTGTGTTTTCAAGGCAGACGGTACCGTTCGATGCCGCACAAATGGCGTCCCACCAGCTGTCTGCCTGTGCGGATTCCATAGACGAGCCCCTGCACATCTGTCGGGAGACACAAAAGCATGACACGCTGCGCGCGGCGGGCGTCGGCTGCCGCCCTTGGGCGATGACGGCGATACCGTCGTTCTTGAACTTTTTCATAAGCTGGGAATTTTGGGTAGCTGGCCTATTATTTATTATCATTTATTACGGATTACGGTACACGGAATGCGGGATGTGCCATTTTCTCGGAATGTGAAATGAATTGAGTGTTTTGTGACACAAAATGGTGATTTGTTTATGCGATTACTCTATTCACCACGATGCTGCGAATCCACTGAAGTCTCGAGCAACTACCATTTCCACTGCTGCCTAAGAAAAATATCCTGTCAAGCCTATAGCGTTCGAGAAGTTGGTGTGTGGACAAAGTCCAAATGAAAATGTTTGCCATGATTTTGATCTAACTAGATATTAAAGGGTAACGTCATCGGGTCATAAGATTAATGCAACACAATTTGGTGAAAACGTTAGCTTTTCGAGAGAGCATTGACGGCGTACCTGCGTGCAGGCACGGCAGTACTGTGCTGCGTGGGGCGAGGTACGTACAGGTCCTTGTGTGTTCGAGTGGATGTTCCCAGTTACTGAACTCCCATTCTGCCATATTTACACCAAGTGAGCACCCCAGGAGCACCTGTGTGTTCTCTTTGTCCTCTGTGGTGTCTGCGAGACGCGAACACCACGTAAAACACGTATTAAAAAACGCGATTATCTCCCAACGTCCCATAGACGAATCCGGAACGACTTTTTCAGAGGCGTATAGTGAAGTGGAGTAGGAAGAAATCCATATTTTTTTTTACTGTGTGGGATAAAGCTCTGAATGGAAACGCGCATCAACTCTGTCTAACGTATTGCTTTGTCGAAATGTTTCAGGCTGGACTCTTGCAAGGAAAATTTATAGAGGACTTTTTACCGTCACCTTTGTGAACTTCATCCGAATGATGTATGAGGGCGATGCTGGGAATGATGACTCATGTTTGCCTGGCCTTGTTGCGTTAACTCTGGCAGGACGGTGTGATTCGCTGTCGGCTGGCTGCCAGCTGGCCCGCGGACCCAATATCGAGCGCAGAAACGATTCGGACCTGCCATGCCGCGATGCGGAGGCCAGTTCTCCCTTAGCTGAGCTACCGACACGAGCATATGTCGCATACGCCTGTGACACAAGCTCAGAGCTCAGAGCTAACTCTGCCCTAGCCCGTCTGCTGCAGAATTTGGCAGCCTTGTCTTTTCTGCGTTCACCGTCTCTCAATCTGGTCGCCAGCGGGGAGGGCTCCCCGCCGCCTTCCCGTAGTGACCTCAGTACCCTGTGGCTACACGCGTCATACTGTGGTGCCTTATTACGCGCAAAGCCATGCCCAGTCATGCCACCTCCTCTAAATTACGGTATTTCTACTTACTTTTGCATCGTCTGGCACGTGCTCTGTTATTTATGTCAGTCATTTCGCAAGATTAGGTATTCTGTTTCTCCGGCGTGACCCGACTGCGATTGCTACCAACTCAGTTTTGCGTAGCCGTACGAACTAGACTCTATTTCCTGGCCGAGCTTGCTGTGATTCCTGTGACTTCGGCTGACTAAGCTGCTGCATGACGTGGTTTTCCCCTGTTTAACCTGGCTGATGCCCGCCGTGTTTCCTGTGACCTCAGCCTTCTGCTGCTGTATCGTCTGGCGACGCTCTGCTCGCCAAAGCTTCGCTTCCGGCTGCTGCAGGCGCGGGGGAGCAGATATGGCGCCGACCCTGCCATTGATGACGTCACAAGACAGTGCAGCTACGGCGACTGGTGAGTTGTGGCAGCGTCGTGACCTTTCCGCATCATGTGCATCTGTCGTGTGGCAAAACACCCAGCATATCACATTTAAACCAATGTTCAAAATGAAGGGCTTACAAAACAGTCTTTCTAGTTCATTGCACGAACTTTCTAGTTCATTGCACGAAACCCTCCCTGGAAATTGGCGTATGGCCGGCGCATGGAACTCTCGTGTTTGTAACGCCGTTGCAGGTACCTGCTGCGGACTCTGAGCAGGAACATGAGCGCTCCCGTGTTCTCCAGTGTGATAAAGCAGTTGGCGCTACAGCTGCCGCGCAACAGAGTCTCGTCTGAACTTAAGGTGTGACGTCATCCATGCAGAGCAGCGCGGTGCGGCGGCGTGACGTCATGAGGGACAGGCCGCCGGCAGGATAGCAAACAACAAACGCCAGTGACGACATCGCGTGATAAAGCTGTTGATAACATCTGCTTCCGTGACGCCGCTGAATGTGTTCTGTGTCCCATATCGTGTTTTCGTCTTAATTTCGATGCTGTCACTTTTCACCCGTGATGAGTATTTACGGTCCATTTACTCGTGAGTTGAATCTTGCAGAAGGTGGGTGCTTTCGTATTGGTAAGACGGACCAACTCAGGTACATTTTATCACCGTGTTGTAGTACCTTGCGGCTGAGCCGTTGTGCCTTATGGTAGCTGAAATACTGGCGCATATTCCACGATACCTACCTGTCACCGTCTGATGCACTTGCCGTTTCTTTTAACCATGTCAAAAACAGGATTCCGTGTCAGTTATTTGTGTTCTTACCTCATTTTGTGGAGCGAATAGCTGGGGAGTTTGCGAAATCGGGAAGTTTCTGCCGTCTCGAAGGTCTCGAAGGTCTGCACGAGCGATCGAAAAATGAATCTGGCATGTTTCGTTTTTAGTGCACAGAAAGAAGCAGAATGCCTCATGCTAGACATAGCGGTGTGCCTAGAATCACACCGGAATGCAGAGGCGATGGTCGTGTGGTTGCGACTAATAACGTGTTGTGGAGGTGTCGGTGCGTGATTGAGCGTGATGGTTACATAAAGTATATGCCAAGAAAACATTTCATGTAGTATCATGGATAAGCGCGATCTGTGTATAGCTAAAAATGGTTGACTATAGGTGCTCAATGTTTGCTGTGTGACAATGAATCGCCCATGGGTCGGGAGTAACTTTTCGGTGTAGTAGTGCCGGTAATAATCGAATCACAATACACCGAGCATTGATTTTCCACGGTTCAAGCTCTGTCAAAGTTGCAACCATCATCTCACGAGAGAGGCAGAGTCAATGATCTGGTGTGAACGCCGGAACTTCAGAACGTGATTGGTGAGGCCAAAATTTTCTCCATTTAGCGCCACGGCTGAATCGCATTTGGAGCGGCCTGGTCCGGTTGTAACTATTTCGTCACCCTTCTACGTCCCTGGAGCTCCGTTCTGCCGTCATCAAGGCCCGGCAGCTAGATGAACTCACACCGGGCAAGGGTCATCCCGAACAATCGACTGCATGTGCGCGCTTAGCACAGGCAGCTCGCGCGTCAGCTGCACGGATTGTTAATCATGCCAAGCTTTTTCGTTCTTTAGAAAAAGAAAGCTTTTAACGACCATATGGCGTGTTTTGGCGGCACAGTTGCACCTTTTTAACACCGTACCACAATGCAATGTTGCAGTGCACAACGGTTCAAACTGAGCCTCATGTGTTTAGAGCGATGACCAAGCTGACTGGCCCTATGCGTAGCGGTGCCAACACGCCTTTTTTGTTGTGAAACTGCATCATGCGACCTCGTCTACAGCTGACCAGGTGCCGAACAGGGACATTGGGGGAGTCACCGCCACACCGCACTATGTCATCACCCGGCATGATTCAGTACGACGGAGAAAGGTGGAAGCATATGCTTACGACACGGGAAATGGAACGGCTCGCTTTGGGGCTAATTGCAAAGCCTGAAAGAACAACGTCTTAGAGCCCTTTTAGTCTCGGATTGCGCCGAGCTACCATTTTCCATGGCTTCGCACCCGTTGGAGACACATAAACCATTCAGTTTATGCCAAATAACATACGCGCGGCCAAACCACATAGCAAAACAAGCGGGTTGATTGTTCTTACAATTTTTCTGTCACGTGATTGGCAGTCCTTTTATCAGTTAGCTGATTGGTCAAACCAATTTTGCGTTCTTCGACCAAGCCTTTGGCCCCTGCAGACGACATAACTTTCAGCACCGAACTTTGTCCATAACATGGAGTCCTAAAAGAGTGACTGGTAGGTAGATCATATTTATATGCTCAGATATCATCACGCCAGGGAGACTGTGCGGTCGAGATGTCACGAATAACGAAGTTTTTGTGAACAATTGATGTAAAACAGCAAGCAGTAGAAGCTCTGTCTCTTTCTGCCGCTTTACATCAGTTGTTCACAAGGACTTCGTTGTTGGTGAATTCTCGCTGTTGCCATAAAACCCATCCACCATATCAATACAAGGCGATTTCTGATCTTGGGTGACGGCAACAGTGCCATCAGCTCACAAGGTCACTCAACGCTTCGTTGATCGTCTGTTTCGCAGAAGATTGCTTTCTGCAAACGCCGTTGCCTTCCAGCGACGCATTATTGTCATTCTGTACAAACGAAATGTTGACATAGCGAATGAAATAGTATAACACGAGCAAGCCATGTTGCTATGAAAACTCCCCAGCCGATCTTGGCGTCCTCTGACCCGAATGTTCTCAGTACATGACCATTAGGAGCCCTTTCATCGCTGGCAGAACACATCGGCGGTTCTGTTCAAAAACTAACGTTACAGTCTGTCTTTGAACACCTAACTAAATCACCCATTCTTAGCCCGCGCGATTGGGAGTCGACGCCGATCACGCCCGACTGGGGGAGGGACGGTTGACCGCCCCCTCTAACTCTCGACCGGCTGGTCGCACGATAAAAACAAGCACACTGTTGGAAAGCTCATGACAAGTGGAGCTCGAAGCTGTTCTCCTTTTTTAGTTTTCCGTCATATGTAAACCATTTACGCTCGATATACCTTTTCTCACAGCCGGCTGTATGAAATCGGGAAGCGGCCTGCATCTCAAAGTTTGTCATTAATGAAGTCTACTTAAAGGCACCAATGAGCAGGTACAAGTCCGCAGAGGCCGGTGTATGCCTAATTTCGGTGATTTCTGTAGTATGTACGCCGAAACGTTGAGCTAAAGAAACCGCGATTTTCGCCCAGGCTGCCGGCGGGCGCCGTAGCCGAAAGCGGTATGAAATTAATAGGAAGTAGCTTTAGGCTATCTTTGTTTTCGCATTACAGGCCTTCATGTTACATTTCTTAATCCTAGTGGTCTTTGTGGTGATTTTTCGCGCTTAAATTTTAGAAAATCAGTAGTTATCAGTCTACACAATGGGCGGAGTTTTATTCACGAGAATCTGGTTATTTCCAAAATGCGCAATTTTCGAAACATTTTGAACTTTTTGGTATTAACACTACTGCGCGAGCCAGTTTTGCCATTTTCTGCCCGTTCTCAGCAATTCATTGCCGATTTTGAGGGGGGTGTATTTTGGCTCTTGACAGTTATGCGTGGCCTGACCCCAGGTCATTGGCTGCGAATCTTTGATACTTTATCCATCGACGGTAAATGGATGTTTGCATCACCTCACACTAAAAATGTTACAAAAATTCCGTCAGATTCCGAAACAAACGATGATATGTCTTGAAAATGGGGTTGACGTTAGGTCAATGGCCCGGATAATTCCAAAGGTCTGAGCTGACAGATTTGTTGCATTCATCAAGATCTCTAATCTCTGTAAGTATTATTGAGATCTTATTTTTCGGAAAAGTTACATGGCGCTAAACGTTTTTGGACATAGGTCCTCTTGGCCTGATCTAGGCCTGACACCTGACTTGGCCTGAGGTCAAGACTTTGACAAAAGATGTAAAAATGATGAAGCAAAAGGTATGGGAAGTTTTGTGGTACTGAGTTTGTTCGTCCTCTGGCAATCTTGGAAATCCTCAGGGAGGAACGGTCAACCCCCAGACTGGCACGGGTAGTTTGAACGAGAAGTTTACACGGCTGTACTTTTCCTTACCCGCCCCTTCCACAGCCATAGCACCCTAGCCGTAGCCAGCCGCATCCTTACTGATAGGTCCGACAGGCAGCCGTTGGCCAGCCGTGCATTTTTTTTTCAAAATTTCGTTTAAAAACATTTTTTTTTCGGGTAAGGTGATGCTTGAATGTGAATCATGTGAAAAAACAACGCAGCTCTAACACCACAAAAACTACCAAATAGCTGCATCATACCAATCCAGCTGGTTACCTATTTTTCCACTAATGACCATGTTTTTCCGATGACATGCATGTGTGTATTAATGTAACCTAGCCTGCATATTCTGTCCTTATCATAGGCAAGTTGGTTGAGCAGCATGAGTTTTAGAAACCAGCCATAAGAACGTGTAGAGTTGACCTACTTTATCCATAATTTTTCGTCACCCAAAACTAAAAAACAATAACACCAATGTGGCCTGTCATCAGCACGACCTTGTTGACCTACCAGCTAGACTACCTTTCCCCGAAAATGGCTAATTAAACTGATTGGGTAGGTAGGTAAGTTGGGAGGTGCGTAGGCACACAGCAACAGCTAAAAATGCATTCATCTTTACCCACCATCCGAAGTGAATCTATGATTTCTGCATCAGGAGATTCTAGCCATAACTAACTAGGAGAATGAGTTGCCCTAAAGGCAGTACAAGTCGTGTTCATGAGCATGCAACTGTCGTTACGTGCATAACAGAATGCCCTTTGCGAGCCACAAAAAAAAACCTGCAGCACTCAGCAGGCGCCGCAAACATGGCCAGGTTCTGACCAACACGAACCAACGCTGCTGACGTACAACAACCTTGGAAAATGATAAATTTGGCTCACTTTGAGGCTTCACAGGCAGTCATCGCTCAGTTCGTAGCGGACTGACACAAATATCGTCGATATCTGACGTCACCTACCCAAGCTTCTGTTGCAAAATTTTACAAGTTTCCGTCAATGCCGCAGATGCGGTTTAAATGTCTGTTAAAATGATATCGAAGGTCTATGAGAAGACTTAAGATGGCTTGTGCTTTACCGCAGTTCATGTCTGGATTACTTGTAGGCATAATTATAAAAATAAATAAACCTGCACAGTATAATTGGGGAACTGTTTTGCTCTATTTTTTGTAGTTCACAAATACTAACCCGACTAGGGACAGCAGTTGACGGCCCCCCCGAGGTTTTTCTAGGATTGCAAGAGAACGAACAAACACAGAGCTATGCAACTTCATGTACCTTTTGCTCGATCATCTGTACACCTTGTGTCAAAGTTTTGACCTTAGGTTAAATCAGATGTCTGACCTAGGTCAGGTCAAACAGACCTATGTCCAAAAAAGTTAATTGCCTCCTAACTTTTTCGAAAAAACAAGACATCACAATAATACTTTCACGGATTAGTCATCTTGACAGATGCAACAAATCTGCTATCTCAGATTTTTTCGCAATTTTCTGTGTCATTGACCTAAGGTCAAGCCCATTTTTAAGACATGTCGTCGTTTTTTTTCGGAACTGGCGGAATATTTCATAACATTTTTAGTGTGGAGTGCAGCAGACATCTAGTTACTGTCATTGGGCAAAGTATCAATGACTTCCAGCCATTGACCTGAGGTCAGGTCACGAATAACTGTTGTGAGACAAAATGTACCACCGTCAAAATCAGCGATGAATTACTCAGAATGGGTAGAAAATGGCAGAAATAGCTTGCGCAGACGTCAGTAATACCAAGAACCTCAAAAAGTTTTCAAAAATTGCATATTTCGGAAATAAAGAGGCCCTCGCGAATAAAGCTCTGCTAATTGTGCAGGTTGGTAACTAATGAATTTTTCCAAAGTTTAAGCATGAGAAATTATCTCATGAATCGATCAATGAAATTTACATGGATAGGCCTATGTCGCGAAAATAAAGGAGCGCTAAAATTATTTCCCGTTAATTTCTTACCGTGTACGGCTGCGGCGACCTCAACAGCCCACGCCAAAATTGCCGTGTCTTTAACTCAACGTTTCGGCGTATATATTGAACAAATCTGGGAAATTAGACGTGTATCGGCATCCGCGGACCTTTACTTGTGCGCTGGTGCCTTTACCTATGCGTTGTTAGTCACAGCCCTTGAGATTCAGGCCGTTTCTCGGTGTCATGCAGTCGGCTATGAGAAAACATATATAGGGCGTAAATTGCTTACATATTACTTAAGACTAAAAATGAGACCGGTTTAGAGCTCTACTCGTCACAGCCTTTCCAACGGTATGCTTATTTTTATCGTGCGACCAACCATTTGTGAGTTAGAGGGGGCCGACAATCGGCCCACCCCCAGTCTGGCGTCATCGTCGCCGACCGACGGTTGTGGGCGGGCTAAGGATTAAAAAGACTCGGTTACCTTTCCAAACACCTTTCTGCCTCTCAGAAAGGATACTTTCAAAAGTTGGAAGCGTTCAGATAAGACGCATTTGTTGCAAGCGTAACGCCCAAAACGGGCTGCATTGCATTCTTAGGCATAAGGTACGTATTATACGTATTATGGGCTTGGGAAAATCACGTGGTGTAGGAGGCACAAGTCAAGGTAGGCTAGCTGTATGCCCATCCGGGTAGTTGGAACACTTACCTACTTGCCCTACGGGATTGAGATCCTGATGTTTTTCCAAGTAAATAGTTGACAGGCACTAGACAAGCAGGACCATGGCCCTCCCGTCTGCAACGTGCTGCATTGCCATGTAAAGACCCCTATGTAGATGAAACCTTGAATTTGTTTGGCCGCACAGAATTAACTACCGAGGTAGCTAGATATCTACCCAATCTTCCGTCTCAATACTGAAACTTTAAGATTTTTTTCAGGATCTGGTGAGAATGCAGCTGGCTTGCTCATTAGTAGAGTGTAGCTAGTTTGTGCCTTTCCATTTCATTTTTTTTTTTATAGTTGACTGCTTATCCTCATACATCAGCTGCATTTCAGCTTTCCTATCATCCAGATAAACTGTGAACGGAATGAATTCTGTCATGTATGGTGTCTGTGTTTGTTTTTTTATGCATTAGAATGTTATAGTTCCGTACAAGGTATGGTGGGAAGTGTTAGTAATGTTTAGAGTATAGGAACACTTGCTGGATTTTGCGTGTTATCTTAACCATACAACAGCCGTGGCCGCAGACGCAGCCATGCTTGGCTGGATTTTTGCAGCCGCCCCGCCCCGTTGACCATAGGCGACACCCGGCCGCACGGCTGCCGCTCCATGTGAACCTCTGGTGTGAACGCTAAGCGCTTTGCACGGACGTTTATGACGTCTGCTGCAAACATCAGACCTATGGGCGCCACGCGCCTCGCAGTTTTTCTTTGAGCTGAACAAACTACCTTTCCTAGGTCCGAACGTTCTGTGCATGCCTAGCACCGCCATCCGCGTTTATGACGTTCGATGGAAAACCTCAGGACTTGGGGCGCTACGCACTACGCAGAATCCGTGAACGCGACCCGGCGGCGCCCGGGGCGTCGCCCGAGGCAGTCGACATCTGAGGTGACCAGAACTAGTGGGTGGGGAGGGGCTTCGGACAGACGCAGACAGGCCGGGGATGGACGGTTCGGCGCGGTTCCGCTGGAAACACGCAGTGTAGCAGGTGAGGTGCGCTGCTGTGTGCTGTGGTTTGAGGCGATGCATGACATTTGGTATGGTAAGGAGGGTGTATTTGCTGGCACCGTTGGTCTAGCGGGCCTGAAACCTTCGGACCACGTCTTGTTTATGGGAATTTTGCATTGCGTTGAGTTACAACTCGGACGTGCGGCGTCCTCAGCGTAACTCAGATTGGTTTGTGATGATTGCGTGTATCATTTTGAATACTTCAGACTTTGCCAGGTAACAAGAAAGGAGCAAACCAATAATTATCGGATCTCCGGGCGCAAATCTAAAAGGGGTTCGCATTTTTTTTTCCGATGCGCGATGAAGTCTAATAAAAGAGGAATATGAAGGCACTTCTGAGGAAATAAAAAGCAATGGCTGCCGGTATCTGAATGTATCTTATCAGATCCATGCTCCCCGCGGAAGATATCCGTATCCTTTTGCTGTGGGTCATGAGACACAGACGGGCGAGTTGAAATGCTAAACAGTGTGACACATTAAGCCTTTTTTCACCACCAAAAATACTGAGCACCCTGTTAGTCCACCGTGATCCGTTTTTTTTTTGTAGGGAATAAGGCTCCTGGTTGCCCAGTCCTTCAGCGAGTCTCTGCAAACCACTGTCAATGAAGCAAGCTGGAGAAACTGAAGTCCGCGGCGAACGCTTGCTTTTAATTGCTTCACCTGCCTACCACCAGTGCTCAAATCCAAGTGTTTACATGTTCAAAGCTCCAATCTTTCAAGAAATCCGTCAGTGGCTCTCCAGAACTTGAACTGTTTGCGAAATTTCAGTTTCCATTTGCTTGATATTTGTACTTGATTCATTACTAAAACAGCGATTTCATCCAAAAACATTGTGAACTGAGCTTCCTCGGTTAAGAAACAGGTGCAACTCGGCTCCCGTGTTTCCTGTTCTGCGGCCCTGGCGTACAGGTCCGCCCACTTGCCCCATCAGCTGACTGGCAGCAGTCATGTTTTTCGTCCGTAGAGGAGTCGGGTGATTGCCAGATACGCGACAAGGAAATTCTTCTGATTTTTAGGTGAAAATCCCCATGAGCAATTGCACTCCTATTAAAATGACAGCAGTTTTTTTATAGTGAGGACTATCGCTATTGCAAGTTATGTATGTTCTCCATATCAGAATCGCCACGACCCTCTGGCTACTGCACCACCGAGTCATAAACCGCAAGCACTCATCTGGTGTTCACTAATACAAATACGTGTACGTCCCAGAGGCTGGTTTGGGGGAGGTATTAGAGGGCCCCGTCATGTGGTATCTCCTCTCCCCCCCCCCGTCCAGCCATATGTTGTATCTGATCCGATAAAATTGCCACATGCTTCCACCGGGGAGGAGAGGGAGCGGGATAAACAAGAGGCCAGCTGGGTTCTTGTGGGTGCTCGTCAGAAGGTCTTTCGTGTTTTGGATGTTTTGTTATCGTTCAGGTCGGACACAACATATGTGGCTAATGCGAAATGGACTGAAATAGCATGGCAAATCCAAATGGAACACAAGACAACGCACGATTGGAAACGATCGAAACTTTTAAATGGGAGGCATGCTGTAAATGTCAGTTTGTTTCTTCGAAAGCTGTATCATTTCCAGCAAGGAATGAAAAAAGGAGAGGTTGCTGATTTCCGTCACGATGGGCAGAAGACGAATTTCAGCATATAATGCATTGATGTATGCGCATATATATATATATATATATATAATCGATTTATATCCTACGTATAAATTTATAAATTTAGATATAACTTATATATATTATACATATTATAAATATATAAATGTACTTTTTATATTTGTGTACTTATATGAATGTTTAATACAGATTCGAATTATATAACCTCGACTATGCAATTTGATAATCCAACAAAACCCAAATCATATTGCCCCGTGGTTCAAAATCGTAATGTCCCTGTGGAAAGAGAAAACGTACCGCCCCCGGGTGGGCTCGAACCACCAACCTTTCGGTTAACAGCCGAACGCGCTAACCAATTGCGCCACGGAGGCAGTTGCCTGCGAAGTGCGTAATAGTTATAACAAACGAGCGCTATGTCTTTCGGCGGTAGTTTTGTTTAGATGCCTTTTATGTAACGTTGTTAATGCCTTAAAAATGTCAGCCACATCAGTACATAACACATCCAGACAATTCCAGGATGGCAGCCCGGACCCCCCTTTGGCTGCGCCTGTGGTGGTGGTTGTACTTCGTGGTGGCTGACAATGACTTATGTGACAGTGGCCAGGGGTGTCGATTTGTATTATTTCGAGGGGGCCCTGGCCCACCCAATGTTGATTTGGGCCCCTCCATTGTTGGTTTGGTCCCTCCAATATTTTCTGCCAGTTTTAAGGGGAATTGGGGAAAAATAACGAAAGAAGCGGTCGTAGTAGATGAAAGAGAGGCAGACAAGTATAGAATAAGGTATAAAGTGATGTATGTATCTATCTTTTTGTCTTATTTATGTACATATATATATATATATATATATATATATATATATATACGTGGCATATATGCAATTTTTATTAGAAAAATAGCAACAAAAACTCAAAAATTTCCATTGAGCAAAATAAACTGGGCTAAATCCATTGAGGAACCCGCATTTCTGGGGAAGTTAGGTTGTCGGACCCACAGCTCGGCTCACCCAGTCATTTAGAGAAATTGGCGCCCCTGACAGTGGCGGCGGATGGTATTTGATCATGGGGGGGGCAAAGCGAAATTTCGAGGCCTTCAGATCTTGAGAAGCCCTCTTTCCTACGAAGGGCCCCTCATCCCCAAAAAGTTCATGTTTCACTTAACGGGTGTCATTTCGCCCGACCGGGGAAAGGGGGGTAGGTCCACGATCCAGTCGTGCGCTGTGCGAACTCGGGCATTCAGCCGCTAAACTCGGCAGGTGCGGTACAGCTTGGTCCCACCGTGAACTCCTGACGTCCACGGTCAGACAGCTCGTCGGAAGCGGAGGCAACTGCGCGATGGCAACGGAATCCAAGTCTAATTGTCTTACGACTTGATACAAAAATTAAGAAAACCCTTACATTAACTGAGCACATAACGGAATGTTCTTACGTTAATATATAGCGACACATAACACAATGATGTGTTTAAATTGCTAACATTGTACTGACTGCACCCTAAGAGCCATTGTGTGGAGAAGTCTTCACGAACCAATATTGTTAAAAATGAAGGATAACGCAAACAAATCAGTTTCCGCTCTCGAATAGAAACCAGAGGTCCCCTAACATGGTCCAAACTCTGTCAGAGGCCTGCCGGGTCCATTCCGCGAGGCCTCCTTAAAAGCTGTAAGTTCCCAGTCCCTGGGTCACTTTTGCGCGTGATTCGCGCAAGGCCGTCTTACGGACGGATGCTGGGGCGCCCCCTGAGACCGGAATGGTTTAGCGAAGACCCCCTGGGTCCATTCTATGAGGCCTGTCGAAAAACTGTAGGTTCCTTGGTCCTGTTTTGCTTATGAGCGATATTCGTTACAAGGCCCTCTTCCGGACCTATGTCGGGGCCCTCTAACAGGGTTCCAGCCCGGTTCATCGTAGGCCACCCCGGTCCATTAACCCGCGCACGACCGTCGGTCCGTTACGATCATGCGCGACTGGGGGGGGGGGGCTGTTAGCCGCCCCTCTAACTCGCGAACGGTTGGTCGCACAATAAACATAAGCACACCGCTGGAAAGCTTGTGATGAGTAGAGCTCGAAACCGGTCTCATTTTTAGTTTTAGATAATATGTAAGCAATTTACGTCCCATATATGTTTTCACATAGCCGACTGCATGAGACCGAGAAATGGCCTGAATCTCAAGGGCTGTGACTAATAACGCATAAATAAAGGCCCCAGCGCACAAGTAAAGGTCCGCAAATGCCGATACACATATTATTTCTCAGAATTGTTAAATATATATGCCGAAACGTCGAGTTAAAGACATGGCAATTCTCGCGCCGGCTGTCGGCGTGCGCCGCAGCCGTATGCAGTAAGAAATTGACGGGAATTAATTTTGGCGTTCCTTTGTTTTCGCGAAAAAAGCCTATCCATGTAAATTTATTGATATTACTGGTTCTTGTGATGGTTATCCATGCTTAAATTTTGGAAAAATTTATTAGTTACCAAACGACACAATTGGTGGAGCTTTATTCGCGAGAGCCTGTTTATTTCCAAAAAATGCCATTTTTTATACTTTTTGAGGTTCCTGGTATTACTTCCGTATGTGCAAGCTAGTTCTGCCATTTTCTACCCATTCTGAGTAATTCATCGTCGATTTTGACGGTGGTACATTTTGGCTCACTACAGTTATTCGTGACCTGACCTCAGATCAATGGCTGGAAGTCCTTGATACTCAGCCCACTGACGGTAACTAGATGTCTGCTTCACTCCACACCAAAAAATGTTATGAAATATTCCGTCAATTTCCGAAAAAAACGACGACATGTCTTAAAAATGGGCTTGACCTTGGGTCAATGACCCGAAAAATTCCAAAAAATCTGAGATAGCAGATTTGTTGCATCTCTCAGAATCACTAATCCCTGAAAGTATTATCGCGATATCTTGTTTTCCGAAAAAGTAAGAGGGCGCCTAAAATTTTTGGACATAGGTCTGTTTGACCTAACCTAGGTCAGGCACCTGACCCGACCTGAGGTCAAAATTTTGACACGAGATGTAAAATTGATGAAGCAAAAGGTACACAAAGTCTCGTGGCTCTGTGGTTGTTTGTTTTCTCGCAATGCCAGAAAAACCTCAGGGGGGGAACCTGTCAACAGCCCCCCAGTCGGGGGCGGGTTAATTCTGAGGTCCCCTGAAAATTATGAGTCCTGGTTGCTGGGCTACCCTTGAGTGTAATCAATACGAGGCCCTCTATTGGATGAAAGCCGGGACCCCTAGCAGGGTCCGAACTTTGTGTCGGGTAAGGTCAGCCGGGTCCATTCCGCGAAGCCCATTAAGAATTGTAAGCTCGCTGGTCTTTGACCAGTGTTGGGTTCAGCCTGTTCGAGGTCTCACTGGAAGAAAGCTAAGACCCCTAACAAAGTAAGGTTTGAATGAACACGCATTCCATGTGCCACAAACATTCCATGAACACGCATTCCTTGCCTACAAAGTTGCATTTCCCTTTCTTTTTTTTGTTCTTTAATGTGTTCGTCGCTTTTATGCCCATTTTCTTTTCTGTTCAATTTCTTACGAAGTCCGCAAGATCACAAATGGGGGGAGGTAGAAACATAGTCTTGCCCCAGACCCATCGCGACTGGGGAGGGCAGCTGTCCCTCTGCCCCACTTTCGCCGTCCTTGACATGTGATCAACTCTCCTTACTTTTTTAAGCATACGAAAAGGCAATGCCATGACTGTTATGAACGTCATGGCATAGGAACGATCTTGGGGTTAGGGAGAGGGGCAGGATAAACTAGCGAGGAGTCGACGAACAGTTGTGAAAAGGGAGGAAATATTTTACAGTTGTTTTTTTCATGCAATATGTACCCTGCACAGGGTTAATATTTAAATATGCGTCTGGTTTTGGGTATAGCTGGCCCCCTGCCACCTGAACCTTCCGGTCACCTGTGATGATTGTTGAAGGCAGCTGGAGTCCGTAAAGTTCGCGGTCGATCCGGCCGATCCGCGATTGTTGAGGGCAGCTGGGGTCCGTAAAGTTCTCGGTCGATCCGGCCGATCCGCTGGTTCTCGCAAAGAGGATGCACCAGGATTTTTTCACGGCGCACGGCCAGTTCAGACCAGGGATGTCCGACCGGCAGTTTAGCTCCAGCAGGACCAGGTCGAGGGCCCCCAGCGCAGCTACACGCATCTCCAGTAACGGATTAACGACTTCGTCGTCGGCAGCCTGGTTCGTGTGGTGGATCTTTGCTGGCGTGTGCCTAGCCTGTTTTACTTCCCAGTCCAGCCTTTCAGCTTTCTTTCCTTTCAACTTTTCAGCCTGGTAGCGTCGGACAACTCTACGTGCTGTCCGCCGCCGCGCACTTTCTCCAGCTGGCGTCTGAGAAGCTGAACTGAGGTCAGAGAGGTCATCGCCGTGCGTTCGGCACTTGGAAGCATCTTCGCTGCGAGCTCGCACGTCTTGATGATGGTCAAGACCAAGGTAACTGCGAAATGCGTCTTAGCGCTGCTGACATTGAGACAGAGCCCTTTTTTGGCTTTCATGTGACCTCCGATACCTGCTCCCCATTTTAGGGTCTCCAGTGCCTGCCCGGTGTTACTGTTCGATGAGTCTGGATGGCTGAAGCCCGCACGCACCAGCGTGTTGCACGGATACCATACAGTTTCCTCAATCCTTCGTCATTGTCGAGAAGCGACACGTACATGCCACCTCGCTTCGCGGAAGGACACCTCGTGGAGATGTCCTTCACGAGCTCAATGTAGTCAGCAGCCATCGGGACTTCCCGGCTGGCCTACTGCAGAACAAGATCCAGGGAATGGTTCAGGCATGGGACATGCACAGCCTTGGGCACTAGCTTCTGTAGTGGCGCTTTCCTTCCCTGGTGAACGCCACTCGTGTTCGCCGCGTCGTCGAAAGAAAACCCAGACAGCTTGTCGATGCGTATGCACAGTCGTGTCGAAACGTTACGAATCGGCACTGGGCACGGTCAGCATAGTAATTGTACGCTGGTCTCAAAACGTGGTTATGCAGGCTGGCATAAGCTTATTTGAACGTTTAGAGCACAAACTATCTTCCCAATGGAGGATTCCGATAAAACGCAAACGCACGACATCAATTGGGCGCTTCTCTGTAGATCCATAGTCAAATTTCGATGGAAAAATTTGGAAACTTATTTTTTGTCATGTTCCAAAAATGGAACAGTAGACGCGTCGGGTACTGTCAATACCATGCTTTTGGGAAGTTCGCCAAAAAATGGTCTTCGACGACACATGCTGCTCCGACATTGTAAATGTATTTTCGAATATTGTCTGTTTCTTACTTTTACATCTCCTGGTACAAGGAAGTGTTACATATAGTATGCATATATGAGTGATGTTTGCGCACATTAGCACCGTGATGGCACCTTGTTGTTTTCATCGTCGTTTCTCCGCACGCTACCGTTCCATCAAGATGAAACGGCAGGATTTTTGGAAGAATATTTTAAGAAGACGCAGGACCAAGCGTAGCTAAAAGGAACCACAGTACACAGTTACGTAGCAGCATACACATTTCCTTGTGCTGTTCTTTTTGCACGCCGCACAACGCTCCTCCGTGGCAGGCACAAGGGTGTGGCTGTCCGCCGTGCGAGCTACTGTCGGGAAATGTGCTTTTGGTCCTGGGTTCAGGGAACTGCGCAGCTGCCATTTACGAAACAGGGCGACAGTGACGTCACGGCGGAAGTCGATGTAAGACGTGCTAGTGTCCTGCATCTCTCTATACAGGCAGTATGCAGCTGTCACGGCGATGTTCAGACCGTTGGTGAGCAGACACCACCGCCACTTCCTGCTACGCAGCGTAGGTCGGTAGGCAGAGAGGTGTTTGTCCAAGACGTCGACACTTCCCATTCCTTCGTTATACTTCTTGAAGGCGAAGGACTGAGGCACTAGCACGCCCTTATGTGTCTTTCTAGAAAATCTCTTCGCCTGAGACACCGGCTGAGCAGTGAATTGGTTCGAAGCCTCGTTCACAATGTTGCCATCGTTCCATGATGTAGAGGGGATATTGCATGATGCGATGTTATATCATTATATTCTGTACCGAGATCAATGACAATGCGGCAGAAGGTACGACAGACACCAGAAACGCTCGACGTATAGGAGTCAATGCGTTGCCCTAGACTGACCTTGTTTTACTTTAATATGTCAGTGGTTTACTTCATTTGCGCGCCAGACGCATTTACAACGTATTCCATCAGAGCCACATACTTATGCTTTGATAAAAAACAAGACCTTCTGCCCCTAGGAGAACACGATTTTGCCCTCATTTAGTGTTTCCCTTAAAATACTCAATTTTATCCCGAAAAGACTTTTCGCTCCACCTCAGGCTTTCTTTCTACTGTTGAATCTGTTTTGGGTAACGTAGAAGCCTCAATTGTAAACGTTTTCAGCCAAAAATGCCACCGGAATAAATCCACTCAAGATCACCCCAATGTCCTTAATATTGACTTTACACGAAACAGTCTAGGTGTTTTCTTCTGGTTGCAAAAGGGCTCCCCAACGGTATTTTACTTTTTCTGTGGGACCTCAAGTTCTCGAGGTCTCGGGATTTTTTCATGACCCCCCGGCCCAATAACGGCGTAACGATTGTCGACAAAAGGGGGAGGGAGCACCGGCTACTTTTTGGGCCATTTCTTTCGATGCAACGCCATAAGGCTAATGTTAAGTTTTGCCAGTTCAGAGGGAGAGGCTACGGTGCCCCTTGCCCGCGCCCGTTCTGCCGTCCATTCCCCGGCCCGGCGAAGGTGGATTCAGAGGGCGGCCCGTCGAGAGTTAACCCGGCACTGACTGGGGTATTTCGTCACCCACCCAGGACTGGCGGGAGGGGGGGGGGGGAGATGCGCGCTCTGCGTCCTGTCTGTCCCGAAAACCAATCGTCCGATTCGGCTGATTGAAACGGCAATCGGCGGAACCTTGCGGACCCTTTAAATATGTATGTTTATCGAACTTTTGTGTCGTTGGTCACGTCACAGGTCAGATAAAACATGAAAAAGTGACGATTTTCGCCAGAGTCAAAATCGCAATGAAACCACAATGATACAATGAAAAGCAAACCCAGACTGAAGTTTCCGTGATAAATTGTTCCTGGCAGCTTAATCAAATACCCTACATGCCACCTGACCCAAGGTCGTAAAAGGCTAAAACCACAGGTTGTGTCAAATTCGACCTCCGTTGTCATGTGTCATGCATGTTTCCTGGCCCATTTTACACGGGGATTAAAAAAAGACATTTCCAGAAAGCCTTGGGCATAATTAATTTTTAAATAGCCTCAAATCATGCAGCATATGCAGCACTGCAACATCTTTTTAATTTCACAGAATAATACTAGAACGCTAATTACCTCCGTCTGGTATCTCTGGATGACTCTACAAGTCAGTTTGCCGTTTCAGTCAGTCAGTTTGTCGTACATCTCAACGAAATGTTGCCCATTTGAAAGGCCTTCAAAGGCCGGTCTTCCAGAACGTCACACAGACGCCACCACTTTACTTGCTCAGCCAGAATCTGCATAGAACCACCAAGTGTCAAACTACGAAAAATATTGCAGTTTTGCAGGAATGTGCTGTGAAAGCTGTACATGCAGTATGATGGGAGAACATTCAATAATCTTCCTGGCGGTATCCAAAAATCAATTCATTCAGTCCCTTTTCTGAAATGTATTCTTATTGGAACCGGAAAGTGAAAAATGCGTATTTTTTCCGAGGACTAGCATGAGGTCACATGCGCTTCATACTGAACTTCAAGGTCATGCTGATATGGAACGCGAGGTAGAGCCACCATATATTGTAAAGACACCAACATTACGGCAATGAAGTAAAGCTGGACGCCGAATCGTAAAACATGGTCGTCTTTGTAACGTCAGTAAGAGGTGACCTGAGATTATCTCGTTTCCAAACCTTTAACAGCATGTTAACATCTGATGTAAGAAAAGGTACTGAAAGTTTCAGGACCCTGCATGTACTCGTTTCGGAGATATTTCAGAAATGCGAGACAAGAGAGAAGGGACGTAAAACACCCCCTCCATCCCCCCGTCCGTCAATGGCGGCTTAATCGCCTCCCCTGCTGCGTGGCGGCCGCAGACAGCGCCACTCTGTTAGCATTCTGTGACGGGTCTGTGACGTAAACGTGGCGGACATGACGCAGTCACCCCGGGTGTGCGAGTGATCCTCCTGGCCTGGAGGTGGGTCAACGTACTACAGCTGGTTCCGGCATCACACCTACAGCAGATGTCTCGAGACACTGCATAAAGACTAGACGGTCAGGATCGAGTACAGGCGGCTGGACGATGAGCAGACTTTTGTAGCGACGGGTCGGGGAGGCTTGTTCTACTACGTCACGTAGCGCCATCTATACTGCCCTGAGATGATCTCCATCTATACGGAACAATGATGTGAAATGTCCAGCTATTAACAGCAGCTCCCATTAAGCACAACAGATGCTTTGTGCGTGGCGACACATTTTTATTGTTGACCATTTATAAGAAAAGTAAATTATCGGTTTTCTTAAATACTGTTCAAAACAGGAAATTGTAAAATGTCAAAAGACACGGCCAGTTATATTCATTTCTTATTCTGCAGTTCAATGCTTCTGTGATCAGAGCTCGCAGATGATGTGTTTTGCTTATCTTTATCTACAGAGCACACCGTCTACAGTTTGTACTCGACGCGAAGCATTCTAAGCATACGAATTTATGAACACAAAATGATGAGAAAACTACCGCCATGCATATTGATAGTCATAATAGGCTCACTTCTGAAAACCTGGCGATTACTTTCGCCACCAAATTTCAGCCGGTTATTGTTCTGTCTCCAAGAGTGGTAATTGTATTCCTTTGTCCTATTATGACGTACGTGAGGTGGGTACGCACCAGACATATCAGGTCATATCCCCGGGATCTGAGCTTGCACCTGCACGAAATTTTCCATACATGAAGAAAATGATGTTGTATGTAAAATGATGTTGTAATGATGTAAGCCACACGTTTCCGGGTTTGGCATGGAATAAAGGTCAAAACTTTGGTGAATATGTATTTCTGTTTTGTTTTGGATCGAAAACGACTTGGCAGGAAAAGCAGAAGTCAGCTTAATTACACAAACTGTTCATAGCATAAACAAGTATTTTGCTAATACTGCAAAAAAATTAGCCTCTACTACAGAAGATCTAGTTTTGAAGTTTTCTCAATCTGGTTCTCAAGAGCACCAAAAAAGACATGTGGTGCGTCCCAAAAATGCGACTTGACCCGGCCCGCGTGGAAGATAGAAAATGAAAATTTTTTACTGCACATCGAAAGAATTTCAGGGAAAAGTAAAACAAAAACATAAAGCTGTGTTAAATAAGTTTGAGGTTGTGCGCCAAAAATCGGAAGGGATGGGACCTGATTCATCTCTCCTCCCTACGGGAAACAGGACTAAGGGGTCGTCGTTTTCTGCCTAATATCTACTTTCATGGACTGCAAAAGAGGGAAGGACGACGGAATAGGTTGCGTTCTATGTTTGTAAGTAACAGAAAGGAAAACATGCTGAGTGAATGCAAATATTTCTGCTCCAAACGTTATGAACAGGAAATATTAGATCCCGCATTTGTCAACAGATTCTGTCAGGTTCTCCCAGCAATAAACGCGCAACAGCGTGCGGTCTGCGCTAGAGAGATTCAAGTGAATGAGTTCAGCCTGGCCCCTTTTCCATGAAAATAGCTCTTCACCTGATCTTGTTGGATACACGGTTGAGTTTAATAAAGTGTTTTGGCCGGAAGTAAAAGGTTTGGTTCACGGAGCAATCAATGAAACTTTCATCTCTGGCCTCATGCCACAGAATATTAGAAGTAGGGCGACGACTCTCGTAGAAGGCAAAGATACCAGGCGTGTGGAAACCTTGAGGCCAATCAGTCTCCTCAATGTCGCATGCGAATTAATTACTTAAACGTTGGTCAGGCGATTGAGCCATGTTGTCGGTAGCGTGATGGACAACGATCAGACAGGCTTCATACAGGGCCGTTATACTGAGGAGAATGTGCGTTCAGTACTTGATCTAATACAATACTGTACTGAAAACTATACAAGTGGGCTGCTTGTATCCAGCGACAAGCTAAGAGCTCACGATTCCGTCAGTTGCTAGTGCTTAAAAGCCATGATAAGAAAGTCTGAACTTGGAAAAAAATTTCAGAAATGGACGAGCATACTGTACGGCGATCATTCGCGATCGGGTCCATACACAAGAGTGCAAAACAACAAATGGTTGTCCTTTTTCTGTCAGATACGAAGGGGAATGGAACAGGGATGTCCCCTCAGTTGTTATCTGTTCTTGCAATCTATTGAACCTCTCTTTATACAAATTAGAGAAAGCTCAAAGGCACGCGGATTATCAATTGGCCCAATAACTATGAAAACTATGGCTCATGCAGACGACGTCTCAATACTTTTGGACGGTTCAGAATGCTCCCTGAAGGCGTGTTTGGACGTCTTTAGCGATTTCGAATGCGCCCCAGGGCGCCAGTTAAGCCGTTAGAGCACTAAACCCATGTGGATAGGAAGCGACGCCTTTGACAAGAGCCCCTGCAAAGCGGCGTCGGGCTAATCTGGGCAAAGGGCCCAACTGAGATACTCGGTGTTGGTATAGGCCAAACATCACATTGTAATACTGTCGGAAGGAATTACACAACAAAAATACATGCCCTGGAGAGATGTCTAAATCCATGGTTACGAAGGGGCCTCACGTCCCTTGGAAGAGTCTACTTAAATAAATCCGAAGCGATCTCGCAGTTAACCTGTCTTATGTCCGTGATTCCACAACCGGGTACAGACACGATAAAAAGTTCGAAAACATGCTTTTCTGCCTTATATGGGGGGATAAGAGAAACAAGATTATCCCTAGAGACTGTTATTAGACAAGACCGTTCTAAAAACTCAGCATAAAAATAGAGGGCGTTAAGTAACCGACATTGCAACGACTGCAAAGAGTTTGAAAGTGGTATGGGTAAAACGTTACCTATAGCAGCCACAAGTGGAATGCGGCTGTCGCATATATGTCCTCACTGCAAGGAGGCACATCAATATTTGATTGCTGTCCAGAAGACAAGCAAATAGAAACGGACATAAAATGCATATTTTGGAGGGAAGCTACCAAAGCATGGAAAGCAGCAACTATGCAGGATGATTTAGTGGCCGGGGAAATATTAAGCCAGGTCCTGTGGCTGAGTAGTGAGTAAGCACATTCGTCTTCAGCGTCACCCTACTATTCCTCAGGTAAGGCTGTAATAAAAAGGCATTGTACGGCTAAAAGACACATAGGATTTCGACCGCAGAAAGCTCCTTACGCCCAACCAGACGGCAGCTAAATACGAAATCTACCTGATGCACGGCCTTGCTCTGTTGCGATTGTTGCCAGCTGAATGGAGACGCAAATAAGATAGGCACAAGCCGAGAGCATCCGTAGAAAACAAGGCCAAGGAAGATATCCATGATGTGCAAAAGTATGCCAAATGCTCGTAATGTAAGATATTATCCGCCGTGCAAAAGCTCAGAAAGTCACAGGAACGCTGGATTGACGAACTGCGATTACGCCCAAGCTACAGCTGGAGAAAGGTCTGTACAAGAATTTATGGAACTACTGACGATAAAACGCTAAGATGGCTACAGTGAAGATATGTCCACAGGATTCTATCTACCAGCAGGCTTCTTTATACATGTGACCTGATATAATCAGACAAATGTCGGTTTTGTCCCATGTACAGTGAAAGCGCCGTACACCTTTTCTTGTATTGTTCCAAAAGTCGCTATTTTTGGAGAATGTGCTCCAGAATGCTTGAAGTCCCAGTTTTGGGCAGATGTGATCCTCGGCGTCAGCCGGTCGGCCAGGTCCCCAGAAAATTTGAACGGAATAATACTGCTAGGAAAACATACATATAGGATTGCAGAGCCAAAGACAGTCCCTAGCGTGTGCGCCTTCGTCAAGAAGGTACTGCAATCTATCAAGATGGAGAAATACATTAGTACCATCAAAGAAAGTAGTGTGAAACATCGTAGTAGATGGGAAACTGTCGAAGCACAACTCGAAAAGGAACTGTCGAGGTAAGGTAGAAGCGGAGATACAGACATATGACCTCGGCAGCACGTTGATGAAATCGACGTCTTCAATGATGTCCATTACCATGTGTCGGTAGGCGTCACGCAGCGCTGTGCGTTTATTGATTAGGCTATGAGTGGGTGGTATATTAGGTGGCACCATTTTTTACACCTGCTGTTCGCAGTGTGCGTCTATGTGTGGCAGTGTGTTGAGAAAAAGAAAAATATGCGATCACGGAAAAGAAAAAGAAGAAAAATCCAATAAAAGGATGTTTCGGCACATTGATACGCCTATATATATATATATATAAAAGAAGAAAAGAAAAAGTAGAAAAATCCAATAAAAAGATGTTTCCGCACATTGATGCGCCTATATGTATATATATATATATATATACATATAGGCGTATCAATGTGCTGAAACATCCTTTTATTGGATTTTTCTCCTTTTTCTTTTGCGTGATCACGTATTTATCTAATGAACATATATATATATATATATATATATATATATATATATATATATATATGAGTAATGTGTATATATATGTTGCAAAATGTATACATATATATTTACGTTTTTCAAGTATGAAATCATGTAATTGGGTCCATTATAACGAAGTAACTTTAATGCAAATAGTTGACATAGAATTTACTTTGGGTCAAAAACTTCATCTAAGGTCAACGAAAGCTAGTGGTGGATGAACGTGCCGATGTTGGCTGTTTTCACGGCAAATATTCTTAATGATGCGTTTGGCGCCCTTATTTACACTCAGGTCATACCCGTATCCCGTGTTGCTCGAAATCTGATAAGCAAAAAATAAAAACGACGTCATAGGTCAATGACCTGGCATATACTCGTCCCCACACCCTTATTCAAGACGCAGAAAAATAGAAATTGCGGTTTTCCATGTCTTAACGCTCTAACGTCCCTTTCCCGTTTCGCTGCAAAAGCTGCACAGAAGGGCTTTCACGGCCCGAGAGAGTGTCAAAAGTGGACATTTTCGGCCCCATTGGACCATAAAGATATTGACCTAGGGTCATGAAAACTGCACACAATGTAGCTCTTTGTGACGCTACCCTTCCCCCAAAATTTCGTGTATCTAGCTCTTTCCATTTCCAAGGTTGAAGGGGGAACAAAAGTGCCCCCTCCCAGTGCGCGCTGGCCCGAAACCCCCGTCCTTGCACGTGGTCCATCCAGTCATGGGCCAAGGGAGTCATGGTATCCTTCTGATGGTTGAAAATTCAACGGTTCATTACACATAAAAACGAAAATAAACGAAAATTTCCTGAACTCGAAAATAATCTGGCCGAAATACCAAGAAATTTCCGTTTTGCTTCGGTTAATTTTATCCTGGCCCGCTCCTCGGCGAAGTCCTGGTACATCCATGATTCCAGCCATAGGCAACCCAAGGGGGGCCCGGGGCCCACCCCACCGCATTAGGCCCGCGTTGTCGTGAAAACCATTGCACATCGTCTTCCCGGCAGGCGGTTTCGTATGATTTCAGTTTACACTGAGCTCCGCCCTCCCCCCGCCCTGAAGAAAATCCTGGCTGCTCCTCTGATTCCAGTGCAGTGTGAAGATGTAAACCTGGTGCCTTTATTTCCCCCCCCCCCCGTTCGCCACGTGGCGACCGCAGGCTGCTCCGTTCCTTCGGCATTCTGCCAATCACGCGCCGAGTCTGTCACGTCAAAGTGGCGGAGCTGGTGCAGTCGTCCCCGGTGTGCGAAAGATCCTCCCGGCCTGGAGATCAGTCAACGCATTGCAGCTGGTTTTGGTACCACAGCCGCAGCGGATGTCTCAAGATGACGTACCGGCGGTAATACGATGAGCAGGCGTCGGTAGCGGCGGATTGGGAGGCTTAGCACTATTTCGCGTGGCGCCACCTATACTGACCGTGGGATGAGGATCATCTATACGAAACAATGTTAAATGCAGAACAAAGAGCAACTGTTCTCAGGAGTCGCAGTAGATGGTTTGTTCGTGACGAGCAATTTATATTGTTTACCATAAATGAAAAATAATTCCTCAGTGTTTTTAAATGTAAATGAAAATGTTGATTTCTAAAATACCATAAAACATCATGATTTGTTTTAATTTCCTGTTCCGCAATGCAATGCTTTCATGGTTGGAAGCAGCAGATGATGAGTTCTGCATAGCATATTTCCAAACTTCCTGTTGGAATAATAGATTACATCTTCTATACGTTGTACTTGAGGCAAAGCCTTCTATGAGTACAATTCTAAAAACGCAAAATGAAGACAAAAACCTATGTTACACATATTGGGTGGCATTATAGCTCTGTTCCGTAAGCATGCAATGACTACTTTCGTCACAGAATATCAGCCTTTTTTGCGCAGCGGATGTGATCTATGCTATTACAATTTACAATCTGTCTATCTTTTACAATTTACAAACACCCACCCATGCACAGTTCCAGTGTATCACTAGTTGCAGTATGATAATATTTTGCTGCTGCAGTTGTTTTCGTTACCAACATCGATGCCAGTCACTGTTTAGAGGGCCAAATTAGAAGCAGAAATAACTGCAGGAAGAACGTAGCATTATCATTGTTATTCGTCAAGTTAACCGCTGGCAGAGTACCAGTAAAAGTAGAACGGCATAGTTGTTTCTCCGACTGTAGTCCCTATCATTACAAGATTAAAATTATTGTTGTCTCAGCTGAGGTACCATTCTTCATCGTGCCGGTTTCCATTATGTTTATTTAAAGGATGCTCCACCCTAATCGGTTTTGCAAACGCGCATTCGGCTGGTCGGGCAGATGTCACTGGTAATGTTGTCATCACCAAGTTTCCTAACGAACACCAACAAGCATCAAACAGTTCGATTTTATCAAAAATTGTATTCATACTTGACCGATCAACAATGACACAATAATGTAACAGAATTCAGCGGCTTCGTGGCAATACGGGTTTTTGTGTACGTCCTTGCCGACACCAGGTCGTGTCGACAGTAGCACACGGATAGATGGGATACACGAGAGAATCGGGGAAAATCACTTTCAAACTCGACAAACATAGAGTTGTCAAGCAGACGTTATCATAAACCGATGCCTAAGATCACCATGCACTTTACCATTTGATTCACCCTTGAACTTGTTTTTATGGAATTAATGCAGGGTTTTTGTGGAGTGGCGAGAGCGTAATACTAGAAATATTGGTGTAAACATCGATTTAACTAAATTATGAACATGGCCAAAAAACGGTGGGAGTTGAATCAAGCTGGCCCAAAGCACGATGCCTGTGAGCCAGCCTGCAATCACATTGACGCCACAGAACGGTCACAGACGCCTTAAGACGAACAGATACCAATTTATCGCGGCAACGTGGCGCGCTGAGTCAACCTCTTTGCAGCCCTGACACGAGGCATCAGACACCACCGCACACCAGACATCACCGCACATCAGACATCATCGCGCCTTCGAGCACTTCACACCACCTCGCCTCACCGCACCGCCTGCCCAGCTGCCGTGTCTTCCCTCTCACCGACGGAGCCCCGGTGACCTGTCCCCCTCCCGAGTGGCCCGGGCCTCAGAGGCGCCGCGGGCCGACCCGGGGGGTGGCGAGAGGTCCCCGGGTGTCCCCCCACCCCTGAGCGGCCCGAACGGCCGACAGCGGGGCTGCACGGGGGGACGGGGACCAGAGTCTGTCACGGCTGGGAGGACCGCGACATTGTCGAAGAACGCAGTGTCAGCGGGGCTAAGTGTTGCTTCTCGATGGACAGGACCCACTTCCAGTCCGTCATGTTTGACGACCTGGAAGTGGACTATCGGAGCGAAGAACGACGACCACCGGCCGCCGGCGCGTTTTATACCCGCCTGGCGAGTGATCAGTCACGAGTGACGTCAGGTGACGTCACGAGCACCGAGTCAATACGCAAGTTCGGCTGCGTCGGCGGGCGGGAGTCGGGCCAATCAGCGGCCAGTGAATGTCACCGTTTTTTGGCCACAGCCAATGAGATGGTTTTGTTATTGCTTCTGGAAACAGCGGAAGCGGACTCGAAGCAGCCGGGTGCCAACTGATGCCAGGTGGTGCAATCGAGATATGACGTCAACCGCCAAGGACAGAGCCAGGCGCGTATCCAGGAAGCCAGGAACAGTGTGTTCTGTTTCTGGTGTTGGTGTTTTTAGAACGTAAAATATATAACTGTACATACATTTGCTGGCTGAGAAGACAGAATACTTCACCCATGGCACCGTGTCCCTCCCATTTCGAGCATCCTGGATCCACGCCTTTGAATAGTGTTTCCTGGGATTTTACGAATGGCTTAAAGCTGCCGGGATCAGATAGGAAAAGATTGCAGGATTGCCGGAAGCAAACAAACCGGACTTTTCGTCCTTTGAGATTCGGGCTGCTTTTCTGGGCCATCTGCACCTTCCACCGTCATCTGTATCTACGACATTGCCACGGGAACATTGATCTTTAACATAGAAACGTCGCGAAATTTTCGACGTTTCTTGACGACCTAGCATAGATGGACGACGACGTATCAAGTATCAGCCTGACCTAATTTGAAGGACGCTTGGGCTACATTAGTGTTATATCAATTCGCCTTCCATGTGTGGTGGCCAAAACAAACATGCAAAGGTGGGAAAATTAACACCCATGTTAACATGATGGGAAAATTTAGTACCCACGTTAACCTCATAGGGAGAATAAGTACCCGCGTTCACACCATAGGAGAATTAACATTCAAGCATACTGCTGCTTTTCATTCCTTCGGACACCAACAAATCTATTATAGGCCTAGTGAGTTTGTTTTTCGTTTTGTTCGCAGGAAGTGCCAAATGGTTTCCATATTTTTATTCACGCAGCAATGCTAACAAAGATCATGGGGCTCGCAGTTCTGAGGAACGGAATACTCCTGTTTGCCTGATCACTGGCGACGAATCTGGAAATCTAGTCCGGAACCTGACAACAAATTTCAGTGCAAATTGGAGCACTTACCGTTGACCTCACCGCACCACCTGCCCAGCTGCGGTGTCTTCCTCTCACCGACGGAGCCCCGGTGACCTGTCCCCCTCCCGAGTGGCCCGGGCCTCAGCAGCGCCGCGGGCCGACCCGGGGGGTGGCGAGAGGTCCCCGGAGTGTCCCCCCACCCCTGAGCGGCCCGAACGGCCGACAGCGGGGCTGCACGGGGGGACGGGGACCAGAGACTGTCACGGCTGGGAGGACCGCGACATTGTCGAAGAACGCAGTGTCAGCGGGGGTAAATGTTGTTTCTCAATGGACAGGACCTACTTACGACACAGTAGTAGACCATCGGCGCGAGGAACGACGGCCGCCCGCCGCCGGCTCGTTTTATACCCGCCTGTCGAGTGATAACGTTACGCCAACACGCAGTTTCGGCTGCGTCGGCGTGTGAGAACCGGGCCAATCAGCGGCCAGAAAATGTCACGGTTTTCAGGCCAAAGCCGCTGAGATGGATTTGTTGTTGCTTCTGGAAACAGCAACAACAATCGAGATATGATGTCAGCCGCTTAAAAGACAGTAAGGCGTGTATCCAGGGAGTCAGGAGTCATGGGCCCTCTTTGCGGTGTTTGTATTTTTGAAATGTGAAAAATATTCATGTAGATGTATTTACGGGCTGAGAAGGCAGAAGATTCCACTTATGACACCATGCCTCTACCAATCCAAGTATCCTGAATCCACGCCTTTGAGCAGTGATTCCTGAGATTTTACGAGTGGCTCAAAGCTACCAGGATCAGACAGGGAAAGACTGTATGATTACCGGCAGTGAACGGATCGGACTTTTCGTCCTGTGAGATTCGGGCTGCTTTTCTGAACCATCTGCACCTTTCACCTTTCCTGTATCCACGGCATTTTGACGGGAACATTGATCTCCAACTCTAACATGGAAACTTCGAGAAGTGTCCGACGTTTCTCGGCAGTCTAGCTATACGGAAGACTGTATATCAAGTTTTTGGCCTTAGCCGAAAATTTAGAATACTGGTAAGATAAATCAGTGCAATATCTCTACGTTCGTTGCCTGTTATGACCTGCGTTTCCTATTTTGTGCATTGGAATAATCGTGCACCTGCTTTACTTTCAAATTTGTGTGCAGGTAAAATAAATCATATCTGATTGTCGGCCATATATTATTTACCATTTCCAAGCCGATGAAACCCAGCCAGGAGTTTCAGCTGACTTTTTTGGAAGGGCCAGATGGCTTTGAGAGCATCGATGGAAAATTGTACACTTCAGGAGGTGCGCCAATAATGGTTTTAAATGTAACCGTAGTTGCCGAAAATCTACCTCTAAAATTTGAAGGATTGCAGTCCAGTGAACAAGAACAATGAAAACAAATAGAGTGGTATAATCTGCGCCCAATCGGCACCCTGACGGTGGCAGCCGGAGCCCTGGGGTGCTTCGTCCCCCCCCCCCGCCCCTCTCTGTCGAACAAAACGTCGGAGAAAAATGAAACTTACGTGCTCGGAAAGCTCACTACGTGTGCGTTGCAAATCACTTAAAATATTGGGAAAAATTTGAAAACTAATGCAGATTGTTTGTCTTAATATGTACAAAATAGGGTTTTTCGTAACAGCTCTTGCTCCGCCAATGTAAAGCTGAAAAATGTACGTTATGGTGCCATATGACTTTAAAAATGAATATCATCACCTATGGCACCAGGTTACATGATAAATACCTGGTATACCTTAATTTTCTATTCTGCTATTTTTTTAGATTTCTGGTCGTCACTGGCGAGTTGTTGTCCATGTGCGCTTTCAGAATGGTAGGAATGATTTGATTTTTGCGAGCATTCTCTAAATACCAACAAACCAAAATGCCACTGACCCGACGTGACCTGACCTGACCTCGCGATCTAATCTAACAATTTAGCTGCTTTCTTTGCTTTATTTGGTGTTGTGTCCAGGATCTCTCACAATGCAAACACAATGGCGAGAAGTACCTTTGGACTGAATCCCACTAGGTCAGCAGGGTACTATATAAGATCGATCATATGACCTGACCTGGCGTAAGATCATGACCCAATTTGAAGCACGCTTGGTCTTCATCGTTTTATGCCCAGATCTGCCATTGACTGATGAAATAGATTAGAGAGATAAAGCAGGACATCTGGATACTAACTCAGTTTCCACTACGGTGACCTCCCATGTTCTCCAGTGACCCCAGGTGATTTCACAGCATGGACGCGACTTGATGCAGTTTTGAACAGCGAAACCGACTTCAATGCCCATTTTTATCCATAGGTTCATCAAAATGGTGCTTTAGACTTCTTTTTACCATTTTACCCCAAATGTAACCTGACCCGGTCATTCATGTGGGTCAGCATTATGCACTATATTCAGTGATTTCCTTGCCCCAGGAATGCATTTCAACTCCTACCCAGATGACCTCGCATGACTTCAGGTGACCTAAAGTCATTTCATGGCTTTAAAACGTCCTGATGCAATTTTGGACCGCAAAATCGACTTCATTGCCTTTTCGTACCACATACATTATCTAAACGGGGCTTTGAGTTTTTTCTGCAAGTTCATCCCAGATGCCACCTGAACTGCCCTCTAGGGCTTTTATGTGGGCCAACACCGTTCGTCGTGCTTATTGACCTCCTTGGCCCAGGAATGTATTTCAGGCATCAACGAGCCGAAGAAATGGTTGAAAACCATTAGAGTGAGGAAAGTAGGGTGAAAGCTAAGCTGACCTCAGGTCAATGACAGACTTGTCCTTGATTTTGATCCGAATCACATGTTTTTTGGGTGGATCACATTTGATCCGGATCAATTTTGAGAATGCAACCGTAAATCACATTTGATCCGAATCAAAATTTGAAAAGTGGTCGTGATTCAAATGTTGATTCGGATCCAAGCATTGTGGTCCTGATTTTGATCTGAATTAGCTACACCGTCAGTCAGATTCATTGTGACCACATTACATATGTAAAGCAAGGCAATAAAACAGCATGGCAATATGCTAATGAAGAATACCTCCAGGTAATAATCCACCAAACTAAACTGCATTAATGAGGATGCCAAGTAAACCAGATAACCAGCTCTCTTTCACAACATCACAAGGTTCAAACGTTCACAGGCCAGCTGTTGGAAACATACCTAGTGTCAAGCAGACGCCACTAAGGAAATAAAAGATTAAAGATCTTCTAAACAATGTGGCTCTTTTTCGTATAATTAACAACGAAATTTTCTTGGCACTTCTAGTGATGTCAAACACCCACCGCCATTTACTACTTAGGCAGACAGTAGGTGACTAGTTGCTACCCATGCCTGGGTAAGTCGATACAGACAGCTGCCTTCGGCTGTTGCGCAATCGTTAAATCATCACGTGACCTACTTTGTGTTTTTCAATAATCGTCATGTCAATGGTTCCATCTGTTTTTGACCAAACAGCCCCTAGGCGCCAGCCAATATTGACTTCTGTGTCTAGCATAAACCATACGTAATAAGTGTCACTAGTGCGTCGAAATTGGGAAAACAGTGGTGGATAAATATGAAGGGGAAATCAGCATTAGAATGCAGCAGCCAATAGCTAAAGCTGCCATGTACAGGCAGCCGAGGCTATGAATGCCGTGGTAGTGTTCTAATTTTAGGTGCATACTAATACCATGCTGCATTCCTGCCAGTCATCTCAGTAAAGTACCTAAATAGAGCCTACCTAGCTGTATGCTACATTCCATACGGCACAGTCTTATACATGTATATTATATGTATGTAGCCACCTTCCACATGTATATATGATGAAACAAGAACTTTGACATTTTTAAAGCATTTTATAGGCTTAGGTTTCACGCCATATAGCAGTAAATGGTATATATATATATATATATATATATATATATATATATATATATATAATAGTATTAACGCAGGTCATGTCAAATATATGTATCTAGATATATAAATGTTTACAACAAATGTAATTACGCCGATATATAACCGATATATTTTGAATGAAGGGCTTACCCGAATCAACGAAAAACTTGGGAGCCAATGTTTGATCCGGACCATTTTTTCAAAAATTAATGTGAATTAGATTTGATCCGGATCAGCTTTGAAAAAACTTGCGTGAATCACGTTTGATTCGAATCAGCTTTTAAAATATAGCCATGACTCACATGCTGATTCGGATCAAGTCACTGCGACTCGCATCCTGATCCGGATCACCCAAAGTGATGCTCCCAAAGTGAAGTGAGCATAAGTCTGGTCACTTACCTTGACGTTGACGAAAAAATTTGAGTCACCACAATTCTAAGGAATGCTCTCTGCCACTGTTTGTAAAAGTTTTAGGACGATCAACCTCACGGCGTGATTTGTAAAAGACTTTAGGTCGGAGGTTGACGTCTTTCACATGACCTAGGTCAGTTACCTGACGCGACTGGAACTTAACCCTATTCCCGGCAGGGGGGGGGAATCCGCCCCCCTCGGGCTTTTTTGCTTGCCAATTCCAGGCTTTTTAGCGCAGCTTCACGAGACTTGGTGACTTTTCCTAGCTATTCCTTCTACGTGCTGTGACAAAATTTCAAAATTCTATTTTGCTCAGGGGCGGAGCCAAGCAACGTTTTTGGGAGGCACCTCAGGCCATTTTTGGCCATGTTTAGGGTAAAATAAAAATGTCTGCCAAAAACAGAGTTTTAAAGCTAGAACTTAAAATTTTATATGGATGTATAGCTAAACAGCTGGGCAATGTGCAGATGTAATTTTGTTTATCTGGGGTCATTTTACAAGGTCAGGTCAAGGTCAAAAGTCAAAATTTGTTTTTTTCATAATAATTTCGGCGCCGTTTTTTCAAATGCCAAACCCGGAATATATGTAACGTAGAAAAGTGCCTTCTACTTGTGTACCAAGTTTGAGCTTGATATCAGGTTGGGTCACGGAGCTATGACCTAAAATGTCAGTGCGCGTACCCTATATCGCAATAGCCATAAAATGAAAGTTTTGAAATAGAGTGAATTCAAATGATTGAAAACGTTTACAGATAACCTTAAATCCACACGAGATCATTCAAAGTGACCCCAAGGTCACTGGAGGTCATTCAAGGTCAAAGGTCACAAGTTGATCTGAGAAACGTGTGACCATGACAGTTCCCCCTTTTTCATGTCCCTGGCACCGCCTATGCTAATATTATACAAACACTATGATGCGATTTGTACTTCTTTCGCATAACATGACTAGCAGAAGCCAAAAAAGGATGTTTGTCTCTTTTGTTCATCCAGCTGTTAGAAAACTAACCCTGCTATTTTTGAAACCCTGTGAACGCCTATGAATTTTCTCAAAATTTCGGATTTGCGGACGCATGGTAAAAGCCCTATTCATAGTCTCTCGATTCATGCCAGTTTCATCGAAATCAGTCGATAAACAACGGAGTTATAAGAAGTCCAAAAGTATCCCCCATTTTGACATTTTTGCCCCCCTGTATCCACAAATTTCAAAATTTTGAAAATGTCTTTTTATTAAAATGTAGTTTACGTCACGGCAAATCGATTACCGTTTGTTGCGATGAAATCGGACAAGTAGTTCTCAAGATCTCAGGGGGGGCCGAATCCGGCCCCCCCTGCCGGGAATCGGCCATACCGTCTAGCCCTCCGGGAATAGGGTTAAAAATGGTACAGGACATGCGCAAAGGATGCAAATATGTCCCGAAAATTCAATGCACTGCGCGCTGATTTTTAGTATGTCTACTATCATCAGAAATCCTTGGGGGGCGTCAAAACCCCCTCCCCTCGCACCCCTCCCCCTAACAGGGCAAGGGTTATGATGTAGTCGGTGTTCTTTATTGATATGGTCGGCAAAATCACAAGTAACTGTCCCGCTGTATTCGTCGGTAAACGGACATCGTACAAAGCGGGCACATGACGGGACGCCCCAGCGCTCGTCTGTCCGGGCTCTCGCTCCGGTCCGGCCTGCCCTCCGAGACACGGCGTGCCTCCCCAGCACAGAAGGTACCGGCCACATGGCCTCGGCCTAAAACCTCGAAAGGTCGAGCGTCCGAACGCAGTGGCCGTCCAGCCGGCCAGCGTGAACCCCCCCCCCCCACGAATACCCCCACCAAACACTACATCACACTTAAATCTGTGGTAAAAGTTTGATCTACCGAGGCCATAATTAATTTCATTAGATGAAGCTTTAAACAAGAAATTCAAGGACATTACAAAAAGATGATCTTTGAAGGTTCAAAACTCACGTTTAGCTGAGTTCGACACCATCGCTATCCTCTGAATGGGTCACAACGACTCGCAAAAGTCGTGATAAGGTGAAAAGTCGCATCGCAGGCTTTAACCTTATGTCAAGGTGAAACGTTGGCATCAGCGGCGTAAAAGCTATTGCGTAAACGATCTTTGAGACGCTGAGTTTCATATGAGCTGGTAACAACAGCTTGCAAAAGTCGTGACCAGGGCGCAAAACGGTACCGGGTATTTTGACCCGAGGTTAAGGGGTCAAGAAACAACCGGTACCGACATTTAACCATCACGTAGTCTCAACAATAGCTTTCGTTTGAGCGTTGTATGATGATCGTGCCCTGTTTTTTTGGACGTTCTGTCTGGTTACGCATTTCGTCGCAGATGTTGCCGCAGACGTCGTCGATAAGCTGTTGGATGCCAAAAGTCGAGGTGAAGTCAGTGCTTGGGTTGGGGTATATTGTATGAAAGGGTTGTGTTCCTCAAATTCATGCGTTGCCTGAATCCAGCACTGACTGCACCTTTAACCGTTTTTACAACTGCCCACCCATATTTGAGAGAGAGCCCAGTAGTAGAACTGGTGACATCGTATCACTAAATCTGCGGTGCAAAATTTAGCGACTTATACGGGACTTTACGTTTGAAACGCTGTGGGGTGCGTTTGGGTTGAACAAGACTAATTTTCGTCTCTGAAACTGGAAACAAACATGCAACTGTGTACCAAGTGTTGGTGTTTCTGGTGAATCATGGTCGTTTTGGCTTTGGCTTTCCTTTGGATCTGCCACTAGATTCACGTTGGAGCTTCTGTTTTTGTGGTATCCGCAAAATCAAAAGGCTGAGATCAACATACAAAAATATGGCTTGCTTGTCAGCAGTGGCACGTTCACTTTATTTCGTTCTAACTACCACCCCTCATTAGAACTGTTTCCACAGCAACCCGCCACGACACACACAGAACTAGAGTTAGAGCCTGACGTCCGAGGAAGTATTTCGGATCGTTTCGTGGTTTTCACCAAATCGTGCAGTAATTGTTAGATCATACATAAGCAGCTTGATGAGCCCAAGGAACCCGCAGTAGAAGAATTTGCTGAGTCCCAAGCTTGATCATCCCAGTTTTTAAGTATTTATCACGAGACCGTTAGCACAAAGCATCCGTAACAGGAAGAGGCTGTTTGTTCCACCATTTAGAAAATACGTGGTGAAGAACATTTCTTTCGCGACATAGCAACCTGTGTTGGAAGCACTGGCCAGTATGGTCATTGTCGGCGGAGTGGTAAGATAAGGCAGCTTGGGGACCACAGACGGAAAACATCGCCGCTGCCCTCGGCTGCTAAGATACGATCTGATATGAGAACTATGAGGTTGCGGTCAAGTGGTATCCGCGAAGGTCGTTCTGAGCCTCGGATACGATATCAGCGTCGGACAGGTACAAACTGCTGAAGCAGGGCACGACGCGTCTCGTTACTAACGAACAATTGCGGTTAGCCTGAATATTAATTGAGCGGAAAGATGTCAGGATTCCTGGACTGGAAAAAGGACTTTGGACGGACGTTAGATTGTGTCTAGGAGTCAGGTGCATTGGTAGATAGAACAAAGGAGTCGACACTGGGGTGTCGTTTTGTGTCAGTGACTGGGGGCTGAACCGAGAGCCTAAAAAGCTAACCTCCCGCAGAATGTGGGTCTCTAAATGGATTTAGCCCACTTTATTTTGCCAGTATCACTTTGCAAGTTTTTTGTTGCATAGTACCAAATAAATATTGTATTTTTCCTGATATATATACATCTATGAATTATGCATATTTTTACACCTGTACAGTATACTGATACAGATAAAGCTATAGGTACGCGCGATACGTGTTTGTCTGTAATATCACTCTGCGCCATGAAATTCATGTTTCGTGACTGAATCATCTTTTGTATCCCAGCCGCCTTTTTTACCTACAGCTGTTATTTATTTTTTTGTAACCAAAAACCTTAGTAATACTTGCGGAAACACTGGTAGGGCTCAGATCAGTATTGGTAGGTCTCTAGCACTACCAAACCTATACAAAACGGCACTCCTGGACAATGTGCCCGTTTCACCACAGAATCTGTCACAGTCTGTCACAACGTGTGTGTCACACCACACACAAATGTCACAATGTCACACACTGTCACAACACAATGTTTTAAGCCATTGTGCGCTGTATTCTATATTTTTTGCATATTTCTTGTCTCTTGCGTCTGTTCCTTTTGTTATTTTTGCCCTTGTTTAAACCAGCAGAAAATACCAGGGGGGGGAGCATAGCCCATTTAAAAGAATACAAATCGACACCCCTGAGTCGACAATATGAGAAAAGACATGGTCAGGTCCCACCGAAATTGGCCCTCACCACGCAAGGGACGCTGCCAAAGACCGCCTTTTCCCCGTCCGCTGCCTCCCCGGCCGCCAGCCTATTGTTACCGAGATATCACGGTCCAGAGTCCTTGATATCTGATTGGGGAGGGGGACAAGGCGCGTGTGCCCGCTCGCGGGAGACCGGCATTGTACGGATCCGGGCCTGTCCAACTGGGAACGTATCGTGGGACAGCATAAATTACGCCGACAAACAACGCTTGGGTTTTTGTAGTGGCAACAAAGTGAAGTCAGTTTCGGATTTGTTGAGGAACTGGTGAACATTTTGATGAAGCTCGTTGGCTGTTCTGTGCTCCAGAACCTTTTAGAGTGTCGCGTCAGATTAATTCGAGTCCCCCTTTGTAAGTCTTTCGTTCAGTATCAAGTTTCTTCTCCCTGCTGGCTAGTGTGTTTGTCAGGCTAATGGAAGTGGGACCATATGAAGCCGCGCCTTCTATGGTTGCTAGCATTCAAGATGGCGCATGGCGCGTGTATCACATCCCCAAACTGTCAAGAAAAGCCCTTGCCAGTTGTCCTTGTGACGTTCCTCGCTGAGCTTGATCCCTGTCGCGCCGTGTGTACCGTTCTGTTTTGCCTGTTCTCATGGGGTTTGGTGCGTCACTCGGTCAATGTGGGTAGCGTGCTGCCGATTTGTTGTGTCTGTTCCCGTGGTGACCCGAGGTCAATGAGGGGCGCTGGAATGCCGGCCTGTCAGGACAAACACCGGCACGTCGTTGACAGCCTGATTTGTTGACAGACAGACAGCAGATTTATTGTGGCGGTTCCCGTAGCGCCTCGCACTTCACACGGTCAGTGAAGAGCGCTGGGGTGCCGGGTTGTCACGACAAATACCGGCACTTCGTCGACCGCCTGGGTCGGTCAATACGGTCAATACGGCACCTCCATGCCGGTGCGAGGAAGCTTGTCCCCACGGCCGCACGAACGCGAACCACGCAGGCGGTCGAGCCGCGCCCGCCGCGACCTGTGACGTCAACTGACGTCATTACAGCGCGGCCTTGTGTGCACATCAAAGAACCCGCATCAGGAACAGCCATGGCGAGTTGTGTGATGAATCAGCTGACTCGGAGAGAGCGAAACTTTGCGAGGACAATATTTTCTCCTGTTTCCCAGCAAAGCTAGCTCATCATTTATGTCCCAGTGTTACCCACGCCCAACCGCGACCCTGTCGTGGGCAGCAGGAGCCCCGGGGGGAGCGTTTAGACGTCACCTCTATCTCGCGAATGGAACGTCGTAGAAAAAATGAAACTTAAGGCCTCAGTAAGCTGTCCACAGTGGCATAGCCAAAGGGGAATCCAAAGGGGCCATGGTCCCCCTGGAGGCCAAGCGGGCCCCTGGCGGCCGAGCGGGCCTCCAAGGGGCCGAAGGCCACAGTTCTTTGGATAGCGTGAGGCACCCGCAAGGCGTCTTACACTGTCCGAAACAGACAAGTAAAGGAAAATAAAAATATTTTAACCCTATTCCCGGCAGGGGGGGGGCGAAATCCGCCCCCCCGAGTTTTTTGCTTGCCAATTCCAGGCTTTTTAACGCAGCTTCACGAAACTTGGTGACTTTTCCTAGCTGTTCTTTCTACGTGCTGTGACAAAATTTCAAAATTCTACTTTGCTCAGGGGCAGAGTCAGGCAACGTTTTTAGGAGGCACCTCATGCCATTTTTGGCCATGTTGAGGATAAAATGAAAATGTCTGCCAAAAACAGAGGTTTAAAGCTAGAACTTAAAACTTTATATGGATGTATAGCTAAATAGCTGGGCAATGTGGAGATATAATTTTGTTGATCTGAAGTCATTTTACAAGGTCAGGTCAAGGTCAAAAGTCAAAATACGTTTTTTCGTTATGATTTCGGCGCCATTTTTTCAAATGACAAACCCGGAATATATATGACGTAGAAAGGTGCTCTCTACTTGTGTACCAAGTTTGAGCTTGATATCAGGTCGGGTCACGGAGCTATGACCTAAAATGTCAGTGCGCGTACCCTATATCGCGATAGCCATAAGATGAAATTTTTGAAATAGAGTGAATTCAAATGATTGAAAACGTTTACAGATAATAATAAATGCACACGAGATCATTCCAAGAGGCCCCACGGTCACTGGAGGTCATTTAAGGTCAAAGGTCACAAGTTGATCTGAGAAACGTGTGACCGTGACAGTTCCCCCTTTTTCATGTCCCTGGCACCGCCTATGCTAACATTATACAAACATTGCAATGCGATTTGTACTTCTTTATCATGACATGAGTAGCAGAAGCCAAAAAAGGGTGTTTGCCTCTTTTGTTCATTCAGTTGTTGGAAAACTAATCCTCCTATTTTTGAAACCCTGTGAACGCCCATGAAGTTTCTGAAAATTTCAGATTTGTGGACCGATGGTGAAAGCCCTATCCATAATCTCTCGATTCATGCCAGTTTCAGCGAAATCGGTCGATAAACAATGGAGTTATAAGAAGTCCAAAAGTACCCCCCACTTTGACATTTTTGCCCCCCTGTATCCACAAATTTCAAAGTTTTGAAAATTTCTTTTTATAAAAATGTAGTTCACGTCACGGCAAATCGATTGCCGTTTGTTGTGATGAAATCGGAAGAGTAGTTCTCAAGATCTCAGGGGGGGGCCGAATCCACCCCCCTGCCGGGAATCGACCATACCGTCTAGCCCTCCGGGAATAGGGTTAAGCATGAAGAAGGCTTACGAACCTAAAGAAAACGTACTCCGAGTATACAAGAAAGCTTTGTGTGCTATGGAGAGAGGCCTGTAGTCTGAATGAGCGTTTAGGGGGCCAAAGCTAGTTTGCAGGGGAGTCCATTGTATGTCTAGGGAGGTCCCCTGTCGGCCCATAAAGGGCCCCTGCCAGCCTCTGAAGGGATCTCCTTTCGGTCTGGAAGAAGGCCCGTCCCTGCCTCCAGAGGTCGACAGGGGTCCTTTACAGGCGGATAGGGTCTCCTCCTATAGACAGGCAGTGAACCCGTGGTCAACAGGGGTCCCTAACCGATCACTCAGAGGCCCCTGCTTTCCTGTGAAGATGCCCCTGCCGACCTGACGCTAGGTCGGCATGAACGTCTTCACGGGCGAGCACTGACCCCCTTTACACTTCAGCGGGGCCCCTTTACAAACCGACAGTAATTTTAACCACATGGGACCCCACTGATTACCAGGGCCAAACGCGGGTCCAAAAGGGAAGCATTTGGGACGAACACCCCCTCTCCCCTGAGACCTGAAAATGGGGCCCCTGTCGGACTTAAAAGGAGCCCTGGAGAGACCCCGTATGAACTTCACAGGGTATGGATAACAGCCTGATGGGCTCCTGTTGCAGTCAAGGAGGCTTCTTCGAGGGTTAGATGACCTCCTGAGACGCATAGAGGGCCCCTGAAGCTCCCAAAGGGCCCCTGAGATCACAACAGGGCCCCAACACCGTAGAGTGTTCCTGAGACCGCCAGATGGCTCATAGGGCCCCTGAGATGGCCAAGATGAGGACTGAATCCCTAGGGGGCCCTGTGAGTGAAACGCTGAAGGTTCTTGATGTAGTCAGAGGGCCTCCGGCAAATGAGACCCTGACACGTTAAGATGGTGCTTAAGATGGAAAGAAGGGCCCTTGAAGTTCTTCAAGGCCCCTTGGCACAGCAAGGGGCCCCAACACGGCAAAGGGTCCATGAGACCACTAAAACTGCCAGAGAGGCACCTGAGACGGAGAGAACTTAAAAGGGCGCCTAGCACGGCATAAGGAGGCCCTGGCCAGCCAGAGCGGCCCCCTGAACGGGGATTTGTCGGTGGCCTCGAGGGTTAATGAGACCGCAATACTCCCCAACCTCGAGAGGAGCCACAAATGGGCTACACTGGCCTTTTTGAAACCTTGAGGGGTTCTTGGTGTTGCCAGAGGCCCCCGGGAAGGTCAGGTGGTTTCTGAGACGGCAGGATGAGCCGCACACCGTGAGGTGTACTGAGGTCGCCAAAAGGTCGCAGTACACCTCATCTGTAAAAAAGTAAAGCACTTTTTTGCTTCCACTGGTCAGGTTGTGCTAAAGAAGTATAAACTGTATTACAGTTTTTCTATAATGTTTGCATAGGCGGTGCCAGGGACATGAAAAGGGGGGAACTGTCATGGTCACACGTTTCTCAGATCAACTTGTGACCTTTGACCTTAAATGACCTCCAGTTACCTTGGGGTCACTTTGAATGATCTCCTATGCATTTAATATTATCTTTAAACGTTTTCAATCATTTCAATTCACTCTATCTAAAAAAAATCATTTTATGGCTATTGCGATATAGAGTACGCGCACTCACATTTTAGGTAATAGCTCCGCGACTCGACCTGATATCAAGCTGAAACTTGATTTGAAAGCAGAGGGCACCTTTTTACCTGACATGTATTCCGGGTTTGGCATTTGAAAAAAAACAGCGCAAAAATTATTACAAAAAACAAATTTTGACTTTTGACCTTGACCTGACCTTGTAAAATGATCTCAGGTGAACGAAATTACATCTGCACATGGCCCAACTGTTTACCTATACATCTATATAAAGTTTTAAGTTCTATCTTCAAAACTCTGTTTTTGGCAGGCATTTTCCTTTTACCCTTAACATGGCCAAAAATGGTTTGAGGTGCTTCCCAAAAACGTTGCCTGACTCCGCCCCTGAGCGAAATAGAATTTCAACATTTTGTTGCAGTACGTACAAAGAATAGCTAGGAAAAATCACCAAGTGTTGTGAAGTTGCGTCAAAAATCCTGGGATTGGGAAGCAAGAAACCCGAGGAGGAGCGGATTCAGCCTCCCCTGCCGGGAATAGGGTTAAACGTCCCTGAAACTGCCAGATGGGTCGCTGGGTGGTGTTTGTGCGAGATGCCCCTGAAACTTTCAAAGGAGCAATTGAGACGTTCAGCGGGACACGTGAAACTGTAAAAGGAAACTGAGACCACTAGAGGTTCCTGGCACGGCAGACGGCCCGAGACCACCAAAAGTGCCGCTGTAACTGCAAGAGGGAACCTTAACTAAGCTGACAAACACAAAAAAAATCCCCAGAAGCTACGGGCTGGGGGACAGACGGGCACCTGGACCACATACAGACACGACATTTCAAAAGGAGGGAGGGACGGAACCGCCTGAAATCTCGCTTTTTTGTCATATTTTGCTCACTTTGTTCGGGAACAACACGCAGAATTTTCTAAAATAAGGTGACGCGTTCGATTTTTTTCTGTTATTTTTATGGCCAAAAACTAAAATTACGTCGTTTTTTTCATATCTGAAGGGCAAAAGATGGATGTTCCGCGCTGACCATTCTCTCCCACCCCCTCGCCCCGCCTTGGCGAAATCTTGGATCCGCCCTTGGTGAGGGCCCCCATTGGTTACGAGGGTCCCCTTGATCCGATTTGACCCCACCCTGGGCGAGATCCAGGCTACGCCCCTGCCCCTCGGTCACCTTTTCGTGACGCACGGCATCGGTGAGCCGTCAGGCTCTTTGTCGCCTCAGTGACAGGGATCGAAGTCGGGTTGCGTATCGTGATACGCTTCAGTGGCGCAAGTTTGTCCACGACCGGTCTTTTCTTTTCAAAGAAATGGCTTCACTGCTCATGAGGACAAGCACTGACGAATGCTGGGTTCCAGCCTATTTCTAGCAGCTTTCGGTCCAACTGGGCAGGATCCAGTTTCGTCCAGCAGCGGCCTGTGCGCTGGCGGGTGATGACGATGGCGTTGGGCGGCGACTGGGCAGCTGGACCATCGAACGAGTCCAGTCGTGCGAGCTGAAGTCAGTGTCGGCAGCCAGCGCGCCTGACGCCTTGTGCCGTACAGATGACGTCAGTGGCGGGCCCTGACGCTCGGAAGGCTGACCCTTGATGCGTTGCAGCAGCGAGTAAGTTCTAAGCAGCTGTAAAGGTCGCTGCGCCGATGCGTTGTCGCAATCGTCGCGCACGTTGCTGTTAACGTTACCGGAGATGACGATGGATCCGCCGGGCCGGGTAAGACTGCGGCTGCTCCTCCAGCTCGACCGTATCCGCGGACACGCGAGACGGCGCGTAAACCGACAGACGGTACACAGAGCGGACCGCGAGGCTGGCACAGCCGGCCGGCTCGCAGCCCACGCCGTCTCGATTTTAGATCCATCGACGGGTCGGTCCAGTTTATCAAATGTTCACAGGCCACTGATATCCAGTGATCCTGGATAGGTTAGCAGCGTGGCTGAAGATTTGAAGAAATTATTGGTGGGTGAGGTCTGCATAAGATTTCAGGCCGTTTCTTTCCTGCAACTGCGAGATGCCTAATGTTAACCTGCGCACGACTGACAGTTGGTGCCAAGCTCGCCAGACTGGGGGAGGGGTGTTGACAAGTTCCCTCTCTATCGCAAACGATATGCCACAAGATAAAAACAAGCGTTCAGCTGCAAAGCCCGTGACAGGTCGAGCTCGAAAGTTGGGCCCCTTGTCTGGGAAACAGTTATAGAGGCCATCCACACCCTGTGTATGTCTTCTCATAGCTGACTACATGGGCCCAAAAAACGCCCGAGATCTCAAGGGCTGTGCTTAATAAAGGCTAGGTAAAGGCACTAATGCATAGATAAACTTCCGCAGATGCCAATATATGTCTAATGTCTTTGGTCTGTTAAATATTTACGCGAGAACGTTGACTTGAAGATGTAGCGATTTCGGCGCTGTGGCGCCCAAATCGCTATGTCTTCAAGTCAACGTTTAAGGCCAAAGACATAGGCCAAAGACCTGACACGGCCTGAGGTCAAGACTGTAGCAAGGTGTAAAAAGGATCTGGCAAACGGTACACGAAGTTTTGTGGCGCTGCGATTGTTCTTTCTCAATGTCTGAGAAACCTCAGGGGACTGTCAACCTCCTCATCGATCGGGACCGGGTGAAAATCTCTGAATCTGGGGGAAGGGATTTTTAAACTCCAGGTTCTCTTGCCATGACTAGCGGGCCGTCTATGGTTGTCAATCGCATTCAAGTGGAAAGTAACCAGTTCTGTGGATCGGCACGTTTCATGCGCCTGCCATTCGACGTATTTCTTTCAATGATCGGCGAAACCTGGCAGAAAGAATGTCGGGAAAATGAAATCATCTTAGAATATTTAGAAAACTGTATTAATTAATTCTCAATCATCTGAGCAAACCTCAAAATCACAATCCTGGTCGACATATGTCCTTGGATGCCATTCAGCATTGCAATTTTTGCCCTCGCTAAAGGAAGTTTATGCTAAATTGCCTAACTGAAAGCTAGGCAGTACAATCCATGCGTCACTGCAGACGGCGGGCTAAATTCAGACAGCTTCATGATCACTTTTTGCTGGAGTAAAGCCAGTACCAAGGACAAACATGTTTTGCAGAAAGATTTTTGACGTCTCAAACCGTTTTTGAAATACTTGAAGGAAAAGCGGGCAGGAACATAACGTTTCGTAAAAATGGGTCCCATTCAGTACATCTCTTGCCGTGAATGCTCTTGCTGAAATGAAATGTCCGGAACCAAAACCGGATGGCCGGTCTTCCTTCAGACAGCCGCGGCCGGCGACTTCGGCCCCACAAATGGTACATCATGAGAGGTCCTGTCCCAAGTCCAATGCGTCGTCTGATAAAAGGACGCCGCGGACACAAGAGCATGAATTACATGCGAAGTATCTGAGGTCTTGCACCACAGTTGGCAGGCAGCACGTAATAGCGGTTTTCCCACCACGGCGCCAGCGTGGGTTACCGAGCAATCTCGCCAGCTCGCCAAATTTTCACGAAACTAAAGCTTCGGTAATGGATGGACAATCGTGACATTACCTGCAGAACAGACAGATGCGTTATTGCTCCCTGACTCAGTTCAAATACCGGAAATGAAATGGTGAATGTCAGGCGTTCGCGGCATTGATTAAGTAGTCACTAGCTGTACTTTCTTGGCGTGAAATGCTGCATTTCGTTGGCGGTGGGCGGCGTGGCTGACGATCGGCATCTCTGTCAGCTGAAGGCCGATTGCGCCACACCTTGCGGTCCGGCCGGCACCTGATTGGCCACTGTCCCGTGACGTCAAACGACAGTTTGTCACAACAGATAGCCCTGGCCGACAGCATACCGTTATTTTCAGGCCGTCGCAGGCATGCTGTGACGGACTGGAAGTGGGTCCTGTTTATCGAAAAGATGTCTCAGCCAAGGCAGTCCCTGAATATGATGAATAGTGGTGACCTACATGAATGGTCAGGTCAGGTCAGGTCACATTTGGGGTAAAAGACAGACAGGAGTCTGAATCCACGTTTGATGATCTGTGGAATAAAAATGGGCGTTGAAGTCAATTTTGCAGTTCAAAACTGAACCAAGGCACGTCCAAGCTGTGGAATTATCTTACTCCACTGGAGAACATGCGAGGTGACCGTGGTAGAAGCTGAGTTAGTATCCAGATGTCTTGCTTTGTTCCACCGTTTTATTTCGTCAGTCAATGGCAGATCTAGGCATAAAACGTTGAAGCCCAAGCGTGCTTCAAATCAGGTCATGATCTGACGTCACGTCAGACCCTATGATCGATCTTATTTAGCACCCTGCTGACCCGGTGGGCTACAGTCCAAAGGTACTCCTCGCCATTTTGTTTGCATTGCTCGAGATCCTCGACAGAACACGACATAAAACAAAGAAAGCAGCATCTTGTTAGATCAGACCACGAGGTCGAGATCACGAGGCGTTTTAGTTTGTTGGTATTTAGGGAATACTCGCAAAAATCATTCCTACCGATCTGAAAGCACACATGGACAACAATTCCCCAGCGACGCTCAGAAATCTAAAAAATAAAGCAGAATGGAAAATGACAGGTATATAAGGTATTCATCAGGTAACCTGATGCCATATGTGATGCCATTGATTTTTGAAGTCATATGTCACCAAAATGTACATTCATCAGCTTTACGTTGACAAAGCTACAGTTGTGATGAAAAATGCTATTTTATACATATTAAGGTAAAAAAGGTGGAATATATTCTTTTAAACTTTCCAAAATTTCGAGTGATTTGGAACGCACACATAGCTAGCTTTCCGAGCATGCAAGTTTCATTTTTCTCCCACGTTTTGTTCGACAGATAAGGGTGGAGGGGGGAGGGGAGAAACACCCCAGGGCTCCGGCTGCCACGACAGGGTGCCGATTGGGTGCGGGTTATACCGCTCTATTTGTTTTCATTGTTCTTGTTCACTGGACTGCAATCTTTCAAATTTTAGAGGTAGATTTTTGGCCACTACGGTTGCATTTAAACCATTATTGGCGCACCTCCTGAAGTGTACAACTTTCCATCGATGCTCTCAAAGCCATCTGGCCCTTCCAAAAAGGTCAGCTGAATCTCCTGACTGGGTTTCGTTGGCTTGGAAACGGTAAACAATATATGGCCGACAGGCAGACATGATATATTTTACCTGCACACAAATTTGAAAGTAAAGCAAGTGCACGATTATTTCAATGCGCAAAATAGGAATCGCAAATCATAACAGGTAACGAACGTAGAGGTATTGCACTGATTTATCTTACCAGTATTCTAAATTTTCGGCTGATGCTTGATATGCAGTCTTCCATATATGCTACATCGCCGAGAAACGTTGGACACTTCTCGAAGTTTTCCATGATAGAGTTAGAGATAAATGTTCCCGTCAAAATGCCGTGGATACAGGAAAGGTGAAAGGTGCAGATGGTTCAGAAAAGCAGCCCGAATCTCACAGGACGAAAAGTCCGATTCGTTCATTGCCGGTAATCATACAGTCTTTCGCTTTCTGATCCTGACAGCTTTGAGCCACTCGTAAAATCTCAGGAATCACTGCTCAAAGGCGTGGATCCAGGATACTTGGATTGGTAGAGACACGGTGCCATAACTGGAATCTTCTGCCTTTTCAGCCCGTAAATATATCTACATGAATATTTTTGCATTTTAAAAATACAAACACCAGAAACAGGGCACACAGCTCCTGGCTACCTGGATACGCGCCTGGCTCTGTCCTTGACGGCTGACGTCATAGCTCGATTGCACCACCTGGCATCAGTTGGCGCCCGTCTGCTTCAGGTCCGCTTCCGCTGTTTCCAGGAGCAACAGCAGATCCATCTCATTGGCTTTGGCCGGAAAACCGGTGACATTTTTTGGCCGCTGATTGGCCCGGCTCTCGCACGTCGACGCAGCCGAAGCTGCGTGTTGGCGTAACGTTATCGCTCGACAGGCGGGTATAAAACGAGCCGGCGGCCGGCGGCCGTCGTTCCTCGCTCCGATGGTCTGCTACTGTGTCGTAAGTAGGTCCTGTCCATTGAGAAGCAACATTTACCCCCGCTGACACTGCGTTCTTCGACAATGTCGCGGTCCTCCCAGCCGTGACAGTCTCTGGTCCCCGTCCCCCCGTGCAGCCCCGCTGTCGGCCGTTCGGGCCGCTCAGGGGTGGGGGGACACCCCGGGGACCTCTCGCCATCCCCCGGGTCGGCCCGCGGCGCTTCTGAGGCCCGGGCCACTCGGGAGGGGGACAGGTCACCGGGGCTCCGTCGGTGAGAGGAAGACACGGCAGCTGGGCACGCGGTGCGGTGAGGTCAGTGGTAAACCCTCCATTGTGCAGCGAAATTTGCTGTCAAGCTCCAGACCAATTGTCCAGATTCGTCGCCAGTGACCGGGCGAATATGAGTGTTTCGTATCTCAGCATTGCGAGGCACATGACCTTCGTCAGCTTTGCTGCGTGAATAAAAGTGTGGAAACGATTCGGCACTGTCGGTGAACAAAATGAAAAAAAACTCACTAAGCCTGGAGAAGATTTGTTGGTGTCCGAAGGAATGAAAAGCGGCAGTATGTTTGAATGTTGGTTTTCTTATAATATTAACATGGGTACTTATTCCTCCTATGATGTTAAAGTGGGTACTAATTCTTCCCTTGATGTTAACATGGATGTTAATTTTCCTGAATTTGTATGTTTGTTTTGGCCACAACAAATGGAGAGGTAATATAACATTGTGCAACTAAGCTTAACCTCGGTTTCTTCAGGCAACAGCAAAGCTAATGGCGCTGTCGGAAACTAAGCACACAATATAAGTGGTTTCCTATTTGGGCGCCAACATGCTTCAACGACGTCAGTTGACCACTTTCTAAACCTCACTTACCACGGCCATACACTGGCGAGCCTCAGGTGGTCGGCAGCCTATCCTCCCCAGCTTGTTTGGTGTGTGACAGCACGTGCGAATCCAGCGAGCGCATTCTAGTAGGCACCATCAATCACACTGCTTTCCGCATCATCACAGGGGATTCCGCACATCACCCACTGTTGACTTTATGGCAGAGTCTCACGAGCTGCCACTGTCGGCAAGAAGGAAAATGCTCGGCATGCGTTATGCCCTGAAGCTGCGACAGTTCCCGTTACACCCGACATATGATGCAGTTTTTTCATGGTCCACAGTTAGCTTCCTTCGCGGTGGACCGCAGCAGCGTACTCCGCCTTTCGGCTGCCGAATGCGAGCTCTGTTGCAGGAAAGCGAAATTCCTCTTCGTGGGGTGAAACGAGTAAGCCATCTGTCCTACTCCTCACTGGCGTTTGACGTCACCTTCAATAGACACCTCGCTTACAGAAACCAGGAAGAATGAAGCCATGCCAAATATAATGAGATCCAGGGCACTGGAGCGTATGACGTCATATGACGGATACACACTCACGTATACAGACGGCCCTAAGACCGCAGGTAATGCTGGTTGTGCGTTTGTGAGCGCTTCCGTCACCCGATCGTTCTCGTTGCCTGCACACGCGTCTGTTTTTACATCGGAATTGATAGCAATCACCAAGGCGTTATGTTTCATCGAAGTTGCTGACTAATCATTGCACCTCATTTTAACGGATTCCCTTAGGAGTCTAATTGCTCTCAGATCTTTTTATCCATCATGTCCCCTTGTACAGGACATTTTACTACGTCTGGCACAACTGGATCGGACTGGAAAGAAAATCATCCTGCGCTGGATACCCAGTCACGTCGGAATTACGGGCAACGAGTTGGCCGATGCCGCAGCCAGGCGAGCAGCGATGGCACCATGTACACGTCCCCTGCCAGTCCATGCCAGAGACTTTTATCAAACAATTATGAACTTCCTGTACAACAAGTGGTAGCGCTCTTAGGATGCGACCGATGGCAATAAACTCAGAACGCTAAAACCCCAGCTTGGTTTATGGTTATCCTGCTCTCGCAAATCGAGGCGAGAGGAAATAATACTGCGCAGACTGCGTATCGGTCACACTTATAAGACCCATGGCTATCTGATGTGTGGAGCTGATAGGCCTTGTCTCCATCGATGTGGTGCCTTCCTCACTGCCACGTGATCCTATCGTGTTCCACACTTGGCTGAAGAGCGTTCGCTTCACTTTGGACAGCACGCTTCGTCTCCGACGCTCTGCGATGTACTTGGAGACAACTCGCGCTTTCTTGAATCCAAACAGCTCTTTTTATGTCTTAAAAACGCTGACTTCGAGGCTGTTTATACACCTCACTAGTTAGGTAAAGCAGCCTCATTATGGGCACAAAATGAATTCAGTAGTCGGCACACCCGAAAACACCAGAAACAAAAACAACCGGGAACCTACCCTCATGCTCGCCCTGTAGAGACAGGCTATTTATATCTGCATCAACCTTCCTGGCTATACTGGATAACCATTCTTCTTAAGTACGTTGCCGAGAGTGGTGCGATGGCGCCTACCAATGGCGTAGTCAGGGATTTTTCGAGGGCCCCCTAGCATTAGCTTAAAGGCCCCCTGGCTTGAAAAGATAAATCCATTCCTTTGCAAACGGCCCCCAAACCCCAGGCAAAGACCCCTCTGGCAGATAACGGGATGTCCCCTGATCGGGGAAGGTAAATGGGTACCCCAACACGCATCTAATCAAAAGGCGAGTACCGGAAAAGATGCTGCTCTGCAAAGGAGCCGCCAGCCAGGAAAGGATGCTGCCTGACGTGGGATGGTGTCGGTGTGTCGGGAAGGGCCCACGAAAGGCCCCCTGGGATTGGTCTAAAGGGCCCCTCCCTGGCTGGGAAAGGCAATTCCACTCCACCTCAAAGAGCCACCAGACTCCAGGCAAAGACCCCTCTAGGAGGTAGCGGGTTGTCCCCTGAAAGATGTCCCTGGGGATGGTAAGTGGGGCCCGCGGCATATAGACGCCAAGAGGCATAGGCGAGGACATGAAAGGATGTTCTGCAAAGGAGCCGCCAACCAGCAGAGGTCCTCCTACCATGAATGGTGTAGGCGTGTCGGGAAGGGAGCCCCAGTGACCTGATGTAAGCCGAAGGACCTAGGGGTCTTATCATCCCAGCTCTACAAATTCTTGGGAAGGAAAGGCCGGGCCCCTGGTATGTCCTAAAGAGCCCCAATGTCCGCTGACCTGGAAAAGTCAGCGGTCATTAGGGCATTTCCAACATACCTTTCTTGTCGGGCAGCACCTGGCAGGAAAGGTATCTTTGCCCTGGAATGGCTGCCGGATGCCGGAGCCTGGCATCGTAGCGGCGTAGCTAGGCGATTATCAAAGCAGTACAATGGAAAAGTAGGCAGGTTGGCGCCTGGAGCAGTAAATTTAGATAATCCAGGCCGGCTTTCTCAATAGAAAGCTTGGTTATCATGGGAAAGAAAACAAGTTCATACCAAGTATTCCTACTATTCTAACCATGAACGGGGACTTCATTTTAAATCCTTTTTTTTGGGGGGGGGGGGTGCGCGCACCTCCCCTCAATGTTCATTTCGGCCCCAATGATGATTTTAGCGCCCCAGTCTTGAGTCTTGAGCCCACAGTGGTATGCCGGGGCCCATGATGGAAATGACATTTAAATTTGGTAAAATATTCTCCAACTTTTTCAAACGGTGGTACTAGTCAGTAACCACATCCAAGTTACAAGAAGATTTCCTCGTCTGTTTAACCCTATTCCCGGAGGGCTAGACGGTATGGTCGATTCCCGGCAGGGGGGGGGCGGATTCGGCTCCCCCTGAGATCTCGAGAACTACTCGTCCGATTTCATCGCAACAAACGGCAATCGATTTGCCGTGACGTGAACTATAACTTTTTACTACTTTTTTATAAAAAGAAATTTTCAAAATTTTGAAATTTGTGGATACAGGGGGCAAAAAAGTCAAAATGGGGGGTACTTTTGGACTTCTTATAACTCCCTTGTTTATGGACCGATTTTGATGAAACTGGCATGAATCAAGAAGTTATAAATAGGGCTTTTACCATGGGTCCACAAATCTGAAATTTTCAGAAACGTCATGGGCGTTCACAGGGTTTCCAAAATAGGAGGATTAGTTTTCTAACAACTGAATGAACAAAAGAGGCAAACACCCTTTTTTGGCTTCTGCTACTCATGTCATGATAAAGAAGTACAAATCGCATCACAATGTTTGTATAATGTTAGCATAGGCGGTGCCAGGAACATGAAAAAGGAGGAACTGTCATGGTCACACGTTCTTCAGATCAACTTGTGATCTTTGACCTCAAATGACCTCCAGTGGCCTAGGGGTCCACTTGGAATGATGTCATGTGCATTTAATATTATCTGTAAACGTTGTCAATCATTTGAATTTACTGTATTTCAAAAATTTCATTTTATGGCTATTGCGATATAGGGTAAGCGCACTGACATTTTAGGTCATAGCTCCGTGACCCGACCTGATATCAAGCTCAAACTTGGTACACGGGTGGAAGACATCCTTCTACGTCATTTATATTTTGGGTTTGGCATTTGAAAAAAACGGCACCGAAATTATTGCGAAAAAAAATAAATTTTAATTTTTGACCTTGACCTGACCTTGCAAAATGACCTCAGATAAACAAAATTATATCCGCACATTGCCCAACTATTTAGCTATATATCCATGTAAAGTTTTAAGTTCTATCTTTAAAACTCTGTTTTTGGCAGACATTTTCCTTTTACCCTCAACATGACCAAAAATGGCATGAGGTGCCTCCCAAAAACGTTGCCTGGCTCCGCCCCTGAGCAAAATAGAATTTTGAAATTTTGCCACAGCACGTAGAAAGAATAGCTAGGAAAAGTCACCAAGTTTCGTGAAGCTGTGTCAAAAAGCCTGGAATTGGCAAGCAAAAAACCTGAGGGGGGCGGATTCCGCCCCTCCCCTCGGGTTATAGGCTTAAGAGAGTTCTCTTCTGGAAGTTTGGGGGTTTTCTTAAAACAGTGAGGGCACACTCAAAAGCTCGAGAGCCCAGCACCATATTCCATGGATCCTCTAGATGAATTCAAGGGGACCCTGTAGAAGAATCCAGTGGGCTCTGCTCCGGTTTCAGGGATTCTCTTTAAATATTCTTAGGGGCACCCTCGAACAATCAGAAGAGGATTTTTAAATCAACAAGGAAATAGTTGAGGGGCCCTGAAAAAACGTTTGAGAGACCCTCCGAAAATATCAAGAGCTCTCTCAAAAAACTCGAGGTGGTCTAAAAACTGTCCTGGGTCCTTTGGATGAATTGAAAGAATGACTCTCTCCCACACCTGAGAGCTACGTTTTGACTTCATTTCGAGGACACGTCGATGTTTTGCGACGCCCCAAATTTTTGAGATGCCCCGAACATTCAGATTGGGAATTTTGAACCGGACGAGGCACTGTTTGTGAGGCCCTCTAAAATTATCAAGGGGCCTGTGGAAACGCTTGAGGGTCCACAAAATTCCTAAGAGTCCTTTAAACTAGTTCAAGGAGGGCCCCTCCCTAAGGCTTTAAGAATCGTTTGAAGCAAAATTTTTAAAATTCCCTGAAAATCCTTCAATTTATCTGCAGGGCCTTGGTATTTGAAAAGTGCACCTCAAGCGTAGAAGGGATACACCGGACGAAGAAATGCTTCAGGCCCGTTTGAAAGTATCAGACTCTTTGAAAAGATCGACAGCCCCACAAAAAAACTCTAAAGGCCCTTTTGATGAATCGAAGGAGTGGCCTCCTAAAATCAAATGGACCCCCACTGAATTCTTCTTGAGGGCTTATTAAAGTTTTTGAGCGGACCTCAAACATTTGAGAGACCTATTGACATTTCGAAGGTTTTCTGAAACATTCAGAACAGCAGTTTTTAATCGAATGAGGAAATGTCTAAGGCGCCCTTCCAAAACATTAGGGGGCTTCTAAAAAGGGTTGAGGTTCCACACAAACTCGATGGATCGTTCAAGAAAGGAAGGGACCTCCGTGGCGTTCGAGGGCCCCTCCTTAAATTTATCTGAAAAACTCTTTAGTATTTTCAGAGGTATCTCATTTATTCTGGACGAGGTGAACTGGACGAGTAAATGTTTCATGGGCCCTCTGAAAATATCAAAGACACCCCTGAAACGCTTAGCGGCCCACCAAAACTGTTCTGGACACCTTATAGAAATTCAAGGAGAAGCACTACCGAAAGTCTATTTGAATTTATTTAGAGGACCCAATGAAATGTTTGTGGACCCTTAAACCTTTGAGAGGGCCTTCATTACCTTCAGAGAGCCCATAGTCAGGAGCATAGTTTTAAGACGGACAAGGGAATGCTTTTAGGCCCCTTCAAGATACCAAAGGCCCTCTCAAAAAGCTTGAGGGTTCTACGAAAAACTCCAGTGAGCCCTCGAGATGAATTCAACAAGGACCTTCAAGATCACGGGGAGCCCCCGTCTTTAATTTATCTAGAGGTCCCATAAGAGTAGGCCCAGTAGGCCTTTAGCTGTCTGAGTGGACCCTTGATCATCGTATTTTCAGAGTAGTGATATATAGCCTTAGCGTGTTTTAACGATTTTTCCTTAGCCCTATTCCTGGAGGGCTAGACGGTATGGCCGATTCCCGGCAGGGGGAGGGAGGGAGGGAGGGAGGGATTTCGTGTATCATTTCGACGTTCCTTGTCCATGTTTAATTATGTGTGCGTACAAGAAGAGTCATGTCTTTATTAACCGTCTGCTTTATTTTTCAAATTTAAACCAAATGTCGTTGACCCCATACTTATGTCTAAAGATGCCTCATATGCAGACGAAACGTTAGATCGATAATAAAGCGTGATTTTTAGCTTGCTCTTTATATTATAATGAGCATTGGCAACGTTCTTAATGAACATTCATTGAAAACGAAACGACTTATACGGACAATCGACATCAAAGATCATCAATGCCAAGTCCGCTGTATAATTCCCAGCTTTACTAAGATAGGCATATATATATATATGTATGTATGTATATATCTGAAAACAAACCAAAATCTCCCATAAATCCTTTTTTTTAATCAACTTCCGTCAATCAAAACAAAGTGCCCTAAATCCTTTGAGAAACTAACATTTTGGGGAGGTTGGGATGTGAGGCGCCTAGATCCGCCCCCTCCCCAAATCATTTACACAAAACGGCATCCTTGACCATGCCCCCCTGGTGTTCAAGGTACCCCGTTCAGCGCTGGGGGCCCCCTTATTCTCTATGAACCCCTCCCCGAAAAAAATCCTGGTTACGCCACTGGCGCCTACCCTCCCGTAGTTACCCACCAGGTCGCGCCCTAGCGTTTGTTGACACACTGATACACTGATTGTTGACACACTGATACCACCTGCCCCCGCACTCGGCGCCGGTAAGATCGATAGCGCAATGTGTGCTGGGTGGAGGTGCGATAGTGCTCCGCGATGGTCTCCAGTGCGCTGCGTGAGGCGATTTACTGTCCTCGATAGTGCTCCGCGATGGTCTCCAGTGCGCTGCGTGAGGCGATTTACTGTCCTTGCCCCCAGAATCACGACAGAGATGGCCCATTTTCTCAGGCGACAACATGGTTGGTATCGACAGCCATTTTTCCGGCTTCGTAGCTGGTGTATGGATTCTGTCTATGTTCCGTGACGCTACAGGGCATAGCAAGTCGGACGCCGTAGAAAGGTTCTGAGGGAGTAAAGTTCTGGAAAAATATTCCATATGAGCTGTCTTCCACATTCGACGATTCATGCTCCCTTCTTCGGTTAGATGTCCCAGCTGAGAAACTTACTCCCGCTTTAGGGTGCTCGAGATAGCTGCGATGTTCAACATTTGCCTCAACTCTGCAGACTGCAGGACTACGACGCTGCCATTTCATCACATCAGTAAGATGTATTTCCTCAGGATATGCACCGCACGAAGAAACACACAACCGTAATCAGAAACCCTGCACACCACACATAATCACGCACACAGAACCGCCCACCTGGACGACGTTCACGCTGACTTCACAATGCATTGCTGAGTGGGCCCAGGAGTCTCGGGTAAGCACAGTGAACAACATAGTGACCAGCAGCGTCAGGTCGTTTCATCTGGTCCGGAAATTCCCGGATCACATCCTTGGATGCGCTCGCGTGCTCCTGATCTGTATAGCTGCCGGTCCACGGTACATGGCTGTATCCTAATTGGCACGCATGTTTCAACATATCTGTCTCAGAGAAGCCCTCTGGCGATGATGTGGAGAAAAGTTTTGAAATCTAGGCATACACAGCTGACCTCTGAGGTCACCGGTGAAGTTTGCTCCTTTGAAGGAAAAGTAATGGAACTTGAAAAACACTGCGAAAATGTCATAGCAATTCAGGAACATAGGACAGTAGTCGCTTTCACTGAACGTAATAGGTTAAGAACTGGCGTTGAGCTCAGAACCATTATCTTAGGATAGGCATGCAGACACAATTCCAGATGTCAGCAAAGAAAAAACTGGCCATAAAAACAAATGATCAGTTAGGTATGTCCCAACTGACTTGATTCAATAGCCAAGATTCGAGACACGAAGAGCCTGTCTAAGTGCGCGGTATTGCCCGGTTACCCACTTCGCGTACACCTGTCTGGTACATGCCTCACAAATCAGGTAACTTCCTAACATCACCACGATAAGTTCGATACACATGATTTTCGGATCGCTTCCTCGGTGAGGTGTGGTCAGCATCCAGACAGCTCTGGCGCCGTGAACCCTCTCCTTCCAATGTTCATTAACAGGTTCAGCACCAGCTGTTCCCGTCAGTCGCCAGCTGACTAGCTGAACAGCATCCCTGCTGGTAACCATGGTAACTACGGTGACTGCGGTCTGCCCATGGGACTGTGCTCTGCTGGCCGTATGTCAGCTGACCAATCCAGGGGACCATTGCAAACTCAGGCCAGTACTGATGTACCGTTACCTCTGAAAAAGACGACCTGAAATTACGACGGGAAGCGTTCGGCTTCACTACATATTTCAAAGGAAACCTAGAACAGTTCCATTTTTCATCTCTCTCTCTCTCTCTCTCTCTCTCTCTCTCTCTCTCTCTCTCTCTCTCTCTCTCTCTTTGTCTCTCTCTCTCTCTCTTTCTTTCTCCACCAGTTTTTACATGCTCGTCAGAGCACTAATGGTGGCGACAGCAAAGTCCATGGAGAACTCACGCATGTGAAACATTGCTCCCGCGTGGTGACTGTGATCTTCGGAGACCTTTGATCAGAGGATAACATGGAATTCCACCTTAGACACCAACTTTTCATGAATAGGTTGTGTTCGTCTAAAAAATAGGGCTGATCACGCTTCTAACACTCCGGGTTAGAAGCGTGATCAGCTTCTAACCCGTCTCCGGGTTCTGCAGCACCACGCTCACTAGAAAGCGATTTCTGAAGTTACAAGTTAAAGGTTTGCTCTCATTTGAAAACACGCGCTATAGTTGGAGCAATCCATGGACGTGTTTCGCCAGTGAAACGCCTCTGAAGTGAATCCCAACAAGAAACAAGAGACACGTGATATCGGAATATCTTTACGGCCATGCACATCTCAACTCGCATGTCATTACATGCACACTGCGCGCTTTATTTCCTTCATTCGTCAAACAGACGTTCATGTTCTGAACGCACGCGCGGTGAGAGAGCTCACCTCTGCTGCGGCGATCACTGGTAAGTAGCGACTCCCACGTCGCCTATAGGCGGGGCACCGTCCAGACCCACGTTCGGTAGCGTGTTCCGCACAAACGCGGCGTTGATCTGAGCAGTTATGGGCGCCTGAAAGGAAACATAAGAACGTATGTTTTCTTTTTCACAGGTACAGACTGTAATGAGGATGAGGCACATTGATGAGGCACGCACTCACAGGCGCAGGCGACAACGGCTTCCATTTTACTCACCAGTAAACTTTCTCTTTAATCTCCATATCTCTACTCTTTCCTCTATTCCATCTCTCTCCCTCTCCCCCCTCTGTCTCTTTCTCTCTCTCTTTCTTTATCTCCCTCTGTCTCCCTTTCTTTCTTTCTCTTTCTCTCCCTCTTTCTTTCTCTCTCTTTCCCTTCCTCTTTCCCTCCCTCTATCTCTCTGTCTGTCTCTCTCTCTCCCTCTCTCTCTCTTTCTCTCTCTCTCTCTCTCTCTCTCTCTCTCTCTCTCTCTCTCTCTCTCTCTCTCTCTCTCTCTCTCTCTCTCTCTCTCTCTCCGGACTAGCCTGTATATTGACGGCGTCGGACGGGGGACCATAGTCACTCTGTGCAGGTGACCCCTGTACGCTGGGTGTCAGCTTCGCCACCTGGAGCAAGGCCACGCGTCACAATCGGCCAAGTGACGTCACGTCCTTCACGTCAACCCGCAAACAGCATGCCGCAATCGAGAGGCAGATATTCTGCCTTAGGAGGCACAACCCGCTTTACGAGGAACAACCCGCATCAATGGAAAAGGCAATTAGGTGCAGCGTCTCATGAACTCGTACTGGTATTTCCAGACGGACGAAAGTTTAATTCCTGATGTTATTAACAGTGCCATATGTAATCTCATACTTCAAAAGGAACTACAAACCAGATGTGTAGTTCACAGTCAAGAATGAGTAACGCCTCCGAAGGCAACGGGCCGCAAGCCCCCCGTTCGTAGGGCGAACAGCGACTGACCGGACCCCCGCCAGAGATCTAGGGCGTCAACGAGGAGCATCATACCGGCAGGCAGTTTAACAAAAAATCGCAGTGTGAAAGAGCCAGGAAAGACAGCGCAAATGAAATGAAAGCTGTGCCAAGCAAACGTGGGAAACGCATCAATGAAGACGAAAAGCACTTAACAGTGATTCAAGGCGGAAGATGAACAAAGAGAAACGGAGATCGAAAAATAATTACCCGTGCAGGCTTACACAGACAAGTGGTCTCACATCTGGAGTCCACTCCTCGACATCCAGACAAACGGTCCGACATCCGGACTCCACTCCACGACACGTAGACACATGGTACGACATCTGGACTCCACTCCACGACACACAGACACATGGTCCGACATCTGAACTCCAGTGCCCGACACTCAAACAAGTCGTCAGATATTTGGAGTCCACTCCCCGACACCCAGGCAAGTGGTGCGACATCTGGACTCCACTTGTCTGGGGTGACCGAAGATTTTGTGAGCTCGTCCCTGTGAAGAGGCGAGGGAAAGAAGCAAGGAAAACAACCGGTTCGAGATAAACAAGAAGGCAAAACAAATGAAAGCGCACGCATTTATTTAAAACACAAGAAAAGCGCGAAATCCATAGCACGATTGACGAGGATCTCGTTACCTGCTGTTGCTGAGGAGCCGTATAATCCAGGAGAGACACCGGCAAAGGTGAGCTCAGAGGAGTAGAGTAATCCTGACCCGTTCCTCCAGCTGTTCCCAGCTGAGGGGCAGTGTAGTCTTGACCCACTTCTCCAACTGTCCCCAGTTGGGGAGCAGAGTAGTCTTGACCCACTCCTCCCCCTGTGCCTGCTCCCCCATCGAGGTAGTTGGAGGCGGCTGGAGAAGTAGCGGCGCTGTAGACTGTGCCAACCAATTTCGGCTGACCCAGGGACTGGCTCACCGACTGGGAAGGGGCATCATAGGATTGTCCCACATCCACCGATGGTGCGCTGTAGGACTGTCCAACGCCAGCCGATGGTGCGCTGTAAGATTGTCCCACATTCGCCGTTGGTGCGCTGTAGGATTGCCCAACGCCAGCCGATGGCGCGCTGTAGGATTGTCCTACACTTGACGATGGTGCGCTGTAGGATTGCCCAACGCTAGCCGATGGTGCGCTGTAGGATTGTCCCACATTCGCCGTTGGTGCGCTATAGGATTGTCCTACACCCGACAATGGTGCGCTGTAGGATTGTCCTACACTTGACGATGGTGTGCTGTAGGATTGTCCAACGCTAGCCGATGGTGCGCTGTAGGACTGCCCCACACCCGACGATGGTGCGCTATAGGATTGTCCTACACCCGACGATGGTGCGCTGTAGGATTGTCCAACGCTAGCGGATGGTGCAGTGTAGGATTGTCCCACGTCAGCAGATGGTGCGCTGTAAGATTGTCCCACGCCTACCGATGGTGCACTATAGGATTGTCCCACGCCAGCCGATGGTCTGCTGTAGGATTGTCCCGCACCCGCCGATGGTGCAGTGTAGGATTGTCCGACGTCAGCCGATGGTGCGCTATAGGATTGTCCAACGCCGGCCGATGGTGCGCTGTAGGCTTGTCCAACGCCGGCCGATGGTGCGCTGTAGGCTTGTCCAACGCCGGCCGATGGTGCGCCGTATGATTGCCCGATGTTTGCCTGAAACATTGCAAACTGAAATGCTATTTTCATTGAGAAACGTTCTTGAAGTCCGGAAAACATGTCAGATAACATTAACCCGACCATTGACCGCTCTCTGTTCACGAGGAATTGCAACAGGCTGTCGCAAAATTGGAGAAATGACGCATGGCGAGTGAACAAACCGACTGGACCATGACACATGGACGCCATGGATCACACGAAAGTTTGACAGCAGCATCATCATCCGTCAGCTCACCGAAGTTATGGTTTACCTGTTGACCGCTAGGGGCGCTGTATCCGCTACCCGGGCCTTGACTGAGGTCCGGTGCGGCGATAATGTGCATCGACACAGGCGCTCCATACGAGGCTGAGGGAGACGAGAGCCCTCCGCTAGAAGGCGCCGAGTAACCTGACGACGGGGCCGGGGCCTGACCGTACCCTGGAAAGGTGATGATGCTATGAGGAGCTGTATACTAAGGATTTCACGTAAACAGTAAAGAGGACATACATGCGATGCTAAAGGGATGACTGGCCGTGCATTATCAAGGGTAAGATGTGTCTTGGTATGAACACTACAGAATTTCTGGAACTGCAGCATTGAGGGGGGGGGGGCGAAAGGGAGAGGGTGGTACAGAAAATAGCTCCGTTTTTTGCGATTTTACACATCATGCGGTTGGACATCGTTTTGAAGGATAAGTTTAACATGATACGCTGCCTGGCTCATGACCACGCTGTTCATTTTGCGCTTCCGTTCGACCGAGCCTCGGGTGACCAGGCAATAACGGAACTACGCCATGTCGATGGACCAAAGGCAGCTCCGGAAATGAATAACCCTTGCGTTAAACTCGATTGAACAAACCTAAGACGTACCATGCCATGCTGTTAATCACAATACGACTGCCTATGGCATTTATACACTTTTGCTGTAGCCAGCAATGGTTTGGTCATATCTGACCGCTGTAGCCGGCAATGGTTTGGTCATATCTGACCACCAGACGTTGTCACGGCAGGAATCTTTGCATCAGATATGGATGCATCAAAGTGCAAAAAATACTGATGTGATTTTTAGAGATTACTTCACTGTTTACCGCTGTGTTAGTATCTTTGAAACTGTATTCACACAAGCTGTCTTACTAAAGATAAAAGTTTGAAAAGATACGTTAATAAATTGGATTACTGAGGATTTGTAGGCTCACTCCGAACAGAATATTGACAGAAACAGTGCAATTTATACAATTTTTAGGCCATATTTCGGAACTTCATCGTTTACTTTTTCTCAAGCTAGTGAGAGCGACTACGCAAAAGTAAGCGCATAGATATGAAACAAAGATTATTAAAAAAACAATGATTCAAAACGAAAGATGCGATGGAATAAACAAGCACGTTTACTGACCTACAATAATTTCCGCTGCTGCTCCTCCTCCTCCTGAATATCCACCTCCTCCTCCTCCACCTGAGTATCCACCTCCCCCTCCACTGTCGCCGTATCCTCCTCCTCCTCCGCCACCGCCACCGCCGTATCCTCCGCCTCCTCCTCCACCATGTTCTCCTCCTGCTCCTCCTCCTGAATATCCATTTCCTCCTCCATTGCCACCGTATCCTCCTCCTCCCCCTCCTCCACCATGTCCTCCTCCTCCTCCTCCTCCTCCTCCTGAGTATGCACTTCTTCCTCCGTTGTCCCCATGTCCTCCTCCTCCTCCGCCATGATCTCCTCCTCCACTGCCATGTCTTCCTCCGTGGCTTCCTCCTCCTCCTGAGTATCCCCCTCCTCCTCCGTCACCATGTCCTCCTCCGTAGTCTCCTCCTCCTCCTCCTCCTCCTGAGTATTCTCCTCCTCCTCCGCCACTGTGTCCCCCTCCTCCATGACCTCCCCCTCCCCCTCCTCCTAAGTATCCTTCTCCTCCTCCTCCACCGTGTCCTCCTCCATGATATCCTCCTTCATCGCTATGTCCCCCTCCTCCTTGTCCTCCTCCCCCTCCTCCTGGGTATCCTCCTCCTCCACCACCATGTCCTCCTCCGTGGCCTCCTCCTCCCCCTCCTCCTGAGTATCCTCCTCCTCCTCCGCCACCGTGTCCTCCTCCGTGACCTCCTCCTCCTCCTGCTGAGTACCCTCCTCCTCCTCCGCCACCATGTCCTCCTCCTCCGTGATCTCCTCCTCCTCCTCCTCCTGAGTACCCTCCTCCTCCTCCGCCACCATGTCCTCCTTCTCCGTGACCTCCTCCTCCTGGGTATCCTCCTCCTCCGCCACTGTATCCTCCTCCGTGACCTCCCCCTTCTCCTCCTCCTGAGTGTCCTCCTCCTCCTCCGCCACCATGTCCTCCTCCGTGACCTCCTCCCCCTCCTCCTGAGTATCCTCCTCCTCCTCCTCCACCATGTCCTCCTCCGTGACCTCCTCCCCCTCCTCCTGAGTATCCTCCTCCTCCTCCTCCACCACCATCTCCTGCTGCATGGCCTCCTCCCCCTCCTCCTCCTGAGTATCCTCCTCCGCCGCCATGACTGTCACCGCCACCAAACCCTGAAAATAAGCAGATACCGTGAAAATCATTTATGCATATTTTGGAGATAACCAGCATCACTCATTCACATTTTTTGGTAAATTAATGTACATACAATATGTATACTGAAAAGACCAGAATGGTCAACTACGAAAGGCATTAAGAAAACACGCGACACGACATGACTATAAAGGAAGTCCAGACAATCTCATGGATGTCTTGTTGCAAAGTTTGAGTGGCCTAAGATATATCAATCGCTCTAGCAATAAATTACGCATTATGACGTTTTCTTTAGCATCAGTAAATATGGTCGGATATTGCATCATGCCTTTCAAAGCTGATGCGTTTTGAATTAGAGCTTTGCTCGTTATATGGATTTAACAGTTTAACTCGTCCAGTTGAGGCTGGAGAAATCTACCTCTCGTTTTACATAGATAACAGCAAACTATGCCACGCGGAGGGCTGGTTTTGGGTGCAGGTACAAATGAATACAAAGAGTGTTGATTGAAGAATGGCTTTGAAAATCTGCTGAACATTCGAGCATATGAAGGGTTTTTGAGTCGAAGATCTGGTCATTCAGTGTACAAGACGCGGAAAAACTTTTCAGGCCATCATTTCACGACGGCAACTGGAGCTATCATCGTGAAATGTTACAGTGAGCAGCAGCTCATTAACAGCTTATGAGCATGTAAGTGTCTGGATCCCGATGGAATGCAGGTTATCATCATACGGCGTGAAATTCTGAGCTGACCAGGGTAAGTGTTGCGTCACCTCGGCACCGCGTTGTTGTGACGACGTGATCCGACATGACACGACCTGTCTCAGATGACACAGTGACGCACCCAGGTCAGCGAAGGATTCAATATAAAACGGTGATAACCCGCATTGCATCGGGATTTATGCACATGTCTGCCTGTGAGCAGCAGTGATGCCACTTGCAAAGCATAGAATCCTTGGAAGCATTCCCTGCAACGTAAAGATGACCTTAGGTCACCTGGACTTCCGTTTTTCATACCGCAGTTTGTCGGATCGTGTCTGGGACCTCTGTGACCCTACAGTGAACGGCCAGCCATCGAAGACCCTTCTCACCTGAGGACGGGGCGCCATAATCTGAAGACGGTGCACCATAACTTGAAGACGGCAGGTCATAGATCACTGGGAACACCTTGATGTAGCCTCCGCCGCCGCCGCCGCCGCCGCCATGTCCGCGGCCTCTGTATCGTCCGCCGTGGCCTCTGTGACCTCCGCCGTGACCTTTGTGACCTCCGCCGCGGTGGCCGCGGTTGCGGCGTTTGCCGAAGCCGAAGAGGTTGAAGAAGAAGCCGTGGGTTCCTGCTATTAAGACGAGCGCCACCAGAATCTGCCAGCACAAGAACGGGCAGGCTGTTTCATAAGACTATCCCACTCCTAGAGAGGTACTGAGCAAGAGAGTGGAGGCTTGATTTGATGAAACGACGCACATAGTGATCGAGCAGAGTTTAAAATTTACGAAACGCTCAAGTCTGCCGACTCGCAGGCGTATATGCATGGTTGTACAGCTGGGTCTGAGCTTATTCCGGGCCCCGGACCGGAGTGCAAGGCGTGACCAAACCAAGCAAGTGATTTCGACTTTTCGGATAACACTGAAGGTCGATCTCGACGGTCGGACACTGGTGGAGACTCGACCAGTGTCTAAGGACGTGCGAAATCGTCCGAAATATATGGTCCGTTTTCTTACCAAGATCGACCTTCAGTGTTATCCGAAAAGTCGAAATCACATAAACGAACCTGAAGATAAGCGACAACGAAATGACATTGTGTCAACATATCACAGACCGAGCATACTCGTCCGGTCGGCATACTGAACACGTTTTTGAAAGTAACTTTTCAAATAGTTACGTAAACATATTATCATTCACCATCATCCGTAACACCGGCAGATAACGTATCCAGGCCAGGAGAGGTGAGGTGGGGGGGGGCTCAGAATCCCACCCGACGCTGACTGACAATGAACGCCCAATAGACTTCCATGAAGTACTCACTGCAAGTGCCTTCACCTCTAGAAAAATTATGTTACCAGCATCCCTGAGTAAGGTCAGAGGGAGCATTTGACCGCTGGCGTTATACAGATCCGTGAGCTGGTGGTTGGAGAGTACCCAAAATTAGGGCGATCAGGCAGATTTGAACCCGGGCCTCTCGGAAGCTGCAACTGAGCTGTTGGCTAGGGCGTCACGGGGGCCTTACACCAGGAAAGTTCTCAAAGCAGCTGCCAAAGGAGATAGCCAGCCCAACGGCAGGGAGCCCTCCCCACTCACACACTTTATCCCTGAATGATGACCACCAGTGGGTTGCTTTCGGTCACTTCGTTTCAGGTCTAGTGTCATGAACTGGACTTATTCTATTTCGCTTCCTCGACACCCGCCAGATTGTACTGTCATCCCCTCATTCGACCTGGACCCTGGCTGGTGCCGTTAGGGGTGGAAGAGCTAAATATAGCTAGAGTCATGAGTCAGCATGGATGGACCGTGCTGCATCCTTTCAGTTGGTTGAGAAGGTGCCGAAACGGCAAAACCAACAGTCTGAGGCACCGATCTGCCGACGGCCTTGTTGATTCCTCTTCGATGATCACAACAGAAAGCTGATTTTGACAGGAGCTGGTGTCTTGAAGCTGACGTTTCAATGTTGCGTGATTCTCCGCGTTATGCGCCGGCGTCACGTGCTAACCCCCCTTCCCCGTCTGAATGGGGTAATTTGCTTTCCAAGTTTCGTGGTCACTTTCAATAATCCTGCCGAGCAGAAAAACAAACGGCTGTTGAGTCGAATCGACATGGCGCGACCTCACTGAGGTCAGCGTCAGAGGTCAAAGGTCGCCTCAAATGTCACATAAAATAGCAGGAGTCTGCAGCTATTGTAACCTCGAGGTAGGTTTCATGCCTCACGTGTTTGTTTCGTGTGGTTTCGGACGCTTCGCTTATTGCTATGACTAGTGACATTGTTGATACCGTTCATCTTGAAGGGAAACGTAACATTCCCATTTCGTTCACAGACCGAACCGAACGGAAAAGACAGGGGTAACCTAGGAAAGCGCTCGCCTGATTTGTTGCACTATCCCTTTTATGCGTGTACGTATATGTATCTATCTATCTATCTATCTATCTTTCTATCTATCTATCTATCTATCTACCCATCTGTATATATATGCATATGTGTATATATATATATATATATATATATATATATATATATATATATATATATGTATGTATGTATGTATAAGGCGTTGTCCCGTCATATGCAAGGAACAATCGCTGATTTGCTTTTCTCATCAAACGTTTAGAAAGGACAAGCTAGTTAGAGGAATTCTTACTACGAGCGTAGAGGTCATTTTTGTTCGGGACGCCATCTAAATGAATCACGCGCCTGGGGGATGCGTGCACGCCCTCACTCATTCAGCTCACCGGAGGCAGATGTAAATCAACCAGGACTCGTAGAACAGTAACCCACATTGTGGCTGAACGTTCCGTTTCACCTGCAGTGGCGCAGTGCAGGTAGCCAATTAGGAGCGCCTAACTATGCCAGATGTAGATCATGGGATTGCCGGACGTTAGCCACCTCTACGGGTAGTCAGTAGATTGCCTAGTATTATAATACATGTAGCCGAGAATGCTATACAGAGAGAGAGAGAGAGAGAGAGAGAGAGAGAGAGAGAGAGAGAGGACGACCTCTTTGTCGTCTTCAGCTCAACGCAGCAAACATCCAAGCGCTCTTAGGTCTTCCTGTTGCAAACACCAACTGGAGCATCACCAATATCACGGTTTTTGGGTACGGCCAGTTATCATGCACAGACGGCCTTTCGCTTAATGTTGATTCGGCGCCTGTCATTGCGTGGCGTCGTGCATCAAATCGCGTGTGTTATCGTCTCTGCTTTCACCAGCCGGTTACAGTCGACCGTTACCGGTCCAATGAAGCGTCGAGCAGGGCTCGGGCCGGTCGTGTATGGCGTCGCGTGAAATTCCCGTGATTGCTGATGGATGTTGTTTGCCGGCGTGGGAGCTTTTAAATCTGCTGGCTTTGTTGTGTGGACGTTGTTCATGATGTTCCTGGTCCATGTGCTCTCTCGCTGGGGAATGAAAAAGCGAGTCGATTCTGGACCATTTCGCAGAGAAGTCCGAAGTAAGAGGGAGCAAGGAGCGGCGGCCTAGTGTACTTCGTATTTCGGGCACGTTAACCTAATGAGCTTGGAGATAACGACATCAAGCATACGTCTTTTGTACACTGTAATATTGTATCAATGTAATATTGATCCCGACTCGGATCAATATTTTTCATGGATTTATCAACGTAACTCAGTTTTAGCTTAGAACTGTCGGAATGCGCGGATTTCCCGGGAACATGCCTGTTCAAAAAAGTAGCGCATGATCTGTACCAAAGCTGTTTGTTTGCATGACGAGGCAACTGTGATGGATTTTCAGCTCGATGGCTTGTTATGTTGACATAATCACTTCGTAGGCATTGCACCCATACCGTCTCCAAATGAGTCCGCGTTAGAGCCGAATTTCCCATTTCGTTCCAACTGGCCTTCGCCTTCGCGACTCTTGTCTAATTACATTAAGCATTAAAACTACGAAATTTAATAACACAGCTCTGTGCCATTTAACGCAAGTGCTCCAAATTGCAGTAGCGGTTTATTTTACGGTCTCCGGACGTTGTTCTGTGTAACGTGCGACGCACGTAACAGATGAAGGAGAGAAAACAGGTGTGTGAGTGGAGTGTCTGGCACTAGCATAATTTGACGAAGCTCGAATATCCTCAGTCAGCAGTCTGCAACGACGCTTCGCCTTTGCTGTCCTACTCCGGACACCAGTTACAAACAATAGGAAACACATTGAGAAATGTTAGGATTTTGTTCATTTGAAGAAAGGTTTCCGTTTTGGCCAACTTTTCATAAATAGACTTCATGGCTCTGAAAGATGCCGCTGAATGCGTTTTCAGCACTTACCTGCTGTTCTGAAACAAAACAATGTATGAAAGCACCAAAGTGTACTTAATTAAACAATCTATTCTGTAGTCAGACATTGGTATAACACAGTAGTTAAGGAGGAACATTACTGTGAAACCATGGATGTTATCTGTCACCACGCTGTCGACCTCGACAGCAAATGCATAAGCTCAGCCCATTAGTCGCCCTGTCATTAAGGCAATAGTTTCACAATGTCTCCCGTCCCAGTCGCTGCGGCTCCCTGCCCAGGATGACCAGAAGGCTTGCAGCCCCTGGTATCAGGGCTTTCACATTCAATGCGCCGTGTCGTAACCATACCGAACCGGCCGATAAAGTACCGGGGACGCGTCTTTGCAGGGGTTATTCCGGCGGCATTTGCATGCGACCTTCGACCCCGGCGCCGGTAAGGTCAGCGGCCATTCAGAGGGCCGTGCGTTTCGGCGCCGACACGCGCTCGACCCAGGCCGCCGACGCTTTCGCAGCGCCGCCCTTGGCTTTCACGGCGGCGGGCCGGAGGGGTCAAATTCGCTCCTCGGGAGAGCTCCCAGTAAATCACCCGAGTCTCTCACGGCTTCGAACGGCGGTTGAGAAAGGCTTCCGGGCTGCCAAGTGCGGGGTGCCGTGGTTTAGGAAGATCAGGGACACAAGGACGGTCAGGATCAAGGACATCTGGACGGTTCAGGAGAGGATCGGGGACTCGTGGGCCGTCCAGACAGGATCAGGGGCTCGTGGACCGTCCAGAGCAGACCAGGGACACATAGACACACCCCTGATCCAGAGAGGATCAGGGACATATGGGCAGCCCAGAGAGGATCAGGGTCACATGGACGGTTCAGGGGAGGATCAGGGGTACGTGGACCGTCCGAAATGATCAGGGATACACAGAGGATAAGATTCTCGTGGACGGCCCAAAAGAGGATCAGAACAGCAGAACAGATAGTGGGTGATCACTATCTCTGCCTGGCTATCAAGGTGATATCATCACCAGACGGCTCCTCTCCTGTCTGACACCGCACTTCCCGATCTGATCTCACCGGACTGAGCGGCAGAAAAGGAGTCCTGAGCGCTGCAGTCACGCTCGAAAGTGTAGGTGTCAGTTCGCGGTGTCACGCGCCGCCCGTGACGCGCTGACCGCGCGGCCCGCCGACACATGGCGCGCAGACCGCAGACGCCTTGCTTGTGTCGCTGGCGCCTGGCACCTGGCGCCGACGCTCTCTCGTGTGCGCGGGCCAGCGGCTGGACGCGCTGTCGTCCCGGCGCACGCTTAACCAGACCTGACCTTCAGAGACGCGCAGGAAGCTCGGGACGCCAGCGTCGTCTTCCGGGCCCAGATCTGGCGCCGGGCACCGTTTATTTGCGGGCCCAAATCTGGCGCCGGCCACCGTTCATCTGCGGACTCAGACCAGGTGCCGGCCACCCTTCATCTGCGGGCTCAGACCAGGCGTCGGTCATCCTTCATCTGCGGACTCAGACCAAGCGCCGGCCACCGTTCATCTGCGGGCTCAGACCAGGCGCCGGCCACCGTTCATCTGCGGGCCCAGATCTGGCGCCGGCCACTGTTCATCTGCGGGCTCAGACCAGGCGCCGGCCACCGTTCATTTGCGGGCCCAGATCTGGCGCCGGTCACTGTTCATCTGCGGGCTCAGACCAGGCGCCGGCCACCGTTCATTTGCGTGCCCAGATCTGGCGCCGGCCACCGTTCATCTTTTGCGGCCCCACTGCGCAAGGCAGGGCGTCTCCTTCTGACGCGTCGCGTCCACGCGGTGGCGCCTCCTCGCGGACACTGTCGCGGGTCAGCAAGCTGGCGACATCGCCTCCGGGCAGTGCAGAACTGACGCAACTTCGGCCGGACGCCAGCGCCGCTGCGCCTCGGGCGAGGCCGGCCGGCCGCCGGCTGTTGACGGGTAAACATTTTGACCCGGCGTGGCTCCCGACGAAGGCCGTCTGGCGCCGTCACGCGGCTTTCGTGGCGCACAGCCGGCACTAGAGTGGCGGAGGCTCACGCTGCTGGGGCCGCCGCTCGCCCCAACTGCCGCTCCTTGGGTGGATGTTGGGTTGTTTGTCGACACCCTCCGACTGCCAGGGTCATTTCGCGTCGAACGTTCTCACTCCGGTTGTCACGGCGAAATGTTGCTCTAACCTGGACTGGAATCGGGGACCTTTCAGCGACAAGGAGAGCAACCACTACATCACGCCGCCCTCTCTGCCGCAGTCGCAGGTCGTCTCAATCGACGAGCTCCGTCACGCACGTGCCCACCGAGCACGTCACGCATCGGCTGAAGGCCCGGAGATCAGCTGGCTCTGCGGCGAACAGTGGCGCCCTGACGGCGGCCGAGTGGCGCGCTGAGGCCAGCTGACCGCCTGTCCTGGCCCGTCACACCTGTGCCATTTGCTGATACGGAGATTACGCCAACTCCAGAGCAGCTAACTGACGGAGGGTCCGCATTGCCAGGTTGGGAAAGCGGCACGATTACGCAGCCTTAGTAAGATGAGGTCCGGCCTGGAGCTGGCAGGACTCCTGGGAAAATTTTCAATAATTTTAGGCATGAAGATGGCGCCATTTTCCATGTCCATGGATCACCCTACAAACTAAACCCTATACGATGCTTTGGAGAATATTCGTATCTAATAAATAAAAGAGTGTCACAATCCTAACGCCATATCAAACTAATGTTTTAAAGGAAGAAACTATGAATATGTCGCTTTCAGCCTCTCTCTCTCTTTTTCTTCTCCCTCCATCGCCCCCTCTCTCTCTCTCTCTTTATCTCTTTCTATCTGTCTCTCTGTGTCTCTCCCGTTCCCACCGAGAGCCGTTAAACCCCGCAACCTTCGGCGGCGGCGAATCCGGAGCGGCGGCGGCGCATCTGGCGCAGCTGTCGCGACGACAAATCGACACCGTCGCTGGCGACACGCTCCACTGCGTCCGCTGGCGCCGCAGGCAGCTCCGTCCGGCTCAGGTAACGTCGGCGACGGCCGAGGACTGCCTGAGGAAGCCGGCGTTTAGCCTCAGCCGAGGGCGAGCCGTACGCTTGATCACGTCAGACGGGTGACCTTGAGATGGTTAAACTCCAAACCATGTGTTCGCCGTTGAAGGTAACGTAATATCCCACCTTGGTGGCTGTTTCATAATTAAAATTAAGCGACGAAAACCACACTCTTTTAGAGTTTCAGTATCTGCTCGCCGGAAAAACTAAAGAATGTCAAAATTCCATAAACACGTCCCGTAAAACGTTAAAAAGAAAGACGTCTTGACAATATTCCCGGTGCAACATATTGTACACAAACAGCGGCACGCAGAACATGATCAAATGTAAATCTGAGCGATGGGGTCAGAATGGGCCCAAAACGAAATCTGCTCATTGAGTCAATGCGCATCTTGGCATTCTACGTTTCTGTTTCCAACGCGGCTAGTTCGTACTCTATTTGCGTTCATTGCCCTCTACAGGATATCTTTGGCTTATACGAACTGCACCACCACTAAATACCACGCACATATTTTTCGCCATAATCAGCTCGGTACTATCGAGCCAAGAATGCGTGATGTGGATGGATCCGAGCAGACCGCCTCCATACTTTCCTTAGCGCCGCCCCCCTCCCCCAACTGGGGGTTGACCTCTCCCTTAGGATTTTTCCGAGAAAGAACGAACAAACGCAGCGCCACGAAACCCTCTGCACCTCTTGCTTGATCATTTTTGTACTTTGCGTTCGGTTTTTGAACTCAGATCAACTAAGGTGTCTGACCTAGGTCAGGTCAAATGGGCTTACGTCAAAAAAAGTTTAGCGCCCTGTAACTTTTCCGCAAAACATGGTATCACAATAAAACTTTCAGGGATTAGATATTTTGATGAATGCAGCAAAGTTGCTATTTGGGATTTTTCGGAAATTTACGAGTCACTGACCTAAGGTCAGGCTCGTTCTCAACACAAGTCGTTGTTTTTTCCGAAAATCCATGGAATTTTTTTCAAACAATTTGAGTGTGGGGAGATCCAGACATCCAGATTTCGTCAGTGGACAAGGTTTAACCTCCTACCTCTGACGTGAGGACAGGTCAAGAATAACTCACGAGTCAAAATGCATTGCCATCAAAATCGGCGATGAATGACTCAGATCGGGTTGAAAATGGGAGAACTGGCTCACACAGCTGCAAACAACACCAAGAAGTTCAAAAAATTAAAAAAATACATACTGTGGAAATCAGTAGGCTTTCGCGAGTAAAGCCGCGCCAATTGTGTAGATTCATAACCAGTGAATTTGTCCAAAATTTAAGCATGAAAAATCATCCTAAGAGCTATTAGGTTCAAGAAACAGCACTTGGAACGGCAAATTTCTCGAGAGCAGAAGAACGTTAAAATTAGTTTTCGTTAATTTCATACCGTCTTTGTCGGCGGCGCCCGCCGAGCAGCGCTGGGAAAATCATCGTGTCTTTAACTCAACGTTTCCATGTACATATTCAAACTACTAGAGAAATTAGGCGTGTATCGGCATCTGCGGTCTTTTACCTACCCGCTGGTACCTTTATCTAGACTTTATTAGTTACAGCCCTTGAGATCCAGGCCGTTTATCGGTCTCATGCAGGCGACTGTGAGAAAACACATATAGGGCGTAAATGGCGCACATATTATCCAAAAATAAACATGGGACCAGCTTCGAGCTCTACTCGTCACAAGCTTTCCAACAGCGTGCTTATTTTTATCGTGCGGCCAACCGTTCGTGAGTTAGAGGGGGGTCAATAGCTTCCCCCAGTCGGGCATGCATGGCGCCCACGCACAGTCGGACGCGGGTTAATTCATCAATCCGTCTGCGCTGTGAAAAAATGTATTGAAGGACATATCTGTGTCATAGTGCCATCATGTCAAACAGGAGTTGTGAAAAGCCGCTCTGCGAAGCAGGATTGGGGCACCATCCAGCGCCTTACGCTCTGTTCAAAGTTCAGACAGTGCCAGAGGCGTCAGAGGGGGCCTCAGAGTTTCAGAGGCGTCAGAGGGGGCCTCAGAGGTTCAGAGGCGTCAGAGGGGACCTCAGAGGTTCAGAGGCGTCAGAGGGGGCCTCAGAGGTTCAGAGGCGTCAGAGGGGGCCTCAGAGGTTCAGAGGCGTCAGAGGGGACCTCCTCTCGTGTTGGCCTACCGAATGTCTCCGGCCGGCAGCCCCGGCAGCTGTTTAACAACGACCGACGTCCGGCGGAACGGCACCACTTCCGGCAATCGGCGGCCACCCTTTGATCCGGGTCCTGCGTCCGCGCAGGCGCGCATTGTCCGCTGACCTTCAGAAGGTCACTGGACTGCGTCGACCGCGACGTTCCCAATTCCGTCAAGGTCGGGTGGTGGAGGTCAGGTCAGGAGGTCACCCAGCCAAAGAGGACAGACGATGCAGGTCGCTCGTGAGCATAAAGACGACTAGTCGCGATAAGCTTTGTTCCGCACTGCGTCTGTGAGGCAGCCAGTGGTCCCGATTTGTTGTTGTTTTATGTCGTTCGTTTTCTTTCTGACAGCCCTGATGAAACACAGGTAGACGGACTATGTACAAATGTACTGTTTTTCATAGTTCTTAGTGGAAGGCAGAACAACTTTTTTACTTTAAGTATTGCTGCCGACGAGTATTCTGTGCAATCATGCCTTCAGTAACATTTAAATTTAGAGGATTTGCCGTATATTTCTTGCCTGCAGGATGCCTTCCGTTACATTTGCGGTTTCGGCAATGTATTGGCTGCCCCTTTAATTGTTTTAATCATATCGGCGACATATCAAGTGTCAGGATATTATGGATATTTTCAAATGTGGTTCGCTTACAGTCAATACACCTGAGATAATTTGAGTCCTCGAGGTCCTCTAGATCGCATCATTTGACGAAAAAAACCAACGAGCCAATATAAATATGTGCCTACCTTCCACATATTCGAAAAGAATCTGCTGTATTATATCCTGTCGGCCTCAGCCCATGGGCTAATGGGAAGTCGATGCGTCGCATTATTGCAACGCTGTACTGAATATAGGATCAATAAATTTCACGCCAGCAGGTCAGTTAGTCTGCTGCTCATCTTGTGCATAGAAATTTGGAAATGTGATCCACAAGTGAGGTGATTTTGTCGCCAGGACAGCACACAAGGAAAATCATTCAAGACAAGACATTGGTTACAACCAGTCATCTCTGATGGTGCAGAATAGTTTTTTTCGATATGTGACCAATGAGTAGTTCTTGAGGCACATACCTATAGCCTAGATGAGTTACGTGCTTCGGGTACTGTTCTGAAACGCCCTCGTATTAATGCCTTCTACTCCGCTGTTGACTCCACTTTTTAAGCACGTCGTTCTCTGAAAATCACGTTCAGGATAAGCCAGTGCATGCGGCTGTTGCAAGTCACCAGCCTCCGTCCGGAGCCCAGGCGACCCAGTCCTCCTAAGGCGGGCCCCACCTACCACTCCACCTGGCACGCAGCTCCCGCGAGGCCCGACCGGCACAAGCCCAGCCCACATAACGAGCTTCATTACCTCCGAGCCGAGCCCATGTCGTGTACCGCCTCGCCGCTGCCACGTAACTCGCAGCGCCCGACGGGGGGCGTCAGCCTCGCCGCGCGTGCACTAATCACCGCGCACCAATCACGGAGCGGCTGGTCCGGCCGCAAGGCGGTCAGCTGGGGGTGGCGGCAGAGTGGGGGGGGGGGGGCTGCAGCGAGTGTACTCGACGAGTGACGGGGCACGGAACCAACCGACATCTACCACCCGCTGTCTGATGAAGAAAGCGATCTAACGGCCAGCTGAGTCTTCACTGTGGACTCTAAAATGGAAACCAATATATTTCTGGTTGTCAGCCCACCGCATAGAAAAGGCTACTTGAAAAACACGGTTCTGCGAAGGATGTATTGCCACTTCTTGCTTTCATCTGACGTTGTCTTGCGTCGGTTTCAATGTCAAGTGATGGTGGATGACTTATTACGATCAGCCAACATTTCGGTAGATGGGGACAACTTTAGAGCAGCTCCAGGCAGCCACTGCTGTCAGTCATTTCACCAAAGCTGCCATTTTCCAGTACCAACATATGATCGCTCTATGCAGCACAGGGGATGGATTATGCCGGGTTGCCCTGAATGTGCTTTTTGTTGTACAAGCACGGGTGTACAACTTGAGAACTGGTAGGGCCACCGTCAGGTTGACAAGCCCGGCGCCAAATCCTTCCCATGGACTGCTCCAGACATGCGTGTGGGCGCTTATCACGATCTCTGTTTATTGCGGTTGTTTCTTCGAACCGCAATAAACAGATTCAACCGCAATAAACAATAACACTTCTTCTGTGATTCAATATCAGACCAATATAAGCGCAGCAGATGCGACGTGCGTGGGCAGGGCTTTTTGTGTGTTCCTGATTGCCACAACATTGCAAGGGCAACCACAAAGCTGAAGGTCCCCCCACACCAATGATTGCTCGATACAACTGGACAATTTAGAAAAGAGAAACGTATTGAGGTTTGTACAACAGTTTCTGTACCCTGCGTTTTTTGGTTGAACTCAAAAGAAGTGATGTGAACCACCTCCTGGGCGCCCACAACAGCTGTTTACAAAGTTTCGCGTATGATGAAGCGGCCACCACCAACACACCAGACAGCTGAGCTGGCGTCTGCAGCCACAGCCGCGGTCAGCGGCGCTCCACTAGCTCTCACTCAGCCTCCACTCCTTCGCAGGCGGCACGTGCGACCCGGCGCGTGCCCGCTTCACGCACGACCACATGACCACCGCGCGGTCCGGCCAGCCTGACCACGTGACCGCGTCCCGGGGCGCAGGCGCCTTCGGCGACCGGCCGCCGGCGGTCCGCCCTCCCCGGGGAGAACTCCCGAGCCCCACTGCCCGACGCCTCGCGCAGCTCATGCATATGCGCCAAGCAGAAACGCGCCCGGCGGCGACGGCTTTGATGAAGACGGCCGGGCGGCCGGCGGCCGGCGGCGGAAAGCGAAAGTCGGGCCGACGCGGCAGTCATCAGCGTTAATCGCGGTGCTCCAGTGATGGACAGCCGGGCGGTGCGGCGCCAGCAGAGGGCTGATCGCGCCGGACGGCGACACAGGATCATTTGGCGGGCCGGGTTGGAAATGATTGACTCCATGGCGTGGGCCGAGCTTTGTGCCCGCCCTTTCAACAAGTAAATTTGTATCGCGTCATGTCAGAGTGTGTCATTCGTAGTTTCTCGCTGGTTTCAATACGGTTAGAAGCCCTATCAAAATCATGAAAATATGCCTCGCGACTACGACCTACCAAAGTGTCTCTTTGTTAAACACAGGCTTATAATTGTACCCCTATCCTTATATTTCCACACCGTGGGCTCGCTCATACTTAGAACGAAGTTGTGACCTGAACTTCCATGTATTTCGACCACGACCTGTCTACGTGTATCTCTTTGAATACCGGCTTAGAATTACCTGAACTTCCCATGTATTTCGTGAACATCGGGTACCAAATCGATCAGAGTGCCCACCAGTCGCGTCCTGTCCACCCTCCGTCCTCCACCCCAGACCTGACGCCAGCTACGTCCGGGTCACACACTGCGCCGGGCGGGTTCACACTGGGCCGCCGTCAGAGGCGGACAGGCGGACACAATTGGACATAACGAGCAGACGACGGTCTCCCACGCTTGTCCAGACACGGTTCAGGGAGCCGCTGGGACCGGCTCGAGGTGAAGAGGACAGATCACTGCTCACCTCAAACGGTGGCGGGCGCCGCCTGGCTCTGTCACACGGAATCTCTGCCGGCAGCGCGATCCCAGCGATAAACCCTTTTACGGTGGCTAGGAATTTGTATGCCGAGTGACTTGCGATATCAGCGGCACAATAGCGATTCAGGAGCAGCATCCTCATGAACGCGAAGCTTAGCTTTCCGCGGTCGCATGCAGCAGAAAGACGGCTGTCTTGAGGGAAAAGGCTGAGCGTCCTTGCCGTGCTATTGCTGTGTCCTTCATCCATCAGGTGACCGTCAAGTACGGTGTATCAATGAGTTTTTCAACGCTGTTTAGGTCTTCTGTAGTTCACTGATGCACAGTTAAGTGAAATATTGGAACGGTTGGAACTTTGGATGGAACTTTGATTTTGTGGGTAAAATCGTGTGACGGAATAGCGCCAGTTATATCCGTTCAGGAGTTCACAAAGTGTTTGTCAGGAGTGTTTGCCGCAACAACTGTCACTCCTCTGATATGGGTACACTCGCATCCAAGGCCCTCATGTTAAAGACGTATCATGGCAGCCGGCCGTGTCTTTTGGTGGGTTGTAGATACCCTCAACAGGCAAATTACTTCAAGCATATGATAAATGTCGGTCAATCGTCTAATAAAGCGCAACGGTGGCCACGGATGTGGCAACACCAAGCTGTAACAATCTGTTCATTGTGGCTGCAACATAGAGCCGGAAGCCTTGCGTTGCAACACGTGCGCCCTGCAGTCGAACCCGGTGCCATGGAGTCGTCCCATTACATTGACTAACTGGCCGCACATCTAGGATGCAAGAGCTCGGACCCTGCAAAGTTGCGGCGCACAGTGGGAGAAATCCTGGCGCGCTCTGGTGTGTGATTTCACCATCAAACGTCGTCCGCCATGCGAGGGAAGGTTTAAGCTCGATTTAACTCGCTAATGGTCTTCTGAGCTCGATGATGATACTCCACAATACGTTCCTCTTAGGCTACGAACTCGTGAGATCACGAGATATGATCAGGTTTTAGCCAGGAACTTAACACGATTATCCAGCCTTATTATTAACATGATCATTTTGAAAACCGCGAAACATTCCATGCAATGACATTTCAGGCTGACTGCAAGTTGCACGTCCTCTTAATGCTGCCACTTTGCTCTTAAAGCTTTCCTGGTGGGTTCATAGCCGGAAGTGGTCGTAAGCGCTTCTTACCTAACCGCTTGTTCGTAAGCTCTGTTATAACTCAATTGCACAACCTGCGTTTTCTGTTCCATGTCCTAAACGCTTCCTTGCATGGCACTGTTTTTGCTAAACGAAACCACTTTTCGCTCGAAGGCGCTCAGACAAGGTGTGTGAAGCCATTTTCGGGAAGCGCACGAGCTGTTGCTTCACCCTTTTCATAAAAAAACGCCGCCGAAATACTGTCCGTCTGCGCCGGAGAACAATGCCCGGCTGTAATGGGCCCCTATTGGCGGGAGCTGCCGCTGCCTCAGCTCACTCGTGATGCCCTCCGGCGGTCTAGAAACCCGGCCTCGGCGTCAGCGGCGGGTGAAACCCCTTCTCCCGGGAGGAGCTCAGTGCTGACCCTGCGTTTGGGCGCAGTCCGCAGTGACGCATTTTCGGTGTGTGCCATCTACATCTACAATAATCGGTATCGGGGGCAACAAATGCGGATACAACGGCGTAATCACTACAGACCACCAAGCACATGGTCTTTCGCTTACTTTGAAGCCATCATTTTAATTTCGAGTATCTGATGTAACATGACTGGTTAGAAAGAACCCGTTAACCAGCCATATGAAACAATGGGACGGAAGAAAAGAAAGGTCTCCGAGTCATGGTCCATGAAATTCATAGCCGACGACGCAGAAACATAACGAAAGGGACAATCGTATGACTCGGCGATCCCGTCCCAACAAACAGCTTGCCGACACAAACGAAAGGACATACTGAATTACACAGACGGACAAACGCACGAGCAATACCTCTGAATCTTCTTTTGAATTCAGTCTGGAGAGAGCCTAACAAGTATCCCGGGGAACAGGGAGGGACCAGGTCCTTGAGGATGGAGGTCTCTGCGTGTTCCTGGTTGCCCGGGCACCGCACAGTTGAACTTCCGCCTCCAAATAATGCTCGACTGGTCAAAATTTCACGAAATTGTACCTTCATAATGCACGTGGAGAAGATAATACTACTAGAAAGATCAGGCAAGAGTACCATGTAAAAAATGCTGGACAATTTTGATGTTTTTGGTAGCATTATAGAATATGATGTAAAAACCCTGTTTAACACCCATGTCTGAGAAATTCCACCCCTGGGCCTCCTTCAACAAGCCAAGGAAGATAAGGCATCTGTGACTGATCCAAAACAGATGAGTCCCCTGTGACCGATCCAACAGAGATGAGACCCACTGTGACCGATCCAACAGAGATGAGACCCACTGTGACCGACCCAACAGATATGAGGCCACCTGTGACCGACCCAACAGAGATGAAGTCACTTATGATCAACCCAACAGAGATGAGGCCCTCTGTGATCAATCCGCAGAGATCAGATCCCCTGTGACCGACCCAACAGAGATGAGACCTTCTGTAGCCAACCCAACAGAGATGAGACCCTCTGTGGTCGAACAAACAGAGATGAGACGAAGGTGGCCGTCAGCACCGGCCAAGATGGAGCTGTTTTCACTTTTGTTCGGGGCGGCACGGGCGGGGTCAGAGGTCAGGAGAGAACCTCGTCTCGGACGGCACACCGAGGTCAGCCAGGTCAGAGCACCCTCCTGTCGGCTGCCAACTGCCCCCCCCCCCCGACCTGCTGCCAACTGCATCGGCCACATGTCAAGGGGAGCGGCGGGGGCTGGACTGGATGATGAGCGACTGTGGAGGATTGTGCCGACAGTCTGGTCATCGTTAAGAGCTTCCCTTCCCTTTAGGTCGCTCTCGGGAAATGTCGGCTGAAGGCTCCGAGAAAACGTTCTTGTTTGCGTGTGTCCTCCATATTCTGGTTTCGGAAATTTCACATCCACCTTCAAACAGACATCTCTGACGTCCAGACAGGTCGGACCACTAACGAAAATTAACAGAACAAAAGAAAGTGATTCACGTACGCTTGAATCGCATTGCAGAGTGCAAGCGGCAAGAGTAATTATCACGCCAAACGAGTCGTAATTTGAATTTGCCATAGACTATGCTGAAGGCGTAGAGATGCACATTACGGCGTCCGTTGCTTTGAACGAAGCTGTTCGTTATTATCGTTCCAAGCACGCCGGAAGTCCAACGCCATAAAGTGAACACCTTTATGTTCTTGAATATCTTTTCGTAAGATTCCTGGTTAACTTCTCGTTTCCCGCGGCGGCGTCAATCATGAAACGACCTCTGTTTGTAATGCCTGTCCTCCCCAATTAGGAAGACCATTTGCCCGTCATTAGACGTGGGAACACCTGTCATTTAAATATTTGAGGTTTTCCCATGACTGTTGCCGAGTCTGTGGGCGGACTCTTCAGACCGGCGCGGAGACGACTGATTTGTGGCGCATAACGCTCACCTGCAGCAGTTCTCAGTAAACTAGCCTGCACGGTCGACTCAAACAATGCTCATTAGATGTAAAGCTGGCTTGGGGAAAGCCCTCTGGCTACAGCATATTTCACCAGACATTGTGCGGGTCGTGAGTTCCAGTTATCCTAAAGAGTCTTTGTACATTATAAAGCCTAGCATTGGTAAGGTTATGAAATGAGTGGTGTGCAGGACATCGCGACACGTGCATTCCAAAACAACCTGAAAGCCATCTCAAGCGACAACCACCAACGATAGACCAAAGGACAAAAAATTCACGACTCACCCCGTAACCTTTTGCAGAACCTGCTCATTCTCTGGCCTGCCGCCGCATCCCTCACCGGTCCCTCCTTGCTGCCTGGGTCTCATCCCTACTGACAAAATTATTTATCTCCCTGCTGATCCCTTCATCTCCCCGCGGACTCCTTCATCTCCTCGGAACTCTCTCTCCCCAGCACGGCTCCCTCTCATCCCCAGCCGGCGTTTTCGTCGAGGAGTAAAGACACTGATCATCTCTGCCCTGCGGCGATTATGCAGACGAGCGGACCGACCATCGCCTCGAATCCGGCGCCGGCCGGTCGGGAAAGCCAGGTCCGTCTGAGGCGTCCAGTTCGCCGACGGAACACACGGCCACGGCGGCTCCGACCAGGGACGTACCCAAGGGGCGGCGGGTGGGGTAAGGGATGAAAATTTAACGTTTGTGTACTTAACAAAGGTGGAAATAAATACCAAAATATATCCGGAGGTGGGAAATCCGAGGAGATTTCAGTTTTCAAGGGGTTTCGTTTGTCCTGGCACCAGCAGCGACGGAGCGTGCTCCGGGAAAGGTGCGGGAGCACCGGCTACTATTCGAGCCTTTTCTTTTCACGCAATTTCATGTTGTTGGTGTTAAATTTCTCCAGTTAAGGGGGATTTTGGCCACCAAGTGCCTCCTCTCCGGTGCCACCGCATGACCTCCTTTTTGTAGAAATCCTGACTAGGTCCCTGACTTCGAGCCGGGTACAGACTGTTCTGGCGCCGATTTCGACTCTCGAACAGAACGCGTCGTCTTCCTGGACACCTCCTACTGGGCCAAGCGACCCGACCTGTACATGCCCATTGTGTGATGAAGCGCTGCCAATGAAGCGCCAGGAACGTGACGTCGCAACTTTGCTCTATCACGCAGCAGAGCGCTTATGTGCTGACTCCGTACCGCTCTGGATGCCCGCAGCTATTCGTACTGAAGTACATGTGGGATGGACGGAGCCAAGCAGCTGAAGTGATGGTGAAAAGTTATGGAGAGCAACGCGGTAGCCTTTACTCCTACGGGGACGGCCAAGTACATCCACCCAGATAAGCTCATTACCGTCCAGTCTTTGAAACACGGTTGCTCTGATATAGCTCACACTTGCAGAGAAATGAGGAAGAGTGTTTGTATGTAAAGCGATACAGCTCAATGAAACTTGCAGCCCAGACTGAGAGATATATACTCTTTAAGCTACGTAAAATTCCCAAGAAGATGCCTGTTGCATGGTGGTGGAAACCACAATGCGTATTTTGTACAAGCAAGTGGAACGAAATTCGGCCTGACCAAAAGTAATCGTCAGTATCTTTATATTCGGTAGAGATATTTTGAAATATATATACATAGACATATGTATATATATATATATATAAACCACAATATTCGACCGATGCCGATCACGCAAAGATATTGGCCTAAAAATGTGCTCAGTCTTCACATATTTATAGAGCAGTGACAAAGTAACGTTGTAAAACAGTCAAATGAGATCCTAGCATGATCAGTTCATTATAAGTTTGCATTTCTGCTCCGAATGTTATGGTGGTCTAAAAAGGGCGGGAATGGTTGCAAATTACACGTAACAGTATAATCGCAATAACGTACAACTATGGATGGATGTCGTGATTGGTGAAGACTGAAATGCAGCATGATTAACTGATTACGAATGATGAAGCACGGTTCGTGATGGTGTACAAATGGGCGAGGGTGAGTCGTGCATAATATAACGCAGCGCAACTTTGAGCCTCATAAATAGTAATGTTCCATTTCACTTGGCATATTCTGGATGATGTCTACGCCTGCTAACTGCCGTGAACAAAACAAACTGTACCAGCCATCAAAAACGAAGCCTTTACGGTGTATACGGAGAGTTTGGACTATATCCCCCATAAACTGGACTATGTTTCCAGTGAAATAGACTGGTCTTCGTTACGTATCCAAGAATAATTTTTGAAAACCTCTACTCCCAAGCAATGGCTAAGTCGCGTTTAGACCTTGCCTCATCCCAGTCTATACAAAATAACGCCAATTAAGTTTTCAGTTTTACCTCTCACACTATAATCCCATGACAAGTTTCTGTAACTGGGTAAAGAATTATTTCTCGTTGCCACAGATGCTGACCCAAAATTATTTCTCCAAGGAGAGGGTCACCATAAAGCCCCAAGGACCAACAGCCAATCTTACGGACCCAAATTAGTTTCATTATACTTTTGGTTTGGCAATCGGCGATGTTTTACCGGAGGAACATCATTTGTTTCGACTGTGGTCATCTCAAGAGCAGCGACGGCCCACGTATGGCCTCCGTGACCAGCGAAGTGGAACGATGAAACTGGATCAAGACGACGGCCCTCGCGGCGCACCAAACCGCATCCCTGTGACCGTCCAAAGGGCAAATGTATTTTCTCGTCTCAGTACACTGTGTTTGTACGTTGATAAACGTAATGAGCCTTTTCAGCTTTCTGCAGCTTTAATTTACACGCAGCCACGTCACAAAACATCTGCACGCATGTAAAGTTCAATATTTATATTGATTCCCAGGACGTCTGGGACGTGTTCATATTTGCCGTTGATTCAGCCGTAAAGCTGTCTAAAACAAAACTTAGAAACGCGACCCAGACTTAACGTGTAGGAGCTTTGCAAAGCTATTACCACTGAGATAAAGCGTTTATTTCGACTGCCACACGCGGCACAGCCAGGCTGTGCTGTGACGCGCGCTCCGGCGAACTGCCGGTGTCCACGTCCGCCTCCTGCCTTTCCAATACAGGACTCGGGAGCCGGCAGAGCACTGCAATCGCTGACTGCCTGGCCTCTCGCAGCCGCAACACGCAGCACGCAGGCCGGCAGCGCCATCGTCATGGTTGCGCCGATAGCGGCTCCCGCGCCCTTTCCTACACTTGCCGGGATGGCAACGTCCGCTCGTCTGACGTTTAGGCGCTGCCGGGCTCCGGTTCTGGTTACAGTTGAGGAGGCGAGGGACTCCGATACCCACGCGAAAAAGACGCTGATGGTGACCCTATCTGCAGGTGCTCCTGAAATGCTGGGAGGAATGTGTTTGATATTAAAGGGAATGGTGTTTTACCCATGCCTTTCCTTATGTCGTCAACGGAGCTTGCATGGGGTTATTTCAATGACGCCGTAATTCCATCGTGTTGCGGCATTTGATCACGACTGTTTCCTCTCTGAGATGTTTTATCAGCTTTGCAGGCGTCTGAACAGGGCCAAAGAGGCATGGGCGTAAAAGCAAGACGACCAGAGCAACATGGTTCCTTTTTTGGGTTGGCTATTCCAGCATTGCTAGCCGACACCTCTCGTTGCATGGGAAGAATTTCCCTGATCTCAACTGGTGAACCCCTCCTTCCAATGCTTCTACGCATGGATAGGGAATAGGCATAAGGCATCCAACATGCTCTCGATTTTGTGTTCTCATTTTAAACACTTGACTTTGACTACATGGTAAAGACGGCCTCGAAACCCGTCCTTGGCTCACGCTACATTTGATACCGCTACACATCCACTTAGCATCGCTCTTCAAACTCGCGATAACGATGTATTCCTTTATCTGCAAGTAAATTCTTAACTGCATTTGCGGAGTTGGCAGCAGCTCCTGCGGACGGCGCCGCGTCGGCGGTCGCGGCGCCGCGCCGCCGCCGCCGAAAGTGAAACTGTCTGCGTGGGCTCAAACGAGGCCACAAAGATTAGCCGGGTCGTCTCCTTTGCTGCCCGCAACCTGGCCGCCATAAACGCTGTCGCCTATCGCCCCCAATCACTCTCGGCGCCTGGAGAAAATGCCTAATGATAGGCTCACGTTTGTCTAAATCGTTCGATAAACGCAGCGCGTGACGCCGGAAGCCACCGCACCGCCCGCCGCCGCCGCGCCACCACCGCCGCACCGCCGCCGCCGCCGCCGCCGCCGCCGCCGCGCCATCCTTTACAAGCTCGTTAATTTGGACAGAGGGGTCCGTTTGATAACCGCCGGCCACGCTCAATTGATTAAGCCAGGCGTTTCTGGCGGTGATGGACGGTCCGACGGGCTGGAGAACGTCGCCTGAGGCGCTTCGCCTTGTCTCGCAGCGCTGTTCAGAAGCAGGTGCCCGCTACGGTTCGGCAAAGCGCCGCGCTTGCGACGTGGACCGGCCCCTCGAGGGTAAACAACGCGGATCTGTGGATCTAAACAATGGGCAGCCGAGAGTGATAGGATGGCGCGACGTTGCGAAAGTGGCCGCTTTGAGGTCACACGCAGGAGGAGAAAAGTCTGAATGACCCTGTCGTGGGTGTCGGTGGTTCCGCACCTGCTCTGTCATGACCAGTTTTCCGCCACTGGGGTCGTGACAGAGGCGCCCTGATAATTGTTTCATCGCACGAGTGTGACCTGCGGTGCCGAAAACTTTCAGACATTTCAAGGTACTGCTTTCGGCCATGACGCTTCGTCGCGAAGGCTTATTGCTCGGCTCTAAAACCCTTTCATCGAGACTCCACTGAGGGCCCTCCGTCCCGTGTGCAGTGTTCACACGTGCGAGCTTTCTTGCCCTTCGCTATGTGCGTCGAGATTTACGTTGTGACTTGTGCGTCACGATTGTGAACAGCGATTCCACCTCGTCCAGACTTTTCAGTGGTGCAACCGCGCCGTTCCGCCGTGCAACACCACTCAGCCGCAATCGCATCTGGCTGGCTGAGACTCAGAATCGCCGCCGCTGCAACCACGCAGCGTGCCCGTCGTCATGGCAACGGCCTGATGTCCGGCGTGATTGGCGGCGCCGCGCTGCTCACAGTTGCTGGCGCAGCGCACGAGTCGTGTGGAAACAGAGGTGACTGGCTGCTGGCCTGAGAGGCCCCTGTTCTCCCATCACGAGCCTGCTGACCTGATGGCCGCCGGCTAGTTGCAAAACGTCTAGGAGCCGCGGTGTGGACACTCGGAACAGGGGCACTGGCCAGGAGGGGGGGGGGAGAGGAGGGGCGCAATGTGGAGACTGGCGTAGACTGCCTAAGCGGGGTTATTGGCCAGATGATGAACAGATGTAGGGTTGCGAGAGCTTGGTGTGGACTCCTCGAGTGGGGGTGCTGGTAAGAGGAGGTGGGATGCAAAGGCGCGAGAGACTGGTGTAGATTCTTCGGGGGCTTTTGCTGGTCAGATGGTGGCAAGGACCGGGTGCGAAATCTGCAAAAGTTTCGCTTGGAAAGAGAAAGAAAAAAGTGGGAAATGGCGGAGAGCTACGAAATGGGCTTGTGAAAATGCACATTAATATAAGCTAACCCACGGCTTGTAGAATGGCAGGCAATTCACCAGACGGTGACTAAAAGCCATCCATGTAACCAGTACTTTAGACGGACACGCGGGGTTCTTTTTGAAGCCTCTTTACGATATCATCGCCAGTCTTCAGATACGGAATCCTTTGAATAGATTCAGTGAAGGGGCAAGTAAAGTACGTTTGGTCGAAAAGAAGAGGGCCTTGGCAGCAAGGTCATCAGTACTAAAATAACTGCGCCGAAATTTAAGAGACCTGAGCGAGAACTCTCAGGTTCTCCGATGGGGCAATAATATTTAGTTGTTACCCAAAATGCTCATTATTTTACCATTTTATCATTTTACCATTGGCGCATGGAATATGGACCATGGAGAAACACAGATGCATGAGCTCAGTTCCACCCAGTCCATTTCTCACCTACAAGCATTATGGATGACCATCACATGCGTAACAAGCGGGCATCCTCTGCACGCTTGACCACTCTTGCCAACACAGAGAGAGCTGGAATCAGTCGGTCAAAATCACCGGCCGTGTGTTTTGGCGCGCTCCACGCGTCGCTGCCCGGTACTCCGTGATACGTCCCGGTCTGCTGCGTTTATGAACCGTCACGCAGCCGCGTCAGGCCGTGAAGCATTGCTGGAAATCCGGCATGTTGCAATGAACGGGTACCACGTTTGGCAGAGTTTTCGCCGGTTCTGGCGTCAGTTTAATCAAACGAGATTTCTGCCAGCGGACACTCGTGCTTCTTCAATTTAAAGATTAACGCAGAGACGAAGCTCATTGTCGTGAACCAGAGTTGTAAATTCCACACCACAGTAAACTCCCCATACTGCATCCACCTCTACAGAGTGATGCATCCCGTCCTACGCGGCATACCAGTACAGTACTCTCGAACCCAAGCTGACTCCACCCCGACTTTACTGGCCACATCGGAACAAAGGTCGACGGCCTGATGGCTCCAACCATTGCGTCACGCGCCTCAGTGCCGTCGCACTCTCAACCAACTATGCCCGGAAGAGCTCGGCTCCGGCGAGGCCGACAACGGCAGCGGTGCGCAAGTGGTCGCGAGCGACGCGGTTTGCTCCGAGCCGCGGAGCCTTTTCCGACGGCCTATTGTTTGCTGTGCCCGAGCGTTGTAATACCCGGCTAGTGGTTGTCTTTGTGTGTGGAAGACGCAGATGGTGACTAGCTGTGTGTTCGGTCATGAACATTATCTGCCGCTGTTCCTCGGGGCGTGAGACATGATGAGGTGATGGAGGGCGACACAGTGCGTTTAGAGCATCGCTGCTTTTGGGTTAGGTCATTATGGCCATTGCAGGGCGAAGGTGAGGAGGCTAGGGACATGTTCTTGATAGATTTACTATTCCTATGGATATGAGTACCTTGATGTACTCGTGTAGTCGCAAATGCCGTTTGCAAATTAACGGACTCAGTCATACATTTTACGAAAATCAAAGTGATTAAATAAAACCCCTACAGGTCTCAAACTGACAATGTTTTGCCAGAATGTTCTTTACGCACACTTTATTGAAAATCGTGAAATATTATGGTCGACTGTAGCCATCTGCAGCCAGCTGAGACTCTCGAGTTCGCGGCGGGAAACCCCACGCCTCGCCGTCGTTCTGGGGCGGAGGGCAGCCATCTCGACTGCAGCCATCGGCCACCGTCTGCCTCTCGGCTGCCTTTGTGTCTGCCCGTCTCAGTTTCACCGGACGACAATGGAGTCGGCCCGCCAGCGGAGGAGCCAGCGTAACGGCGGGCTGACAATGCTGCCGATCTGTGGCGAAGGCAGGGTTTGTGACGTCATCGACGCAAGAGTGCCGATGTTTTGTTGTCCACGTGGCCATGTTGATGTTATCTGATTAACGTTTAGTTTCTGGGATGATGCTGGCGACGTTTTTCACGCCCTGGAAGGTGTTAAGATTTAGAAAATGAACAGGCCAGTAACTGATCTGAAAAACTGTACCAGCAGATCTGCAACGACAACAGGTCCGGAAAATTGTTCTGAGAAAGCTTTTAAGAAGTCATTGGGATTTCAGTAAAATGAATTCCCATACAGCGAACGCACCTTTCAAAAAGCTCACCCAGATTTCCACAAACGGCGGACTAATTACGAGAACCGATTTGTTTTTGCGCTCAATGCGTCTCCACACCGTTCAATTTAACACACATCAATCATTGCGCTGAAACAGAGCGGTCTAAATGCGGCGCAATCGTTCGGCATTCTCGGCGGCGGCCGCTGCTTTAGAACACTTTGCCTCGTGGTGTTCGATCAATGAACGGGACGAATCGCGATTGGCGCCGGACTGCTGCTAATGGCGGGACGCTGTGGTGCGCCAGGGGCGCCGGGACAGGCGGGAGAGTGGGCTGACCTGGAGGCCCGAGAGTCAGGCTGCCTTGTCTTTCTCATGGTAATCGCGGGCATTGTGCGGCGCGGTCGTCATAAAGCATCCTGTCAAACAAATTGGGTTGGCCAGTGGAAGCCAGCAAAGTTGCGATTCGAAGTGGAAGCCAAGAGATACTTCGTGTAAACTGTGCTCTCTTCGTCGTGGTTTTGAATTGCTTGGGTTTCGTCTGATGGTCTGTGCACTACTCTGTCTAATTAATCGAATGCGCTTATGCTAAAGTCGAACCGCACGACAACGATATTGTAGTGTTTTAATTATGCACACCCCCATGCACTGACAGACTAAAGTAAGATGGCGTGCACGAACGTAATGGGACATGAATGACTCCACATGCTTATCAGTTCTAGCTATAGTGATCATTACATTTCTTATTGCTGGCATTAGCGTAGCTCAAGTAACTGTACCCCTGGACAGCTGAAACTCCTCTTACTCCGATGGCCCGATGATTGTCGGTTCTGAGATCTTTCGTAAGAAGCGCTCTAGTGAGCATATCTACATATCAGCACTTGCTGATCGCGACCGGGGAGCGTTCAGAGTAACGATGGCCTCAACGTCTCGCATCGGGCCAGGAGCCACACGGAGGGAGAGCGGTATCTGCAGGGGTGGGGCGTCAGGGGGGTAGTGACCCAATCTCTGACGCGAGCTCGGACGCGTAACATCGAGTGGTCACGGACGCACCATTCAGCGCTCAGACAATAGCGACTGACCCAACACCCGGGCAGCGCAACACCCCTCGGGCTAAAAGGTCATCAGAGTGATATGGGGCCTCGAATGAGCCTCTTTCAGATGCCGGGGCGGCAGGATTTTTGAAAGGGGAGACCGATTATTTCACTTAAGGGTGAAGGTTGAACTTATTTCACGTTTCAACAAAAGTGGCTGCTAGTCCAGATAGCGAAATAGCTGGTATGATTGGCGAATGTTGTTATGTGAATATACAATGGGTTTTTTATGTTACTTGTTACAAAAGCATTACAAAGCCATCATCAATGACGACTAGAGGCCTAGTGTGATGTAATTCATGTTGCATGGGTTTTATATTTTAAGGTTCGATGAAACAGGACTCATTGCATTCAAATCGAAGCCGAAGCTAAAACTGTTTTTTTTTCTGGCGTTGGAAGTACAAAGGAAACTGTTTTGTTCTCCTTCGTCATATTGACTGTTTTTTTTTGTGGTTTAGAAATGCGAGTAAAGATACGTCCTCTCAAACCTCTAAACGACCTTCGCATGCTGAATGCGATTACACAAAAAAAAAATCATTTAGGCAGAATTGAACCACCACTGATTCCCCGTAAACTGTGCTTTAGCAAGCTGCGAGCCGTGCCATTAGCCGGGTGTTGACCTGCCGGTCAGCGGCCGCCCTGACGTCTGTCTGTTTAGGTACTGGGTACTGGGTACTGGGTACTTACCGTGAGTAGCCTCATGACGCTCGCTCTCGGCGCGCGCGCCTCTCTGTGCCGCACGTGCGCCACTGGCCGCCACCAGCGCACCACAGGCCGGTGGCCGGGCTGGCGCAGTCACTTATAGACACTTTCACTGGCGGAGTATCTGCCTCCCCGGGCCACAGTTGCAAGGTCGGGGTGACCGGTCAGACTAGGGGTCAGATGTGAGGTCAAGCGTGATGTCAGATGTGAGGTCGGCTGTGTGGTCAGATACGGGGTGAGATGTGAAATCAGATACTGGACCAGCTGCAGAACAGGGTTTGAGCAAAGTGTCAGATCAGGTGTGAGTTCATATGCGAGACCCTCTGCTTCTTGATACAGATGTGGTGAGATAAGAGCCAAAATAACAAAAAGGGGTCAGGTGACACCGTATGCAGATGATTCAGATATGAAGGTAGATATGATATATTTGGGACCAGACAGGGACAACACATTCTAGGATGGGTTCAATAAGAACAGCTGTAAAGTGAGAAGTAAAATCCATAGTTTGGTTGCCTTGAACGAACAGAGGGAATGTCAGGAAGGGATAAGGGAGGGGTTATAGCTCAAAAAAGTGTGAGAACAGCAGCAGTCCCACATACATTAGAACAAATGGTTAGATATCGAACATCATGTCTGTCATCACGTTCACTTGTGAAATATTAAGGTTATATATATATATATATATATATATATATATATGTATGTATATAATCTCATGTCCTTTGGTGATCGAACTTGACAGGCTGGCCGGGGCGGGGTTCAATGTGACCGTGGCTGGCCACTAAATGACCATTCGACAGCACTGGAGATCAGACTCTAATATGTCACATTCAGCTGATAGGTGACTGCGGCCATCCACGAACGGGAATGCGGTAGTGATTTGCATGGGCCAGTGTAGTGAAAAGAGAACGGGATTAAAACCTGGGGAAAGGAGGACGAGAGAATGAGCAGAGAGAGAGAGGGTGGGACCCGAGAGAAGAGGTACAATCGAAATACACTGAACGTTTTTCTACGCCGTTAAGTTTCATGGGTGGCCGAAAGTCACGCGTTCCTTCCGACAGTACCTTCTGAAAAGAAAATACATGTGCAAAACCGACAATCCAGGCTACGATTGCGCTCTCTCTCTCTTTACCGTTTCAGCAAACAATCATTCTAGCAATGCTTTGGCAGCGGAGCCCAGGGATGCAGCACTCCCCTGATGAGTTACTAAAGTGCGCTGTGAGATGTCAGATGGGATATGAAGGTCTTATGCATCGGACGCCGTATGCCGCAGGGCCACCCATGTCGTATTTTCTCATACTGCTCCACGGATGTTAAAAATGCATACGAACTTCGCCTCTACGGCGTCCACCCACGACGGACATTGTAAGGCAAATCATCCGTGACGCATGGGCCGCATTTACGGCTGCATTAAGGCCACCATTTATACGCACATGGTTCCGGTTAGCATTTGAACGATCTGTCATTAACACGGAGTGGGCCTTTCCTGTTTGAGTCACGTGGTACCGGAGACTACATGGTACTCGTGGCACGTTACGCAATGCAGTCTCCAAAACTGCAACGCTGCATAGTTCGTAACACGGCCCGAGCTTCGACGCGACGTTGGACCCGGAGAGCTGAGTCGCAGCTTCTGGCCGGCCAGCGTTGTCTCACTGTTCGCCGTGCTTACGCTGGCGCTGGTGCAACCCAGCCCAGCCTGCGTATTGCTGGTCATTGGATTTCAGCGGCGGGGCGCCTTTCGAACGAAGGCGCTTACACAATTCTTTGCTGCGGGGAACATCAACTTGCTACCTGGCTGTTTTTTTCCAACCACGTTGTGGCCACAACAGGCGGAGGGCCATTGAAGAAAGGCGTGACGACGAGAAAATAGAAGCAAGGTGTGCAGACGCAGATCTCTTGGTGGACGATGACCACAGACTTTGGTAGTTGCATGTTCGTTGCATAATCCATTAGCTACCCAGAACTCATGGTATTAAAACGGAACTAGGATGAGTTAGCATTCCACGAGCAACAGCAAATATGATCCGATTTTTTGAATAATATTTAAAATTTTGGAATTTTAATAAAAAATTATATATATTTTTTAAATGATATGTTTGAATAAAAAGTTTGAAGCACGAAGAGTGCCAAGCCGCCAATATCATTATTTTGAGACATCATTTGTACAAACATAAAATATAGATACAGACGCACGGCTTGTCATGCAGCGGTATGGGGTCATATTCAGGACATATGCATTTTTTATCGCTAATCAAACTTGCAGGATATCACGAACGGCAAGCATCTGTTATTTTGAACACCACAATACATTTCGACGACGTCGTGTGCAGAAATGGATGACAAATACCGGGATGTACGTGCAATCCACGACAGAGCTATGCCAGATGGATTAGCTGACGTTTATATGAGACGTAAATTTCAATAGATAAACATGGTACTTCCCCATCTGAGGTCTGGCTTCAGAACCGTTAGTCACGTGCATGCATATAATTGGTCTTGTGAGTTCGAGAGGAATACAAATACCCCAAACACCTATCACCTCAATTCATTTTTTTTTTTATTTAGGTGCACTTCCGAGACGGGTGTCATAACCCAAAATACCGCCGAACCGATGACGCCAAGTTTCCGCTTTTCAGGTATATAAACACATACGCAACTTGGCAGCTGCGGGATACAGATCTCACGCAACCCTGGATTGCCCGCCGCGTGCCGACCAATTCATCGGCGGGGCGTCTGCGGACGTGGTCAAACAGGCGCTCTGTTGCGCAAAGCAGGAGCGGGGGGCTCGCGCGTCTCGGCTATGTCAACAATACTTTCGATCTCGGCAGGCAGAAAAGCCGGCTCTCGGCCTCTTGAGGCCGGTCGGTGTGCCGCCGGACCGCGCCGTCGCACCTCTCACCCTCACCACTTCCGGAGTGGGGCTCAGCGTCGCGAGTGCTTTTACGTCCCGGCTATTTCGGGGATCTTCCTCGGGATCTGGCAATGCCGAAAATAATCGTGGAGTTGTTTGGAAGGAATGTTTTATTCCCTTCGTCTTCTCCCTCCAACACATTCCTTTTCGTGTCCCAAATTTAGGACGTTTTTTGGCTTGCCGTTTCAAACTGCTACTTTGCTTTGGGAGAGTCAATAGTTTTTCTCCTCTCTAAGTCTCTCAGTACGGATCATTCATGGCGGCTATGACAGCCCACCTGCAGGTCTGCTCTGACCAGCACTGCCTCCGTCTCCCAGCCCGCTCCACAGCCCGCACAGCTGTCACAGCCCGGAGACGTGTCAGCTGTGCCACGCCGCTGACCGGTCTGCAATCCGCGCTGGCAGCAGTGCTCGTCCCGTGACCTCACGGGCTTTTTGCTCGACACCACGGACGAACCAGAAACTGCACACACGCTGCGCACCGCTGCAAATTAGTGCGCACCCGGCAATTTGCCGCTGCATCCCAACGACATTCGGCACGGAAACTTTATTGTTGCGCTGCCATGTTGCGCAATAGGGGGTCGTTGGTCACAGGCTGCTTGCTGCCTTTTTCCAGACTAGATGGGCATTCATAGCACATGTCCATTCCTGTAATGAAGGAACTGGTGATGGTAAATTACAGCAAAATGTAAAGATAAGACGGCGTGATGCTGTCCCTAGTATCTTCTCCAATATGTTTTGTGGTGCATCCCCTATTCAACATTATATGACATCCTGAGCCCCTTCCAATCTATGGATACGCATAAGCTGTTGTAATCCCTCTCCCTCTCTTCTCCCTAATTTTCTCCCACTTCTTCTCTCTATTCATCTCTCTCTCCCTCTTTTACACCTTTCTTACCCTCGTTTTCGCTCTTAGCTCTCTCTTTGGCGCGCGCTCGCTCTTTGTCATCGTTCTTTCAGACTTCATTTGCGACCTTTAAATATTGAAATAGTATTTATCGTTTGGCATGCATTGACACACCGACATATACACATTGCCATGTGTCTGTCTGCAACTCGAAAAAGGCATTTCGGCAAAAAATAAGCACAGTTTTTTATGACGTCAGTTCGACGTGAGCTTGGGTGACCGTAGTAATTGTTTTCAAAATCTGCATATATTTGATTTACCGTGGGGTACCAAAAACGTGACGACTGGTGGTTGCCGAGATGAACGGGAGGGAAGAGGTGGAGGCGGTGGACTCCCTGCGACCTCGCCAGGATTTGTGGAGTTAAAAAGCGTGCCGGGGAGAGAGCCCATCATTATTATTTTTCTTGTTGTACATCTCGTTTGAACTAATGGAACTATAGTGTCTTGATATGGTCCATCCTCCTCTCTGTTCCAACCAACGTATTCTGCTGTTAAAGCTTCAGTTTGGTTTGTTACCGTGTTTAATGCCCAGGAAGATTACAACTTTCATCGTTCGATCAATCTGTCGTCTTCGGCGGACGACAGCAGGCATGCTGCATCGATGTATACACATCATAGTGAGCGACACATCGCAGTGAGCGACTGCTGAACTCTCGCCAGGGACAACAATTTTTTGGTTCGTGAGTCTGTGTGACCAACATAAAAACACCGAAGGACATCTGGTGCAGGTCAGGTCCAATAGTGTATGTCAACCATGGTCATGTATTTATTCCTTGAAAACGATCTTAGTGACATTTTGTGAGAAGACGGTAGGGGCAGCGCTGGAGCCTTGAACGTGGATAAACCTATTAAAAAGTCCTCCGAAGTTCCTACGTCCTCATTAAAGTATCTTATTGTTTTCATCAGTTCTCCGCATACTATACATGACATACCGTCACCGACATTTCTAGTGTTTTGTGCGCCTTTTTCACAATACCTTGTCTTGGATTTTGGTAAAGTACCGTAATGCCAAGTTTACGTAAATGTCTCTTTTCCTAGATTTATCAGCAACTCATCGAATAGTGAAGCACAAAAAGCCACCCACCAGACACCACCATTAACCTTATTCCCGGAGGGCTAGATGGTATGGTCGATTCCCGGCAGGGGGGCCGATTTGGCCCCCCTGAGATCTCGAGAACTACACATCCGATTTCATCGCAACAAACGGCAATCGATTTGCGATGACGTGAACTACATTTTCATAAAAAGAAAGTTCCACAATTTTGAAAGGTGTGAAAAGAGGGGGGCAAAAATGTCTAAATCAGGGGTATTTTTGAACTTCTTATAACTCCGTTGTTTATGGACCGATTTCGATGAAACTGGCATAAATCGAGGGATTATGGATAGGACTTTTACCATTGGTGCACATATGAAATTGTCAGAAAATTCATGGGCGTTCACAGGGTTTCACAAAATAGGAGGGATTAGTTTTTCAACAAATAAATGAACAAAAAAAGCAGAAACACTTTTTTGGCTTCTGCTAGTCATGTTATGCTAAAGAAGTGCAAATCGTATTACAATGTTTGTATAATGTTAGCATAGGCGGTGCCAGGAACATGAAAAAGGAGGAACTTCATGGTCACACGTTCTTCAGATCAACTTGTGACCTTTGTCCTGAAATGACCTCGAGCGACCTTGGAGTCACTTGGAATGATCTCGTGTGCATTTAATATTATCTGTAGACGTTTTCAATCATTTGAATTTACTCTATTTAAAAAAAAAATCATTTTATGGCTATTGCGATATAGCATACTCGCACTGACATTCTTAGGTCATATCTCCGTGACCCGACCTGATATCAAACTGAAACGTGATGCACAAGTAGAGGGCACCATTCTACGTCAGATATATTCTGGGTTTGATATTTGAGAAAACAGCGCCGAAATTATTGCAATAAAACCAAATTTTGACTTTTGACCTTGACCTGACCTTGTAAAGAGACCTCAGATGAAGAAAGTTATATCTGCACATCGTCCAACTATTTACCTATACATCAATATAACGTTTTTAGTTCTATCTTAGAAACACTGTTTTTGGCAGACATTTTCCTTTTACCCTCAACATGGCGAGAAATGGCCTGAGGTGCCTCCCAAAAACGCCGCCTGGCTCCGCCCCTGAGCAAAATAGAATTTCATAATTTTGTCACGGCATGTAGAGAGAATAGCTTGGACAAGTCACCAAGTTCCGTGAAGCTGCGTAAAAAAGCCTGGAATTGGCAATCAAAAATCCCGAGGGGGGGCCGATTCAGCCCCCCTGACCGGGAATAGAGTTAACCGTCGCCCCTGGTCGGGCCTAAAAATTCTCTTCGCCACCCGGCACCCGGCCGGGTGGGGACGGATACTCTCCGTTCAAGATCTCAGGTTCTGAGCGCTGCACAGAAAAAAGTGCCAAATGCCATCAAAGGAAACTGATCAATGTGAGTCGAATGAGCACATTTGTAAAACCTGGGTCAATGCTGAAGTCATGAGAGGTCACGATAGGCCAAATTGAACTAGAGTGGAAACGAGATAAAAGAGGAAGTAGACGTGATCTACATTTTGGTTGAATACTAAGATGACATTTAGCATGTCGAGCATGTTCATACCACAAATGCCCCAATTAAGCAATGAGATAACGTCAAGCCAAGATCTGATTTCATGCATGTCTGTGGCGCTATTATGGTCTATCGTTCCTCGACTTATCCACAGGTTTAGTAACGAGTTGAATTGTAGATGATGCCCCTAGCATAGTAAAATACTTGATAAGCATTTGACACTGCCCTTAAGGTCAACGTAGGGCAAGTGAGGTCATCGGAGACTTATGATTTTTGATAACCTCTGATAATCTTATATAGGTCTATTTTGCTCTCGTTTTGTTTTCGTCTCCTATTTCGACCCTAGAAAACAATAAATTATTATGTCTAGGCAGACCATTTTTATTTTATGGGAATCGTGTGCTGCAATGCAACAGATATCCGTGTGGGTGGCCATGAACTAAGCCAACGTTACACATGTTCTGGTAATATGATGGCATCATATGCCACTAGCCGTGTCTTTGACCATATCTGAAAACGAGAATCCCACAAAAACTCGCTGAAAGTTAGGCCGAATCCCAAAAGTGTCCAAAGTGACCTGAATTCAGGCCATTAACCATCGATTTTCCGAGAAATCAGAAACATGCAAGTTGTTACACTTATTACATTTTGAAACCCCAGCAAGTTTAAATGGAAATACGTCCTACCCTAAAAAAAGCCACGAGGGTTTAAATTTTTCCGGACATTGACATATTTCACCTAATTTCGGTCAGTACCAACATCAGCTTGGCACCTGAACTTTGCAGGCGAGGACCAAAGTGGCTGGGAAAATGATTTGAAGATTTGGCGGTGCTGCGCGCCGCCATTTTTTTCGCTACGTTCTGAAAACTTAAAAGGGGCTGGTGGCTAGAGCGGCGGATTTCCCCCCCCCCCCTCCAGCCGAGAGAAGGTTAAACAAAAACCCACTGATCTGGCACATCCGCAAGCGAAACCAGTGACATCCTGACCTAATCAGTAATCCGACAGTTAATTTAATTGGGATGCGTTTCTTCGAAAGGGAGTGGTTTTGCCTCTGTGAAATCTGACCAAACCATCTACCACGTGACAGGCTTATCCCTCTGAAAATATCACTTGCTTACTATGTGTCAAGTCTGCATTGTCCAAGCCGTCGAAAATCACTGCAATTCATTCGTTTTACAAAATGTAACCTACGAGTTCCCGTAATACCTTCATATGCTGACATGCGTCATCTTGGCAAGGCGTGGCATGTTTTTCTAAATTACGGTGAACTAGACGTCTCGGAAACGCCCTGTTTTGAAGCTACGGGAGTCATGAGATATCTTGATTACAAATCAACTGGTCTTGCAACAATCCATGGCAAGAAAATGGCATCTCTGTGCACGATTTGCACGTGCACAGTTGTTGCAATGCCTTCGTCGCCAATGTATTGCGCTTAGGTCTGTTGTGGTGTATTGGCCCATCCAAGCGATGCCTTTGCTGCTGACTGGCACTTAGACTGCTGACCTTGTCGACACTTTGCTGCTCCGAGAGCAAAATAAAAATGGCTTATGCAAGGGGCAACCCGAACGACAATAGCATGAGCTGATGCCTTGTTTCTCTCAGAGATCTTGCTGTTAAGGGGCTATCTCGGAACATCCGGCTGAGAGAACGCTTACAGATAACAGGTCAGATAACAGCCGCGAGGGCATTCAGTGTAACTGGGTATCTCATTTAGTTTGGTCAAATGACCAACGTTTTCTTGCAAGTGTACGATGTTGCCGCTAAAGTCGCCGGAATTGTGCTCGTGTTTCAGAAAAATCTGAAAGTGGGCAGTTTTGCCCCATTTGCTGGCACACGAACATGGCATGAATAAAAAATGGCGTGCAATCAGTGACAGCGCAAGCAGTTGGCACAAATTGCAGCAACAATGATAAATTTGCGCTAAGTGCTACGGCTTGTACATCACGAAAAAGCAATTGTAGGGGCTTTTACATTTCATCCCAACCACCACATGCTTTGATTGGATAATTATGCATCATTATCTTTTTCGGTGCATTTTGGCGTGTCGTCACCATTACGTGGTCTTTTCGGCATCAGACTGTCACAAAGGCGTGATTAATGCAATTCGAGTATGACACGTACTGGCAAACATCAATAGTGTTGAGCCATGTCTCTTACCTGATAATCTTCTGGGACAAAGGGCTCGTAAAAAGAAATGTTTCTCTTGACCACAAAAAAAGGACTGAAGACACGATTGTTTATTTATCCATCACTTGACTTTCGCTTAGCATTCGAATATTACTTCATTACTGAATGGATCGCTTTTGTGACATAACCAAGCATGGATCAAGGTGGTAAGCAAAATTCATATTACGTCAGATGTATTGCAAACGTTTTGACAGCACGATGCCTCTATCACTGCATACTGCAGAGCAATCGGAAAAGTGGAAAGAAACACCAGAAACAGATACCTCTTTGAATTATGTCACGTAATCTGGATAAAACCATACGCCCTGTTTCGGAGTGTTGCGCCTCACGTTGTGTTTATTTTCAATTTCACGTCATATCATCTTAACCTGGTGGTTCGAATGTTAAACGATCTTAAAAATCTTGGCTTAATATATTTTGCATTTTATTCCATTTGATAGCCTGCTTTTCACACCCAAAATCCCCACAGTCCTATCATTTTTTTTCGCATCTCTCGATCAGTCAGAAAAATAACCTTTCGCGATCGTCACGTCATCAAGTTTGACTACATCCTGCCCGACACATGCTGTACCTTCAGACACTCCTACGGTTAGCGTCGCTGCCGATGACGCCCAAGTCATGAAACCACCTGTAGAATGAAACGTGTCTCTGGTTGCTATGTACGTGAAGTCCAAAATCCTTCTCGTCTGCTTGCCACTGACCTTAACCCGGCACCGCCTGGCGTTTTTGCGTACCTGCGACCGCCAAAAGGCACCCCATGATGTCCAGGATCTAATCGTCGGATCTGAACCGATCCGCCACCAGTTGATAGCCCTGAGTCTTGCGATTAAGAAAATATTACATTAGTCCTGGTCATATGACTGGTGATGTCACAGGTCACGTAAAACGCATAACACGGACTAAAAAAAAAACTGTCACCCGTTCATACACCATGTCATCGGCAATACTGGCCTTAGATAATACGACTGGGTATCAAAAAAAGGTCACGATCTGCTGCATCAAAAATGCTCCCTAATGCTAAAAATGTCCGGCCAAGGTCAACCTGGGTCAGGCGAAATGTTGGACATACTTTACCTGCAAAAGATCTTACTCGCAGCCGTTTTGAACCGCGTCGCAAAAAACGATTGAAATGCAACCTTCTGATGATCAGTTTTGAATTACCTGCATTTCATCCAGTCTAGCTCAGTCGAGATCAAGTCAGATCAAGCTGCATTCCTCTTCCCGTCAAAGAGCATTAATTATTCGCTGGGATTCTAAACTGTGTCAGGTGCAGGACTGAAATAACAATCGCGATAATCAAGTCTGCTCTGTCTGCTGTTTATCGGGTCAAGGCCAAGCCAGGTCAGGACAGATAGTCATTTTCCCTTTTTCTGACTAGGAACAAAAATTGCTCTTTGCTGCTACTGAATGGTTTTCCGCAGAAATATTTGTATTTCATTTCGCTTTTACATCTACCTATAACGTGACCTGACATGACTTTACGATGCACTTAATGAACCTTGTTAAGTGGCGCAGAGGTTGGCTTATATGGCTTGAACGATGGGAAAGGTCAGCGGCAACCACTCGTATCACCCGCAATGCAGATCATGTTCCTAGTGTCATCTTGTGACCTGGCTTGACATTTCATATTGACATGGCACTGTTTTATATCCTTTTAAGAACCGCGTCATTTGTAAGTCCAAATAATCCATGAATTTTACTTTCAAATATTACAAAAAAACGAAGCATGCTCGCGCCAACTCCCGAAGAAGCGAAAACATGCATGCAAGAGCTCATTCATAACGTCATATCTCCATGACTAGGTGAAAAAATGGTTTTGATGTGGGAATATGCAAAATTGGTTGATGGACAGATACTAAGTTTGGCTGGGCTGACTAACCGTTTAGAAGTTATTCACGAAAAACCGAGGGGATGCCCTATTTGGCACTCCCCATCCTCAGGCAATGCCGCGTTAAGTGTTCTCTTGACATAATTTGAATTATGCTTATCACCTTGATCTATATCTGTTATGGACAACATATCACCAAGCATCCTGCATGTTATGCACGAAAACCTGAGAAACGTTCTCTGGCCGATGCCCCACCACCAACAATTTCGTTATCGTTATTGACGGCAATTTCCTCTTGAAACCCGAATGGGCGAGCCATGCAAAATGGTACTTCCGATTAAAACCGTGTAAAAAGATGTTCGGAGCATACCTAGCAGTGAATCGTAAATCCTCAAAACACACAGCTTCACATGTTATCGCTATTGCATGAGCTCGCAGCTGCCCACGCACGACTAAACAGCTGGGTTACCAGTAACTTACCAGCATCATCAGCCGTTTGATCACACCGGCGATAGACCGGAGGCCTGCTCCGGTCTATTGCAGCACCGCGATGCTGCGTGAATGTCGAATGATTTCCCGGTGTGGTCGTGACCACGGTCAGGCCGGGCTTCGAGTCCGTCTGCACGCTGGATGGTCGACGCAGGCCGCCTGGCAGCCTTAGTCGCCTCGCACCGATCGCTGACCACGTGGAAGCGTCCGGGATCGCTGCGTTCCGCTGAGCAAAAACAGCGTCGTTTGGAGATGCAGGGTTTCCTCGGTAACTGGCAGTGACGCGATGTTTTTATCAAGCGCGCATGCAACTCTCTGGAAATTTCTGCCTGTCTCCCTTTTGAACGTGACGGAAAGGCTACCAGTTAGTCTGAACCGAACTCTTGTGTATGCTTTCATGACGTATCAGCAATCCATATGCATACCTTGTAGTCGAAAAACATTGGCCTGAATAGAGATGAGATGTATGGCGTCAAAACAGCGCTAGGAGCGAGGATTTGCAATGCTGCTAGTGTCACTGTTCAGTGGGGCGTGAAACACACCTAGTCTCCTTTCACTTATACTAGATACCACGGCACAGCGTGAAGTGGAATTATTACGATCCATTCCTTGCGGTCCAAACTTGATCACGGGTCACCGTATCCACAGTATGGCCAAATATACATTATAGAACAGAAGCTCAACTACTTATAGCGCAAACATGCATAACGCCTTTACAAGGCATAAATGAAACAAAATGCAATAAACGAAATTCGGTTAGAGGGTTCATTTTAATATTCGCGACGGCCATTTAGGAGGCAGCTATGGAGCCGCCGCGGCGAAGGCGATCTAGCTAAACGTCTGACGCCTGATGGGAATCGAGGCGATAAGCGCCTGTATGCACGAACGGGCGACAAAAACGCTCCGAATAGGATGACGTTCGCAGCATTCGTTGAAAGTCCTGATGTAGAAATAAGGACGCGCGATCTCACTCTTACCTCAACAGGATACCCCAAGTCTTCTTTTCCTCTAATCACTGGTCGAACGCTCAAGCATTATCCATATCAGTGAGAGCACTTTTTACGCGTGAAGTGGTAGCAGGAAGTCATGATAACTTCTCCCTTTTTTCGGGCATCGTGCAAGAACTATAAAAAAACAGAATGAAATGGGGAAGGAAGCGAGAGAGACACAGAAAGAGAGAGAGAGAGAGAGAGAGAGGGAGGGAGGGAGGGAGGGAGGGGGGGGGGGGGGAGGGGAGGGAAGGGAAAGGGAGAGGGAGAAAGAGAGATGATCTGGGCAGACGTACACCGTACGAAGCATATATAACGGTGACGTCACAGGTGGTTGTCTTAGCAGTAGAGTGTGAAGGCGCAGGCTTGCCTAACGTCTACTTTGTGCAAACACTATTGTTTGCTTTGATGGGTGCTTTCACAAGCATAAGTCGACTGTTTATACCACCAAGGCCCTGCGAGATGTGTTGAAGTGACACTCTTCCCAGTCCTCACGGAGGGGCCTCGTGACACAATGGGGATCATTCAGGACACCAAGGGACGGACGCCTGATCTATCCGCCTTGATTACGGCTGGGCACAATGCCCGGTAGTTCCGAGATGAAGACGTGATTCCGCGTCACGCCAGCAACCAGCCCTCTGACTCTCAGCTCGACAGCTCGGTCCATTGTCTGACGGCTCGTAACACGGGCTTCAGACAGGTCCATAGAGGGCTGAGGTCACGCGATCAGCTCCACCCGGGGGATTTTACCTCCACGACCGCTCCTTCTGAAAAAGTAGTCCGGATGGTACGAAGCAAACAGTCGCCTCCACGCCTCCCCGAGTGACGTGCGAACGGCGTGAGTCTAACGTGTCTGGCACGTGTTCCTAAAGTTAAGACGATGTCAGGTCCGTTAAGCTATACTGCGAGAACACCCACTTACGACATCGCCGTTATACGTCCCCTGAACATTGGTTTTCGGAGCGAGATTGCCATGGCGTGACTTGTGAAGCCGACACCGCTGTCCATTCCTGCTCAGAGTGGGGTCAGGACGGCGGGAGGGGTCAACATTCCTGGCCACTGCTCGGACCGTCGCGGGACGGCTGGACAGCCGCGGCACACAGGCGGCCGGCCCTGAGTTTTCACCCGGTTAGGCCGGTCTTGATAACGCCGAACATTGCGTACAAACTGACTGTCATCTGCATTGACGTCAGCTCCGGGCTCAGCTGTTCCTCCAGTCTGAAGGGTGTTGTGACGGAGACGCTTCATAAATCCAAGAACAAACACGAAGCTTGTTCAAAAGTAATGCCATTGCTCAACACATCGGTTCTCCCATATCTCACGGTAGATATGAACTGTGCAGCTAAATGATTACACCGACATGTTTTAGTCACTGCTGACTCCCGCCCCGGGAAGCAGCTGGTCCATTTCTTCAGGACCGTGTCAGTCGTCACGACCGACCGGAGAACGAGCGTCTGTCGAGAACCGAGCCCCGCCGACGGCCTGCTGTACAACACCAGACCAGCCGCCTGCCCGGCCGTGACCTTGACCGAGAAGCAGAGGCGAGTTTCCGTTGAGAGTTGTCTCCGTCGCCAGGGCAGACGACGTTTGTGGGCTATTATCACGCGTGTTCTCGGCTGGATTTCGCAACCGCGATTTCCTGCCGTTCAGGTCCTGAGCGGTATTGTGTTCATGATCGTCGGAGCTGGTCACCTTGGAGGCGGGGAGGAGCTGAGGCGGCACGGAAAAGAACTCGAATTGATGATCCGGTAGCCGTAGCCTGCTGGGAGACAAGACGATTGTTTTCAAATGGAGAGAAACGGTCCCAGCGTGTCATTTTGTTCCTACAGGATCAGTTGTATCCTGGGATGATGCGTCCTTGGTGTCAGTCATTTGACGTATCGGTGTTCCCAGGAGCCATCGATACGGCAATGCTATCCGTGGCGACCGCATCTCTGCTGAAAAGTTCGGTACTCAGCGCTAATCACGTGCCATTTCCACGCAAAGCTTTATCTCATGATATGTTACAAAAATTGTGTCGGGACTAAACACCTGATTTCGAATGCCATAACTCATTGGCCGATTTACAAATATGTCATTGTAACGGCTCGTTTGGTAGAATACATCACCGCAAACACTAACGAACTCGAGCAGGCATCGAGAGACGTACTTTTCCCAGAGACCGATCTGGGTGCTGCGCTCACTGCATTCCGGAGACATTGCACGGCGATATAATCAAATCGTGCTGCGTTCTGAGCGAAACCCGGCCGTCACGGCCTGCGGAGCCCCAGTGTCGAGTCCCGTCCCCCGTGCCTCTGACCATTGGAACCGACCGCCCACTTTCTGATAGCGGAGGGCAAGGGAAGAGATCATTTCGCAATGCCTCACGCGATCCACTGATGAAGGAGAAACTTCACTCTGTGTAGATCCGCCGCCCCCACCCCGACGGCGTTTAGATTATCTGCCAGGAGCATTTGCGGACAGTTTCCGGTACATTCTGAAGTGTGGAAACCATCAGTTGGCTAATATGCAATGACACGCGTAATGGCCTAATGAAACGAAACATTTACAACGGCTTTATGATGCCAAACAAGGGAAAAGCTTAAAACGTCGCGGTAAACAGCTTGTCACAGTCCATTTTAAATTGTGTTACATGGGTATTTTACAGTGAAACAATGCATTTAGATGCCACAAAAATGCAATGAGAAAAGCCACATTTGCCACGTCTTCGAAATTTGAACGCTAATCACGGAAAGTCCCTTCACTGCAAGGTACATTTTTACATCTATACAGGTCATACATAGGTTATGCATACGTCAAAATCTACATCATGATCAGTTTCCAAAAACAGTGCCTCGGATTCTGTCAGTCATTCCCTCCCGTAGCCGAACGCCGACGTCTCTAGGTCCCAGTTCGGCTGAACGTGTTCCGAATTTCACTTGAGTATTTCCAGTCCCTCTACAACTGAGCGGGCCCTACATATGTATATATATATACATATACATACATACATATACATACATACGATACAACCGTCCCCAGTCCGGCAGAGCGTGTCTTCAGTCACCAGTCCGACTGAGTGTGTCCAGTCTCCAGCGCAACTGGGCGTGCTCCCAGCCCCCAGTCCGAGTTCGGCGGGCTCCAGTCAGTCGTTCCCGACCGTCCTCGCACGACGGCGCCCGTGCTTGTGCATTCGGTGTTCGTGCAGCGTTTATCTGTGACGAGATCCGCCACGCTCGCAGGCCAGAGCAGCGGGTACTGGGGTGCGGATACCCTGCCCTCACCAGGCCGCGAGCCGTCCTACTGCCAGGCAGTCCTGAGGAGCGGAATGGGGGAGAGCAGTGCCCGGAGAACATGCGACGGAAGGCGGCGAGCGGCTTCACGAAATGGGCTGAGGAAATGGGCGGAATGGGGGAAGGATATTTACGAAGGATGTACAGGAAACGAACGCCTTGCGCAGAAGTCCTGGAGGGACCGTAGAAAAATTCGATGAAGTGAGGGAAGGATGAGGGCTGGATATGAAGATCAGCTTGCTGAAATGCAGAGAAACATTGTATGGAAGGTGGAAAGGGGCTAGAGAAATGTGGAGATGAGCCAGACTTAATATTAACGGACGAAACTGCTGGAAAATGATTGATTTGACGAGCGGAATGCGCAGATACGTTCATCGGAATGGATATGATTCACCCAGTGCGCTAGGTTAGAATTTGAGAGGGGATCGACGGCATGTTCAGAAAAGCGGCTGTAAATAGAAAGGAAATGTCATCAGTTCTTACAGATGAATTTTATTAAGATCTTCATTTACGTAAAGTCATTGTACAGCAACGAGAGTCATTCGTGGAAAGCCATGAAATGACCGCAAGAAACTATTTCCTTTTAACAGACGAAAAACATCCTTTCCATATCACTCTCCCATACTGCTTTTCATGCAATGGCAGACTGACCGACGAGGCTTGAAAGTGAAGCATTGCGACAGGTAGAAAGGACTCGTGCGGCACTTCACTATGTGTACAGGGCGGAGGATCTTCATGCAAATCCGCACGGGCTCGATAAAGCATTTAGGCAGAACCGCTGCAGCAGCCCGGCACGAAGCATGGCATCTGGAGGGCCATCTTTAGAGGTGATTGCATCACAGCGGGCATTCCCAGTTACTCACGACGCCCTCCAAACACGGAAGAGGCGCAAACCGGCTGCAAACCTGTCGGTGGCACCCACGCGCCGGATGACCCGACACTTTCTGTCTTGCCCGATCAAGCATTCTCTCCCTCAGGCGGGGCGTCGGCGCGAGATGTTAGCTTCCGTAATGTTAACAAATGTCGGAAACGGTGGACAGGACGCGTCCTGTCGACTCAGCGTTTTTCCGTCAGCCCATCACCAATCGGAGCAATAGCTGGCTACAGGACTGAATCGGCGGCGGAATCATGCTCAACAGCAGACCGGTGCGGAGCCGGCGAGGGAGTGAAGGGCGGATATTCGGAGGTCGCGCAGTTTGGAGACGTTCTCTTGCGCTCTTCGCTCGCCGCTGCTTGGACAGCGGGTTGGGCTGGCGGCCCGCTGGCTGTCCTGTCGACGTTTGCTGGACCTCAGTTACGAGGCGCACCTGGGGAGATGTTGGCGAATCTGCGAAACGCAGTGACATTGAGGTTTGTTTGTTCAGTATTGCCACAGAAGTTGTAACATCGTCTATTCGCGTTTGCGCAAGAGAGGGCCCAGCTAACTTTAACCGTGCCCAACCGGCACCCTGACGTGAGCGGCCGGAGCCCGGGGGGGATCGTTTGGACGGCCCTTTTCCGTCTCGCGAACGGAACTTTGGAGAAAAATTAGACTTAGAGTGGGAATCGGAAAGATCGCTATGAGCAGGTTCTAAAGCACTCAACATTTCTGGAAAACTTTGGGAAAAATGATGCAACTTTTTGGCCTATATATGTAACAAAATAGGAAGTTTTAATAAAAATTCTGGTTCCGGCCGCCAGTAAAGATAGAACAATTTTCGGCATGCCAATGGGAAGCTCACATAATGGACATAAGAGTGACATATAATTTATGGCATGCAGATAATGGCATATTGCATCAGGTTACCTGACATAACGCCATTTTTCATTTCAATGTATTTGCGTCTTTTATTTAAGGTCGTTGGCGACTTGTTATTCTTGTGTGCCTCCAAAACGGTAGAAATGTTTTGTGAACGATTTCTCTAAACGCCGACAGACTAGAACGTCAATGATCCGGCCTGAACTGGCCTGAACCTTTGACCTGACCTGACATTCAGCCGATTTGTTTTGCTTTATTTCCTGTTCCATCGAGGATCAACAGCAATGCAAACAAAAGGGCAAGGAGTACCTTCGGACCGACACTCTTTGGTTTCCACAGCCGTGATAAATAGGGTGCCAGATAGGGTCGATCAGATGACCTAACATGCCGTAGAATCATGACCTGATTTGAAACACGCTTGGGTTTATCCTTTTATGCATAGATCTGCCGCTGACTCGTGAAATAAACGAGAGAGATAAAGCTGTACATCTGGATATGAACTTCGCTTATATAACGATGACTTTTTCGTGTCCTCAGGCGATCTAGGGTCATTTCACAACATGGAAGCGTCTTGGCGAAATTTTAAACTTCAGAATCGACTTCATTACCTATTTTTGCCTCAGGGATCATCAAAATAGAATTTTAGACTCCTTTTTGTTAGTTCATCGTAAAGGTGACCTGACCTCACCTCATAACCCTTCATGTGGGTCAGCATAGCTGATTGCGCTTAGTAATTTTCGCGGTCCAGGAATACATTTCAGGCACCAGCAAACAAATGAAACGTTCAAAACCACTAGAAATAGGGAAATAGGTTGGAAATTGGGCTTGCCACATGTCATTGACCTCGATCTTGACAACATATTCGAGACAGCATAATTCTAAGGAATGTCATCGGCTAGTGCTCCTGAAAGTTTAGGTCAATCGATCGCACGTCGTGGTTCTTAGAAGCCTTTAAAAAGTTGGAGGTGGACGTCTTTTACGTGACCCAGATCAGTGAACTGACACGAAGGAAAGTTGAAAATTCTGCAGTGAAATAGCCTCGTATGGAAACTCAGTGCGTCACTCGGGTCAAAGTCCAGATCCCAGCTGTTTCATTTCTTATTCAATCCAAAACATAACGAAAGCACGAGCCCAGAACTTCACGTGGTAATGTGTGTTGCCGTCCTGTGTGCAGGAGATTTAACGTTTCGGTTATTATCACACCAGTTCCAACAATACTTTTACTTTTTCCTTTTTCACTCTGGAAAGTGGCGTGGCACGGCGCACCCGATTCGACCGACGTCGAGCAGGAGGCAGTGGCGGCAGCAAGGCCGCTTGCTGATCCACTTGCCCTGAGTGGCGCACGCCGTCTGTTTGATGGTCGACGACGTGTTCCTGGTCATAGAGATACCAAGACAGCTTTGCCCTGTGCTTTCTTGGCCAGTGCAACTGCACTGTTTCATAATTCTTGACGTCATTTATGTAACAAATGATCTCCCGTCCGTTCTCTGGTTTGGACAACCGGCACTTCGTTTGTCCAGCCTTGATAAGCTTGTAGGGCTGTTTCTCGAACAGCGGCCCTATTTTTGAGCGTCTGTTGAAGTGACGTATGAGGACCAGGTCACCCTTCTCGGGACGGCGATTTGCTGATGTCCTCCGCCTCTCAGTGTTGACATGAACTTTCCTCATTTCTTTCGCATGGAAATCGCTTCTTCTTTGCCTCTTCGACGTCTCGGTCCGTCATTGGTATCTTGGCTGGAAAACCGGCTTTCTAACCTGTTCTGACAAAGGCTCAGCATAAATCCGCCCCTCGGTGTCAGTCCGGTTTGAGACGTATGGAGTGGACCAAAATGCCTTCAGAAGCTCCTGAAGGACCAGTTTCCTGTTCCTATGGTGATTGAACGCCATTTTCATGGCCTTTCCCAACGGCTTCATGAATGTTTCCACCTTGTTAGACTGAGGATGGAGAGGTAGATGATCGCAGCCCTTTTTGCTCGCAGCCCCTCTGTTCTTGGAGTATTCGGCGAACTGGATTGACTTAAATGGCGGGCTGTTTTCCGGTTTACGCACTTCCGAGTAACCATAGGTGAAATATATCTTATCGAATGCCTGAAGTGTTTTCTCGGAGTCTGTGGACTGAACGATTTGTGCATCTGAAAATCATGTAAGATTGTCCCGGACCGCCAGTACATACTGCCTATCGGGCATGAGAACGTGTCGCGGGATACTTCCTCCTGCGTTTTTTTGGGAACCTGTCCGGCCGTTTTTCCTCCTCAGTGGCAGTGTCGGCAGTCGACGCACATGCGCACTCTCTCCTTTGCCGCTGAGTCCATCCTCGGGAACCAGAAGTTGTCCCGCATCATCCTCTCTAGGAGTGACTGTCCATGGTGTCCACCTTAGTCGAGTGCTATTTTTAACCCTTTTACCGGCACGGGGGCTGAATCCGCTCCCCCTCTCGTGTTTTTTGCTTACTAATTCCAGGCCTTTTAACGCAGCTTCACAAAACTTGGTCACTTTCCCTAACTTTTCTTTCTACGTGCCGTGAAAAAATTTCAAAATTCTATTTTGCTCAGTGGCGGAGCCAGGCAACGTTTTCGGGAGGCTCCTCAGGACATTTTTGGCCATGTTGAGGGTAAAAGGAAAATGTCTGCCAAAAACAGCGTTTTTAAGATAGAACTTAAAACTTTACATGGCTGTATAGATAAAGAGATGGGCAATGTGCAGATATCATTTTGTTCACCTGAGATCACTTTACAAGGTCAGGTCAAGGTCAAAAGTTGAAATTTGGTTTTACTGCAATAATTTCGGCACTATTTTCTCAAATGCCAAACCCGGGACAAATATGACGTAAAAGGATACCCTCTACTTGTGTTCCACGTTTCAGCTTGATATCAGGTCGGTTCACGGAGCTATGACCTAAAATGTGAGTGCGCGTACCCTATATCGCAATAGCCATAAAATGAATTTTTTGAAATAGAGTGAATTCAAATGATTGAAAACGTTTCCAGATAATATTAAATCCACACGAGATCATTTCAAGTGACTCCAAGGTTACTGGAGGTCATTTAAGGTCAAAGGTGACAAGTTGATCTGAAGATCGTGCTACCATGACAGTTCCCCCTTTTCGATGTCCCTGGCACCGCCTATGCTAACATTATACAAATAATGTAATGCGATTTGTACTTCTTTAGCATAACATGACTAGCAGGAGCCAAGAAAGTGCTTTTGCCGTTCTTGTTCATTCAGTTGTTGGAAAAGTAATCCTCCTGTTTTTAAAACCCTGTGAACGCCCATTAATTTTTTTGAAAATTTCAGATATGATTACCAATGGTAAAAGCCACATCCATAATCTCTCGATTCATGTCAGTTTGATCAAAATCGGTCTATAAACAACGAAGGCATAAGAAGTCCAAAAATACCTCTAATTTTGATATTTTTGCCCCCTGTATCCACATTTTTCAAAATTTTGAAAATGTCTTTTGATAAAAATGTAGTTCATGTCACAGCAAATCGATTGCTGTTTGTTGCGATGAAATCGGATGTGTAGTTCTCGAGGTCTCAGGGGGGTGGCCGAATCCACCCCCGCTGCCGGGAATTGACCATACCACCTAGTCCTCCGGGAATAGGGTTATAGCACTGTCAACCAGGGCGTTTGGCAGGGAAAGTTTTTCCCATGTATCAAGAAACCCCTTCTCTGAGAGCGTAAGTTTCAGGAGTACCCGAGCATATGCCTTCAGATCGACGTCATCTGTAGGTTTTCATCCAAGCTGAATATACATCTTTAAAAATACATCTTAAGTCTTCTCAGGCTCAGGCATCGGCTTAAGTGACATTTCAGAAAGCTGTGCCCGTCCGAGAAGTCACCAAACTCCGTGATCCATTCAAGGCACATACAAGTTTCGCGAACCCTTTCGTCTCTGTTTTTTCTCTTCTCGTCCAGGTATTTCAACGGTGTTGGATACCGGGAGAGAAAATCCGCTGGGCTGATGTGGCCGCCTCTCCACTTAACCCCATTCCCGGAAGGCTAGACGGTATGGTCGATTCCCGGCAGGGGGGGGGCGGGTTCGCCCCCCCGAGATCTCGAGAACTACACATCCGATTTTATCGCAACAAACGGCAATCGATTTTCCATGACGTGAACTACATTTTTATAAAAAGAAATTTTCAAAATTTTGAAAGGTGTGAAAACAGGGGGGCAAAAATGTCTAAGTCAGGGGTATTTTTGAACTTCTTATAACTCCGTTGTTTATCGACCGATTTCGATGAAACTGGCGTGAATCGAGAGATTATGGATAGGACTTTTACCTTTGGTACACACATCTGAAATTTTGGGAAAATTCATGGGCGTTCGCAGGGTTTCAAAAATAGCAGGATTAGTTTTTTAACAACGCAATGAACAAAAAAGGCAAAAACACTTTTTTGGTTTCTGCTAGTCATGTTATGCTAAAGAAGTACAAATCGCATTACAATGTTCGTATAATGTTAGCATAGGCGGTGCCAGGAACATGAAAAATGGGGAACTGTCATAGTCACACGTTCTTCAGATCAACTTGTGACCTTTGACCTTAAACGACCTCCAGTGACCTTGGAGTCACTTTGAATGATATCGTGTGGATTTAATATTATCTGTAAACGTTTTCAATCATTTGGATTCACTCTATTTCAAAAATTTCATTTTATGGCTATTGCGATAAAGGGTACGCGCACTGACATTTTAGGTCATATCTCCGTGACCCGACCTGATATCAAGCTGAAACTCGATACACGAGTAGAAGGCACCTTTTTACGTCACGTGTAGTCCGGGTTTTGCGTTTGAAAAAAACGGCGCAAAAATTATTGCAAAAACCAAATCTCAACTTTTGACCTTGACCTGACCTTGTAAAGTTACCTCAGATGAACAAAATGATATCTGGACATTAGCCAACGATTTAGCTATTCATCCATACATATAAAGTTTTAAGTTCCATCTTAAAACGCTGTTTTTGGCAGACATTTTCCTTTTCCACTCAACATGGCCAAAATGTCCTGAGGTGCCTTCCAAAAACGTTGCCTGGCTCCGCCCCTGAGCAAAACAGAATTTTTAAATTTTGGCACGGCACGTACAAAAAATAGCTGGGAAAAGTGACCACGTTTCGTGAAGCTACGTCAAAAAGCCTGGAATTGACAAGCAAAAAACCCGAGGTTGGGGCGAATTCAGCCACCCCCTGCCGGGAATTGGGTTAACCCTGCGTCTGATGTCCTGGTGAAGTTGTCCCTGTCGAAATGTGAAGTCTACTTAAGTCTTGTGTTCCGGTAGATGCCTTCAAGAGGTCTGTGGTCAGTAATTATCGTCACCCTTACCAGGTATTGGCGGAATCTTCGGAGGTCAAAATCCACGGCCATACCTTCCAAATCCAGTTGTGGATATCTCTTTTCCTCCTTGGTTGTTGCTCTACTTGCCATCGCCACGGCTTAAGCCGTTTTCTCATTGTCTCCTCGGCAGATTGCTGACAGCCCATTGATGTCGGCATCAACGAATACAAATGCATTTTTTCTCCTGTCAAAATATGTCACCGTGGCCTCTTTTCGAAAGGTTTGTCTCACAGCGCCAGTTCGTCTTGGTGTTTCTTCTGCCAGCAAAATTTCTTGTGCTTTATGGTCAGTTCCTTCAGGTTTGGCGTCATTTTGGCTATGTGAAGAATGAACTCGGCGTTGGAGAGGACCAGACAAAGGAATGACATCATATCTTCCTTCGATCTCGGTGCATCAGTATGCTGTAGTGCTGTGACCTTGTTCGGGTCCGGTCCGACACGTTCTTTGGAGACAATCATTCCAAAGAATGGAATTTCCTCCGTAAAGAATATGAGAGTTGAGTGTCCATCCCTGCGTTCTCGATGGCACTTAACCCCGCAGTGGAAGGGGGTTTCGCACTAACGCGCACTGTAAGGGGGTTTAAAAATGTCCCCCCATCCGATCTCAGAAACGGAAAGAGCTAGAGACATGAAATTAAATGGACAGGGTTGGGGCTATAACCATTTACATTGTGTGCAATTTTCATGGCCCTAGGTCGATATCTTCAAGGTCAAATGGAGTGGAAACGTCAACTTTGGACACTTCGGCCAGTACAGACCATTCCGTACAACTTTTTGAAACGGGAAAAAGGGTGTTCGTTTGGCCGCTGAAACGCGGAATACGACAATTTTCATTCATTTGGCGTCTTGACTGAGAATTTTGGGTCGAGTTCATTGACCTATGGCGCCATCTTTTTCATCTTTTGCAGATCAGATTTCGAACAACACGGCACAGTTCGAGAGTAAATGAGGAGCGACATGTATCTTTTGGCGGATTTGCAGTGAAGGTGGTCAACATTGGTACATTTGGCCACTTCCAGCATTTATATTTTTGTAGGTATGTATATGTATATATGTATTTACATGTCAGTATCAATGTACCAAACGTGTTTTAATATGGTCTTTGAATGCATCTTTCATACAAATCGACATCTTGCAAAGCTACTCTGAACCAGGTCACAAAAAGGTTGTCCTTGACCTTTGATGACCTTGACCTGAAATGACTCTGGTATATATGTATGCGTACCCATGTGCGCATACGTGTTTTTATTAGGGTCTTTGAATGTGTATTTCATACAAATCGACATGTCACAGAACAAATCTGGACCAGGTCACAAGATATTTGATTTTGAACTTTAATGACCTTGACCTTCACTGGCATTGGTATATGTATGTGTATCAGTGTGCGCACACATGTTTTATTAGGGTCTCTGAATGCATGTTCTATACATACTGACATGCTGCAAAGCAAATCTGGATCACGGCACAAGCTGCTTGGCCTTGACCTTGACTCTTATTGACCCAGGCTTTGGTCTTAGTACATCTATCACTTATGCCCGAATGACATCGCCTGATTGTGTTCACACGGTAGTCTTAAGTAGAACACTGGTTCTTTCACAAAGCTCCCATTTGTCAGCGACAACCGTCGTTTCCGTAATATTTGCCTGACTTCAAATGCTTGAAACCTCAAAATTTTTCGGCCGATTTCCGATTTTTCTGCGTCATTGGACGATTTGTTCAATTGCCATAAATGTCACAAAGTAGCAGAAACATAAAAAGACCCCCCTTTTAGTGCACGTGTTAAAACGTCATCTGGGCTCATGTCGTGGTCTTCATCGTCATCTCCAGCCACGATAACGTCGTCATGTAGTATCGAAACCTGAGGGATGTGACAGAGCAGCTGGTTCAGCGCCTCGATGCCAGCATATTGCCCAAGGCGCCTGTGTTGTATGAGATATCCCTCCGCCCTAAACGCCGTGACGTGCCAATTCTCATGAGAAATCTCAAGCTGGTGGAAAGGTGGCCGGAAATCAAGCTCGCTAAATTTGCTTTTTCCCGCTAGACTTGTATGAATTTCCTCTAACCTCGGAATCGGGACTTTGGTGTCTTTGATTCTTTGTTTACGTTTCTCAGATTTACTGTGATCCGGATGCTCCCATTCCCCTTCGGAGACAAAACGACATTTCGACAGCCATGTCGCTGGTCCCTGCACTTCCTCGATGATGCCTGCCTTCCCCATTTTTTTTCCAGCTCTGCTATAAACTTGTCCTTCAAGTGGAAGGGCACAGGTCGCCAAGTGCTTATTTCCGGCTGCACCGTTTCGTGCGTTTCCAGACGTAAAGCGCGGTCCTTTAGGCAGCCGACACCAGTGAAGACCTCGCTGTATCTGTGGATTGTCGCGTCCACCGATTGCCGACCTATAGCTTCAAGCCTAAATATTGTCTGACTGAGATGGGTCTTGCCTGTTATAGTTTCCGGGGTTTCGCACTGTTACCACTTAACCCTATTCCCGGCACGGGGGCTGAATCCGTCCTCCTCAATTTTTTTGCTTGCCAGTGCCATGGTTTTAGACGCAGTTTCACGAAACCTGGCCACTGTTTATAGTTATTCCTTTTACGTACTGTAACAAAATTTCGTAATTTTATTTTACTTAGGGACGGAGCCAGGCAACGTTTTTGGGAGGCACCTCAGGCCATTTTTCGCTCTCTTGAGGGTAAAAGGAAAATGACTGCCAAAAATAGTTTCTAAAATAGAACTTTAAACTCTACATGGATACATAAGTAAATATATGGCTAACATAAAAATACAATTTTGTTTATCTGAGGTCATTTCACAAGGTGAGGTCAATGTGAAAATTTAAATCTGGTTTCATGGTAATAATTTTGGCGTTATTTTTTCAATTGCCGAAACCCGAAATGCATATGACGTAGAAGGGTATCCTCTACCTATGTATGAAGTTCCAGCTGATTTCAGGTCGGGTCACGGAGCTATGACCTAAAATGTCAATGAGCATACCCTATATCACAACAGCCGTAAAACGGAACTTTGGAAATGGAGTAAATTGGAATGATTGGGAACGTTTCCAGGTAATATGGAATGCACACAAGATCACTCCATGCGACTCTAAGGTCACTGGGGACAAGTTAAGGTCAAAGGTCGTAAGTTGATCTGAAGAATATGTAACCATCACAGTTCCCCATTTTCATGTCCCTGGCACTGCCTATGCTGACATTACACAAACCTTGTAATACGATTTGCACTTCTTCAGCATAACATGAGTAGCAGAAGCTAAAAAGTTTTTCTGCTTTTTTATTAAATCCGTTCTTGAAAGACTTAATCCCCCTATTTGCGAAACCCTGTGAACGTCTATGATTTTTTCGGAATTTGAAATATATGGACATATGATGAAAGTCACATCCATAATCTCTCAATTCAGGCCAATTTCATCCAAATGGGCGCATAAACAACAGAGTTATAAGAAGTTCAAAAATATTCCATTTTTTCCCCGCTGTATCCACCCCTAAGAAAATTCTGAAAACTTCTTTTATGGAAATGTGGTTCACACTATGGCAAGCTGATTGCCATTTGTTGCAATGAAATTGTATGTGCAGTTATCGAGATCTCAGGAGAGTGGTGTCCACCTCCGGAAATCGGCCATGCCGTCTAGCCCTCAGGAATAGGGTCATTTAAAAACCATTTTCTGCCGTCATCCGCCGATGTGATGCAACACGGCTTGTGCCGGCCAACGAACGAAAGCGTCTGTTGTCCGTTGCATGCTCGCTGTTGCGGTAAGGTCTTATGCAACAGCTGGAAGCAGTACACGACGGAATAGAACACACGGAAACACGTGGAAAATCGCTCTGAGTCTCTATATGTGTAGAGTTTTAAGACGCACTGTTTGGATCAGATGAGCTTCTAAGATTGCAGGTTGGAATTTGGCTATCTCAGTTCAAAAGACGCGTTTAAATGCAACGTTCCCTTTAAGAACTGTTGCATGCCATTTTAACAAACTGAATGACAGCTTCACTCTCAATTTGTATTTATTGAGCAGCAGTGTGTCATGCAGTTTTTGGAACGGCAGCTAAGGTTCAGTTTCGTAAATCGTCTTACAACACACAGTCGTTTTACAACACAGCACACACAAGGCATTGGTAGAAAAGAAGATTCGGTGTGACGAAGAAGGCGAAAAGCCCGATTCGAGTTAGCGCACATATTGCGACACGATGCACATCAAATGACACACATCCTTGTTACGACACAACACACATCCTTGTTTATGAGCAAGTGCAGGATTTTGAAGAAAAAAGGCACAGTACAAAAAGAGCAAAATATGTGAAAACGAATTCCTCAAACCAGACTTCTAGAAAATCATCAGTCCTGTTGATATCCGTCGCAAGAAGAAAAAAAGAAGCCCCCTTGCATCCGCCCATACTCTTCGTTTACCCTACCAGTTACTTGGGTTTTTAGCACTCCCCCTGAGGTTTTTCTGCAATAACATCCAAACCGATGGAGACAGGGACCTCGCACTTTCATTACCTCCAAATGAATACCTAAGATAGCTTTTGTCAAACGCTTGATGTCAGGATCATCCTAGATCATTTCATAATGACGTCGCAAAGAAGGTGGCAGTCTTTGCTCTTTACCGCGTGGAACCTTTTGCTGTCTGTTTGCTACGGTAACCAAGTATGTATCAGACTGTTTGCTACGCAAACAGTCTGAGGCATACTGACTGGCCAGGCTTAACGTAATTAGAGGCCTGAAGTCAATTTTCACCATGTGACCTCATCAAGGTCATCCTGGATTATATTCATAATCCATTATATATATATATATATATATATATATATATATATATCCATTTATATGTATTCAGTAACATAACTTCTCCTGAAATTTACCGAGCGTTTGTAACCAAGAAGCCACTGAATATGAAAGTAAGCATAAATTAGTGAAAAATACCACACACTAGAGAATTAGTTGTCTTGCTTTCAAAAAATATCATGAGGTCATTCTAGGTCACCTGGTATATATGGCACGTTATGTAGCGTTTTTTTCTGGATGAGAGATGGCATGTGCGATGGCGATAGGATGCACAAACTACATGTTGTTCCTAATATGAAATTTGAACCATCATAATGTTATTGCCATTTAGCTGTCGTAATCGTTGACAGTCTGAGCGCCATTTGCATCAGAGTATGCACGTTTGCAATAATCTGTGCCCTCCACGACGTTTTAGAGCATTTTTTAGTCCTGGTGGAAATTCAGTCTAAAAACGAGTATCATATTGCACAGCGAACGAGAACAAGAAACAGACCTCTTGACCCCACATGACCTTTCGTGACCCTAAACCAAAAAGGGTCAGAGTTAACATTTTCAGACATATGTTGTGTGTATATAACCACAGTCCGTATCTTGCAACGCAATAACTTCTCGGCTTACATCAGAAACATACGTCCTAGGAATCAGTAAAATATTTTTGCTTGACCTGACCTACGACGCCATCGGTGAACTCTAAGAATAAGACAAAACATTGCTCGTCATGTAAATTACTGGGCTATTCACTGGCGTTTTGACTAATGCAATCGATTCGTTGGGTGCTAAGATATAGGGAGGACGTAAAAAGGGCGCCCGCCCCAGGTAAGTCGCGTCATGAAATTCCCTCAGTATTGCCGGGTTGTCCTTCAAGACCTTTGAATAGGTTATTCAGATTTACAATCAAACATCTGCATGTCCATGTTTTGCACTCCATGATTTGGTGTTTTGTTAATGGTTATGTCTAATGAATCTAAACGATGGGATCACTGTTGACTTTCTGGCTGCTAAATTTAATGCTGCTGAAGATGAGCGTTGTAAAACGGCTCCTGATTGTACTATAATAAACATCCTGTCTTCAGAGCTCTGTCTGCAAATATCTATCGTGGCGTTGAACATGAGGACTGCATCATCCATACTTGAGTTTCAACCGCTGCTACATAATTCGCCTCCATATGAAAGTTGATGTGGGTCAGGGGCGTCGCTAGGACTTTGCAGCAAAAGATTTGTCAACGTGACTGGGAGAGTCCAACAAAGCGACTGCACAGGCTCAGGCCAAAATAGCTTTGTAAATACAACACCACTCTTTACACACATAAGCCTTCCGCGTGTCTGCTAATTCCTGAGGTATCATGGTGACAGCTTTGCCAGCCTCTCCAAACAGTTGTGAAGGATACTGGAAAATAAAACAAAGTTGATACCAAAATTTGCATTAACTAGTTCTTTAGTAAGCAGGCTATTTTCTGCAAGACCAGTTCACAAATGGTCCATGGCGAGAACGTGTAGGAAGTTAAACCCATGCGCATAGGTTTGTCACAAACTTCCGTGATGTTTTTTGCTCTTTTTTCTAAATTTCTAGCAAAATTGTCAGTAGTGATTTACTGAAGAATCTGGAAAGAATTAAAAGGAACTTTTAACAACAACCTACAACTCCGCACATTGTAAGTTGCCCCTTTGGAATTCTATCTCCGTAAACTAAACATGTAAATGAAGTTGGAGTCCAGTACGGCGTCATTAATTATGTATGTCATCTGCTCCTATTGTGTGTGCGTATTTCACGGTTTTAATCACCTTTTCCTTGCATGACAAGATTCCCCAAACATTATGTAACACATGGGTCGGCTCGATTAGGAAACTAACATATCGATTTCAAGAAAGTGAATCAAGTCCAAATAGCCTAAAGTCGAGATAAGTCGAGTCATAACCGTAAATCGTCACTGAGCACGGTCTTCCACCAACAGCGCCAGCCTTTGGGTCGACGTCGACCCGCTCATATCTTAGGAACTAAGAGTCCGACCCACTGATTCCAATGACATTCTATTCTTTTTCTATTTCTATTTCTATTTCTATTTCTACACTAATTCTAACGGTAGTCGACTGGCGTCTTTCTCCTCTCTGGCAGTGAAACTTCACCTGCTGTGTTTACCCATGACGTGACAACTCGCGAGAATGTCAGTCTGTGGTCCAAAAATGTGCAATGCTCTTAACAAGATCTAGTAAATGAATCATCCAAGCGAGAACCTTGAAACTAATATGAAACGAAAATTAACCTTTTCTTGCATCCAGAGTGATGCAACAGTGATACTAAATGTTTCCTAGAGAAGCGTGTGAAAGTTTTAAGACTTTCGGTTGTAAAGTTATGGCCAGATGTGTGTCAGTAATCACCAGACACTATTAACTTTATCGCCCTACTGGCCTCTCTTTCCTACTCAGATTCGGCTTTCTCCCTCTCTCCTCGTAGTGTTTCAAGCGATGGTCATATGCACATCGTACAGCACGATCCTTACGTCTCGTATTGTCAGTAGCTCGGCGAACAGTTGCAGCGTTCGGACGGCGCGCCGCACGCCGGCGCCCGGCGGCGGCCCACCCAGCCGACGGCGCCCGGCGGCGGCCCACCCAGCCGACGGCGCCCGGCGGCGGCCCATCCAGCCGACGGCGCCCGGCGGGCCGGTCCGTCTGATCCATACCGCGTCACAGAAACCGAAGTGTTTGGATTGGATTGGATTGGATTGGTACAGTTTTGGCACCGTCAGATGTAGCATTACATGCAACAGCCTTTTTGTGGCCTGATAATCATGCTGATTTATGATGTCATTGGGACTTAGTGAGAACTAGCTTAAAATCCATACCATATTTAGACCGTCTGCTCATCAGCCTTGTACTGCTAAATGTGACAATCGAATGACAAGTACTTAAAGCACTTCATTGCCTGTTCACATGGCTATAACCCCGGGGAGTTACGGGGTTCTGGGCTCCCCCCAGTATTCAGTGATTGTAACATTAGGCCTTTGGCAATGACTGGAAAGAAACGGTCTTCAATCCTACGCTGACACCACAAAGTTTTTGGAAATCCCCAGCCATGCCTGTTCAATTTCCTACACTACGATGCGTAATTGGTTACGTTTTTCTTGAAGGTAAAGCTACACGATGGAGTAAAAGCTCACCACCTACTTGTCAACGCCAGCGGGTGCAAAACGCCTGATATCGCGATACAATTTTGCTTCTTATTTCGTTACAATGCAATCCATTTCGACATTTGACGTCATTGCCCTGGAGCATTTTTTAGATATCTCCCAGACGAATGGACTCAGCGTCCTTGAAACTTTTAGTACCTTTTCTTTCATGCACATAGCGAGAAAAATTTTGGAACAAGGCCATCATAGGTCACACCTTAACAACGTCGTAAAGATGACAATGTTTTGCGATTCGGTGTCCAATTTTATTTCACCGTCCTATTGTCGGTGCCTTTACAGTATATGGTGTCTGTTGCTTGCATTGCACATCCGCATGACCTGAGACTTCACTGTGGAGCACGCGTGGCCTCATGCTAGGTTATCTTAGGTCGAATGTGCATTTCCATTTTCCGGGTCCAATTAGAATAAATTTTGGAAAAGAAGCCGAATAAACCGATTTTTGGATATGTGTTTATATATATATATATATATATATATATATATTCGAGTTTTCTTGCGACAGACTGCAAGTAAAACTTGTGCAGCAATTTCTTCCAACACTGCGGTATTTTTTGGTAATTTAATATTTGGTGGTTTTATGGGGATTGCAGGACATTGAGTACTGTGGTGGCATTTGTTTGACGTACCGGATGACCGATGTGGAGATATCGGCCTTTGCAGTGCTGTGCAACATTTCGGGGAGATGTGCAACATGGGACAAGCTGACTTGTGGGGCCATCGAGAGATGTTAGATGGGGGTCACTAGCCTGCTCATTTTACTCCGAGTTTAGAGCTAAAGATGTTGCAACGTTGCATATGCGTGGTGACTTGGGTTATTTTAAAACTTATTTGTGCCCAGGTCTCTTTGAAAATATTTTTGTTCAGAATCTCCGCATAAAATGGACCAGGAAAGAAGAATTGCATAGCACGTTGTAACGGAGGTCAAATTTGGCCCCATCTATGACCTTGACATTTTATGACCTTGGATGAGGCGGCATCCAGAATGTGTAATTAAGCTTCCAGAACCATATTATCACGCACACTTTAGTCTCGTCCTGCTTTTCATTGCGATTAGACGACTTTATCACTTTCCATGTTTGACATTATCACTTTTCATGTTTGACGTGACCTGTGATGTCACCCGTGACCCAAAAGTAAAAACTGGATATGTCACAGGACTGCAAGGCTCGGTGCTATCGATTATCACTTGAATCAACCGAATTTGAAGACTGGTCCCCGAGACAGGTAAGAGGGGCATCGAGCCCCCCCCTGTCAATGGAAGGTGGTGAAAGACATCAGTCAATGCCGGGCTGAAACGAATGTTCCATTTAGGTAGACCGTTCAGAAATGAATTTAGATGGTCCAGAAACTGAAAAAATATCGCTGATTACGTTCTAAACGTTCCTTTTCTAAGAAATACCTGCATATATCAAAAACGGGATCAGTTACGAAATAATTCCCTGACATGAATTCAATCATCGACAGTGGGCAATACGGATACTCCGCCACTGACCTGTACCCGTTGGTGACATCACGAAACAGCTGGCAGTATCACATAGACGAGTAGCACGCAGGAAACTCGTGGTACATTACTCTGGAGCCACATAATTTTCAAACGTGACGTATATAAGAAATCAGTGTTTAAAACTACATCCCACAACTTGGCCCTGTCCATCCAAATTACTTTATTAATCCATCTTTTCATTCCGACGACGACTGTCGTCGTCGTGCGTTCAGCACACACACTGTTCATGCCATACTACTTTCTCGCTGCACCTACTGATTCAGGTTAACATGACGCGTTGAGACGCAATTTTACCAGAAAAGAGCTTGCGTATCAGCTTGCAATATCCTCAGTTCCGATTTCTGGTTTGTACATTGTCTGCACGGTGGTAGTTCTGTGCATCCCAAAGCATCCATATCATGTCAAGCGCGCCACAAGTTTTGGCCAGCTTGTGGCCACAATTCTAAACGCCCTGCCATCGGTACGTGGTTATGTGACCGCATGTGTTCCCTACCATGAAGCCCCCTCATTGGCAGCCGGCGGCGGGATGCGACTAAATCAGCTGACGAGCAATAGAGCTTCAAAGTAGCGCCATCTAGGACAGTTCTGCCACCTGGCGGAGAGGTTCATTGGCGCTGGGGCACACGATTGATTTTATGGTATGTAGGGGTCGCGAAACACAGTTCCACGAGCAGATACATGAAATGTGGCGTATGTTCTATCAAGTCACTGTTTGCATAAGGTTTTCTAGTTTGAGGCCATTACACGAACTGGTGTCTGTTTCGTTTTCATACATTTTGAGGGTCCGACACGGGGTCGTCAATCTCGGTATATGACTGGGTGGGCCGAGGCGAGGGCACGACAACCTCACCTTCCCCAAATGTGGATTTCTTAACGGATTGAGCCCACTTTGTTTTGATCAATGAAAATTTATAAGTGTTTTGTTACCATCTTCGAAATGAAAAATTCTGTGTATTTCCATGTATATACATATATAGATATATAACTTCAACAAGCCGCGCAGACAAGACCTTTTTCAACTCCCTCAAAAATTTTTTTTTTTTTTTTTTTTTTTTTTAATTTTTTTTTTCCAACCCCCCTCCCCCCCCTCCCTACATACATAAAATAGAGAGATAGACGAATAGATAGAAAGATGCATCACTTTGCGCTTCATATTATACTTCCTACCTATCTCTTATCCACTGCGGCCATTTTTCATTATTTTTGCCCATTTCCCTTCAAAACCGGCAGAAAATATTGGAGGGGCCCGAACCAACATTGGAGGGGCCCAAATCAACCTTGAGTGGGCCAGAGCCCTCTCAAAAGAATACGAATCGACACCCCTGGTCCGACAGACTCGGTAAAATACGTAAACTCATCATCGCGGCGTGACATCGTGATGTGAGCGAAGCTAAAATGAGGCACGTAGCCAGGATTTTCTTCAGGGGCCAAATGTCAAATTTTGTCATATGCCAAATATGACGAAATTTAGGGGAAAAACATAAATGTTATGCAATAGACCTCATGTTTAACTCTCAGAACATACAATGTTTGTTTTGCAGCATATATACGATCACTATTACGTATACCTGTCATCACTATACATCTGGTGTAGACCCCATGGCTCAGGGGGGCCATGCCCCCACGCCCCCTTGGATACGTCCCTCACTAGAATCATATGTCACTCTTGGATTGCAAATTAACCCTATTCCCGGCAGCTGGGAGGCTGGATCCATCCCCCCGGGTTTTTGCTTGCCAACTCTAGGGCTTTTAACGCAGCTTGGTCGCTTTTCCTATCTATTCCTTCTAAGTACCACTGCAAAATTTCGTAACTCTATTTTGATCAAGGCCAAAGCCAGGCAACCTTTTTCAGAGGCACCTCAGGCCATTTTTGGTTCTGTTGTAGGCAAAAGGAAAATGTGTGCTAAAAACTTCGTTTTTAAGATAAAACTTGAAACTTTGTATGGATGTATGGGTAAATAGTTGAGCAACATGCAAATACAATTTTGTTTTGTCTGAAATCACTTTACAAGGTCAGTTCAAGGTCAAAAGTCAAAATTTCGCTTTATACCAATAATTTTAGCGCTATTTTTCCATATCCCAAACCCGGAAGAGGTGTGACAAAAACGAGTGCCCTCTACTTATCTACCAAGTTTCAGCACAATCAATTTGGGTCACGGAGCTAAGACCTAAAATGTTAGTGCACGTACCCTATATCACGGTAGCCGCAAATTAGCCCGCGCACGATCGTCGATCGGTTTCGAGCATGCGCAACTGGGGGGGGGGGCAGTTGGCGGTCCCCCCTAGCTCACGAACGGTTAGTCCCACAATAAAAATAAGCATACCGTTGGAAAACTTGTGACGAGTAGAGCTCGAAACTGGTCTCATTTTTTAGTTTTAGATAATATGTAAGCAATTTACGCCCTATATATGTTTTCTCATAGCCCACTACATGAGATTGAGAAATGGACTGAATGTCAAGGGCTGTGACTAATAACGCATAGGTAAAGGCACCAGCGCACAAGTAAAGGTCTGCGGATGCCGATACATGTCTAATTTCTCAGATTTGTTCAATATGTACGCCGAAACGTCGAGTTAAACACACGGCAATTCTCACGCCAGCTGTCGGCGTGCGCCGCAGCCGTATGCAGTAACAAATTGACGGGAACTAAATTTAGCGCTCCTTTATTGTGGCGAAAAAAGCCTATGCATGTAAATTTTATTGATCTTAGTGGTCCTTGTGATGGTTTTTCGTGCTTAAATTTTGGAAAAAAATCATTAGTTACCAATCTACACAACCGGCACAATTGGCCTGTTTATTTCCAAAATATGTTATTTTTTCAAACTTTTTAGGTTCCATTCTGCTACCCATTCTGAGTAATTCATCGTCGATTTTGACGGTGGTACATTTTGGCTCACTACAGGTATTCGTGACCTTACCTCAGGTCAATGACTGGAAGTCATCGATACTTTGCCCAATGACGATAACTAGATATCTGCATGACTCCACACTAAAAATGTCATGAAATATTCCGTCAATTTCCGAAAAAGCGACGACATGTGCTAAAAATGTGCTTGACCTCAGGTCAATGACCCGGAAAATTCCGAAAAATCTGAGATAACAAAAATTTTGTTATCTTTTTTTTCATTTGATAGAAACAACAATATGTTAAAAACAAGCATATTTGTTGCATCTATCACGATCACTAATCTCTGAAAGTATTATTGAGATATCTTGATTTCCGACAAAGTTACAAGGCGCTAAACGTTTTTGGGCATAGTTCTGTTTGGTTTGACCTAGGTCAGGCACCTGGCCTGACCTGAGATAAAAATTTTGACGCGAGATGTAACATTGATGAAGCAAAAGGTAGACAAAGTTTTGTGACTCTGTGCTTGTTTGTTCTTTCGCAATCCCAGAAAAACCTTAGGGGATCGGTCAACTGCCCCTTCAGTCGGGGACCGGTTAACATTTTAGGAATACAATGAACTGGATTGCTTGGAAACGTTTTCAAGTAACATGAAATGCACTTAAGATCATTCCATGTAATTCTAAGATCACTGGAGGTTATTTAAGGTCAAATGTCGTAGGTTGATCTGATGAACATGTGACCATGACAGTTCCCCTTGTTCATGTCTCTGGCATAGCCCATGCTAACATTGTCCAAACAATGTAATACAATTTGTATGTCTTCGGCATAATATCGCTAGTTAAAGCCAAAAAAGCATTTCTAACTTTTTTGTAGCTTAAGTTTTTGAAAAAGAACTCCTCTCATTTTCAAAATCCTCTAAACGCCTATGAATTTTCTAAAAAGTAAAATACAAGGATTAATGGTATAAGCTGCATCCACAAATTCACGATTCATGCCAATTTCGTTAAAATCGATTCATAAACAGCAGAGTTATAACAAGTCCAAAAATAGCCCCCATCCTGAACTTTTTGCCCACCGTTATCTACCTCTTAACGGCTTTTCAAGTCTTTTTTTACAAAAGTATAGTTTACGTCATAGCAAACTGAATGACGTTTTTTGCAATGAAATCGAATGCGTAGATCTCGAGACTTCGCGGGGAACGAATCCGCCCCCCCCCGCCGAAATGGGCCATACCATTTAGCCCTCCGGGAATGGGGTTAATGTATTCTTTTCTGGACTGTTCTGCTCTTGTTCAAGGCCAGCGTACTCGTTCTTTTTCATCTGGTTTTATTAAGCCTTATCTTTTTATACGCCAAATGTGTAAAGTACCCGAGTCACACGGTCTGCTTGCAAGAGGAGGCCCGCTTTATCAAAATACATACGTCAAATTGGAGCCTTACGCCGTAATACTAGTAACGCAAGAGACTGCAACACTTATCCCCATAACATGTTTTCTCTGGTTCACCTTCGCCTTGCAAGCGGCCCATTGACCCTCCATGCCATTTCTTTACAGTCCTAGAAAAACACGGAGCAGCTACATCTGACGTAGGAAACTGAGTTCTGTTTCATAACTTACATTGTGCGATCCATCCAGGCTTGGACCTTGTCAGGTCATGTATCATGTTTTAGAAATGTTATATCATGTTATATCATGTAATATCATGTCTTAGAAATATTGTTCTCATGGCTCTGGCTCCTCATTGATTTTGTTTTCTTGTTTGTCCCAACTACTGCATTGGCTAACCAATAAGGCTTGTACCCAGCCTCATCTGAGGTATTCCTGAAGGCATCATGGCTTCTGATGACATTTCAGAGGCCAAGTAGGACTTATGGCCTGATTTAACCTTAGAGAAATATGAACATTTCAAACATCACGGTGGCAATATAAGCATTAGAGACCACCTGTTCGGTCTTGATGGACACGAACAGACTGCGTAAGATCGCATCACATCAGTTCGATGAAAAACATCACATTCCCCTGGAGACTCATTAACGATCTGCAAACCACGTAAAGACTGATTCAAAACGTCACCTGAGATGTCAGTTCAATGTAGGGTCATCACATCATCATTCTAATTAAAAGTAAGTCTTGGTATGTCAGAAGCGCCATAAAAGCAGTGCGCGTTACTCACATATTAACCCTCGTCGGGTCGGCCTCCGGATTCACACTATACTTTCCACAGAAAAAAATGTGCAGACTCCATTTGAAAGCCCTTGACGATAATTCAATAAATAAAATTCGCAATAATTTTGCGAAATTTGTATGTTGTGCAAATGTGCACAAAATACAAATATACAAATGTGTAAAAACGCAATAAAAAACGAGATTTGCAACTAAAAAATGCAATGAAAGAATGCATCCCTATTTTTCAAGAAAGTCAACATTAAAGTCATTAACCCTATTCCCGGCAGGGGGGACTGAATCCGCCCCCCTCGGGTTTTTTGCTTGCCAATCCCAGGCTTTTTAACGCAGCCTCACCAAACTTGGTGACTTTTTCCTAGCTATTCTTTCTACGCGCTGTGACAAAATTTCACAATTCTACTTTGTTTAGGAGCGGAGCCAGGCAACGTTTTTGGGAGGCACCTCAGGCCATTTTTGGCCATGTTGAGGGTAAAAGAAAAATGTCTTCCAAAAACAGAGTTTTTAAGATGGAACTAAAAACTTTATATGGATGTATAGCTGAATAGTTGGGCAATGCGCACACAAAATTTCGTTCATCTGAGGTCACGGATACAAGGTCAAGTCAAGGTCAAAAATCAAAATTTGTTTTTTGCAATAATTTTATGGCCGTTTTTTCAAATGCCAAATCCGGAATATATATTAAGTAGAAGAGTGCCCTCTACTTGTGTATCAAATTTCAGCTTGATATCGGGTCAGGTCACGGAGCTATGACCTAAAATGTCACTGCGCATACCTATATCGCAGTAGCCATAAAATGAAATTTTCGAAACAGAGTGAATTCAAATGATTGAAAACGTTTACAGATAATACCAAATGCACACGAAATCATTCCAAGTGACACCCAAGGTCACTGGAGGTCATTTAAGGTCAAAGGTCACAAGTTGATCTGAAGAACGTGTGACCATGACAGTTCCCCCTTTTTCATGTCCCTGGACCGCCTATGCCAACATTATACAAACAATGTAATGTGATTTTTACTTCTTTAGCATAGCATGACTATCAGAAGCCAAAAAAGTGTTTTTACCTTTTTTGTTCATTCATTTGTTAGAAAACTAATCCTCTTATTTTTGAAACCCTGTGAACGCCCATGAATTTTCGCAAAATTTCAGATTTGTGCATCCATGGTAAAAGCCCTATCCATAATCTCTCGATTCATGCCAGTTTCATTGAAATCGGTCCATAAACAACGGAGTGATAAGAAGTCCAAAAATACCCCTAATTTTGACATTTTTGCCCCCCTGTATCCCTAACTTTCGAGTTTTTGATTTTTTTGTAAAAAAAGTAGTTCACGTCACGGCAAATCGACTGCCGTTTGTTGCGATAAAATCGGACGAGTAGTTCTTGAGATCTCAGGGGGGGCCGAATCCACCCCCCTGCCGGGAATCGTCCATATCGTCTAGCCCTGCTGGAATTGGGTTAAAGGTTATTTTGGGTCAAGTTTCCTCGTAAAAATTTTTACAGAATAAATGACAACCCAGGCTTCTTCGTCGCTCAATGGGTTTAACAGTTACAAGAAGGCCTGATTACCTTTATGGACGAATAAAACATTTAAGGTCAAATTTAGCGATTTCAGGAAACGCGGAAAATGAAGACAAAAAGTCAACCTTTCGTAACGCCAGGAGTCTCGTTTTGTTCTGAATGTTTAAGTATCTGGGTTGGCTGGAATATGCCGCAAATGTGTCTAGCACGCATATGAAGTCTGCAATTTTGATATTAGTCAAAGTTAAGGTCAAGTTATTGACGCCTATGCGTCCGTTTTTGTCATGTTTTTCGTATCATCTGTCACATTGCCATTGATCAGACACGTTCCACACACGCCAGAACATCGGATCATGTAATGCACTTTCTGTGTACTGAAATCCGTGCCCCAAATTATTTTCCACTCAGATACCGAGCGACGGGCACGACCGCATTGCAAAAGACTAAGATTTGGCGGGAAATTGTTCTCCCGACGTCAAGGGACGTCAAATTTTGGCAACCAAAAATAAGAGGACTATGGCAGTACTAACTGTATAGAAGGAAGGCATGGGTATCGTCCTCGTCATTTGTGGTCGAACGAAGTTTGTTCGCATTAAAAACAAGCGTATTATTTTGTAATGTCAAATCGGGTCAACCTGGGTCAAAGGGAATTGGGTCGCCCTTGGCAAATATTACCATACATCAATGTTTCTGGAGCACATATGACTACCAAGAAATATTGCAAAACTGTAAATCAAGGCATTACACTCGGCTAAGGGCATGAGAACTCGGTATGAAATTTGACCTGATCCCAGGTCAAGGGTATAATTACGAGTGCACATGGAATGGAAATCACCAGGATGTATATCTAAGCCTCAAAGCCACAGAGCCAATCCCACAATCTCAACAACAAACTTAAAAATGCAGGAAGCTCACTTGACATGACGTCATTGGCCTGGAAATTTCGGGAAAATTGAAGATAGCAGAATTTCTCCATTCCCCATGTTCGGTTAATAAGTGAGTTTCGTGTCAATGCAAACATTTCACACAGTGCCATGAGACAAGAAATGAAGTTCATTTCTTTAGGAACATGGTTTTATTTGATCTGTTCTAAGAAATAAACTGAAGTGACCCTGCGTTCCAAAATTGATACAAGGCGTAAAATTATGTAAAAAGGGAACCCTTTCTAAGGTTTATGCAATCCTTCGCATTTTCGTTTTTTGGCCGTCCGCAGAAAACGGGAGGAGAGGGGTTCTCATGGCGCCCCCTCCCCAGACCCGGCGAAGGTGAGTGATAATTAGTTATATCCTATTCATTCAAGAAGCAAAACAGCCCCATTTTAGCCATATTGGCCTAATCTGACGTGGAGTACAAACCTCTCAATCCAAGCGCCCCTGATCTTTAGATGACTAGTTTTTCGTAACTAAGTAACGAGAAAACACCCATGTGCTGAAAGCTTACGCAGAATACAACGCTTCATCTTAGCTACATGAAGAAAAAAGTATGCGCATTTCCCACTTAACTTCTTTTTGCACTTATTTTGCGCAACATTTTGTGTAACATGTTTTTTTGAATGTCTGTTCTGTATAAGGATATAGGTGAAAACCGGCGGGATCTATTGACATTTCGCTACCTTCGGCCAACTGGCGGGATTTTTACTCCGCACGAAACGGGTGCCCAATTTCCTGTCGTAAGTAGACGCAGACTCTGAAATCTTGGCCACGTTTTTAAGCTCGACACACACACACATTCCCCTCTCTCCCTCTCTCCCTCTCTCTCTCTCTCTCTCTCTGTCTCTCTCTCTGTGTCCGGAAATCGTTCTTTCTTCTATGTATCTATACGCAACTACGTGTACTGTGAATTAGAACATCCCTCTATTCAAAGCTTCACCGTGTTGCAAGCGAAGTTGTTGCCTTACTCGGACCAAATTGAGACCGCTTTCCCACGCAATATAGCATCAGCTATCTCTTACAGCATCCCAGCTACCACCGCCTATTCAGCTACCTGTCACTTCTAACATAACACATCTTGAGCTGTGCCATCGGCCAAACAAAGCTAGACACATTACCATATCTCTCAGTGCTGTGTCAGGCATTCATCGCTCACCACGATGTCTCATATGCCATTGTCAAACATGGTACTCATGGTACCACAGCACAAAATGTGGCACTGTCTCTACGTCACTTCTCGTATCACCTCGCCTCTAAGCTTCATATCAGCTGCACATTATTTCTTACCGTTCCCGGTTTCCACCATCTCATCAGATATGCATCACTCTTCACGGCGCCTACCGTCTTGGTGGAGCGTAACCCACACACCAGATTCGCCTCAGACGAGAGACCGTTTGACAGAGACCGTTTTGCCATGGACCTCGGCCCAGTGACTCCGTTCCCGGCCATCCATTACCAGCCGCGCCGTGCGGTCGGGGGTGATGGGGGTCATTCAGCCCCCCCCCCGCCGGCGGGCCCTCGTCACGGCGTGGGAACGCTGGCTGCGGAGCTCCCCAGCACCGGAGCGGCACTGCAGCGAGGCCACCGGATCAGCACGCTGAGATTCTCTCAGACAGATGTAGATCGGTGGGGAGTCGCGGGTAGCGTTCACGATTCGGGCGCGGGTTGTTCCACTCAGAGTAATATCAACAAGGTTACTCGACAACAAAACAAATACTGGATCGCTCAGCTTTTACCTAGCTTTTTAGCCACCAACTGCAATCCTCAAGCGCGTATGTATAAAAATGAGTCTGTAAAATAACAAAATATATCCAGATATAAACTGAACCACATACGTTTCGAACTTCTGCCCATGTCATGAGACGTGATTAGTGACTAGCAACACATGATGATGTGTTTTCTGCGGCTTTGCGTTGACTCGACTTAGCCAGAATTTTAATAAAAAACAAGGCCTCCGCGGAATGTAGCTCTGGCTGCAATGCGAATCTGAAGACTATGACTGCTGAATTACTGGAGGAAAAGACGGCCACATAGCCCGGTTGCATCACATGGACTTATCATCCACGGCTCTGGCGTCGGCCGACATTGCGCTAAGGCTGATTAGCTTTCAAAATCCATAGATATCATATGCAAAGTCGGATGTTCAATGTCTGCCTGACAGTTGGGATTCTGGTATTAAACCAAACGCTACCATTGCGCCCCTGAACCCTTACGCATACGGAGAGAGGCGTAAAACCACCCAGAGGTCTTCCACAAGTTCTCCCAGAGCAACTGCTGCGATGATTCTGGAATTTTGCAAAGCTAAGTTACAAATCACTTTGCATATTCTCTGGGCATTGGCAGTCAATATCTTAGGAGGCAGCTGGCCTATGATTTCTTTCCGTAGGCAAGTCGTGCAGAAACACGATGCGTTGAGGGTGTTTTACGGTAGCCATGCGTACTTCTTATACATGGGTGTCACCTACGATGCCAGTGATCACACTGTAGTCGCTTGCTTGCTTGGGTCTGTATCATTTTAGGTCAAAATCATGGACTAAAGTCACCGGCTTTTTATTTTTCCTGACCTCGGATGGGGTCATGACGTAATCGGGAACGTGTGGACGCTGTGTACGCTGATTCGTTTAGTAACAGTGGTCCGAGTCCTCATTCATTGTCAAAAGTCAGTTACGTTGCATATGATCCAATGAAGACCAGAATCCACTGACATAACCTCCTCTGAGACCGGCTGAAAGGCTACTGGGCGACTTAAAAAGGGCAAAATGGACATAATTGTGAAGCATCACCCTTTCAAAAAACAAGCCATACGCCCGCTTTTTTCTTTGTTCTGTCATCTCGGATTTGGAAATGGCTACTGGAAATGGCACGGCTACACCTACGTCTTTTATTTGCACACAATGGATTTCGCTTAAACGCCTTTCGGGGGCTCGGTTCGGACCCTCTGAGGTCCGCCATTTTACTCAAATGATTTCGATGAACCAAGGCCGAAAAGAAAATCTACGGTGTAAACTGCTTTTCATCAAGATAGATCTACACCAAAAATCCGTCACTAACCCTGTTTATATCGACCCTCTCGGTGGCCGTCTTACTAGTTCGGCCCTCAAGGTAGCCAGTCGCCGATTGAGCGGCCGCAGGATGGCAGCAGAGTTGGTTGGCACTCCCTGCTCTGGGCGGGCGGGGGGGGGGAGTCTTGTAACGCTTCCGGAGCTGCGACCAGGACGTTGGCTGCACCGGCCTGAGGCATGCGAGATTGACCGAATAATGAACAGGCTGGAATGACTGAAGTGTTGGTATGGAGTCATTGCGTTTTTCCCCAGGCATAATTCGTAAAAATACTTCGAGTTTCGTGGGCAAAGAAGCGTGGAAACCAAATATTTCCACCGATGACGATAATTCTTCGTCTCTGGCATGCATTTTGTGGTCTACATTACGAAAAGCCATTTTTTAAACACGGATCCAAAGCGGACAAATTTGACTAGCTGATTCCACTCTCCTCTACAGAAAACAAAATCAAATGTCATATCTCAACCAACACAGCTCACCCAACACACTGCTAACATAAGACGAACTGCACTTAAAATGTGACGGGTGTTAACTCTATTCCCGGAGGGCTAGATAGTATGGTCGATTCCCGGCAGGGGCTCAGATTCGCCCCCCCCCCCCGAGATCTCGAGAACTACACATCCGATTTCATTGTAACAAACGGCAATCGATTTGCGATGACGTGAACTACATTTTTATAAAAAGAAATTTTCAAAATTTTAACAGGTGTGGATAGAGGGGGAAAAAGGTCAAGATCAGGGGTATTTTCGACTTCTTATAACTCCGTTGTTTATTGACCGATTTTGATGAAACTGGCATGAATCGAGAGATTATGGATAGGGCTTTTACCATTGGTACACATATGAAATTTTGGGAAAATTCATAGGCGTTCACAGGGTTTCAAAAATAGGATTAATTTTTCAAGAACTGAATAAACAAAAAAGGTATAAACACTTTTTCGGCTTCTGCTAGTCATGTTATGCTAAAGAAGTACAAATTGCATTACAATGTTTGTATAATGTTAGCATAGGCGGTGCCAGGGACATGAAAAAGGGAGAACTGCCATGGTCACACGTTCTTCAGATCAACTTGTGACCTTTGACCTTAAATGACCTCCAGTGACCTTGGAGCCACTTGGAATGATCTCGTATGCATTTAATGTTATCTGTAAAAGTTTTGAATCATTTGAATTCACTCTATTTCAAAAATCTCATTTTATGGCTATTGCGATATAGGGTACGCGCACTGACGTTTTAGGTGATAGCTCCGTGACCCGACCTGATATCAAGATAAAACTTATACACAGGTAAATTGCACCTTTCTACGTCGTATGTATTCCGGGTTTGGCATTTGAAAAAAAACAGCGCCAAAAGTATTGCAGTAAAACCAAGTTTCAACTTTTGACCTTGACATGGCCTTCTAATGTGACCTCAGATGAACAACATGATATCTGCACATTGCCCAACTATTTAGCTATGCATCCATATAAAGTTTTGGGTTGTATCTTAAAAACGTTGTTTTTGGCAGACATTTTCCTTTTACCCTCAACATGGCCAAAAATGTCCTGAGGTGCCTCCCAAAAACGTTGCCTGGCTCCGCCCCTAAGCAAAATAGGATTTTGAAGTTTTTTCGCAGCACGTAAAAAGAACAGCTAGGAAAAATGACTAAGTTTCGTGAAGCTGCATTAAAAAGCCTGGAATTGACAAGCAGAAAACCCAAGGAGGGCGGATTCAGCCTCCCTGCCGGAAATAGGGTTAACTCGCCATACAATTTTGACATGTCAATGTTAACCCTCGCCCGGCCGGGGAATCCGTCCCCCGAAGGTTTTCTGAGCACAAAGGAAAAGATGGCGGCGCGCAGCTCCGCGAATTTTTCAATGTTTTTCTTCTCTTGTTTCTTTTGCACCTTTTATGAAGAATTTAATTTCGAAGAGGTGAAGTCACTGACCGATGTCAGATCAAATAGGTCAGCCTCCAGAAAAACTGGAACCTTAACAACGTTTTGGGGCTGGACAGACTTGTGCAAATCTTGCAGGAGCAACAGAAAGTAACAAACGCGACAAACTGCATGTTTCGGATTTTTCGGGATATCGAAGGTCAGTGACAGATCAGGTCACTTTCGGGTATTTTCTATATTTGGCCTAGACTCCAGCGAATTGTTGCGGGGTTTTCGTGGTCAGATATTGCCAAAAACATGGCCAATGGCATGCGCTACCATCATTTTACCAGTACACGTGTGACCTTGGTCTAGATCATGACTCCCGATATGGGCGGCTGTTGCCTACAGCATGTGATTTCCATGAAACCAAATCTGCCTCCCTAGAAACAATTATTTATTTTTTTCTAGGGTCAAACGAGATGATGAAATCAAACTCAGCGCAAAAATAGATCTATCTAAAATCACCGGAGGTCATCCAAGGTCCGTAACCTCTGATGACCTCATCTGGCCCAGGTTGACTTTTAGGGCCATGACAAATGCTGGTCAAGTATTTTACTATACCACGGATATCATCTGCAATCTAACTTGTTGCCAAAACCATCGGGTGAGTCGAAGCGCGATACATCATAACAGCGCCACAAACATGCATGAAACGAAGTCATGGCTTGACCTGACCTCATTGATGAGTTGGGTCATTTGTGCTATGGATGTGTTCGATATTTTAACAATCATCTTAGTATTCCACCAATATGAAAATCACAAAGTCAGTTTTCCTTTTATCTCATCCACTTTAGCTCAGTCCGACCTCTCATGACCTGTGATGACCTTAATATTGACCCAAGTTTCAAAAGGTTGTGTTCATTCGGCTTGCTATCATGAGTTTTCTTTGCTGGTATTATACTTTTTTCTTTCGGTGCGAAGCACAGAACCTGAGATCCTGGGGGATATCCATCCCCGGCCAGAAGAAGGCATTTTGAGGCCCGGCCGAGCGTGGGTTAAAGCAAAGTCCTACTGCAGCGGGTTTTAAAGCACCTTCCCTTCTCCTTTGTTCAGGACGGCGATTTCCACTACTCTAGATGGTCTCTTTGGTGGCTGACTGCTTCCATTTTATTTCAGCGGTCAGCCCAGACGCGTTTCTAGGGTTCGGTTCCTTACTGTAGTCACAGACGTGCAGCATCGTAGCCGAATTATACGTGCGGCTGTGAACTGTGTCCGCTTGATGCTCCTTCATTCCAGCGATCTTCGGTAACCAACCGACAGCTGACTGATGGAAGGCAGGGGTACATTTAGTATTATTAAAAAATATCTGATGTTGATAGCTGCATTGTAGATTCGATCATGGGTGTCCACCCAGCAAAGCATCTGGAAAGCTTGGGCTACTGCCCAGTCGTTCTTGGAACTACCTAGGGCAACCGGGACACCGCTACACTGCAAAAGAAGCCCGGGCTTCACCCACCCCGACTGGGGGCAGTTGACCGCCCCCCCCCCCCCTGATGTTTTTTCTGGCATTGCGAGAGAACAAACAAACACAGACCAACGAAACTTTGTGAATCTTTTGCTTCATTATTTTTACATCGTGTGTCCAAGTGTTGACCTCGGGTCAAGTCAGATGACTGACCTAGGTCGGGTCAAACGGACCTATTTCGAAACAAAATTAGCGTCCTGTAACTTTTTCGCAAAGCAAGATATCACAATAATACTTTCAGGGATTAGTGATCTTGATAGATGTAACAAATCTGCCACCTGGGGATTCTTCGGAATTTTCCGCGTTATTGACCTAAGGTCAATCCTATTTTTAAGACATGTTGTCGTTTCTTTCGGAAATTTCCGGAATTTTTCATAACATTTTTAGTGTGGAGTGAAGCAGACATCTAGTTAACATTTTTGGGAAAAGCATCAGTGATTTCCAGTCATTGCCCTGAGGTCAGGTCATGAATAAGTGTTGTGAGCCAAAATGTACCACAGTCCAAATCAACGATGAATTACTCAGAATGGGTAGAAAATGGAAGAACTGGCTTGCACCGACGTAAGTAATACCAAAAACCTCAAAAAGTTTGAAAAATTACGTATTTTGGAAATAAACAGGTTCTCGCGAATTAAGCTCCGCCAATTTTGTAGCTTGGTACCTAATGTTAATGTAATGCAACTGTAGTTATTAGTCATAATCCTTGAGATTCAGGTCGTTTCTCGTTCTCATGCCGTCGGCTATGAGAAACCAGATATAGGACGTAAATTGTTCACATATCACCTAAAATTAAAAATGAGGCCAGTTTTGAGCTCTACTCGTCAGAAGGTTCCCAACGGTGTGCTCATTTTTTATCGAGCGACCAACTGTTCGTGAGTTCAAGGGTCAATTGCCAACTGGTCAACTGCCGCCCCCCCCCCCCCCAGTCGGGCGTGATCATCGTCGACCGACGGTCGTGCGCGGGTTAATTACGCAATCGATTGAAAACCTCAGGAGGTGCGCTCTCCTCGAGTATTTCGGTGAGACTCCATATCCGGCTGAGCGGACTGTTCAAAGTGTACGCTCAACCCGCCTGCGCATTACGTACTATATTCGTGGCATTGGTCCCAATGTTTTCAACCGTGAAACAAGGAACGAAAACAAGTGGGGATGGCGTCCCTTGTGCTATGGCTGTTCTGTTCCATGTTAATTCAGAATGTTTATGTCTGTATTTCCTTAGACTGGTCAAACTTCAACAAAAGAAAGCAATCTGTACATGGCACCACTAGTGTCTTTACGCCGACACGCATTGCTCACGCCGCCTCCGAGGTCCTGTACGCCGCCCTCGCGGGCGCCCCCTCAGCAGGCCAGGCAGCCTTGGGGCAGTTGTCTGGGCAGTTTTCGAAAACTTTTAAAACCACAGCAGAAGTTAGCGGACCCTTTAAATTTTTTAGCGATTTCGATGATGTCGGCCGGTCTCCGCCAGGGCCAGAATGACCTCATGGCGGCCGCACGGCCACAACATCGCAGCGAGGACCGGCACGATCCTCTTCAGGGCCAGACGGTCAAGGCGTGACCTGCAACAACGGGCCACCACGAGCCGACCTGTCGCACGTGCAATAAAAATATCGGCATGAAGTCTGTGAAAAGAATCGCTGTTTACCGGTGCCGCTTGCAGGTTCTGTGTCGTAAAGCGTGCTTGACAGTCAAGTAACAAAACTTCTTGATACTCTATTTAAAGCTCAGAACTGACGGTGTTTCGTTTACTGTGGTTCATACATGGTACATCTGAACGACAGAGTCAATTTTATCATGTCAGCTGCTCGTCAAATGCACCAGCCGCCCTAAAATGGCACCGCAAACATTGAAATTTCCCCCGCAATGGGAACACTGCATGTTAATTGCAACATTAAAAAATTGCCTGAAAAATGTCGTCAAGCAATCGCTATGCTCATGAAAAACAAACATATGCACTGAAACCAATGCCTTTTCACTGAAAACTGGAATCCCTAACATGCATGTAACGGGGAATCACGAGTGGAGAGGCACAAAAAAAAACACCAGCTGGTAAAAGACAGCACGACGAAAAAGGACCTGTCAACACCTGAACCGGAGCTTATTTTCCAACGTCCGGGGGAACCAAGACATGTTGGCCCCCTTTATGGGCGCTAAGAGGGCATGGCTGTAATGATCCCACAGATCCCCTAGTAATTACATATGAGTTCCACATAATGACATTGAATAGGGCGTACCGCACTTGCATCCGTTGCTATGAATAGTTGGGTTCCTCTACGGAGAATGGGCGTTTCTGGTAGTTACTATCTGGTAGTCGGGGTCAAATTCATTTCGTTGGGTAAGGCGTGATGTGCTGGGGTATTACGTTTGCTATTAGGAGCAAATAATTACCCCTGATTATTGTAGTACAGATCTAGGCTAATAATGCGAGCTCTGCCTACAGAATCCAGGTGTCAGGCTGCAAATTAGCCATCAGTGGCGCCAGTGTTATTCGCGTCGCATTCACAGTTTGTTTTGAGGTTAATCGGTTTCTCGCCGTCTATCGTGCTCTTGATCGTCCGGCTGCATTACGTTGTTAAACGTGTCGCAAATAGTTTTATCCACTCCGTTGCAACGGACGACACTAAACCTTTCGCATTCCCAGTAACTTGTCTTATCTGCAAAAGTGCTAAGTCGTGTCTCTAAGAACGCGATAGCTGCCCACATGCACAGAGTGAGCATGTTGGGCAATTCCACGTACAATCGCTTTCCTTGCCCTGTAGCTGTCAAAGATTTGTTAATGAACTGCTTACAGGCAGCAATAACACGGCCCTCGAATAATGATATAGCACGAGCCAGCCTGCTGACGCTTTCATTGACGACATATTTCAGCACATAGCTCCATACTGGAGCAATTGGTGGCGGCTATTCGTAGTCCGCGGGTGCGACCTCAAATGATCTTTGCTTCGTTCACGGTCGTACCCAAGGGACGAGGGCAAGCCTTGGGGTTGAAAATTAAGTATGCACTAAAAACTTAAATACAGAACAATTACCGGACCCCAAAAATTTAGTGACCGAGTGGTGTTCAGTTTAAAAGGAGTTGCGTTTCTCTTGGTCCCATTCTTGGGAAAATTCTGAATACACCCTGGTTCCGTTGCTTGTCACTACGCAGGAACGCATGGTCTCTGCACTATTCGTTCAGCGGCTCAAGGTTTGTGCAGGCGACCATGACCTTTTTTAACTGCTTCGCGAAGAATCAAGAGGCGCTATTAAATATTTTGCCATAGGAATGCTTCATATTTAAATAGCGTTCAAATAGCCGACGAGTGCACTGCTGTTAATAAAAAAGGTCTTGAATGTTGTGTGGAAATTAAAACTCAGAGTTCGTGAAGAGCCTGTTCATGCGGAACGGCGTTTTGGTCGATGTGATGTTTCTGTGGCCTATTTGCCGCTCAAATCCCCGTTCTCGTTACTGCAAAAACCCAGGCTCCTTTCGGGGTCGAGAGTTACGGCATCTCAGTTGTAAGAAGAAAAAAGAAACGTGGTTCGCCGGTACGTGATTATCAAGGACGTCCCACAAAACGTAACACTCTGCCTGCTAAAAATGATCATCGGCTGCATGTTTACTTGCGGACTTCGCGAATAAGTCTTGTCTTGTACGTGTGACTGTTGTACGAACGATACTGTCATTCCCAAACATATTTCGTGCTTCCAATGTCATTTCAGTCGTGATATGCCCGTAAACTCAGTAATATTCACGTCGTCAAGCCGTCAAGAAGGCTGCGAATCGATGTCAGCCATCACCGAACGAGAGACCCCCCCCCCTCCTGACTTACTCGTCGCAGGCTCCTGGTACCCCAGGCGGCGGCTGCGGTCGGCCGGCCGCAGGCGGTGTTTCCTCCCATCTGGGGTCATTTCTGGGTCGGAGACGAGCCGCCGGCCGGCAGCGCTGGGAAAGCGGGCACGGCCGGCCGGTATATAACGCGGCCCGACCCCCGACTGACACAGACTCGGGCGGCACCGCCACACCTGCACCGGCAACCATGATCATCAAGGTAAGGGGCGACAACCGCCGGCGAGCCAACATGGGCGCCTTCAAATAGCAGTGCACCGGTCTTTCTGATCTGCCGGGTGACATAACGAACTGGGTTATAAATATGATGGCCAGTTGAAGGATGTGTTATATGCTCCTCTTCGTAGTCCTGTATGCGTGGGTGGCAGCAGTTTCTGGGTTGCTTCAAATCGCCATGTTAAAGGAGTGCCACGGATTTTGTGCAGTTTGTCCACGCACCAGCACATAATTAAACATCGAAATTGAACTTGTTAGGGCTTGCGTCAAAAATATATAGTACTTTCAAGACCTCTGCGGTTTACACGAATCTCCGCACAATGGAACTTCGGCATCCGAAATGGTGTGTGGCATCCATTTTCATCGAATACACCAATTACGTTTTATCACCTGTAACAGGTACCCGTACCTCACATAAGTGGAGGTACGGGTGCCACCCGTACCTCACAGTCTCCTGCTTTGCTGTCCATCTGCAGACTGACTTCTCAGTGCACTCCTCCCCCGTTCCGATGTTCATTTGTTCATCTGTTCCATGCTCAGCAAGGGACCGTTAAGGTTGCGTATTGCTAGTGGTTCATTAGTGGTTCATTCTGCATGTTGTTCTGCTGATGTGAATATTTTCTCTTGACGCTGGACCCTGGTCGTTGCTGCCTCATTCACGCTCTCAAACCCATTTTCAACTGCGATTTATCTGACGCTGTGGATTCGTCCGATTTCCCTGTTCAGCTCCTGATCTCTACCCTATCCGGTCCCCTTGTTCCTGTCTTGTTCTCCTGTTCGTGTGCTGACCTATCTCGTCCTCCTGCTCAGCTGCTAATCACTGCGCTATCTCGTTTTCCTGTTCAGCTGCTGTAAACGCCGTCCTATCTTGTCCTTCTGCTCAGGTGCTGATCACTGCGCTATCTCGTTCTGTTCAGCTGCCGTAAACACCGTTCTGTTTCGTCCTCCCGCTCAGTTGCTGATCACTGTCCTGTCCCGTGCTCCGGATCAGATGCTGATCACTGTGCTGTCTCGGCCCGTCCGGCTGCTGATCGCTGCCTGCACACAAACAAACTTTGAACAGAAGAAAAACCTGGTGTAACGGAACGTACAAAATGACCCCCATTTCCACAGTCAAACGAACGGTGGTGCTGGCATTACTCGAGCCAGCAGAAACTGTTTATAAGACCACCCGTTGCTGATCTGTCACCCATAATGCGGTGTCTGAGTGAACATAATACGCTAAACTGACCCCCAAAACCGCAAAATGTGCTCATCTGACACCACAGATTTGCCCAAGTTATATCTTTAAGCTGTGTTACCTGATCCATGGTCCACAAGTGCAAAAGTGGACCCTTCTTCTCAGTTATTTTGAGCCTTATAAAAACAGGCACAAATGAGACACCTATTACACATCTGGTTAGTAACGTAGTACTCCGTGTGGGTTCTACTGACACTTGTTTGCAGAACACCGAGATTCAGTGAAGTATTGAATGCTCTACATTCAATACTTTACTGATTGCAATTCTCGACCAGGTCGACAGCTGATTAAGACTAAGTCTAGACTTTCCGCCATTTGTCACTTCAGTCACTCCGGTCACGTTCATGAGCAAAAGGCATGACAATAAGGTTTTATCTTTATTCCTTCAAGCTGCAGTTTCGATAAGAGCACCCCTTCCTTATCCCGTTCAGGCTCGGGCGAGGCGGCCCCGTTACAGCTCGAGACGGCGCATCAGACTCATGGTCTTAATAGGCATCTCCGTCCCGTCGTCTATACCAAGGATAGATTTCTGGAACTGCCCCAAACGCGCCGCGCACTTACTGAACTTCACGGTCAGTAAGTTGTGTGTCATGACATACACGACAGTGGTACTGGCTGTGTCGTCCACTTCGTGGAAACCCATGAAACTTTGTTTTCGGGGAGGGGGAAGGGCGTTTTTCTAAGCTGACCCCTCCCCTTAAGGAAATCCTGGCTGCGCCGCTCGAGGATGCTTAAATTTTGGGCACTACAAGACACCGTTCTTGTGCAATGTCAGACTCTTATCGATTGAGGTCATCGATATAGAAGCGTTTTCAGAGGTAGTTCGCAAGGATCATTTCCAGCTTCATGGCAGGTCTTGTGATCCATGCGCCTGTCAGTAACACATGCACCTCCACGGCACCAAAGGGTCATGACACAAATCTCTTCACCTAAGGCCAAAGCATGCCGTCACTGCTTCTCCATTCGCCACGAGCACAAAATCCGACATCCGCGAGGCTCACTTGGTTTGCACTGCTTAGGTAGAGGGTTCCAGCAGACTGTTTTTGCTCGAGCAGCTCGATTCAGGGGTGATGCTTGACGCAAGAAATCTACATGTTTAACTCATAAAACTCGAATGGACGCAAAAAATATTCGTCTTCTTGTTTAGCTGCTTATCACTGCCCTGTCTCTTCCTCCCGGCCAGCTGCTGATCGCTGCCCTGTTGGTCACGGCCTCTCTGGGGGCAGAGAAGAAGAACTCCGAGGACCTCAAGGCAGAAGAGTCTGCCACCAGCTACACCAGCTCCAGTCTCGGCAGCCACCAGCTTGCACCGTGAGCGACAGACCTTCTCTGGTCCATTCCGTCCGACAGCTCGACCGCTACCAAACATACCAGATGTTTTGCATGGTTGCCTTGTTTCGGCGTGAGACTGAAGAACGTTCATTGAATTAGGGATCCAAAATGATTTCTGAATTGTAAATCGTTCGTACCATTTCAGTGTCATGCTTGTTATACTCAGAAGCCATGAAAATAGTACGGGATCGTAATTTTGAGCACGGCACTTGCAACTGTTAATGGTGCACATGGGCCTTCATGGATAAAGAATGTTAAGTATTTCTGGATTCAACTTTTCGTGTTTGTCTGCTCCCGCACGGTTATTGCTGAAAATTTAAATCACAAAATACCATGTGTGCTCCATTTTTACCTCGTCATGTTAACTGACACCGTAAAGCGACTTAATTCAATGTGTTTAAAAAAAAACGAGCGAAACCGAACAGCGTATCGAACACCAGTCGAAAAGAACGGCGCCTTCTCACCAACAGGGCACGGTTCGGCGGCAATGGGAACGGATACCACGCTCCAAGCAGCTCTTATGGTGCTCCAGTGAACAACGGGGCCCCATCGGCGTACTATAGTCCGTCCAACAGCTACGGAAGCCCGTCCACCTCTTACGGCTCACCCGATACCGGCTACGGAGCCCCTGCCTCCTCCTACAGCGGCCTTTCCAGTTCCTACGGGGCCCCGTCCTCGTACAGCGGGCCTTCCACTTCCTATGGAGCCCCGTCCTCGTACAACGCGCCTTCCGTCAGCTACGGAGCTCCGTCTGCCTCGTCTTACCACGCACCCTCAACTTCCTACGGAAGTCCGTCGTCCTCGTATGGTGCTCCTTCCCGTGGGTACGGAGCCCGACCGTCCTATTCGCACAGCTCGCCTTCGTCGTACGCCAGCTCTTCCTCGTACAGCGCTCCCACCAGTACCTACGGTGCACCCTCCTCCTCGTACAAGACATCTGCTAGTTACGGTGGCCCATCCACGTCTTACAGCTCGCCTTCCACTGGCTACGCAGCCTCGTCGTCCTACAGAGCACCTTCCACGAGCTATCGGTACGCCGGCTCATACGACGCTCCGTCGTCCAGCTACGGCGTCCCCAGCTCCTCTTACGGCGCCCCCGCCTCTACCTATAGGGCCTTTGGCTCTTCCTACAGAGCCCCAGTCTCGCCCTACGGCGCCCCCAGCTCCTCATACGGCGTCCCTAGCTCCACTTATGGAGCTCCTTCCTCATCCTACGGAGCCCCGAGCTCGTCCTACGGAGCCCCCAGCTCTTCGTACGGAGCGCCTGCCGCGAGCTCCCGCTACAGTGCCCCGGTCTACCGTAGCGGTAACAGGTCAGTGATCTGTGGGGCGTGCACTGACGAAAGAGACCACCAGGGCATTGTTTCAGAGAGACGTCGTGAAACTTTTGCGCCTCTGCTGCTAATGACAATTAATGATATCTACATCCAAATGCTGTCACTGCAGGTGAAACATAGAAGTAAGCAAAAGTGCCAAAAGCCTAATAAGTATTGCAGCACGGACGGCGATACTCACGTTTTCCACTGCAGGTTTTCCTCATCATCTGTCTGACGATCGACTGACCCGTTTGCCTGAGCTCAGGTACTCGAACAACGTCTACGCCGGGGGATATAACTACATGAACGGCGGCGGCGGCGCTGCGCCTTCGTACCAAGGCTACGGACGTTAAGACGACGTCACAAGTACGTCACTGCAGCTTTCGTGGCCTGCGGTGATTGCGGGAGGTGTCCGTAGAATTCTGACTCCAATCGCTACCAGATTTGGCGTCATGTCACGGATGGGTAGCGACATTTGTTGTGATAATCTCCAAAACTTCGTTTCGTCTTGTTAGTGCTTAATCTTGTTCATCTTTACAGATGGTCTGCAGACAATGTCTCCTTTTGATGTTTCCTCTTCACGGCTGGTGCGAAGCGTTGACCTGGACAATACTGAGCTGCGTACTGCGGAATGTTTAGAGAAGCGACTTGCTTCGTCGGCTGGCGAGCTGCATCATGTTGGCGCCTCCGACGCCGTCGGTCTCTGACGCTGTCTTCTGGCGATCGTTCCAGAATCATGCATTCGCCGTCCTTCGGTGCCACGGAACTGACGAAACGACGACTACAATGAAGGTGGCGAAAGAGGCTCCAGACAACTCCAAGACCCACGAAATATTTATTCTAGTGTAGCTTCTGACGCACTCCTGATGCACCTTATACAATAACTTTATTTAAGGTTATTTATCACCATCGATGAGGCCTGACTGGGTAGATTTTGAAGCAAGGGCAATAAAATGTTGAAAGAATTATTATGTGTTCCACAGCAGATGTTGGGAATGACCTAAGAGAGGATTTGACGTGTGAACTCTGGCATGTTCACCCGTATGTCGACATCCGTAAGTGAAATATTCGGCGCATGCTTTGGGGTTCCAAGGTACACGGAAGCCAAAAACTGATCTTGAACAAACACTTGTCTGGAGATACCTTTGCAACTGAAAGGACGAAGGAAAGCCGCCGCTCTGACGGGCTAGTCTTAACAGCAATTGCTAGTAGCAACGAACGGTATCACGATAAGCAACTTGTGTTCTGAGGGCAGAGCAGCTGTATACAAGGCTACGAAACACATTAAGCCTATGAAGGATGGAAGGCTCTGCGCATTTTTCATTGCAACTTGGGGCAAATGAAACATAACAAAAAATGAGGGTCCGCAAGAAATTACCAAGACTCGATATGAATTCTACAAAAAGACGTATAACGGACAGGAATGATGGTTAAGGAGTTAATTCAGTTATATAAGCTGCTGAACCAAGATTCCATTCTGTCGAACCATCGGGTAGGCTATGATGTCCACTATCCCTATTTAGTGCAAAAAAACGACACGCAAACATGAAGCGAAAAGCAAGTTAAGAGACAGCCCTCGGCTAGCCCGTGAAGGCAAATTCCTGAATCACAATGGGTTATTGTTCTGGCAGCAAGGATGACTGATGGTGGCGACTGGGGGCCGTCTCGTGCCGCTGGCAGTGGGATGGCCCACAGTCGCCATTTTTTAGCGGGCTTCCCCAACACCCCGGGCTGCCCTGCCCAGCCCCGTCTCATCCTTGGCCTGTTCACAAGGCCCGTCATGGGACGATGGAAAGTTTGTATCGCCATTTGGGAAGTGGCTCGCCTTGTCTGGTCGTCGCTCACGCCGTTCTGTTGACGAAGTTGCCGGAAAACTGCGGCGTGCGGTGGTGGCGAGGTGTTAACTGATCGCACGTGCTGAAGACTTTTTCTGCTCATGTTCTTTTTTATGTCAGAGCCAGTTTCAACCGACCATTTTTAGAGGGAAATTATGGTATGAGTTCCGCAGTCCTTTGAAATATGGTGTTACATGCACCGAATATCACGTGTTCACGAGCCAGCCGGTAGGCCGAACGAGTCTTTTTTCAACCTGTGGAGGATATCAAAGTGAGGGGCGGCCCGGCCGTAACACCTTCCGGAGGCTAATGACATGTCAACCACCAGGCCGATTTTGACTTTGCACAGGATGTTCCGCGCAGTATTGCTGAAGTCCGCTGAAAATGAAATGACGTCAGAATAAGACTTCACGCGTGTTGTCACTAGAACATCGCTCAGTTCTTAAAAATTCGCAGTTTTTCGTACGCAAAGTGTTTCCTCGGAAGCCCTTGTTTCCACAGAACTGTTGCAGGAGAATTTTTTCACTCTCATACCTGTTTTCCTCTGGTTGGTTTTGAACCACTCAGTAATGGTTGAAATGCATCAGTAAATTCATGCCTCGCTTTTCATGCGTCCCACAAGGTGTCGTACTCGCTTCATTGCCGGAGATACTTTGGTCTCACAAGTGCAGTGTTTGTGGCATTAGAGAAGTAAACCACTTTTGGTCCGACACTAGAAAATTAGCGCGGGAGTGATTTGCCCTGCATATCGTGTCTTGGATGCGCCCCAGTTCCCCGCCACACCCCACTGAAGCTCCACGCTATCCCATACCGAACCCCACCAGACAGTCGCCTATCAGCGCTCCTCCAGCCTGATGAGTGGCCAAAAAACGGAACCTGTCGGCGCGGACTCGGCGCCTCCACGAACAGCTGCACCATCAGCGACCGGACGCCGTTTTCCTGTTCCGACCGGGAGGCGGTGTCGTCCAAAACACGGTCAGCTGAGTTTTTCAGACCAACAGGTTTAACCACTGGCTGGTCCCGCCCCGCGGCGGGCCAGCGCGCCGGCGCGGGGCTTCCCCGCCAGCGGGATCAGGGGCACGGCTGCAGACCCGATTTGGCGCCAATGGTTGGCGGGTATGTCCAGCGGAAAGGAGGGGTCCATTTCCAGCGAAAAGGGCGGCTCCAGCCCCCGGCGGTGGCTACGGTTCCCGCCCAGGAGCGCATCGTGGGTTGCGCTGGTGACGTCGATCGTCCCCGACGATTAAATTGTTTTAGGCAGCAGTATTTCGCCGGTGCTGGTTGCGCCAGCCGCGTCAGCCCCGGGGTCTTCATGTGGCAAAGCTCAATGGTCTTCTGGTATGAATTTGGTAAAGCATAGATTCCAAGACAAGCTATCCTGGTTTCCAATATACCGGTAAACCTTGGCTCCAAATTTATTTTATATACTTATATTTCTCTTAAGTTGAGGATCAGAAAAAGACCACCTCAGCCGACGCCTCAAAACCAAGGATTGAATTTACAGGTACGTGGCGCTTTTTTCACAACTGCTGCAAACACAAATTTGGCAAATAGGATTTGCAGTTGGAAATTACAGTCCGCATCGTCATTTGCAGTTTGGTTCAATTCGCTGAACTTGATGTATTCTTCGGAATGAATGTTTGAAGGTGGTACTGTATTGTCGGGTTCCCTTGAAGCAGATTCCCGGGTTTTTCCAACTCTTGACAACGTTATGGTAACAGGATTTTTCAAACAGGAAACTGTCTTCATCTGTGCCGAGCTTCGCCATGTCAAAGTTTTTTTGCGATGATTGATAGTTGCATGTATGAAATCAGCACATTAAAAACTGCTACGTCCTAACCCTCGACGAAATTTCCTAAAAAAATGTTCGTTGACCTCAATGTTGATGCCACCAGCCAGCCTCTACTATATGTCCATGACATCTGGTTCATTATCCTGAGACTAAAGGACCCTGTTCACAATTATTCTTAATTGCAATAACCAGTTTTTTTGCAATTTTTCTCAGACAGTTGTGATTGTTTAAGTAAGCAGACTGATGAAGCATTTAATAAATGGGTGTGAGTTCCGTTGTTTGGGGAAAATACTTTGTGCCGGAAAAAAGTCCGGAACTACATGACGTACGATGATTTTGTTAGCTATATGACGTCTTCGACTAACCTGCATCTTTCTGGCCGAGGCTGCTTCCCTTATTTTCCAACAAGAAAAGATCATAATGCCAGGTCATTTACTATTCGGGAAATATTCAGTCACGAACCGATTTCAGTTGAAACCTGGGGAGTTTAAAGTATTGATTTAGTATATTATGAAGTATATTAAGAGTAGAAATATCTGTACAATTCTGCGTTGTTTAAAACAGCTGTGTAAAGCTGAGTTCAGTGTTCCAAAGACGTATGCAACATTCGACTGGTATAACAAGTAGATCAATCGTACCACCATGCAACTTGCCATTACTGTCATGCTTTCTACTGAAATGTTACTTCTGGTGCACTTCCCCGTTCTGATTCATTTTGTCTTTCTTATTCGGCTTAGACTGCAAATACCGTGCAGTCTGCTTAACATATGACACTGACTAACTCAGTCATTGCCACAATGACAAAACAATGATGACGGTAACAAAACGATACACCTATTTAGAGCACGACAAAAATGCCTCTGGATTCTGCTTGCTTCAACGGCACGCGCCAGCCAAAAACGTACAAAACGACAATGGAAGGCCATGGAAACGTAAACAAAGCCAATTAGCATGCCACAAAAGCCAATCAATGTGCAAAGTGCCAGTTTAGCATATCATTCAGCTAGATCACGAACTAAACAAAGAAATCAAGGATAAGCGAAGGAAAAGAAAGGGATTTTACAGTTACCATTACTTTTATGAGTAGTTTTATACCATTCTTCCTTTTGCTGAACACAAAAACATTCTTGCAGCGCGGATCTTAGCTGACAATTTTTCCTTACACCCGAAGCGAGAGAACTATTAGACAACAGCAAAAGGATGCTTGGTTATTGGAGCAGCCGTAAAAAGGATTGGTTATAGCCCTAGCGATATGATAAATGTTTAAAGGACAGGGATATAATCACTGGGGATATAATCATCCTAGAGATATAATAACATATCGGACAAGTAGCACAATTTTTCCTTGTATACCCATTAAAAACGGAATAAAACAGTCATCAAACAACAATGTCTGTATTTCATCGTCATGGCAACAGACGTCACAGCACACTGTAAGGACGGTTGCAAGCCTTAACCTTCACACTTATTCACAGTTGATATTTAAGGGTTGATTTGATGCGATGCAGCTGCCGCCAAAGACTGGCGCTAGTGCACTGGCCATGCTGCCTGTTTTCATTTCAGTGCTGCCGTGGCTGACAGCATAGCTGTATAAGCCAGTGAGTTGGTCATTCGTCTCGTGAAACCTTTTCCCACACGGTATTAAGTTGCTGGTAACACTTTTGGGTTTCTTGTGCCCGGTTATCTACATGGTTTCCAGCACAGATATCCCACCGTACAATAGTGTCTGAACTGTGAACTTTCTGGCTCCGTAGGTGGTTTGTTTTCCACTGAAGCCAGCTTTTTGTCGTTGTTTTCAGAAGCATTCTTAGCTTGCTTTTCCGACTGGTATATCATGAACCACTTCGTAGAAGCGTGACTGGGATTGATGCCCATTGATGCCCAGACGGCAGTAGTTTTCATTTTTGGATCTATATGGGACTGGTATGTTTCAAGTACTTTTACCAGGCAGATGTGTGTGACCGTTTCATAGGCTCTGGGATTCATGCGGCGACGATCGCTGACAACGTCCCCTTGCCTCGTTCCGTTGTACGTTCAGCCGTGGTCAGATAACGTCAGCCATTAGCTCCTGTCGACATTATCACGTCATCTCACTGCAGACGCCGCTGTTCCATTCCGGGGCCCATCCCAATTAGAGTTACATTGCTGAGTCAGATTGTGTTAATCAGGCTCTCGGACGAGAGAATGCTGAGAAGGTGCTTATCATAGAGAATGTAGATTTCTTCGCTGCGAAGAGTATCAGACGCTTTGGCTTTGTTACTTTTTCCCTCGGATTTCAGATGATTTTGTCTGGACTTCACCACTTCCCGTGTCTTTCTAAGCTCACGGTCAGCCATGATTTGTTTCGAGTAGTCATTTTCCTTCAGGTAGCGGTCCACGCTCACCAGGAAGTCTCTGTTGGTTGTTGGTTTATGTATTTCACCATCTTGTCTCCCGACATTTGTGAAAAAGAACTGCATCGTTTTGTTTAGATGTTCACCTGACAGCTCCTCAGTTTTTCGTTCCTTTTCCAAATGTTTTCGTATCCATTATTAAACGCATTTTATGTTAGACGCAGTTTTTACTTTGTTAAAACATTTTCGTTTGTGGCGATCATATGGTCGCGATTTATCACGTCATTGACGTCTGGTCCATTGTCGGCAAGGAAATCATTAAGGAAATCACGTCGCGCCGAAGACATTTTGAAGAAATCAAGACATTATCAGTGCCGTGCATTGTGTGGAATAAAAAAATATGCACGGGCCTGTACCTGTGGACGAATCATCAGCCGTCATGACATTTTTATCCTTGGGACATACGGTCTTTCGGGAAAAAGATTTTGCCATTCGGGCAGATGATTTGTCGTTTTGCATGCTTATATTAATACAAACCATGGCCATTAAATTGTCAAAATTGTATTATCTTTTCGGCAAGGTATATGCCAAAAGAGAACAAACCTTCGGCTTACGCTTACTTGAGTTCCTAACATTTTGGGGGAGGGGGGATTCGATGTACCACATAAACACTGCACATCATACGTCACTGTCCTCCATTGCGGAGAAACTCCACCTTCACATATTCAATCAGTCAAACAATGCATGACGTAAACGAGGACCATGCCGGAGAGATACATAAAGTTACGTTCAACATTTATAACAACCCAGTGACGCATGAATGAAAAGCACTTAGTTATTCTTCTGACAGTCAGAGGCCAGGAGCTAGACATGGTGTTTATTGTGAGTTTTAGGTCTCTTATTTGGACGGACACAGCGACCTTCGCCTCTGAAACATCTCTGTCTGTTCTGAGGAGTTCAATCAGGAGGCCAATATTTAAATCTGAGTTTGAAGCATCAAAATGGAATTTGACAGCGTGCTCACCGAGAGGCGTGTCCAGTCTGCGCAGGCGGGCGTCACCAAGACGTCCATTACAGTGATAACGGGCCGACCGCTTGCTCTCGCTCACTTAGAACCGGATATGTCCCTGTGCTATGGGACAAATCACATATGGCACAAGTGATTTTGTTAACATTTGCCACCAAACCTTTGTCAGAAGGCCTCCAGTGCTGGACACCGTTTGGGTTTGAACGCTGATCAAACCAGCTTGTCCTTTAATGTAGGTCAATTGGTCATTTAATGTGGACCCCTTGCAAATTGTGCCACGAGCAGGGACATAACCAGTTCTAAGTGGGCGAGAGCAAGCGGCCGGTCCGTTATCTCTGTAATGGACATCTTGGTGACGCCCGTCTGCGCAAACTGGACACGCCTCTCGGTGAGCACGCTGTCAAATTCCATTTTGATGCTTCAAACTCAGAAATAAATACCGATTTCCTGACTGAGCTCCTCAATACAGACAGAGATACTGCAGAGGTGAATATCGCTGAGTCCATCAGAATAAGAGAATTAAAACCTACAATAAACATCGTGTTTAGTTCCTGGACTCTGACTGTCAGTAGAATAATTGCGTGTTTTCCCTTCATGCTTCACTGGGTTGTTGTAAATGTTGAACGTAACTTTATGCATCTCTCCGGCATGGTCCTCGTCTACGTCATGCATTGTTTGACTGACTGAATATGCGAAGGTGCAGTTTCTCCGCAGTGGAAGACAATGGCGTAGAGTGTGCAGTAGTATATCGAATGTAGTGGTATCGAATTCAACTTTTTTCAGAAAACGTCAGGACTTGAAGACGGGCGTAAGCCGAATCCTGTTTTGGCCTATATTTCGTCTAAAAAATAATGCATCTTTGACAGCTTAATGGTCATGTTTAGTGTTAATATAATGATCATGTTAGATATCGTCCAAGTCTTAAGCGTTTTACATGCTGACCTATGCATGATGCTACATTTCATGTGCTATTTATGAGTTATTTTCATCAGCCACTCATGGTCGTCCATGGGCTAATTTCCATCGTCCTAGAATATTTGCACTGTCTCACGTTTTTGAATCCGCTGGATTATTTCCATTTGCAGCTAACATATAAGCCGCACATGTTTGCGCTCTGTGATACTCTGGTGCTCCGCTCTCGACCTGACTAGAATTGCACTAGTGACGTGTGGGAAGATGCTAGTGCTGAAGCGTTACTGCAACGACTGTAAGTGTTACAGCCAGATAATATGGTGTTGAATAAAATCTGCATTTTTTCTCTGCACCGCTGAGGAACGATTGACTGGCAGTCCAGGCTGCAGTGTTGCTGGAAAAGGGCTGACACACCAAATCCACCACTAGTAGATTATAACTCCGGTATTAAATGGAGTATTTCGCTACCTTCCATTGACGGCGGGGGGAGGAGATTAGCGACTCCCCGTCTATCTCAGGAAACAAACGCCGGTTCCACTGATTCAGACGTGAATCGATGGCGCAGAATTGTGCGGTCCCGTGACATACATTTTTTTACATTTGGGTCAGTGGCAACGTCATAGGTCAGGTCAAAAACTCAAAAGTGACCTTTTTTCCCACAGTTGAATTGATCGCAACGAAAAGCAGACTAGGACCAAAATTTGCATGACGATTTGTCTCTGGCAGCTTGTTCTTATATTCTGTGCGACACCTACTCCAAGATCATCAAAAGTTAATGTTATAGGCTGGTCAAATTTGACGTCTGTGATAACGGGTCATGTAAAACATGTTTACTGGCCCTTTTGACATGGAGATTCTAGAGAAGACACTTTCGGAAATCTTTGTGCACAAGCAAAGCCCTGCAATGACCCCAATTATCGTGCGCATGCAATACTGCAACATTTTGTAGTCCCAAAGTCCGGGTATCAAGATTATGCCGGTGACATCCGTCGAGCTTCTCCGCTTGTCCATTTGCCTCGTCTTGCACATTTTTACGGAATATTGCACAACGGTGCAGAGGCCGATGTCTCCACACCAGTCATCCAGAGCGTCAGACGGACGCTGCCGTTTACTCACTAAGTTCAAATTTGCATAAAGCCGTCAAAGCTCAAAACTACGAAACACATCTCACTGCTGCGACAAAATGTTGTGTAAGTTGTACGCGCAATGTTTTGCATAAAAACTCGATAACTTGTTTAGCAGTATTAAAGAATCAGTTACTTCAACCTCTTTTCAAAACTTTTTATGTGCCCCATATTGAACCGTCAGTTCATGCCGATATGGAATGTAAGCTACGGTCACCATACATACACAGTCCCGAGTTTGGAACCCCCGAGTACTACAGCCATCGACGGCCACGTACTGCCAGGGGCGGATGCAGGTAACCCATACTCGGGGCCCATATATTGCGCCAGGCACCATGGTCCCCTTCTTAGCATTATACAGGAATGATAAATACACAATAAAAATAATTTTGTTTCCTCCTTCAGGGCCATAACACCGCTTTTGGTAGTTTCCATTTCCATAAAATGCATGTCCGGTTATAATGATTGCTTCAAGATCGTGTTACGCGCTATCAACATACAAAAATATCCACTTAGATGGGTAACAAACATTGCCTCCATACACAATTCCTTGATACGTCATTGATGTAAGCCATACTATATACCATGTCAACAGAATGCCACACTCTCGGACCATGGGCACATACAGTCACAATATAGGGACCTATCTGGACATTTCCACATGCGTTACGAAACGCCAAGACGCAATGGCGGCATTCCTTGTTCCTGGAAACCCACTGTAAGGCAATTTTCGGATCCCTTTAGACGACAAAAATTCGTTAAGTACAAAAAATGGTACGTTGCACATTACCTTGTCTTCTGAAGTCCCTGGACGCGACAATGATAAGTGTTTGACGATATTGTTGCCTTAAAAATGTTTTCAATTCCTTCCTCTACAAAACTTCCTTTTTTTGGTCCCTGACACTGCCATTGCAACTTTTTCCGATTCGGAAGCAAGTCGAATTGTAGATTGGGTCACAATGGTTCGTTTGAACTGTCTTGCAGCAAAATCGTACGTTTAGTTCCCGAGATAAGAGGAAGGGGGAGACAGAAAGACCCTACCCCAGCGAAATTTGGCCTTAAATTACGGTCTGGAACAGTGTTAAACCCTCGCCCGGCCGGGAGGGGGGGGGGCAGTGGGAATCGGCCCTCTAAACTAAGGATCCCGAAATATAGGAAAAAAACGTTGGCGTGCAACGCCACGAAATTTCCAGTGCCTTTTTATCTATTTTGCGCCCTGTATGCAAATCTGAAGTTCCAAGCAGGTCAGGCCACTGACTGAAGTCAAGTCAAAAGATCGAACTACGAAAATTGTAGTCCTCATAAATTTTCTTGAAGTTGGACGGGCCTGTATGAAACTTTCAGGAGTACCAGAATGCAGTGAAAACAACAACTTTTAAGTCAATTTTTTTCAGAAACTTGAGGGTTCAGTAACGTTAGACCAGGCCAATTTTAAACACATTTCTGGGGGATTTTCATGCTCAGATATTGCGAAAAACCATGGCCAATGGTATGTGCTACCAAGTTATCGGAATCCATGTTAATTAGCTCATGTGATGACACCGGATAATGCCTGCTTCCCGGATCAAAAAATTCCGCAAAACCAAAACTGTCCATCTGTTTAAAATACCATTTTGCTCTCAGCGATAAAAATAGACGAAGAAATCAAATTTAGCGCAAAATAGGCCTATCTCGCACCCTAGGTCAAAATAACGTCGCCAGAGGTCGCCAGGGGTAAATGGCCTCCGATAACCTTACTTGACCCAGGTTGGCATTTAGGGAATTCACAAAAGTTTCTCGAGCATTTCACTTTGCTTCCGGCATAACCTCCGATCTAACTGGTAAGTCAAACCACCGGGTAAGTGGAGGTGCGATGCATTTTAACCCGTCTCCAACTGGGGGGGGGCAGTTGACTGCCCCCCCATGAGGTTTTTCTGGGATTGCGAGAGAACCAACAAACACAGAGTCACGAAACTTTGTGTACCTTTTGCTTCATCAATTTTACATTTCGTGTCAAAATTTTGACCTCAAGCCTGGTCAGGTGCCTGACCTAGTTCAGGTCAAACAGACCTATGTCCAAAAAGTTTAGCGCCCTCTAAGTTTTTCGCAAAACAAGATATCTCAATAATACTCTCAGGGATTAGTGATCGTGATAGATGCAACAAATCTCCTATCTCAGATTTTTTGTAATTTTCCGGGTCACTGACCTAAAGCCTAGCCCATTTTTAAGACATGTCGCCGTTTTTTTCGGAAACTGACGGAATATTTCATAACGTTTTCAGTGTGGAGTCAAGCAGACATCTAGTTACCGTCATTGGGCAAAGTATCAATGACTTTCAGCCATTGACCTGAGGTCAGGTCACGAATAACTGTAGTCAGCCAAAATGTACCACCGTCAAAATCAGCGATGAATTACTCAGAATAGGTAGAAAATGGCAGAACTAGGTTGCACAGACGTAAGTAATACCAGGAACCTTAAAAAAGTTTGAAAAAGTAGCATATTTTGGAAATAAACAGGCTGTCGCGAATAAAGCTCCGCCAGTTGTGTAGATTGGTAACAAATGAACCTTTCCCAAATTTAAGCATTGGAAACCCATCACAAAAACCACTAAGATAAACAAAATTTACGTAGAATTTTTTCAATAGAATAGATGTAGATTTAAATAGAATAGAATAGCCTGGTATTTTTCGCGAAAATAAAGGAACGCTAAAATTACTTCCCGTCAATTTGTTACTGCATACGGCAGCGGCGCACCCCTGCAGCTGGCGCGAGAATTGCCGTGTCCTTAACTCGACGTTTCGGCGTATGTAGTTAACAAGTCTGAGAAACAAGATGTGTTTGCATTTGCGGACCTTTACTTTTGCGCTGGTGTCTTTATTCATGCGTTATCAGTCACAGTCCTTGAGATTCAGGCCATTTCTCGGTCTCATGCAGTCGGCTATGAGAAAACATATATAGGGCGTAAATTGCTTACATATTATCTAAAACTAAAAATGAGACCAGTTTCGAGCTCTAGTCGTCACAGGCTTTCTAACGGTATGCTTATTTGTATCGTGCGACCAACCGTTCGTGAGTTAGAGGGGGGCGACCAACTGCCCCCCCCCCCAGTCGCGCATGTTCGAAACCGACCGACGGTCGTGCACGGGTTAATAGCGTCGCAAACATGCATGCAGTGACGTCGTGGCTTGACCTGACGTCATTGACTGATTGGGTCACTTGTGGTATGAATGTGTTCGACATGTTAGTAATCATCTTAGCACCAAACTAAAATGAAAATCACAACTTCAGCTGGCTGTTTTTTTTTATCTCATTTCCAATCCAGTTCAGTATGACAAATCACTACCTCTGGTGACTTCGTTATTGACCAAAGTTAAAAACAATTGCACTCATTTGACTCAGCTTAATGAGTTTTCTTTGTTGGTACTTTACTTTTTTCTGTGGTGCGTACGCACCCTGATATCCTGGGGGAGGGGGTATATTAGATTTTTAACTGCCTGCATGATAGTTGAATTAGTGACGACCTCTGGCGTCGCTAGTTTCGTCACTAGCCAGTCTTTCTCGCGAGTCAATCAAAGAGAAAATGTTTTAAGCCCAACTTTTAATTCCTTCATTCATTCACTAAACACCTACAACGGCACCCATGCTATACGGAAATCCTTCCACAATGCTTTAAAATCACAAGTGCCTCCGTGACGACGAGCGGGCGCTATGTTAACTCCCTACAAACGGAAACGATCTTGGCCGGGAGGTTCACAATTATGAGAGTCGGTAACGTCATCAAACGAGGGGCGTAAAGCGATGGTGTGAGGAGTTCTAGGCCAGAGTTGGCGGCATCATATAGCGACTCCAAGAAACACCGAATGCTAATCTGCACTGTTCGTCGCTTGCGCTGACTTTGTAACGGGAAGTATAAAGCCACATTACTGATAAATAATGACACTTAGCGCAACACTCATTGCTGAAAGCGAGAAAACCTCGGGCATCCCAAACACCTTTGTCTGAGTATGTGAAACTCGGCCTTGAACGGCTAAACAATGTGACCGTCCTACAGATGGAAATATTCACAGGAACTCTTTAGAATTTTACTTCAAACTTCTTTAGACCGGAAGGATTTTTGGGTTTGGAAAATAATTTTGTTACAGGGGGTGATATCCGTCCCCGGCCGGGCGAGGGGCCAGGGACGGATATCACTTCACAGGCACTTTGAGGCTCAGCCGGGCGCAAGTTAACACGCACACTGGCAGGAGGGTCTTTTTTGTGCCCCCTCCTCCTGACTGTTTTTCTTGAAAATCTGGAGAATGGATCGGAGCTGGTTGATGCTAGTTTGTGGCATTTATGACAACTGAATAACTCGTCGCTTGACCAAGAAAAATCGAAAATCGGCCTGTAATTTTTCAAGTTTCGAGCACTTGAAGTCAAGCAAACATAACGAAAATAACGTTGTCGCTGATAAACGGGAACTTTGTGAAAGGACTAACGTTCTACCTAACAGTGCCGCTTGAACACAATCACGCAAAGTCATTCGGGCGTAAGTGATGGATGTACCAAGACCAAAGCCAGGGTCAATAAGGGTCAAGGTCAAAGAGCTTATGACCTGATCCAGATTTGCTTTGCAATGTGTCGGTTTGTATGAAATATGCATTCAAAGCCCCTAATAAAAACACGTGAGTAAACTGGTACGCTTACATATACCAGGGTCAGTAAAGTTCAAGGTCATCAAAGGTCGAGGTCAAATACCTTGTGACCTGGTCCAGATTTGCTTTGCAACATGTCGATCTGTATGAAATATTTATTCAAAGACACTAATAAAAACGCGTATGCGCACATGGATACGCTTATATATACCAAGGTCATTTTTGGCCAAGGTCTTCAAAGGTCAAGGTTAAACCTTTTGCGACTTGGTCCGGATTTTCTTCGCAACATATTGATTTGTATCAAATATGCATTGAAAGACTTGACTAAAAACACGTTCGACAAACACACATTGTTACTCACGTGAATATACATATATACATACACATACATTCACAAATATAAACGCTGAAAGTTATCAAGTGTACCAATGTTGGCTACCTTCTCTGAAAATACGCCGGAAGATGCGTATAGCGCCCTTATTTACACTCAAGCTATGCCGTGTTGCTCGGAAATGTGATCTGCAAGACATGAAAAATGACACCATAGGCCAATGATCTGACATGACGTCGACTGGAAAACCCTCATTCAAGACGCCAAATGAATGGGAATTGTCGTATGCCACGTTTTAGTGTTCAAACACCCTCTTCCCGTTTCGTTCGAAAAGTCGTACGGAAGGGCCTGTACGGTCCGAGAAAGGCCCAAGGTTGACCTTGTCGACCCCATTTGACTTTGACGATATTGACCTAGAGTCAATGAAAATTGCACATAATATAAATCGTTATAACCCCACTCTGTCCATGAAATTTCGTGTTTCTAGCTCGTTCCGTTTTTAGACCGGAGAGGGGCACTTTGTGTCCCCCCTCTCCCTTCCAGTAGTACGAAACTCCCTTCCATTGCGCGCGTTTAACATCCCAAGCCACACTATGGTGGGTTCGGCCAGACTCTTGGCTACGCTTCGTTTTCTTGCAGACCGCCATCTCGATATCAGACGCTCACGCTCGTATCTTCCGTTTGCGACGTGCAGTCCAAGGGATAAAATGACAGCCTGGTGCCATACAACCTCGGAAGCGTTCAGCCTTCGACTCACCGAAGCAGCACCGAACAATGGAAGTCAGCTCAAAACCCACGGCGGGAACTTTTGAAGGACTTTCCTGGAGCCTGACATAGTATGGCTGTTACATAAGTCCCGGACCAGACCAGGACTGGCCAAGCCGGCTAAACAGCGGAGAACCCCACCTGGACTGCTGCCAGTGTATTAAAAGCAAATCCAGCAAAAACTCAGCCGGTATGAAATGGCGTTCCCAGATGGTGAAACGATTCAAAGCGGGAAAACACCGGAATAAACGTACTGGCATTGTTACATAATGGTCCAGTTTCATTTTAGGTTGTTTTGTTTTGGCGAATCAAACGGCATCAGCTTAAACGAGCGGCCGGCCTGTCAGTAAAACGAACGCGCTCGGCCGCTGCAGCTCTTGACTCGAGATTTGAGACCTTGTCCTAACACAGCCAAATTTGGGGCTATTTTTTCCGTACCGGAGGATTCAGTCTCTCTACAGATAGTGTTCAGCGAAATTTTATCGCATCTTCCCGGGTGTGAAATGGACGTCTGTCGTGACAATTCGGTTTGCAGGGATTAATTATAAGAATTAATTAATTATAATTTGGGACAATGATAAGAAGCGCATCATTCATTGGTATTCCCATGTAGGCGATGATGCTGGAATTAGCAAGCAACTCAAGTATACCGACTTCTGTTGTGCATTAAAAGGAATACCTCTGTTGTCAGAGGGATCACTGTAACCTGTAAAGGATCTTGTGCATAGAATAGCGCACGTTACCGGTCTGTATTAGTCTTCACCACTTTGTTGTTCAACGTGTGGCCTGTGCTTGCTGTGCTTTCCCAGTTCTTGTACAAGGCCCTAGAAGTCCCAGGTAAAACCGTCCGGCCAGAGTAGCGTCTGGCGTGACGTTACAGGCGACGTGCCGCCGTTGAACCAACAAACAGGCAGTGTTAAGTCGAGCACTTTTACGTTATTTCGAGATTAACCATGATAAATGCAAGAGAAGCCAAAGATATGAAACAATAGCCTAGTCTAAAACTGATTTCTGCTTACGATATTCTCCAAACCAATCCTGTTCAGGGTCCAATATGGGATCCTGTCAATGCCCGATCGCCTGACAAGGCCCCTCAGCCCTGCGACATGCCTGCAACTGTCCCAGCCCTCAAAACTTTGCCAATTTTTAACCACACGCCAAAGCCAACCTAAAAGGATCTATGAAAATTTGCAACTGTATCTACTAATATCATCAAATACGAAATACAACCAGATAATGCCCGATCCCTCTACCCCTCAAAGCGCGTCATAAGCAAACTACCGGCTTCACCGGCTAGCCAGCTGACGGCCGACCCACGCCGGCCTCGGTCGTGACGTCACAGGCGGCACCCAAATACGTTATTTTGATAGGGACGGTTGTGGGCTGGTTCTTGTAGTTCTGTCCACGGTTACTGGAGATAAGTTGTTTAAACATTCCCCAAACCTGGCTCCCTGTCCCAACTAGATCTTGTCGAAACCTGCCGTGTTCTGCAGACAGGTCATCAGGTCATCAGGTCATCAGGTCATCGCTACAGGTCATCGCTTACACTGTGCCCCTGCCGCGTTTACTCTGTGACAAAAAAAAATGGTAATGCTGGTTTTATAATGCTGAACAGGCAATGTCGACACGCACTTCTTACGATCAAAACCCAAAGAAGTTTAAGGCTACATTATTTTTCCCCGGAAAGTAATTGTCTCATCACAGTCACGCCAGCCCCCAGCATAGCAGTTTGCGATGTTTCTGCGTTAAATGTTTGTTTACTTGGCATATTAACGCTGACTGACTGTCTCAGACCAAGAGTGATGAAAAGGGCATTGGCAAGAAACCATGTGAAATTCAACCAGTCTCCGATTGGGGGAGCAGTTGACTGCCTCCCTGAGGTTTTTCTGAGACTGCAGAAAGAACGAACAAACAAAGTCACGAAACTTTGTGTTCCTTTTGCTTCATCAATTTTACATTTCGCGCCGAAATTTTGACCTCAGATCAGGTTAGGTGCCTGACCTAGGTCAGGTCAAACGGACCTATGTCCAAAAAAGTTTAGCGCCCTCTAACTTTTTCGCAAAACAAGATATCTCAGTAATACTTTCAGGGATTCGTCATCGTGATAGATGCAACAAATCTGCTATCTGAGATTCTTCGGAATTTTCCGGGTAATTGACTTAAGGTCAAGCCCATTTTTAAGACATGTCGTCGTTTTTCGAAAATTGACGGAATATTTCATAACATTTTTAGTGTGGAGTGAAGCATACATCTAGTTACCGTCATTGGGCAAAGTATCAATGACTTCCAGCCATTTACCTGAGGTCAGGTCACGAATAACTGTCGTCAGCCAAAATGTACCAGCGTCAAAATCAGCGATGAATTACTCGAAATGGGCAGAAAACGGCAGAACTAGCTTGCACAAACGTAAGCAATACGAGGAACCTCAAAAAATTTGAAAAAGTAGCATATTTTGGAAATAAACAGGCTCTCGCCAATAAAGGTCTGCCAATTGTGTAGATTGGTAACTAATTAATTTTTCCCAAATTTAAGCATGAAAAACCATCACAAGAACTACTAAGATAAACAAAATTTACATAGATCCGACTTTTTTCGCGAAAACAAAAGAACGCTAAAATTAGTTCCCGTCAATTTGTTACTGCATACGGCAGCGGCGCACCCCTACAGCTCGCGCGAGAATTGCCGTGTCTTTAACTCGACGTTTCGGCGTATATATTGAACAAATTTGGGAAATTAGACGTGTATCGGCATCCGGGGACCTTTACTTGTGCGCTGGTACCTTTACCTATGCGCTATTAGTCACAGTCCTTGAGATTCAGGCCATTTGTCGGTCTCATGCAGTCGGCCATGAGAAAAGATATATAGGGCGTAAATTGCTCATTTTTATCGTGCGACCAACCGTTCATGAGTTAGAGGGGGACGACCAACTGCCCCCCGCCCCCAGTCGCGCATGCTCGAAGCCGACCGACGGTCGTGAGCGGGTTAAACACTTTTTTGGAAAAAAGAGCGAAATTAAGCAAAACTGAATCAGGAATAGAGAAATAAAATAGTGAAAAGAAGGACCAAACTGAATTAAGTCGGAAATAAATTAAAGGACGTAACCATATGATTTTGTCCGAAAATAATGCAATATTTATATATGACATCCATCATAAGGCATCCGTACCCAGCCTAACCTGAGCTGACCTGTACAGACCTGACCTGACCATAACGTAGCCTAACCGAGCTAATGCCAAACGTGTACCTTTGTGCGTGGCGGGTGGAGCGCAACGCACAGTGGACCATTTTCGCAAGTGCTGGGTCAACTTTCCGCCATTTGTTTGGCTAGATATGGAATGGTACTCTGTTTTCCAATACCTCATAGATTGTAAGTGTACTTGACGTGATTTAACAGAAGAAGTTTGAAATTATTGCTGTCGAGACAATTTTCCTGTTTATGGGATGTAAAGCCATATTAACGAACATTATGCGCATTGGCATCTGTGACAGTCCAGCTCTATTTACGGCGCCGCCATTTTCATTTGTTCTGAATAAATGGCGCGGTGTGTGGTAGCCGCTCCGCACCGGTGATGGCGAGAACCGCGATTGTTCGGTCACTTGTGCGAATTTTGCTACCCGCAAAATGCGGGTAACAAAATGAGGGGGCAGCTGCTTCCCCTTTCCCGCCGTCCCAATGCTCGTGGCCGTATTATCAGTCAATCATTATATACACAATCCATAGACACAGTGTATATTAATAATCTTAATCTTTCCGAGAGAACTGCAGCGCCCTTCAGATGAAGCAAGCCTTTGGCAGGAGAATCACTAAGATGAGTGGGCCTTACGGTTGCGGTGCAGTTTCTAATGTCATATTGGCTATTGGATATTTGCAGTGATAGGCTACGTTTAGGTAGCCAGGGAAAACACATGCTTGGCACGACCGTCGCAATAATAAGACCATTAGGAAGAGAGCATTGTGTACTATATCGCTGTTGATGAACATTTTTCACTTTCGAGCCCATTTTTTGTAATCGGTGCTGGCGGTGCTGCGTGTGCCGCTCCGTGCACCCGCCGCCATGTTATGTCAATAAGGGAAGCGCCGTCATAAGTTATCGTCCCGGGAACACTAAGTTCGTTACATAGGTATCTGAATTAATGTTCAGACTATGGCAGAAACCATGGTGCACCACGTGCTAGGTAAACTTTTTTTAGTTTCGCTCTTAAACGAGAGATATGGGACAAATAAGTACACGTGTGAGGCGCCCCACTGTGAGCACCGTAGCCGGCGCGGTCACGGCCGCCGAGTACCAAATTCTGTCCATAGATGGCGTGGAAAGATATGGGCCACCATGTCCCGGAACGGTGCACCCAGCGTGGTAGGTGTGCATAAGCGAGTGCTGAGAGCAATACTTTAAGGGTGCAAGTTGAGTACAGTACAGTACAATTTGTACAGTTACAACCTAAACTGAGGAAAATGTCCAATTAGGAACCATTAACAATAGTATAACATGGTAGCCGGACAACTGCAAGGGACAGGAATCTTTTTCCTTCTTAGAGAACAAAAGCATGGACTTCACCCAGCCAAAAATTTTGGGAACAAAATATCCTTTGGTCTGGAAACTTTGAAAAATACCCAGCATTCTGACCTTGGCCTATGGTTGTGGTTAGGCAAGGTCAGATTAGCCCTATTCCCGGAGGGCTAGACGGTATGGCCGATTCCCGGCAGGGGGACGGATTCGGCCCCCCCCCTGAGATCTCGAGAACTACTTATCCGATTTCATCGCAACAAACGGCAATCGATTTGCCGTGACGTGAACTACATTTTTAGAAAAAGAAATTCTCAAAATTTTGAAATTTGTGGGTACAGGGGGGCAAAAATGTCAAAATGGGGGGTACTTTTTGACTTCTTATAACTCCGTTGTTTATGGACCGATTTCGATGAAACTGGCATCAATCGAGAGATTATGGATAGGGTTTTTACCATGGGTATGCAAATTTGAAATTTTGAGAGAATTCATGGGCGTTCACAGGGTTTCAAAAATAAAGGGATTAGTTTTCCAATAACGGAATAAACAAAAGAGGCCAAAACACTTTTTTAGCTTCTGCTAGTCATGTCATGCTAAAGAAGTACAAATCGCATTACAATGTTTGTATAATGTTAGCATAGGCGGTGCCAGGGACATAAAAAAGGGGGAACTGTCATGGTCACACGTTTCTCAGATCAACTTGTGACCTTTGACCTTAAATGACCTCCAGTGACCTTGGAGTCACCTGGAATGATGTCGTGTGCATTCAATATTATCTGCAAACGTTTTTAATCGATTAAATTCACTCTATTCCAAAAAATTCATTTTTTGGCTTTTGCGATATAGGGTACGTGCACTGACATTTTAGGTCAAAGCTCCGTGACCTGACCTGATATCAAGCTGAAACTTGGTACACAGGTAGAGGGCACCCTTCTACGTCATATATATTCCGGGTTTGGCATTTGAAAAAACGGCGCCGAAATTATTGCGAAAAAACAAATTTTGACTTTTGACCTTGACCTGACCTTATAAAGTGACCTCAGATAAACAAAATTACATATGCACATTGCCCAACTATTTAGCTATATATTCATATAAAGTTTTAAGTTCTATCTCCAAAACTCTGTTTTTGGCAGACATTTTCCTTTTATCCTCAACATGGCCAAAAATGACCTGAGGTGCCTCCCAAAAACGTTGCCTGGCTCCGCCCCTGAGCAAAATAGAATTTCGAAATTTTGTCACGGCGCGTAGAAGGAATTGCTAGGAAAAGTCACCACGTTTCGTGAAGCTGCGTCAAAAAGCCTGGAATTGGCAAGCAAAAAACCCGAGGGGGGGCGGATTCCGTCCCCCTGCCGGGAATAGGGTTAGGTTGGATTAGATAAGGTTAGGTTAGGTTAGGTTCTGTTGTCATTTTTTTTTGGTTATCATCAACCTGAAGTCACAAAAGTGAAATTCTAAGCTTGCTGTAACCATAACTGCAACCTACCCTAGCCTAAGCTTATCAAACCTACCTTGACATAAGCAGTAATGTTTATTATAAAATATTACATTATTCGTATCAACATATGGCGTTATATATCATTTCAATAATTAGACAATATAGAATAAAGGAATCGGAATGATGAAATATGCAAGACCCCAACAATAACATTATGATGTAAAAAATAGCCAGTAAATCAAAATTACATTTATAGTAAGAAGGAATATATTCACCTACATATACTGTGATCTTGGTGGTTGTTGGTCTGCATGCCATACATGGGTGTGATCAAGGGGCTGGGGGACATGTCGCCTCCAATTTTGTTAAAATGAGCCTTTGCCCATCCAAATTTGGTTGGGAAATGAACGTTTTCGCAGTTTCCAGTTGAGAAATACGACTGTAGGTCTCACTGCCCCCCCCCCCCAGATTCTGATTTGTCCCCAGATTTTTAAGGTGTGGCCACACCCATGACACCATAAAGGGTGGGCACACAGACCAACAACCATCAAGGTCTCCAAGAATGCCGCACATTATAATTCAGTGTGCTCTTCAAGAACCTAACCCATATTACGTCAGTTACCATTGAAATATATGTGCAGGATGTCCACAGATTCCCATTGTGAATAACCTTAGCCGAGGAAGCACTTTATTTTTTGCGATGTAATAATGCTGCTCTCCATCAGCCGACCAGATCGTTATAATTTTACTGGTATGGTCTGAGAAAGTATGATGTTAAGTATTCAGTACCATAAGAAATAGAATGCAACATTCTTTACAGAGGTGGTATTCATATCAGGGAATGATATTAAATCACGGGGGTAACGTCTACACCGTAGCCATCATACAATGTGGGTTGCCATATTATTTGTGGACCCCGCAACGGGAATTTCAGAAAAACACCAATTCCTAATAAAAGAAAAAAAATTGCTATACACGAAACAACAGGCAACATGTCCAGCACAACGTCACTGCGTTACACTGCACTGGCCGCAAATATGGACCATTTAAATGGCTTCTCCTGGATCTGCCAGTGTTTACACATTTAGATACTGATTAGTTTCACGACCCCACGAATGACGCTCAGCCACAGTTGTAAGTCTGTTGATATACTGAAGTGGCAATCCTCAAACGAGCCCTGATGCTTAGACGTACTAACCTGCAATGAACGCACAGCTTTCAGCACGGTGCCTTGTCGCACTTCATGCCAAAAGAAAAATGGCGCCGGTTTCCAATAAATTCGCCGCCAAAACGCAGAAAAACGCTTCCAAAAAAACACAAAAACACTTCCACTGCACGGCATTGAAACTGTTGTTAACAGACGTTCTCTAAACGCGCCGTTTGCGCGGTGGAAACACAGAGATGATCGTAGCAGCACTGGAGCTCGCACATCAGACGAATCATGACGTGGTTAGGTGCACGTAATGCAATTTTCCAGTCGCACGCAAACGACGCGGCAGGAGGGGAAACAGGGCGTATTTACAGTGCAACTGTATAGCCAAAGCGTTGAGCACGTATTGTCAAATACTAGAGATCCGGATAATTACGGGATTTTCAAGCGCTACACCGAAATTCAGCGTCAAAATTTTTGTCAATGATATGTCCTGATTTCCCCAAAAAAACGCCCTATGCTCTAACGCAGACGCCATAGCTCGGATCAAGCTGAGCATTCCATAGGTCAATTCTGAGCATCAGATAATCCCAGAGATAATTCCGTAACAAAATCTAAGGGACATGAGTCCTGGGACCCGGCCGATCTGTGGTGAACTGCTCCTGTGCCACTGAAGGAGAGCGTGTCCCAGTCTCCGAGGTTGGCTGATCTTCCCAGGGTGCACGTATCGTATCCATTCTGCCCGCAGCGTTGGAACTGATTATTTCGGGCCGGATTTCCATATCTCGTCAGACTCCAGGGGAAAAACTCCAATATGTGCAAACCTAGACAATGGCTTGCGGGACCTCCAGAATGACATCTCAACTCGGTGGCATGATATGACTTGGTAAATTTTATTTGATTTGCTTACCTCATTTTTTAAGATGCGGGAATGATGCCAGGTCATTCTTTGAAAAGCTCCGGCTGTTGAAGCGGGTCTTTCGCAGGAAGTCTAAGAAAAACTTTATGGGGGGGTGGCCCCCTCCCCTCGTCCGGCGAGGCTTAAAGAAAACTTACCTTCTTTCGCGTGTCGCTGCAGATTAGTTATTGACAGGAACTCATGCGTTTGTGATATGCTCCTGGCTGAATGCCAAATGCCACACGGACGGTAGCATCTGGGACACGTGGTGAAGACAACCTTGGGTCCTGACCACAGCTGACAATTCAGAAAGGTTTTGGGATTCGAATATTCGGATGGAAATATTCAGGCATTCGGATCGAATATTCTGTTCAAGGCTTCGGCCGGCGCCAAGCACCGGGAGGACGGCGGACGGGCACTGCCGAGGCAGGGGAGAGGCATGACGTCGGAGGTTAAAGGGCGCTCTGATTGGCAGTCATGCTGATGTGTAACCAGAGGTACAAATCATCTAGCCCAGAGGATATGGCGCTTCGAGATGATTAGTTTGAGAAGAAGAGATGATAATTATGACAAAGCGTCGACCCCAGCCTTAAAACTGGCAGGACTATTTCCTCTTGTTCCCCACCACCGTACCCCTAGACAGCATTAGAAGAATAACTACGTTTCGCTTGACATTCGATGACATTCGATGACATTCGCATAACACGTCTTTCCAGCATCGACAGCAAAACGTGATTTCTGGGGACGGTCTACGTACAGGTTTTTGCTTCTTTCCAAACGGAGCAATTTAATGTGGTAAGGATCGTGCTAAATACAATGCGTTTTGAAATATTCATATCTGCATAACGAAAACATAGAATTCTGGTGGCCAGAATACTATGTGAGGAACTTCCGATGTCGCAGTTTTTCGCCTCCATTTCGGATTAGCATATGCCATGACAATGGGAAATCAAGACACGTGCAAAAGCTTATTGCACGCACAATGCCAGTTAATGTATCGAGAGTCCGGCTGTTTCTCTATATTAGTTTCAGTACTGAAATGAAGATAAAATAAACAGCCCCATATGTGCCTTACAATAGCGTTCTCACCGACTGATACCAAACCGCCGTCTCTGCCCGTAGTTGTCAGACACGGAACAGATGTCACATGACGCTCGAGGCTACTCATGTTCACATGAAACATGACGGGAAGATCCCTGCCACAGCGGGAGGGGGGCGGAGTAGTGATGATTATTGGAATCCAACTCCGATCTTTTTAAGGTTTTCCAATTTTGGAATCGAAAACTGGTTGGACATAACACTTATTTCTTGGAAAAGTTGGACAGCTTATTGCAAGCTAACCTCCAAGAAATGCAGTAAAAGAAAGTGTTGCTTTATATTCCAGTCATAAAACCAACTCCAAGCATAAACAAAGCTGTCATTTTGATGCAGTTATTCATCACGGTGGTTGCCTAAGGTTCTGCAATCAGCATAAGCAATTCAATTCCACATCCTTAAATACTCATATCTGCACTGCGTACACTTCAAGTGAAACAAGACTGTTGCTGGTAAAACCAATCAGTATGAGCTTCTAAGTATAAACTGGAATGCATCACACTTCTTACAATTTTAACGTCGTTTTTATGTCCAAACAGATCACAAGACATTCTGTCGGCATTTGCCGAAGCAAACAAACAGACTAGAATAAATGATCTTCAAGATTGTGTTATTTGCAGACGACCCATAAATGCAGTTTTACGGAATTCTTTAGTGTTTAACCAGCTTTTAGGTACATTTTCTCATGCATTGCCCATAGGCAAAATGTTGAATCTTGAGATTTCTGTGGCGCCTATGTATCCCTAGACTATACAAGATTACACTTATGGAAAGTCCGCGTCTATTTCACAGCACTGCAAACCGGAAAATGGCCTAATAATTTGCAGATGACCAACAGCCATTTCACCACGTGTGCAAACTGCAAACTCCATGGGCTCATAACATTTTTAGGTCAAGCACACCATAGCATAACTGCATATAAGCGTAACTGTCGGCTCAATGTTATACCCTACTTCTCTCCCACCATGAAACGTACCCTATTTTTTCGTACAAAATGACTGGGTTCCCATCTGTCCTTCTCATTTACCATCTCTCATCCAAACAGTCTTCATTCCTATTAATGTTCTCAGTTCCATTATGCTCGATAGCCCAGAAAGATGCGCAACCTTTGTTGTCATGTGGCTGCCCGTAGACCTACATGGCTGTCGGGTGGTGAAAAATCGACAGGCATCACAATGTTTCTTTTGAGGAATAACATTTCACGCAAATTTAAGATCAGGAAGGCTACGCAGGATATGACCCATATGATGTGAGCGGGTATAAATCGAAGGACAGACATCACTACAGCGCCCTTAATTAACCAGCGCACGACCGTCGGTCGGTTTCGAACATCGGCGACTAGGGGGGTAGTTGGCCGTCCCCCTCCAACTCACGAAGAGTTGGTCGCACGATAAAAAATAAGCATACCGTTGGAAAGCTTGTGACGAGTAGATCTCAAAATTGGTCTCATTTTTAGTTTTAGATAATATGTAAGCAATTTACACCCTATTTTTTTTCGTAGCCGACTACATGAGGCCGAGAAACGGCCTGAATCTTTAAGTCTGTGACTAAAAACGCATAGGTAAAGGCATCAGCGCACAAGTAAAGGTCCGCGGATGCCGATACACGTCTAATTTCCCAGATTTATTCAATATATACGCCGAAACGTTGAGTTAAAGACACGGAATTCCTCCCCGCAACTGTAGGCGTGCGCTGCTGCCGTATGCGGTCAGAAATTGACGAGAACCAATTTTATTTTCATTTAATGTTCATTTATTTTCGCAAAAAAGACGATCTATGTATATTTTATTGATCTTAGTGGTTCTTGTGATGGTTTTTCATGCTTAAATTTGGGAAAAAATGATTAGTTACCAATCTACAAAACTGGCGGAGCTTTATTCTCGAGAGCCTGTTTATTCCCAAAATATGCTACTTTTCAAACTTTTTGAGGTTCCTGGCATTACTTACGTCTGTGGAAGCTAGTTCAGCCATTTTCTACCCATTCTGAGTAATTCATCGCTAATTTTGACAGTGGTACATTTTGCCTCCCTGTAATTATTTGTGACCTGATCTCAGGTCAATGGCTGGAAGTCATTGATACTTTGCCCAGTGACGGTAACCAGATGCCTGCTTCACTCCACACTAAAAATGTTATGACATATTCCGTCAATATCCGAAAAACGGCATGTGTAAAAAATGGGCTTGACCTTAGGTCAATGACCCGGAAAATTCCGAAAAATCTGAGACAGCACATTCGTTGCATCTATCACGATCACTAATCCCTGAAAGTATTATTGAGATGTCTTGTTTCCGACAAAGTTACAGGGCGCTAAACGTTTTTGGATATAGATCTGTTTGACCTGACCTAGGTCAGACACCTGACCAGACCTGAAGGTGAAAATTTTGACACGAGATGTAAAATTAATGAAGCAAAAGGTACACGAAGTTTCGTGACTCTGTGTTTGTTCGTTCTCTCGCAACCTCAGAAAAACCTCGAGGGCAATTAACTGCCCCCCAGTCGGGGACGGGTTAACCCTATTCCCGGAGGGCTAGACGGTATGGCCGATTCCCGGCAGGGGGGGCGGATTCGGCCCCCCTGAGATCTCGAGAACTACTTATCCGATTTCATCGCAACAAACGGCAATCGATTTGCCGTGACGTGAACTACATTTTTATAAAAAGAAATCTTGAAAATGTTGAAATTTGTGGATACAGGGGGCAAAAATGTCAAAATGGGGGGTACTTTTTGACTTCTTATAACTCCGTTGTTTATGGACCGATTTCGATGAAACTGGCATGAATCGAGAGATTATGGATAGGGCTTTTACCATGGGTATGCAAATTTGAAATTTTGAGAAAATTCATGGGCGTTCACAGGGTTTCAAAAATAGGGGGATTAGTTTTCCAATAACGGAATGAACAAAAGAGGCCAAAACACTTTTTTAGCTTCTGCTAGTCATGTTATGCTAAAGAAGTACAAATCGCATTACAATGTTTGTATAATGTTAGCATAGGCGGTGCCAGGGACATAAAAAAGGGGGAACTGTCATGGTCACACGTTTCTCAGATCAACTTGTGACCTTTGACCTTAAATGACCTCCAGTGACCTTGGGGTCACCTGGAATGATGTCGTGTGCATTCAATATTATCTGTAAACGTTTTTAATCGATTAAATTCACTCTATTCCAAAAAATTCATTTTTTGGCTTTTGCGATATAGGGTACGTGCACTGACATTTTAGGTCATAGCTCCGTGACCTGACCTGATATCAAGCTGAAACCTGGTACACAGGTAGAAAGCTCCTTTCTACGTCATATATATTCCGGGTTTGGCATTTCAAAACACGGCGCCGAAATTACTGCGAAAAAACAAATTTTGACTTTTGACCTTGACCTGACCTTGTAAAGTGACCTCAGATAAACAAAATTACATATGCACATTGCCCAACTATTTAGCTATATATTCATACAAAGTTTTAAGTTCTATCTTAAAAACTCTGTTTTTGGCAGACATTTTCCTTTTACCCTCAACATGGCCAAAAATGACCTGAGGTGCCTCCCAAAAACGTTGCCTGGCTCCGCCCCTGAGCAAAATAGAATTTCGAAATTTTGTCACGGCGCGTAGGAGGAATAGCAAGGAAAAGTCACCAAGTTTTGTGAAGCTGCGTCAAAAAGCCTGGAATTGGCAAGCAAAAAATCCGAGGGGGGGCGGATTCCGCCCCCCCCCCCCTGCCGGGAATAGGGTTAATGAGCTGCAAAAATAGAACCATTGCGGCTTCACTGAAAACAATTTTACTCCCGCTCAGAGAGTTAACCCTCTATACGGGTTGAGAGGATCAACAACCGTTTTCCGCTCCCGAAATACAGACAAAACCCACCGTCAATTTGAGGATATCTTACCTGTTGTCTAAGAGGTACTCCTTTTGACATATTCTTGCCCCAGGCGTTAACCCCAAACCAGAACTCTCACAAGGCAGGTAATCCGTGCCGTTTACCCGCGCAGGTGGGGCCTCGAAAACCCTCGATTTTGGAGCAGGAGGCCCGCCCAAGTATTTATTCCCACTTGAGAGTAAAATTTCTCTCCTGTTGCAGGTTCCCCATCCATACCATGCGAGTAACCATGACTACAGTGTACACTTACTCCGCGGGTAAGCCCAGTCCATCAGATTCTCGTCTCAAATCCACATGAACTTTGACCTGTTCCAAATTGGTAACAACACGCTGCGGCCCCACATGGCATTTATTATTGAGTTTGCTAATCAAATCACGCACGGGCATGCGCGCACCAAACCACGGGCATGCGCAAAAGGAGACGCAAAGCCAAACGCAAAACCAGACTCGCCCCGCCAGAAACAAAACTTGCATCAAACTCATCTTTGAACGGCACGCAGAACCTCTCACTTGCTCTTTACCGGCGACTTTGTGCGGTACTTTGAAACCACTGCCTGTTTTCAAGATCATGTTGGTCATCAGAACCGCGGCGTTTCTACACTTCAGGTGTGAACTCTGCAAAGATGGTTTCCAAAGTGAGCAATTTCGTGACGACATCAGCCGCAGGGCCGAACTGACATACCTGTTTCCACTCCATATACAGTTCGTTACCGTCCACACAAGGAGGTCCACGGGGTCAGGAGGCCCAGACACGACGCTGTGCTCCGGCAGCAGATATAGCAAGTGCTCCACTGCTTACTCTGAACAGCACGCGAATTCAGGAACAAATATAAGGCAAGTCTATGAAATATTAGAAGGTTTCATAAACAGATATATGCCTGATTAAAACAATCTGAACCCGCAGTAGAACTAGCAGTAGAATGGAGATATTGGTTGCTGTCTAGCTCAATGGTTGTGCGTACACCATGAACGCAGGAAATCGCCTTCGACTCCTCGGGATACAAGTATGCGAATCAGATGATCATTAACCTGCGCCGAGACGAGGGAAGCTCAGCGCCCGTTTCGTTTTTTTGGCGATAGCTAAAAAACGGAGCCCACTGGAATTTCATGTACCTATTCCTGAATTTGTTGGCACCTTCTGTCAAATTTGTGCAGCAAAGCCATGCAGGGGTATTCACGTATGTCAAACCAGAGGTCAACATTAAAAAAAAAAATGTCTCTTTTATAGCTTTTACGGGCGGACTGATTCGCTGCACTTGTATGAGCAATAGCATCTCATGGGACCTGCCATTTTATGTGTCGCATTCTTAGAAACAATTCAAAGTTAACGACCTTAGGTCAAGTCGCTGCATTCCCGAGCATTTTGTGACAGGATCGTATTCCCTTCTACTTTCTTCTTTGAATACGGGGAAGTTGCACAGAAAGTTGATGTGACGTGGCTGTTACTGCATTAGCTGCCCAGCAATAGCCAATATGTACGGTTCCCCATAAAAGCAATGGTCGGTATTAGGCTCCTTGACAATATGGAGCGCATTCCCCGAACCGTAGATAATACATCACCACAAATACACAGCGTGGTAGGTGACAATGCTTTGCATCATTCTATACATCATTCTATACAGATGCGCTCATCTGTATTGTCTTGGTATCGCTAAATTTTCCAGTGATGTTTTTTGCTTCACTCGCCAGTTTTCACCGCCTCCTGCCGGGTGCGTCCCTGCCACTTACGACCCTTCGCTGACAGATGGCCGGTTGAGTCGGGGGTATGTTTAGAGGCTGCCTTTCGTAGTAGATTGGACAGCTGTTAACACGCCCACCGAGGAGCGGATGTGTTTCGTGCGCCTTAAGAGGGAGGAGAGGACCAGCTTCCCATGCATTGGCGTAGTGGCTAGGTTCCGAGCAACTTGCGCAACACAGTCGCGCACTGCGCAGCGTTCTTGGCTGGCCGAGCGGTTTCATCGTTTAACCTGAAATGGGTAATGCAGAATCTCGAGTTCGCGCCCTTAGGTAGCCGTTTTGTTTCTTTCTTCTCTAGTCTAATTTCTGAGCACACAGATTGCATGGGAACATGAGATGCAGACGCTGTCGGGAACACATGCGTTACTCCACGTGATGATATCAAGCGACTAGAAATAATCAATCAGCTATAAATAGTGATGTCTACCTTGGGGAAGGCATAAAGCCCATACTAACCTAAACCGGCAGCGAGCGATGTCTTTAACCCTATTCCCGGAGGGCTAGACGGTATGGTCGATTCCCGGCAGGGGGACGGATTCGGCCCCCCCGAGATCTTGAGAACTACTCGTCTGATTTCATCGCAAAAAATGGCAATCGATTTGCCATGACGTGAACTACATTTTTATCAAAAGAAATTCTCAAAATTTTAAAATTTGTGGACATAGGGGGCAAAAATGCCAAAATGGGGGTTACTTTCGGACTTCTTATATATATCCGTTGTTTATCGACCGATTTCGATGAAATTGGCATGAATCCAGACATTATGGATAAGGCTTTTACCATGGAAATACAAATCTGAAATTTTGAGAAAATTCATGCGCGTTCACAGGGTTTCAAAAACAGAAGGACTAGTTTTCTAACAACCGAATGAACAAAAGAGGCAAACGCCCTTTTCTGGCTTCCGCTAGTCATGTTATACTAAAGAAGTACAAATCGCATTACAATGTTTGTATAATGTTAGCATAGGCGGTGCCAGGGACATGAAAAAAGGGAAACTGTCATGGTCACACGTTTCTCAGATCAACTTGTGACCTTTGACATTAAATGACCTCCAGTGACCTTGGGGCCATTTGGAATGATGTCGTGTGCATTTAGTATTATCTGTAAACGTTTGCAATCATTTAAATTCACTCTATTTCAAAAATTTCATTGTATTGCTATTGCGATATAGGGTACGAGCACTGACATTTTAGGTCATAGCTCCGTGACCCGACCTGATATCAAGCTGAAACTTGGTACACAAGTAGAAGCACCCTTCTACTTCATATATATTCCGGGTTTGACATTTGAAGAAACGGCGCCGAAATTATTGCGAGAAAACAGATTTTGAATTTTGACCCTGATCTGATCTTGTAAAATGACCTCGGATAAATAAAATTACATCTGCACGTGGCCGAACTATTTAGCTATACATTCATATAAGGTTTGAAGTTCTATCTCCAAAACTCTATTTTTGGAAGACATTTTTCTTTTACCCTCAACATGGCCGAAAACGGTATGAAGTGCTTCCCAAAAGCGTTGCCTGGCTCCGCCCCTGAGCAAAATAGAATTTTGAAATTTTGTCAAGGCACGTAGAAAGAATAGCTAGGAAGAGTCACCAAGTTTCGTAACGCTGCGTTAAAAAGCCTGGAATTGGCAAGCAAAAAATCCGAGGGGGACGGATTCAGCCCCCCTGCCGGGAATAGGGTTAATTAAGATGTCATTAACCCTTGCACGACCGTCAGTCCGTTACGATCATGCGCGACTGGGGGCGGGCAGTGGGCGGCCCCCCTCTAACTCGCGGACGGTTGGTCGCACAATAAAAATAAGCACTCACAAGTTGGAAAGCTTGTGACGAGTAGGGCTCGAAACTGATGTCGTTTTTAGTTTTATATCATATGTAAGCAATTTACGTCCTACATATTTTTTCTCATAGCCGACTGCGTGAGACCGAAAAATGGCCTGTATCTCAAGGGCTGTGACTAATAACGCATAAATAAAGGCACCAGCGCACAAGTAAAGGTCCGCAAATGCCGATACACATCTTAATTCCCAGATTTGTTAAACATATACGCCGAAACGTCTAGTTAAAGACACAGCAATTCTCGCACCGGCTGTCGGCGTGCGCCGCAGCCGTGGGCAGTGACAAATTGACGGGAACTAATTTTAGCGTTCCTTTATTTTCGCGAAAAAAGCCTATCCATGTAAGTTTTAATTTCGATCTTAATGGTTCTTGTAATGGTTTTCCATGCTTTAATTTTGGGAAAATTGATTAGTTACCAATCCACACAATTGGCAACGCTTTATTCGCGAGAACCTGTTTATCTGCAAAATATGCTGCTTTTTCAAACTTTTTGAGGTTCCTGGTGTTACTTCCTTCCGTGCAAGCTAGATTTGCCATTTTGTACCCACTGTGAGCAATTCATCGCCGATTTTGACGTTGGTATATTTTGGCTGACTACAGTTATTCGTGACCTGACCTCAGGTCAATGGCTGGAAGTCATTGATACTTTGCCCAATGACGGTAACTAGATGTCTGCTTCATTGCACACTAAAAATGTTATGAAATATTCCGTCATTTTGCGAAAAAAACGACGACATGTCTTAACAATGGGCTTGACCTTAGGTCAATGACCCGGAAAATTCCGAAAAATCTGAGATAGCAGATTTGTTGCACCTAGCAGGGTCACTAATCCCTTAAAGTATTATTGAAATATCTTGTTTTGCGAAAAAGTTAGAGGGCGCTAAACTTTTTTGGACATAGGTTTGTTTGACCTGATCTAGGCAGGAATCTGACTTGAGATGAGATCAGAATTTTGACGCAAGATGTGAAATTGATGAAGGAACAGGTACACGAAGCTGCGTGGCTCTGCGTTTGTTCGTTCTCTCGCAATCCCAGAAAAACCTCAGGGGGGGGGGCCGTCAAGAGCTCTCCCAGTCGAGGGCGGATTAACAGGCATTTAGGCTTCGTCGGGGGAGACAGAGCTTTAATTTCTACCAGGCAGCGCAAAATACTAAATTCCTGTCTTGCGAAATGTCCGTCTTATCATATGTTTTTGGCTTATCTTTTTTGTTTTTGTATCTTTGTCTTTATCATATGTATTTGACTCATTAACTTATCACATGTTTTTGACGCGCAGTGGAGGGCATCTGAAAATCACACGCAGTGGAGGAAAGGTGCGAAAATTTCCACCCCTCGTTCCACACCCCAAGCCTCAGAAAGCTCCTAGTGACATGAAACTTTCATAGTTTCATGAATGTAATGAATGAATGTTAGCAATGAATGTGAAAAACTGTGGGCCACTACATTTGTTCAAATTTCGTGGCCCTTGGGTACCACCTTCGAGGTCATATCGGGTCGGATGTTTAAATTTAACTTTAGATCGCTCGTATGTTACCTTACATCGTCGTTGGTAACGCATGGCCGGGGGGGAGGCGATCGACTGGTTTTGCCGCTAGACGGTTGATTGTACGATACCTCCAAAAATGCCCACTTCATTTTTTTCGTTTTGACAACGTATTAGATATCAGTTTAGTGTGCGCAAATAGGCAATCCACGACAAACATGAGGTCGAAGGCGGCGATGGATTTCGCCTCTCCACTGAATTCTGGCCGGACATTTCCAAAGTGAAACCCTTTCAGAAGGAAGTCTCATTTCAGGGAAACCCCTACAGAAACATTTTACACTGTCGCTATTCTAAAGAATGATTAATGTTTTACACTATACCAGTCATACATTTTAGCTATATCATGCGAAACACTTTCGTCGGACTTAATCACCTTCTCCCCTCGGCACCCGGTCAGCAAAAATAATTTGGCCATGTCTCCTTCCGTTTTTTGAAAAGTCCCTACGCCTCTGCAGTGATACCATATACTACTGCTCTATGAGTATCTCACGACAGTACTACACGGTCGCCCGTTCCATTTGTTTCGTTGAAATGATGCGCATGCAAAGGGATGCATATCATGCACCACTGGAAATCTGCGCGAACGGTTCAAACTTAGCCAAGTTAAACAGAAGTTGCAGTTATGCAAAGCCATCCAATGGAACACATTGATGGCATGAGTAGATTCGTGCTAGTGATACCATGGTGCCAAAAGTTACGCTCCGACTGGTCATACCGGGCTCATCGGACTGGGGACGCATAATTCACCTTCCATTTGCTCTTTTCTGTTGGCATTATCTTGACGGCACTTGCAATGTCTGATATGGGTAGGGTATGCGTATCCGTATTTTCCAACATTCACAGCACTAATGTTTACGTTTGTTTAACCCTATTCCCGGCAGGGGGGGCGGAATCCGCCCCCCTCGGGTTTTTTGTTTGCCAATTCCAGGCTTTTCAACGCAGCTTCACGAAACTTGGTGACTTTTCCTACCTATTCTTTCTACGTGCCGTGACAAAATTTCACAATTCTACTTTGCTCAGGGGCGGAGTCAGGCAACGTTTTTGGGAGGCACCTCATGCCATTTTTGGCCATGTTGAGGGTAAAAGGAAAATGGCTGCCAAAAACAGAGTTTTTAAGATAGAACTTAAAACTTTATATGGATGTATAGCTAAATAGTTGGGCAATGTGCAGATGTAGTTTTGTTTACCTGAGGTCATTTTACAAGGTCAGGTCAAGGTCAAAAGTCAAACTTTGTTTTTTCCCTATAATTTCGGCGCCGTGTTTTCAAATGCCAAACCCGGAATATATAGGACGTAGAAGGGAGCCTTCTACCTGTGTACCAGGTTTCAGCTTGATATCAGGTCGGGTCACGGAGCTATGACCTAAAATGTCAGTGCGCGTACCCTACATCACAATAGCCATAAAATGAAATTTTTTAAATAGAGTGAATTCAAACGATTGAAAACGTTTGAAGATAATATTAAATGCATAGGATATCAATCCAAGTGACCCCGGGGTCACTGGAGCTCATTTAAGGTCAAAGGTCACAAGTTGATCTGAGAAACGTGTGACCATGACTGTTCCCCTTTTTCATGTCCCTGGCACCGCCTATGCTAACATTACACAAACATTGTAATGCGATTTGTACTTCTTTAGTATAACATGACTAGCAGAAGCCAAAAAAGTGTGTTTGCCTCTTTTGTTCATCCAGTTGTTAGAAAACTAATCCTCCTATTTTTGAAACCCTGTGAACGCGCATGAATTTTCTCAAAATTTCAGATTTGTGCACTCATGGTAAAAGCCCAGTCTATAATCTCTCGATTCATGCCAGTTTCATTGAAATCGGTCCATAAACAACGGAGTTATAAGAAGTCCAAAAGTACCCCCATTTTGACATTTTTGCCCCCCTGTATGCACAAATTTCAAAATTTCGGAAATTTCTTTTTATAAAAATGTAGTTCACGTCACGGCGAATCGATTGTCGTTTGTTGCGATGAAATCGGACAAGTAGTTCTCGAGATCTCAGGGGGGGCCGAATCCGCCCCCCTGCCGGGAATCGGCCATACCTTCTAGCCCTCCGGGAATAGGGTTAACCCTCGCCGGTCGGGAGGGATTCTCACTCGCACCGATGACCATGGGGGGTAGGCACTTTCCTCGCCATTTCGCCTCTAATTGAGCTAGCGCCTCGGGACAAGGAGAAATCGATAGCCGCATGCCCAAGGAATCCAATGGTAGTCAAGTCAACTCCATCAGGTCAGTCAGTGACCTCCTAGATCAGGTTAAATTTTATGTTTGAGAGCTATAAATTGATTTTTTCCAGTTAAGCATGACAAATTTGGGGCCAAATAAGCCTAAAGTAGTCTCTTCCTCCAAAAAAATGTGTAGAAACATTCTACGATCAAAAAAGTTCATCTGAGGTCATTGACCTTGCTTGACCTTTGAAAGGTGATTGGGACATCTAAAATGACCTGCTCGCATGTGGAATATCATTCCGAACCGATTCCATGCCCATCATCTGACGTTTATGCATGTCTATTACCCCAAAACACTAAAGAAACCGACACGTAGCGCAAAAATCGCTCTGCAAGGCTTCAGTAATGACGTCATGACTCGGTGTTCTGAGACAAGATGGGGTCACGCTTTTTCAAAACATGTGCAATGAATGTGTTGTCAGCTATGCCAAATTTCATGGCGCTCTCGTGCACCGTTTTGCCGTGGTCCCGGAAACAATGTTTGGGGATGGCATCCATCCCGTCGTCCGGCGAGGGTTAAGTTCTGATCACCGCCAACTGATCAAATATTGGGAGCAAGTGCCACACTGTGAAGGAGCACAGCCCAGCGTTGAAGGAAGGAGGCACTCAACATGGGAAGGTCAGGTGATCATCGAGGGATGCCCCCACCCAAGAAATACAAAGTTCCAGCCTTGGTAATATGCCGTGTGTACATATGCCTAAATATATTCAGGCGAGTGAAGTGCTCCCATGTAAATAAACCCCGTATATGTCCGTCTAACCTCGTGTCATTACCATTAATCTGCCTTGGCAATGGCATTCACCATATAATTATCATAAAGGCTTCTTGTGCATACAATATGAGACGTTATTCCTGTTTAAGTCATTTCCAACGCTATTGCTCAGAAATCGCTCAGGCGTCATTGCTCGGGTCGAATGCTCATATCCAATAAAACTACTTGTCTGGAAAGGACTGCAGGTCGGACACGGCCCGGTCAGTCTCCACGACGTCCTCACGTCACACGCTTCCGCAGAACATGTCACGTGATCAAGGCGCGCTCCCTCCTCATAGCCTCTACCCAGTACCGCATTCACAAAGCAACTGATGTCATCAGTTTGACAGCCGAGAGGGTTAGCGTAGTGACGGAAATAAGAAACGTGCGCAAAGGCCCCGCCTACGTAGAGTAAATATGGTTTTTCGTGTTTTTCGGCATCAAATTAAAATATGGCATGTAGGTTTGAACTTGTTATGGGTAATCCTACGTCACGGCAAATAGCTGCTCAAATTGCATTACATTAGCACCATAAACACCGGAGCTGTGGCCGGTTTACCACAAGAACCCTTATACCTACCATTACTTTTGTGGAGACCTGTGCATTCCAGGCGGTTCTTTTGTACACAGATAAAGCATCATTATGCCAATAATTGTCTGGTTCTGCCTTCTGGCCAGTAGCGTAATCGGTTACAAGAAAGTACATACGCGGACAGGGAAATATTAGTGTGTGTACGTGTGTCTACCCTTTGCAGCTTCCGAATTTCTAGCAAGATTTTTAAAGTTGTGTAGCCAAACGTTCTTAGAAATGAGATATGATGCATCTGAAGTTAGCCGTCGCAACATGGCGATGACAGTAGTTTAGAAATTGGGTAGCGCTTGATAGTGGCGCAAAAGACAAAACTGACACAAGCAGGCGCGCCGGAACTCCTCTTCAGTGGGGCTGGGGGGGATGGGGAAGGAGAAGCACTCTGGATCAATCTATCCAGTCCACGCCCATAGGGCCAATGTTAAATTTCAAAAAACTTGGGGGCCGCGGCAACCTGCCCCCATCCCCCCGCTTCCCGCGTCCTTCAACACAAGACTTTGGACACATCAGCTCACGAGGCTGTTTGCCCTAACACACAAACAAACGGTGTTACTTGGTTTTCGTCGCTGATTCCCTCCTGCTCTCTTCTTTGAATGCGTAGAAAGTTGCATGTATGTATGTATGTTTGTATGTATATATTGAAGGCGTTCACGCTGTGGCTATTCTGCCCCTCGTCAAGGTTACAAAAACAAAAATACGTAGTTACTTGTCGGGTGAAAAACGCACACATGAAAACAAACAGGCATTCACAGTGTCAAATGTTTCATGTGTTTTATCAACGATGTGCGTGAAGTGGCATTCGAGGCTGCCGGAGGCAGGCGGTCCCAGGCCACCGCGGCCCCTGGGTCACCGCCAGCCGCACGCAGGACAGATGTGCAGGGCTGGACGCGCGTCTGGCGCGTGGAGCTGACCGTCATGTGGCCCCGGGATTGGCGGACGTCGACTCTTGGCCGGCGGCGGTCACCTGACCTAGGGGAGAGGTCGGGGCGGCGAGGTGCGTGCTAGGTGAGAGCGTCACGGGCTTTTACCCAGAACGCTGTGCCGCAGCAATACAAGCAGAATGAGGCGCAAATCTTCAGAGGTAGGGCACCTATTCCAACAGCAACCGCGTGGGTGCGGTGGCAGCAGACCTGGGCACGCGTGGGGAACAGAGCACGTATGGCGGACGGGCACGTGGGGGAGCGTGAAGCATTGTAGATCTTCAGGAGGCCATGCGTTCTGACAGTCTTCCACACGACTCCATCCAAAGGCTTCTAGAGGCAGAAGAATGTGGTCCGCGCGTCGCTCCCAGGTCACTAACCTTGCAACAACATTTATCTTTTACAGTCTGCTCAGTTGGTAGCCGGCGGCTCCTCTCCACGCAGTGATACAGGAAAAGATATGAGGGAAGGTGTGGGAATGGACGAGGAACTTCATGACGTCGGGAGTGAAGAAGAAACGAACCTTGAAAAGTGAGAGAAGGATGCTATTGCAACGACAACAATGGTGGATGTGCTTTACTCAGGTAAGATGTTGTTCGATGATTACACCAAGTACCTTCACAAACTTTTCTGGAACCTGAAACGCCGATGTGGAAATTCTTCGTCTTTTTTGTGGAGGCTCTGGTGCCAGTTAGCATGAAGTCCGTTTTTCCTGGGTTCATTTTTAGACTGTTAGGCTGAAACCAGTCCTGAAGGCACAAAATGGAATCTTCGATTCGGGTCTTGAGACACGATAGATTGTAGACGTCGGGCGCGGCGTGGTCGAGGAGCTGGATCTCATCGGCATAGGAAAGGAGTCGACCGCGAGGAAGGAAGCTGGATAGGTCGTTGATGAGGATTAAGAATAGGATTGGGCCTACGATGGATCCCTGAGCCACTTCATGGGACAAGGGTAAGGTAACCGAGCCACCAGCGACCACCTGCCTTCAGCCACTCAGGTAACTGGCGAACCAGTCCGACTCTACCCGCACCATTCGCAGTGCAACTGAAGAATGGGAACGCCAAAGTTTTCCATACTACATACTCAAAAGAACTAAAGATGGGCCAGATTCAGAGGTTCAGACTAGAACTGGAATATTATACCAATATTTGGTAGCGCTGAGCTGGCGGCACTTGTGGTGTGATTGTGGCGAATGAGTAAAAATAATAATGTTATGTGTTTCCAAGCCCTGAGGACTGAGGAGGTCCACCATACAGCGCTAGAGGATCGCTATCAGACGGTTGGAAAACTGCATTGTTTTTAAGCAACTGCTCTTCTGTCCTATTGGGGTATGTCTTCCTTTACCCGTTCACGTCACGACTTAACCCTATTCCCGGCAAGGGGGGCGGAATCCGCCCCCCTCGGGTTTTTTGTTTGCCAATTCCAGGCTTTTTAACGCAGCTTCACGAAACTTGGTGACTTTTCCTAGCTATTCTTTCTACGTGCTGTGACAAAATTTCAAAATTCTATTTTGCTCAGGGGCGGAGCCAGGCAACGTTTTTGGGAGGCACCTCATGCCATTTTTGGCCATGTTGAGGGTAAAAGGAAAATGTCTGCCAAAAACAGAGTTTTTAAGATAAAACTTAAAACTTTATATGGATGTATAGCTAAATAGTTGGGCAATGTGCAGATATAATTTTGTTTGTCTGAGGTCATTCCACAAGGTAAGGTCTAGGTCAAAAGTGAAAATTTGTTTTTTTTGCAATAATTTCGGCGCCGTTGTTTTAAATGCCAAACCTGGAATATATACGACGTAGAAGAGTGCCTTCTACTTGTGTACCAAGTTTCAGCTTGATATCAGATGGGTCACGGAGCTATGACCTAAAATGTCAGTGCGCGTACACTATATTGCAATAGTCATAAAGTGAAATTTTTGAAATAGAGTGAATTCAAATGATTGAAAACGTTTACAGATAATATTAAATGCACACGACATCATTCCAAGTGACCCCAAGGTCACTGGAGGTCATTTAAGGCCAAAGGTCACAAGTTGATCTGAGAAACTTGTAACCATGACAGTTCCCCTTTTTCATGTCCCTGGCACCGCCTATGCTAACATTATACAAACATTGTAATGCGATTTGTACTTCTTTAGTATAACATGACTAGCAGAAGCCAAAAAAGTGTGTTTGCCTCTTTTGTTCATCCAGTTGTTAGAAAACTAATCCTCTTATTTTTGAAACCCTGTGAACGCCCATGCATTTTCTCAAAATTTTAGACTTGCGGACCCATGGTAAAAGCCCTATCCATAATCTCTCGATTCATGCCAGTTTCATTGAAATCGGTCCATAAACAACGGAGTCATAAGAAGTCCAAAAGTGCCCCCCATTTTGACATTTATGCCCCCCCCCCTGTATCCACAAATTTCAAAATTTTGAAAATTTCTTTTATAAAAATGTAGTTCACGTGACGGCAAATCGATTACCGTTTGTTGCGATGAAATCGGACAAGTAGTTCTCGAGATCTCAGGGGGGGGGGGGGCGGAATCCGCCCCCCCTGCCGGGAATCGACCATACCGTCTAGCCCTCCGGGAATAGCGTTAAGCCCTACACTCGGCCTATGACCTTACTTGACTTTTTGATCGCCGACTCCATAGTTTTTGAAGAAGATTCACGAAACTTCACTATTTATCTGACATATTTCTCCTACGTACTGCGCCAGTTTCATAATTCTGTTCTCTTCAGGGACGGTTCCAGGCCGCGTATTTGAGAGGCACCTCAGGCCATTTTTTCTCTGTTGAAGGCTTAAAAAATGGCTGCCAAAAATAGGATTTTTAGGATAGAGCCTTAACCTTTAGATGGTTATCTAGGGACCTAACTGGTCATGCATACAAAATAGCTTTGTTAATCCCAGTTCAGTTCATTAAGTCAGGTCAACACCAAAAGTCAGTATGCCATTGTATGTGTCAAATACTGGCGCTAATTTTCCAAATGCAAAACCTGGACCATATCTGACTCTCAGGCATGCCTTCTACTCGTATACTAAGTTTCAGGTTGAGAGCAGGTGGGGTCTCGGAGCTATGACCTTATGACCTTAAATGCCAGTGCGCGTACCCTACATCACGACGGCCATGTACTGGGATTTTAGAAAAGTCAGCGTTCAAATGACAACGTTTACAAATGATGTGAAATGCACTCAAGCCTATTATTCCATGTGACTCTGAGGTCAGTGTAGGTCATTTGACATCAAAAGTCGTAAGTTGGCCGGACTGTTATGTGACCATGGCATTCCCCCCCCCTTTCCATGTCCCTGGCGCCTGCCTTGCTAACATTATGCAGCTAATGTAATACGATTTGTATTTCTTACGTATAACGTGACGACTTAAAGGTAAAGAGGTGTTTTAACTTTTATGTTAACTGAGCTTTTGGGAAAATTATTTCTCCATTTTCGGGGGAACTATCTTGTATATTTCATATATTCTATATATGTGTATTTTATTCATTACTAAGGATCCACTACCTGCTGTTTCTGGTAACCGGACAAATATCGTGCCCATGTATACGTGTATTATATCCTGTGAATCCACAACTCATGCAGAACACAGTAACATCAGTTGCCATGCATGTCGAAGTATTTACAAGATTCATATGCTAGTTATAGGACATACTCCAGGTGGCACCCCTTTCGCTTGCCGCACAGAGCCGTGCGCCTCTTCGCCTGCTCCAGCACCCTTGCGTACGTGTCCGCCGAGATCCTCTTGACCTCGTGCTGCACTGCCTGCCTGAGTTCTTCTTGGCTCTTGGGACACCCCTGGTGCAATTTGCTCCTGAGGTAGGCCCACAGGAAGAAGTCCAGAGTTAAGTCTGGAGAATGAGCCGGCCAGGCGAGGTGGACCATTCGGCTGATGAAACGCTCCCCGAGGTGACGTTCCTGCTACTCAAACGCCATATTGGACGTATGGAGTGTGGCTCCATCTTGCTGAAACGACATGGTGTTCTGGGAGGCCCACACTGCTTGCAGGCGCTGCTCCAGAAGCAATTAAGCATCCTGACGTAACGCTCTTTGGTGATGGCGACTGTGGAGCCGTTGCAGTTCTGGGACCAAAAAGGGACCGATGATCCCTTTGAGCTGAAGGCTTACGAAGCAGTAACCCTCAGACGCAAGTGATAGGCTGATACAGGTGACGTTTATATATATATATATATATATGTATATATATATATTCACTATACTCCCAAACGCGACAAAGCCATACGAAATCCTGCAACCGTCCTAAATACCTTCCGAAAAATCTACTTATTCTTGCACAAACTACTTCCATGACATTTCGAATTGCATTTCACTGCGCTGTTGCAGCACTTTCACTTCTTATCGACACAATGCCGTTTACAATGGCACCTGACGAATCCTTGCGCTGATCCAGAGATAGCCGAGGATACCGCCCGACCCCAACAGAAGACCACGCCTCGCCGGTGTTTCCCCGACATTCACCAGCGTTACCTGGAACGGTGCTGCTGATTCCTGATGTGACGTCAAGCTACCTTAACCGGTGTCCGTCACTCGACTGTGGACATCTGCTGGCGTGTTGAGACTGCACCCATCAAGGCTCGCTTCACACAGGGCATCACATTCATGCCAAGCATGTGTCGCCACAGGGTTGACTGCGACCATTTGGTCGCATTCCTCGATCTGGCATAGCTCGCCAGTCGATCTCGACACGCCGGTCTTTTCATCGGCTCTTTTCCAGAGTCAGCTCCGTGAATTCCGGCTTGGTGTTGCGTCTAACCTTGACCTGCAATCTCTTCTCACAGGAGGTGCCTTCCGCAGCCTTTTTCCGTCCGTCCAATAGATTCAAATCCTATGTGCGCAAGTAGGCATGCGTCGGTTATGCATTAGCTCAGGGACGCCATATGTCGTACCTGAACTAATGCATTGCCTTTATCACACGGCTGTGCACGAAGCGTACCGTGAGGCTAAATGGTTGTGCTGTGTGGTTAGAGGTACTGAGTTAAAACGCATGTCTGTATTTATTGTTCTTTGTCATCTGACTGCCTACATAAATGGGCGTGGCCTGTAGGTTGTTATATGTCAAATATATTCAATATTCATTATATTTCCCATTATGTAATATTATTATCATTCATAATATATTCAACATTCAAACAATATTCATTATATCTGAGCCCAGCAGTAAAAACTCGTTCCTCGGGTACAGCGGCTCCAGTACACCGGCTTGGGTCCCCAGCTTGTACGGGCCGTCCTTGCTCACGTCCGTAACAACAGTTAGGACGTTCCTGGGAGTCACCCTCCTCCTGTTGATATCAGGTACCCGAACCAGGACATTTTGTCCGCGTTACCTGGCGGGAATTTTTTGCTGACGTCATTCGTTCCGTCTGTTCAGCGAGCGCTTTCTGTGCCAATCCTTGTTCCATTACAACGTTCAATTTACGTTCGCACAAGCTGCATTAGTAGCTTGCTACCTTACCCTTCTTGGTCTTCCTCGCCTTTTCCACATCTTACGTGGGTAGTACAGTGACAGTTAAAATAAGTTTGCGTGCATCCTGCCGCTTCCTTTGCATACACTGCACATGTTTCTTCTCCGTCCAATTCAGTCGGTTTCCGGCGAACATGTGCACTTTGCTCGTGTCTCTCCAGTCCTCGTTTTTCTTCGACAGCTCCCCATCCCGGTTTTCCTCACGTCATCACCTTCATCATCTGATTCTGTGAGTATAGCGGTGTCACGCGACAGTTCCGTCGGCGCTGTCTCGAGGTCTTCTTACGTATCTATCTCAGCCAGCGCGCAACTTTGGAGAGCGGAGTCGGCGAGTTCAGTCGGCTGTCCGGCATCGAGCATGGCCTCGTGCGGGCTGCGCCTGGTGTCTGCGTGAAGCGGACGGTTTTTGTGCCTTGATTAAACCTGGGTCCTTCCGCCCAGCTGTTCGTGCCCTCATCGGTCATCCATGCTGACAGCATATCTCTGACATCCTGACTGAACCTTTCAACTGAGCGCTGACTTTGCGAGTGAAGTGATTCTCCGTAATCGACCGTTACGTCCCCCTCCGTGTTAGCAGGAGGGTGTCACCAGTGGTATCGGCCATAAGAAAGATTTTTTTGCTAGCAACGACCCCGGAGTGACGTCACTGGGAGAGAGTCGCTGGGAGTCGAACGTTTAACAATTCAGCGGCCACTGGCAACGGTTGATAGTACTGTGAAGCGGCGGGTCCGGTTGCGTCGCGGTTTCTACGCTATTAAAGTGCTTTTTGCCTGTGTGTTGTAAAGAAGTTGTTGCCACAAGTGATAGGAGTTATTTGGGCCAATTCTGTTATCGCACCACGCCGGAAATTGACTTTGACAGCTGTAAGCGATGAGGCACTTTGGGATGCCAAAAAACCAATTGCCCGTGTGAAAGGATTGGATTCTGCAGTGACTGGACCCTCATGTTTGTAATACCCTATGTACCAAGATATCTTCACTTTTACTGGTTTGTGGCTGAGACCCGGCAGTGGCAATGGCCTTAAATTGGGATTAGCAGCACAGGGCAGGCATGATTTGAGTGGTGCATTATCACTTACCATTAACTGACGATGTTGTGATGTTTCTGTAGCATTTTATAACAACATTTAATCCGCGTACGACCGTCGGTCCATTACGATCATGCGCGACTGGGGGGTGCTGTTGGCAGTCCCCCCTCTAACTCACGAACGGTTGGTCGCACAATAAAAATAACCACACCGCTGGAAAGCTTGTGATGCGTAGAGCTCCAAACTGGTCTCATTGTTAGTTTTAGGTAATATGTAGGCAATTCACGCCCTATATATGTTTTCTCATAGCCGACTGCATGAGACCGAGAAATGGCGTGAATCTCAAGGGCTGTGACTAATAACGCATAAATAAAGGCATCAGCGCACAAGTAAAGGTCTGCAAATGCCCACACACATCTTATTTCTCAGATCTGTTAAATATATACGCCGAAACGTCGAGTTAAAGACACGGCAATTTTCGCGCCTGCTGTCGGCGTGCGCCGCAGCCATATGCAATCACAAACTGACGGGAACTAATTTTAGCGTTCCTTTATTTTCGCGAAAAAAAGCCTATCCATTTCAATTTTATTGATCTTACTGGTTCTTGTAATGGTTTTCCATGCTTAAATTTTGGAAAAATCCATTAGTTACCAATCTACAAAATTGGCGAAGCTTTATTCGAGAGAGCCTGTTTATTTCCAAAATACGATTTTTTTTACTTTTTGAGTTTCCTGGTATTACCTACGTCCGTGCAAAGCCAGTTCTGTCAATTTCTACCCATTCTGAGTAATTCATCGCCGATTTTGACGGTGGTACATTTCGGCTCACTGCAGTTATTTGTGACCTTACCTCAGGTCAATGGCTGAAAGTCATTGATACTTTGTTCAATGACGGTAACTAGATGTCTGCACTCCACACTAAAAATGTTATAAAATATTCCGTCAATTTCCGAAAAAAACGAAGAAATGTCTTAAAAATGGGCTTGACCTTAGGTCGATGACCCGAAAAATTCCGAAAAATCTGAGATAGCAGATTTGTTGCATCTATCACGACCACTCATCCCTGGAAGTGTTATTGAAATATCTTGTTTTCCAAAAAAGTTAGAGGGCGCTAAACTTTTTTAGACATAGGTCTGTTTGGCCTGACCTAAGGCAGGCACCTGACCTGGCCTGAGGTCAGACTTTTGAGAGGAGATGTAAAATTGATGAAGCAAAAGGTACACAAAGTTTCGTGACTCTGTGTTTGTTCATTCTCTTGCAATCCCAGGAAAACCCTGGGGGGGCTGTCAACAGCCCATCCAGTCGGGGGCGGGTTAAGGCTTGTGATTTTGACCATACCTATTGCATCTAAGTGTTGTTGGCCTATGCATTGTTCTATCCTTCATTTCATATTTGAGCTAACAAGCAATGATACCAACTAACTGTGCTGCTTTCACCTGTTAATTGCGGGTTGGTGGTAAATGTAAATGCTAATAGTTTAGTTTGTCCTTGTTTTGATTTCCAAAAGAAGAGGGCGCTAGGTTACCTTGGGTGTACAAGTATGTTAAAGGTGGGAAAATTTAACATAGCTAATGCAGCAGTTTGCTTGGAATACTTTGTTTAGGCAAATTGTGACCCATTATATCTTGTGAAGAAGAGTGGTTACCAGTACCAAACTTGTGCTGAGAAGTGGTGCATTGCCATCCAAAAATCTTCCATTATGCATGTCGAGGTATTAAATTTGTGGCCAAGGGCCAATCCAGAGCACTGGTCCTTGCCAGCCTGGGCGGCCATATTCTAAAAATGTGTACTGATTAAAAAAGAATCATTGGATTCTTCTTCATTTTACCGCAAAGACTGTTGTAAAGAAAACTTTTCTCCATAAAAGCAGCTTAGATTTTCTTCAGATTCCAGAACTGTGCCAACCTGCCTGATTTTTCTGTTGGGGGGCATGGCCCTGCTGCCTTCCCCCTGGATGCATTATTGTTTGTGTCACTACTTAGCTAGCAACTGACATATTTGTTTAGATGTGTTAGTGCTAGCTTAGCCGTTAGTTTGTTGCCATATTGGGAAAGGTTTGCTATTCTCTTGGTATGACAAGCTTTTGGTGTTAATTTACAAATAGATATCACCTATCATTCCTGGCAGATATAGCACACTAAGAACAATAATTAAATGCAAAAATATGTGGCCTGTGCCAAAAGGCATTATTTCTCAAAATAACGCATCAGTGATGCCAGTGAAAATGCATTTTAATTTGGTAAGCGTCCAAGTTATCTGCAGCTTTTCATTTTGCGAGCAATATTTTTCAGTCTCTCAAGTCAATTAGTGAGGCATTCAGTCAAGAGTCTTGACATGATTTTTTTCACAGCCTCACAGCAACATATATTTCTACCAGTGCTTGCTGAGTGCTCATAACACCTATAAGCATCTCTGGCTAGTTTACTTTTTGTTGGGTGTTTTTTGCATGCTGTTCTTTTATCAGTTTCTTCTTTTACTTATGATTATATAAATCATTGGAGGGTCACTTATCTCAGTATTTATTGTGCAGTATTTCACTACATCTGGACCATGTAATGCTAGATTTGTGAATATGAAGTGAAGTAATTGAAATAAGAAGCAATATCTAGTTAATTTATCATACGTGGAAGATGACACGTTTCATTAGGTATGCTTAATTTATGAAAACAATAACGCATGGAAGGTGCGGTGTGACTCCTGAGGTGGCCTCCTTCCATGCCACCTGTCATGTTTTCATGTTACTTGGCTCGGTTGGATTGTGTGTAATGACATCTGGACTATGCAGCTGCCATTGACATGCCGGACAGACCTAATGCAAAAAGTTTGAACCTGGTTGCAGCCTGCATTAGAGATATCATAAGGCAATGGGCAGTTAATTGGTGCATGCCATTATCATGCAAAAAACGTCATTGAAATCTGTAAACACAACACGTAGTAATCACATGTGGTTTTGTACATGTAACTACATGTGATCCCGCCAGTTCCGGCCTCTCCGTACCGGACAGCCCGTCGTCATGCCGGACCCCAAGGCGAGTCTGTGGGAACAGTCGGGGACCGTCATGGGCATTGGCTAGCGACGAAATTACCTGATACGATTGCCCAGCGAGCGCATACACTGGTGCAACAACCGGTACCTCCGGCCCCCGCGACCGTTCGTGACGGTCTCGCAAGGTGGCGGCAGAGATTGAGACAACGGCGGCGGCAGATGCCTCAATTCCGGCGGCCTCCACGGTGGCGACGGCGGTATTAAGGGCGATGGCAGCCGCGACGACGGGCCCGACGACGTTGGATATGGCGACTGCGGCGGCCTACGCTTCAACGGCGTTGCGTGTGGCAGCGACCGCATGGGCGCTAGAGCTCCGGCAGTGCTGTCCGCGAGGCGGGCTGCGGACTGCACTCGGGCTTCGAGGACTCCAGCGGTCGCAGAAACTTCTCGGTTAACTGGTCCGAGTCAGTGTATCGTGACGTATGAAAGGTGCGGCAGCAGAATAGTAGCCAAGCCAAGCAGTGATGATAGGTTTCGTGGGGGTGACTGCATTGTTATTGGTTGTTGCTTTGTTCTGTTGCCGGTGGTGTGTATGGTCAGAAGTGTGGATTGGTTTCCCCTACGTCTTAGGGGGAGGTGTGGTGTAACAATGACTGCGCTGTTCTCGGACGCCGGCACCTGCGGCCCGCTGACTCGGGGGCCTTCCCGGCCGACCGGTTGATCGTATCTAGCCTTGGGCGGTGGTTGTACCACCCCGCCTGACATGTCCGCTTGTCGGGAGGAACCGAATACAGTCTCAAGAGAGAGCCCAGCTTTGAGAGGTGTCCCGGTCTACCGCGGTGCTCGGAAAAGTGTCCCGGCCTGCCGCTCCACTCGGAGACACGTCATTGCCGTATTCAGAAATAATGAAATAAATCACCGTGCGTCATGTTTACTTACTATCGTTATTAAAAAAAAAAAATGATGCGAATGGTTCGCTGGGGTGCTTTAAAGCCAGCGTCCGTGCTGAGCAGTGCTTGTACAGACTGTCATGCACCGGATCGCGCTATGCCAACCTAATTGCATAATTCGGAGGCAAAAGTTTAACGCGCGGTTATGACCCACACGATCGTGCGGTAGTGAGCGTCTCCTATTAGTCGCCTGAAGGGTTAAGTGGCCTCCAGGAGAAAAAGTGAGGGCCGAAACGATTCGGACCCACCTGGCCATGGTGGGCAGCGGCAACAGATGCTTAACCAACTGAGCCACCGACACGACAGTCACATAATACATGCTCCTTTTTACACATTATTACTTTGCTTTCATGGAAACATGGCATACCGCATGGTATTGTGTCCGTTAAAATCGGGGTGAAGATGATGCACAAGCGGCCGGCGGCCGAGATCTGGGCTGTTTATTCAATGCCCATGGCGGGCGCCGACGGAGTCATTCCCAGTGACGTCACACAGTGGCTTGCGCAGTGTAAACAAATTGCTTGGAAACCATACCTGCTCTAGGGCGCCTTGAGTGTTAGTGAGTTCGGTTATGACTCGATTGGCAAACTCCCGTACATTGTCACTTCGCAGAATGCAGGAAGCACCAAACAGGCGAAAATATATCTGTCAAATGGTACGTCATTTCCTTAGCGGTTTTCGTTTTGAGCTCTAGAAGAACTATAAAATATGTAATATAATTTTGGTGATTAACCCCCGCACGACCTTCGGTTTGTTTCGAACATCGGCGACTGGGGGGGGGGTGCGTTGGCCGCCCCCACTCTAACTCACGAACGGTTGGTCGCACGATAAAAATAAGCATACCGTTGGAAAGCTTGTGACGAGCTAAGCTCGAAACTGGTCTCATTTTTAGTTTTAGATTACATGAGATTGCATGAGACCGAGAAATGGCCTGAATCTCAAGGGCCGTGACTAATAATGCCTAGGTAAAGGCACCAGCGGACAAGTAAAGGTCCGCGGATGCCGATACACGTCTGATTTTTCCAGATTTCTTCAATATATACGCCGAAACGTTGAGTTAAAGACACGGTAATTCTCCTGCCAGTTGTCGGTGTGCGCTGCTGCCGCATGCGGTACCGAATTGACGGGAACTGATTTTAGCGTTCCTTTATTTTCGCGAAAAAGCCTATATGTGTAAGTTTTATTGATCTTTAAGGTTCTTGTGATGGTTTTTCGCGCCTAAGTTTTAGAAAAATTCATTAGTTACCAATCTACACAACTGGCGGAGGTTTATTCGCGACAGCCCGTTTATTTCGAAAATATGCTACTTTTTCGACTTTTTGAGGTTTCCTGGTATTACTTACGTCTGTGCAAGCTAGTTCTGCCATTTTCTACCCACTCTGATTAATTCGTCGCTAATTTTGACGGTGGTACATTTTGGCTCACTGCATCTATTCGTGACCTGACCTCAGGTCAATGGCTGGAAGTCATTGATACTTTGCCCAATGATGGCAACTAGATGTCTGCTTGAGTCCACACTAAAAATGTTATGAAATATTCCGTCAATTTCCGAAAAAAGCGACGATATGTCTTAAAAATGGACTTGACTTTAGGTCAATGACCCGGAAAATTCCGAAAAACCTAAAATAGTAGATTTGTTGCATCTGCCACGATCACTAATCCCTGAAAGTATTATTGAGATATCTTGTTTTGCGAAAAAGTTAGAGGGCGGTAAACTTTTCTTGACGTAGGTCTGTTTGACCTGACCTAGGTCAGGCACCTGACCTAGCCTGAGGTCAAAATTTTGACACAAGATGTAAAATTGATGAAGCAAAGGTCACACAGGATTTCGTGACTGTGTGTTTTGTTCATTCCCTCGCAATCCCAGAAAAAACCTCACCCAGTCGGGGATGGGTTAAGTATGAACCTACACTGTCCGTCCGGCTCCGTCTGCATGTCGATCAGACCTACCTGACACCGGAAGTTGTTAAGAGCCGCCATTGACTTCACGACCAAGTTCTAGCCGGACGCCCTCTTCTTCAGCTGGCGGTGCTGGCAGAGAGAAATGGCCGTCGAAATGGTGTTACAGTATTTCTTCTTGACCTCAGCTCCTCACTAAAAACGAAAATGGTCTGTGAATAAAAGCATCAAAACCCATTTCCATCCTAATTTGTCCATCAAGTGACATCAGACGCACAGGATCTCTGATCACACATTTACTGAGCTCCATTTTCTATCCTGGGCTGATTGTATCCTTCGGTGACATGAAAACACACCAGACGACGTTAGCGAAAAGCAGCATCCAAAGTCAGCGTTACGACGTGGGCTAGAATGACATCGACATTCATTTTTTGACACAGGATGCCTTAGGTGTTCATTGAAATGTACTGCAAGTTTTAAATCGCTGTCTCTAAGGCTTCGGATGTTGTCAAAAAAAAACAGAGGGGTGGTGGAGGGGATATAGTGCCCTTCCCCATCCCCATCCCAGTGGCCCCGTGCATTACACTGCAGTGGCATTGAGGATTCAGGATGTTCCAGGCTCCATCGCCGCCAGGTTCCACTCCGAGCCGGGGCAGCGCCCTGGTGGCTGACAAGACTGGTATGAAGACTGCCTCTTGTAAGGTGAGGCCAGCGGCTGTTCAGATTGGTCTGATCGCCGCAGGACCCAGCTCCTGATGACTGCGATCAGTGCAGGGGTGCTGCATAGCGCTGCAGTGACAGAGGAGGCGGAAACCGCCGTTTGGTTTGAAGTTACTGCCGAGGCCGATGGTTCGGGTCGGGCGTCGCTGGACGTTGACAAAGTGTCGTCTGTCTTTAAGGAGCTGTTTACATAAGATTCTGATATTCGATCTGCACGCATGCAGTCCCGGTAATGCGAGTAGCGGCATGGAGAAGCAAACGTTATTTACTTGGCGAATCTTCGAGCTGTTAACCAATGCAACCTTGGAGGTTTCACTGACGAAATGTTGCGCGACAGGTTCAGTGAAGGATGCCTGTCGGACCAGCGGCGTCCTAAGTTGAGCATGGTGGGCCGACTCACATTCTCGCAGCTAAAGGAGATCGCTGCCGCCCATGATCGGAGCCTGCAGTAAAGGGGGCAGCAGGTTCTTCAGCTGAGAACTCGACCCGCCCAGCAGTGTAAGCGGCGTTTTCTGGACATGCGAGCAGCAGGCCTGGGGAGAGAAAACCACAGCCACACCACGCATGGCGGAAGTCCGGGGCGTGCCGCGCCTGTGGCGCCAATCTCCGGTCCAAAGGACAGCGTTCGTCCAGCAAGGCCACCGAAATGCTGGAAGTGTGAGTCACTGGAACACTTTAGCAGGTGATGTTCCAAGCCACACACATGTGTTGATGCTGTGCGAATTCTGTCTGTAAGTGACGGAAATGTGAGCACTGTCCACGATGAGCGGTATCCATAGTTTACCGTGTCCATCGATAAGCGACAGGTGAAATAGCTCGTTGACACAGGACCAGCAGTCAACATCATTTCCACTCACGTTTACGACCAAAACTTCCGCCACATTCGTCTGAAGGCAGCTCGGTCGCTTTCGCTGTGGAGCGGCAGTGGGGTCCAGGTCCTGGGTGAGATGGCTGTACCAGTCAGCGGATTAGACGCGGTGGATATCTGTGTGGAGGTCGGCCAGGTGCTCGTCATGGGCCGCGACCTGCAACAACAGCTGGCATTGACTGTGAGGCATGACGGCATGGTTTTCCAGCTGAACGGCTAGGTGCTGCCAGCCATCAAGGGGTACTTGCTCAAGTTACTTCTACAGCCTGACGCCTTACCGAGCCAGATGCCACTGCAGACCCTGCCGTACGCCGTACACCCTGCGGAAAGGGGTTAAAAACATCTGTAAGAGCTGGAGCAGCAAGGCGTCATCAAGTGTGTGGCTCGTGCGGCATCTACATGGTTTTCTGCTATCGTAGCCGTTCGAAAGATGCGGTGGAACGGTGTCAGGGTTTGCCTTGAGCTGTGGGAGGTCAACAAAGCTGTGGTCAGAAATGGTCATCCCATTCCCGACGTGCAGATGGTGGAAATGCTGCGTGGCGCTAAGTTTCTGTCAACACTGGACAAGGAGATGGCCAACCATCTCGTGCTTCACGAGTCGACCTGATTGCATTCATCCAAGAGGGCCAGATGTGGAGATGCCGAAGTTGCTGCTTCGGACTCAAGGGCCTTCCGCAATGCTTCCAGACGTCGATGCAGCGCATGCTGGACGATTTGCCCAGCAGGCGCCATGTTGTGTATCTGGCCGACGTGATCGTCGCAGCAAGTGGCCGAGAAAATCATTACAAACGTCTACAGCAGGTTCTTTGGCGCATGGAAGACCACACAACGTTGAACCACGACAAGTGCAAGGCTGGAGCGACATCTGTCGACTTCTTGGGATCCAGCGGGGCAGATGGTTAGACCTCGGTCTCGAAGGAGCGCGTGCAGGACCTTCGGGACATGTCAGAGCCCAAGACCAATGAGCTGCAGGCGGTGCTCGGGTCCCTGAGCCTCTAGAGTAAGTTTGTTCCGGATGGCGCTACGTTGTCGTAGCATACGCATCGAACCGTTCAGACATTCAGGCATCAGCTGCGTCAGAAAGTCCCAGCCTTTGCCTGGACGCCGGAAATGGCTGCAACGCTCGAAGACGTGAGACACACCGAAGATGTTGACCATACTGGACCTCAGCCTGGAGACTTACGTCACCACTCACCCAAGTGACGTCGGACTGGGATCATTGCCAAGCCAGAAACACCCTGAAGATATTTCTGTCGTCGCCTTCGCATCTTTAACCCTCAGCAGTGCGCAGCGGAGACACAGTGCCTCAGAGCGTGAAGGTCTGGCTTGTCTCTGGGCCTGTGAAAAATGACAGCTACTTCTGGGGCCGGGATTCTGTTGTGATTATGCCGCCATGCGATCCCTGCTGACTCCCAGGGATGCCATAAGTTGGCAGCTTGTCGTTGAGAATTCTCCGCACTTGAGCCGCCAAACGGGTACTTTTGTTTCGATGACGTCATGACAACAGGGAAGGGGGCGGACGGTTTTTGGTTTTTGTTTTGGTTTTGGTTTTTGTTTTTTTTCGTCTTCTTTGGTCTAGCCCTCACTCCACCGCTGTTGAGTGTTGTCGTGCCGCGAGTTGGAAGCTCTGTCGTAAGTTATTCCTATCGTTGCGCCTGCGAAATAGGACTATTTATTTAGATCACGCCACCGCAGTGGGGAAGGGTGCTTCTTTGGTCCGGCTCTGACTGATCCGCTCTGAGGTTTGACGTCCTGTGGGTGGGAAGCTCTGCCGTAAGTCATTCCTGACATCTGGCCCGCGAAATAGGCAGTTTTGTTACGAATAGGGGGAGGGGGTGCTGCGTACGCCCCCTTGCGCTGGCCCTGATTGCGTCGCTGTTAGGTTTTTGTCGCCCCGTCTGCTGCAAACTCTGCGGCATACCATTCTCACGTTTGGCTCGCTTTATGGTTATGTTTGTATTTTCGTGACGTCAAGAAATAGATGACAGCCTTGATTCTGCGTAGTCTTTCGACTTATCAACAGTGTAGGTATGCAGGTAAAGGTTGCTGCCTCCCCCCCCCCTTAAGTTCCCTTTTGGATCCTTGAGAACATTTTGCCAGTAAAGCCGTAGAGATTAGCAAGACTACATTTGAACCGGCTTGTGCTAGCGTCGTCATTTTACACCAACACCATGCTAGCTGGACGTATCATTTAATAGTCAGAAATTTGGTTAACGCGAACCCAATTTTTGCTCCCCGTTCGGTAAGTGGAAGAGTCTGAGTGTAGCAGCGATGCAAGAGTCTTCTGGGGTCGCGTGAACATTTTCCCAGGACGCGTATGGCGTAAAAGACTTGTGTTTTCAGTCCGTCAGCGGCATTGGCAGTGACGGAAACTTCGAAATTTCAAGGGAAGTTGGAGTCGTTATCAGGCAAACCAATGAATCACAAAATTTTAAAAAAGTCAAATGAACTTATGGCTAGGGATGCACCGGATATCCGGTCCGGCCGGATATCCGGCCGGATATTAGAGATTATCCGGTATCCGGTATCCGGCCGGATATTTTTGTGATCCGGCCGGATACTGCCGGATATTTAACCTCCCGGTGTACAATTAAGACGTTGCTGTAATGTCTGCGTCCAAAACCGTTCCAGGGGAAACGTGGCTTGTTCTATTACGTTGTCAATGTAACTGGCAGTTCCAGGTCGGTCTGGAGACCTTGGAACCATTTTTTTCTGTATTGGTCCGGGAGGGTTCGGACATATCCTGCAAGAATGGGATTCAAGTTCAAAACTGTGAAACAATAGCCAGCATGCGGTCAGCAGCCCGTCTTATGATTTCCTTTTTTCGAAATATTTCTTATCTTTCTCAAATTCTGACACAAACGCATTGAGGAAAAATATGAATTGTGGGCACTGGAAAATGAGACAGTATTTAAAGTCATACCGTAAACACATTTATTACTGTATGAACATTAAACTTTGCAGAAATGTAGTCATAACCGTTGCGGTCAGTTCTTGCTTAATGGGTCATCTCCATCACCTCTCATCTGTTGGCAACACGCACGCGCCTGGGTACGCGCACCAGCATTTTACGCGGTATCCCTAGGTCTAGAGCAGCGATCACCTGACTCATCCAGCGCTTTAGGGCGACTCTGGATGTTACGTACCAGTCTCCCTGATACATCCTCTGCTTAATGATGCCCCAGATGTCCTCAGTAGGACACACCTGGTGCACACAGGGGACTGCTGTCACGCGCTACATACGGCACTCTGGCCTCTTCCAGCAACTTGAGCGCTTTCTTCGCATAATGAGCGCTGGCCAAGTCTGGCCAGATCAACATGTCCCTCTCGAAACAGTACTCATCCAAATATGGGATGAGCACATTTCCTACGCACTTCTCACGGTACATGTTCCCATCAACATTACCCATACCCGGCATGATAGCCGGCTTTGTCACACCCCTGAGAGAGATGGCGGGCCACACGAAAAGATTACGGGGAAACTTGCTCTCTGGCCTCAGTTGTACTTTTGCTGGACTTCTGCTGGACGTGCTCGAACAGAGTACCCAAGCTTTCCTGACATATACCTCTCGTGGTAGGTGAAGTAGCTTTCGTCGTCCATGACAATGCCCCGTTCTTTCCGATTTCATGTGATCCGCGGGACAGTTTGCGGATGCGGATCTTTTGGGCCACCTCTTGTTTTTGGGTGACCTGGGGTGACCTCTTGCTCTTTCGGTGCCGAACCTTGTTTGCCACCAATACTTTTTGGCACGTACGTTCTGGAGATTCCAAACCTTCCAGCCGGAACGCATTATGACACCCGTTGTTTTTACAGCTCGAATCAACTGTAGCTGTCTTTTAACACGCGCACTGGAATGGGGGTCTTTTTGTGCCCCCCACCTGCTCTTCTTGAATATCTCGAGAACGCATCTGAGCTGGTTGCTGTGACTTTGTGACATTTATGGCAATTGAATAACTCGTCGAATGGCGTAGAAAAATTGGAAGTCGGCTAGAAATTTGAAGTTTCAAGCATTTGAAGTCAGGCAAACATCACGAAAACGACGGTTGTTGCTGACAAATGGGAACTTTGTGAAAGAACTGACGTTCTACTTAAGACTGCTGTTTGAACACAGTCAGGCGATGTCATTCGGACATAAGTGATGGACGTACCAAGGCCACAGCCAGGGTCAATAAGGGTTACGGGCATCAAAGGTCGAGGTTTGTGACCTGATCCAGATTTGCTTTGCAAGATGTCAGGTTGTATGAAATATGCATTCGAAGGCCCTAATAAAAACACGTGTGCGCACACTGATACGCTTACATATTCCAAGGTCAGTGAAGGTCAAGGTCGTTAAAAGCCAAGGTCAAATATCTTGTAACCTTGCTCAGATTTGTTCTGCGGCATATCGATTTGTATGAAATATGTATTCAAAGACCCTAATAAAGACACGTGTGCGCACATGCAGACGCATATATATATATATATATATATATATATATATATATATATATGCCAGAGTCATTTCAGGTCAAGGTCATCAAAGGTCAAGGGCAGGTTTTTGTGACCTGGTCCGGATTTGTTTTGCAATACATCGATTTGTGTGAAATACGCATTCAAAGACCCTTCTAAAACACGTTTGGCATATTGATACTGACATGTATATACATACATAGCTATACATACATACAGAAATATAAACGCTGGAAATGACCAGATGTACCGATGTTGGCTACCTTCACTGAAAATACGTCAAAAGGAAATCTGATCTGTAAAAGATGAAAAAATGACGTCACAGGTCATTGACCTGACATGACCTCGACCCAAAATCTCCAGTCAAGACGCCAAATGAATGGAAATTATCGTATTCCACGTTTTAACGGCCCAACAAACACCCCGTTTCGTTCGGAAAGTTGTACGGAATGGCCTGTACAGGTCGATAAAGTGTCCAAAGTTGACCTTTTCCACCCCATTTGGCCTTGAAGATATCGACTCACAAGCTGTGGGCATTTTTTACTAATTTTTTCAGTTTCCCACATTTTTCTTTTGTATTCAGTCTTTTCGGTTTCATTATTTCAGTAGAAATAGTAAATAAAAACATGTAAACATAATATCCGGTATCCGGCCGGATATCCGGCCGGATATTCAGCACCCGATCCGGCATATCCGGTATCCGGCCGGATCACAAAAATCCCGATCCGGTGCATCCCTACTTATGGCCCATGGTGGCCAGGGCTGCGTTGTAGCAGAAATCACGTTCATAGTTTGAAAGTAACACTCAACATTTGTGTTCATTGTCAAAGCAAAAGTAATGTTATGCAGCAAAAAGTGTCAGACTGGCATATTCAATGTCTCACCTGCACCACATCCTTCGCATTCGCCTTTAAATGTGATATGAGCTCTGGAAACAAAAGAATCCTGTCACATGTTACAAAGGCCGGGCTTCGCGATGTCCATTCCGCCGACAACCGAGCAACGTCCAAAATCATCCAGCAGCATGACCCTGCAACCGTTGATGGCTGCAAAGAAAACAAACTTTAGTCCTGTCGTATTTTTTATTAGAACTGGTGCAGAATGGTCATGATCAACACACCGAATCAAGAGCAAACAGCATGAGACATACAAATACGCTTTAATCTGAATAAATACATTAGTAAAACCAACTGAGGCACTGAAAAAGTCTGCGGAAAGGATTGTTCTTCATAAGCTTTGTTGTGGTTATACAAGCCTCTTTCACGGTTTTCGGTGACAATGTGCACTCATCAACGCATCATGTGAACACAATGGACACGGATTGGTTGTGATCTGTCACACGCATCTCATGTCATCACAGTGATATCCGAGGAGGAAATTCCCAGCATATCACTATCACGCGTCATGTGGAAACAGGTGATAATGCCATTCGGCCAACCACTCCGTTTCAACAAGCATTGTCATAAACCAGTCATGCTGAGCCCGTTGTGAAACACTCCTCTGGTAACCTCTAAAACGCCAGTAGTGCTCTAAACTGACAAGACGCAATGACAAACACTGACACGCGATCTCGGTCATAAACAATGCTTGTTAGTAGACAGTATGACGTATGACGTCACCACCGGCTTTTTCACACCCGAGTGACGTCAGGCAGCGGGTGTGAACGGCGGACCAGCACAGTCGCAGGTCCGCTCATACAGCTGTCTCGATCAGCGCTGCGCCGTGTGTCTACATCAGTGCGGACCCCACAGACCTCTCGGTGTTAGCCAGGACGTGAAAGTGTCATTTTACATTTTCGTTTCATGAGTGGGACTGACTGTATGCGGGGATGCGAGAATGTATGTCTGTTCCTTACTTCCTGTTTCATGACTTGAGGCTCAGAATAGCTATTTTGTGGACGGATGAGGCTTACGATACGCAGTAAACAAATAAATGGACCAAGTGGGTTTGAGTAATGGGCACGGTCCCGCAGCGAAGTGACTTCAGATCCATGTTCAATCAACCCCAAAGTAATCCTTGCGTTGTGCACCGCGCCTTTGTTTAAACATTGCAAAAATAAAGCTGTATTCGGCATTGGAAAACTGTGAAAGCTACAGTCCTTCCTGATCCCGACATCGATCTAATCCTCATACAGTCCTTTCTGACGTCTAAGAATATATCGCAAAATGCGACCGCACTGGTATCAGTGTTGTTAGGAACAACTCAGGCATCCACCGCATTATACCATTTCATCATTGCCCGAGCCGCTAGCACACTCCTCACACCCAGTGAACGGACTGCACGTGTCAGTGACCTGGCTACGGTTTAGCGGCCTTGGCTCAGCGGTGATTTGTGAACAACCAAGCCTTTTACTAAGCCGAACGTTCTTCAAGTCACGAATCCGGTGCCCTGGCCAGTCGCCCATTCTTGGCTTTCGTACGTTGTGCTTGCGTTCCGATCTGAACGCCGCGCCACCACCATTCTAATGCACCGCGCATGCGCCTGCGACGTCCAACGGCAAAAAACTGGCAGCAAGTCAGCAGTGGCGCACTCTACCGTCTCTACGGGTCCCCCGGCCCGCCGAGAACACCGGTTGGCCGGCTACACCGGCTCCCACCGAAACGCCGACATTCGACGTCCCCATCCGTACAGGCGGTCCGCCGACGGCAGCGACCTCTGCCGAACACGCGAGTCCACCGACTGCACTGGCCGTCCGGCACCGCGCACCGCGCGTCCGCCCCCGCACTCCACCGTCTCTGCCGGATTCGGGGGAGGCGATTCTCTTCTACCGCGCGACGCACACGCCGGCCTCCCGGCCGCGCCAGCGGGGCAATTCCACCGACCGGCGGCTCTACCGGATCTGGCAGACGCAACAGTGCGGTATCCAGTAGAGGTCGGTGTACATCTGCGACCCGCCCGGGTCCAGCCCCACCATCTTCTTCTGCACGTACTGCTGCTGACAGGTGGCCGTCATTCCCGAGGGGATGGTGCAGAGGCCGCTGCACTGCGTCGATCTGTCGAAGACGATGGCGTCATGTGGTCAGAAGTTCCAGGCAAAAGTCAGTCAGCACTGTGCAAGCAACAGTGAAGGGCGCCAGAGGCGCATCCGGGGGAGGGGGCGGTCACATGGAGAAAGAAAAAAACGCAGCGAGAAGGAAATTCACGTGGAAAAGAGCCAGCCTCCCTAACATTACCCTAACTACCTAAGAAAAGTCCTTGGTGCATGGACGGTGCATGAGGTAGACGAACGTGAGTCCGTCAGAGTGAATTCGACGTAAGTTACGCAGCACGCGCCAAAAAATAAAAATAAATATGAAAATAAACATGAAACCTCGAACCAAAACCGCCACAAACAACGCCTTGAGTTACGTGCCGCCGGAGTTCTGATGAAACACCTGAGAATAATCTGGATTAAACTCCGCACGGAAAGACAATGATCACAATTACTGCTGGTAAGATGTAGATGGCTGTTGACTATTGATGGCTGACACCCAACGACTGGCTGTTCTCACAGCATATTGTACTGGTACGGTTCTATGACATTCAGGAGTCTGAACTGTTCAATCCAAAATAAAAGCAACTCTCCACCAGGCAGACTGCCGTGTTCTGGCTTCGGTGGTACGTGACATTTCTATCAGCGCTGTACGGTTCGGTGCAGGGAACAAACAGACTCCAGACCAGGCTGCGGTGTTGTGGCGTTGCTGGGTCCGCACGACATGCTGCACGTAATAGAAAGCTATGCTCGTAACGTTTGAGCCAAGGTTTGAGCCTCGCTATATTCGGACCCGGTTTGTGAAAAGGCTGGAATGAAAGCATATGGCGTTTTCGAGACGTGGTTACTAGGATGACGGGTGAAAAAACAACATGGAATCCTGATGGCCAGAGTTCTTCAAACGGCTGACGAGACCAGCAAGATGGACAGGTGATGTGCAGCATGCGGAGAGGCAGCGACTCCTACCGGCAGACTGACGATCTCCTTCCGACCGATGTGCATCATTTATCCCCTACGGCCACATTCCAACATGCTCTGCCTAGTGCGATAATTCCCGTCGTCCCTGCTTTGCTACTTGGAGGCAGCAAAGCAGCAACATCCTTTACTTCGGGCCACTTTAATATTGAGGTCGGTGTACGCAAAAGTCCTGCCCTGATCCTTATGCTGATGGGGTCAATCATTTCAGAGGAAGGACTCATCTGATGCAAGACTCATCGTCAGAATGGACCACTGCGGAAGATAAATCAGGTCACAGTGCGGAGATTAACAATGAGATTGCGCAAATAATGCGTTTTGCGTGACGCACGGAAAACGTCTCAAATGGAAACCCGCAGATCAGACATTTTTGCCCGTAGCACGAGAAGAAGTCTGAATGGAAGTGCCGCGAGTAACTTCCGCCGATCATAAAGACCAGTTAGTATCTCACGATAACCTGCGCACGCGACACGCAGGGAGATTCAGGACAGCCGAGACCAGACGCAATCAGGCAGGCTGGGGGGCACTGGGAGGGGGTTATGCGGTATTCAAAAATCCACCCGACAACAACAGTTCCGCGAAATACCGCAAAACATAACGACGTTCCCGCAACTACAACTGCCTGACTGATGCTGAGCTCATGACGGAGAATTCCATAGGTATGCACAGACACGTAACGGAACCACTTACAAAGCATTGGATGGATGGATGGATAGGCATGGGGTGGATCTGTCTAGCGTTTACGAAATGGCGGCCATAGGGCCCCGAGAAACAGCCACACAGCATCAGCTCCATCTGGTGACAGGGTCTGGACAAGTTCTTCTAGGTAAGGTCTCGCCAGACTCGCAGACCTTGGCTGTGGGGTAGAGCATAACGTCCATGTCGAGAACGAACGGTGCAGTGGTCGATCACACTTGTGGTAAAGTACATGAGGGTGCGACCCCAGGGCGAATTATGCCGATAGTGGAAAATCTCTGGTGGACCCGTGACAGCGCGAGGAGGGAAGACCGCCTGTTTTGGCTCACAGTGGGTGTGTGATCGGTGGATCGTGACAATTACGTCCGGGATCGTCCACAATTCTGATGCAGACCAGGCAAAACCGGACGTTTGGTGAACCCCCCATTATCAAGATCGCTTGGAACTATAGATGGCAGTAGTGCTTGCCTAGCGGGACTCTCCGTGGCTGTGTGGCAATGGGAATGAACTATTCCTTCCAAACATTCACTGCAATATTTCACCTGTTTTTGTTTTTTAGGGTAGCAACGAGTTTCATTTCCGTTAGGTATGGACAATGGCGGAAAACTTTTTGAATCCCAGAAGTCTTTTGTGCGCACTGAAATTAATAAAACTATCTACAACCCAACAATGCACTGCACGAGGTTTCCCTCAAAACTGTGATGGCTTTTTGTGTCTTCCTTTTATTTTCGTCTTTCAGAAATAAGACGCATGGAGGTCTCGAACAACAGCCTACGCCATACATTCAACATGACGAGCCGTATGGAATGTGTGGCCGACAGCCTTCAGAGTGGTGACAAATCTCGCAAGGTACTCCATCCCCCAATCCTTCAAACTACATCCAAATTGACACTGATCTCAAGGGAAACCAGTCCCAATTGCCTTCGTGGATGAGTACTGGTCGTTTGTTCCTTGTTGTACCAGCTTTCCGTGAATATTTGAATCGAATGAGACCACCTACGACGACGAAGGACGACAAGTGTCACGTCGAATGAACATCAGTACGGACGACATAAAACATCTAAAGGGCGTTATCACCAAGGACTTGGCCAGGGAAGTTTACCTGCGGGAGGGGTGGGGGGGGGGGGGCAGGCGTGAGATGACCCATTTTCTAATCTGCCTTCTCACGAACAACTGCACTTATTCTGGATTTTGGAGGGCTCATTTACATCGTCTGAAACGTCTGTGATATTCACTAAACAGGCTGCAGTTACATACGCGATTGTATTTCGTTTAAATATTACTTCCGAATGACTTCAAGGCTTGTCAGCATCTGGTTAAAATGTGATTGATCTCTTCTTTTTCTTTGTCAGGCTTTATGCCCCGTAACATCAGCTGGACACAGCAGTTATAGTGCGGATTTCATTGCCAACCAAATGCCAACGGGTGACAATAACTGGCATAACACCGATTATGTTTGGTTCCCGTGGTCGGATTTTTGCCTCGACTGGGGGGTGGGCAGGAGCGGTGAATAGGGGGTTGATCCCCCCGTTTTACATGTTGCACGAATCCCTGGTTATCACAAATGGCTTACGCACACAGGAAGAAGCAGGTTTTTTATCAGAACATTACGCACATATTAAGCTTAAAGCAACACTGAGGCGTATCGACCACGCACCGACAGCAATGAGTCAAGAGCGTGCAAAAGGAGTGCTACGACTCAAGCATGCAACTAAACGTCGGCAAAAAAAAAACGGAATCAAAATCGTCGTTTCACGTCTGGAGAACGGCATCTATAACACACACCGCAAAAGTTACACCTCAAATATCACAAGTTATGTGCGATTTAAGCATTACAAACAAACAAAACGCCCTCAAAACCTTATTCCTCACACAGATCCAGAAACGGCAGCCAACGGCTTCCAGCGCTAGTCAGCTGCCATCAGGTATACGCACCGTAAGGCATACCACCCATTATACTCACATGCACCGCTCTGAGCGTACGAGCTGCGTATATTGTTCATCCAGTTCACCCATGTTGATGACGAATCGCCACTCGCCTCGGTTGTTAAGCCCCGCCCTCGGCATAACAAACTGGCCTGCCAACCAATCAGACGCAGTAAGTTCTCAACTATTGATCCGATAGCCAATCAGGACCTTACAGAGGTTTGGACCACCGTGACAACAATCAAGTAATAAAAGCAGTGTGAACGACATGGTCAACGACATCAAAGCACTGCTAGAATACACCGTATTCATGAAATGGATTAGGACGTCCCAACAACGCTGAACGTACGTCACAATGCCTGAATACATCAAACACGCCTGTTGACGGCAACTACGAGCTTAATGGCCAAATGGCGCACACCTGATCGCAGCCTGTGGTGACAGAAGCTGCTCGCAACACGCCAGTGTTCTGTTCAACAACCATTACGCTACACACTGGACCCTGCAATGATGCATCTTTGCCACCATAAGCATTTTTCATGATTTCATGATTTTTGATTTTTAAACAACATTTTGGATATCCAACAAAAAGCAATCATTTAAACCATTTCTTTTTACTTGTCTTCCGAGCAGCAGAAAAACGGCACACTGTAGACCGTACAGTCACCGCCAAAATTTAGGACGCTCCCACGGCTAAAGCCAGGTCGTGAACATCTTTCAGTCAAGTTCATTACTAGTCCTCCATGGGTTGGGGTCGTTTCCCGGGAAAAACAGGCAAAAAACGTACGATAGAGCAAGCACAGCCATAATCATTTTTTGCGGCCCTTCGACGTGTCTTGAGGCGTTTCAGGCGGAAACCCCGAACAACCCCCACGTGCTGGTACGAAACAGAAGCGTTAACTCGACCTGCGACTGGACGTACGCACAATTCGGATGAACAGCGCAGTGTGCCCGGAATGAGAGCCATACGCGCCTCAGTTTGAAAGGCAACAACATTGAGGACTGCAGCTGGCCTTGATGCTTAGATGACAGCCCAGCTTTGTTTCCGCCCAACAAAGAATGTTATTCAGGATCCCCTTCGCTTGTCTATGACGAATGCTCCACTCGGATCCTGACCAGAAGTAAAATAAACAAATAAATACAAAATGAATACATAAACGGATAAAATGAAATAAAACACAGGGCGTGAAAAATCCCAATTCGGTCGGCGTTCCTGTGCTCCTGTGTGGCTTCCCAAGCCCATGGACCAAACGCGTTTGTCCCGGCAGCTATACGCCCGCCAGCCAACTGTGTCTGCGGCACATCGTCCGGCGTGTACGCCGTGATGACGTCACGCGACGGCGAGTGCGGCGGGAGCAGTGAGCCGGCCCTGCAGACGGGGCTCCGTGAGCCGGGCGGCGGTTCGGAGCCTGACCTGAAGTTGGGCAGAGCTGCGAGCCGCCCCCGTCCGCCTGCCGCTTTTGCCGCGGCACAGAAAAACTGTACCTGAAACACGGACACTCGTCACACGACGGGCTGTACCTGAAGCACGGACTCACTTCACATGGGGAACTGTACGTGAGACACAGACACACTTCATATGAGAAACCGTGCCTGACACACAGAAAAATGCACGTGAAAAACCTGCAACGCAAACACACGTCATATGAGAAGTGTATCCGAGCATACATCCCATTAAATAACTGCATCTAAAACACAGACGCAGCAGATGGAAAACTGCAAATGAAACATGAGCATACCACAAGAGAAACTACACCTGAAACACGGACACGGCATAAGAGAATCTGTAGATGAAATGCGGGCATATCATGTCAGAAACTGTACCTAAAGCGTGGGCAGCGGCTCGGGATAACAGACAAAGGGTATCTGAAACATGGGTATAGACGCAGCGACGCAGAGAATCTGCACCAGAAACAAGCACGAACAGAGCCTCAGCAGGACAGGCCTGGAGCCTGGAAGCTGGAAGGCTGACGGAGAATGCGAGAAACTGCGCATGACAAACAGGACAGGGAAACCAGCGGGACAGACCCGTTGTTTCCGAAACACGAACCTGTTTGTGAGTGATTGCTACATTAACAAGGTTCCACGCGGCCTGCTGAGAGGCGTTCAGTCGGTAGGGATCAGACGTTTGTCCGATGACCCCCATTTCACCCTCATTTCACTGGAGGGCTTGATGGTATGGCCGATCCTCCGCAGCGAGGGGCTTCCCCTCTGAGATCTCGAGACCTACACATTCGATTTCATCGCAATAAACGGCAACTGATTTGCAATGACGTAAAATGCATTTTTATAAAAAATAAGTGCTCAAAATCTTGAAAGGGTTGGATAAGGAAGGAGCAAACAGGTCAAAATGGGGAATGTTTTTGAATGGGTGTCTTGAATGGGTCAAATCTGCTTTTTAATGACCGATTTTGATGAAATTGACATGCAGCGCTTATGGATGGGCTTTTACCAAAGGGTCTTACATTTCAAATTTTGAGAAGATTCATAGGCGTTCATAGGGTCTCGAAAATGAAAGGATTGTTTCTTTTTCAAAAACCGGGGTAAGAAACTGTTAACCCGTCCCCGACTGGGGGGCAGTTGACTGCCCCCTTGAGGTTTTTCTGGGATTGCGAGAGAACCAACAAACACAGAGTCACGAAACTTTCTGAACCTTTTGCTCCATCAATTTTACGTCTCATGTCCAAATTTTGACCTCAGGTTAGGTCAGGTACATGACCTAGGTCAGGTCAAACGGACCTATGTCAAAAAAAGTTTAGTGCCATCTAACTTTTTCTCAAAACAAGATATCTCATTAATACTTTCAGGGATTAGTGATCGTGATAGATGCAACAAATCTACTATTTCAGATTTTTTGTAATTTTCCGGGTCATTGACCTAAGAGCAAGCCCATTTTTAAGACATATCGCCGTTTTTTGGGGGAATTGACGGAATATTCCATAGCATTTTTAGTGTGGAGTGAAGCAGACATCTAGTTACCGTCACTGGGCAAAGTATTACTGACTTCCAGCCATTGACCTGAGGTCAGGTCACGAATAACTGTAGTGAGGCAAAATGTACCACCGTCAAAATCGACGATGAATTACTCAGAATGGGCAGAAAATGGCAGAACTAGCTTGCACAGACGTAATTAACCCGTCCCCGACTGGGGGGGGGCAGTTGACTGCCCCCCCCTGAGGTTTTTCTGGGATTGCGAGAGAACGAACTAACACAGAGTCACAAAACTTTGTGTACCTTTTGCTCCATCAATTTTACGTCTCGTGTCAAAATTTCGACCTCAGGTCAGCTCAGGTGCCTGACCTAGACGAGGTCAAACAGACCTAAGTCCAAAAAAGTTTAGCGCCCTCTAACTTTTTCGCAAAACAAGATATCTCAATAATACTTTCAGGGATTTGTGATCGTGATAGATGCAACAAATCTGCTATCTCGGATTTTTCGGAATTTTCCGGGTCATTGGCCTAAGGTCAAGCCCATTTTTAAGACATATCGCCGTTTTTTCTGAAATTGACGGAATATTTCATCACATTTTTAGTGTGGAGTGAAGCAGACATCTAGTTACCGTCATTGGGCAAAGTATCAGTGACTTCCAGCCATTGACTTGAGGTCAGGTCACGAATAACTGAAGTGGGCCAAAATGTACCACCGGCAAAATCGACGATGAATTACTCATAATGGGTAGAAAATGGCAGAACTAGCTTGCACAGACGTACGTAATACCAGGAACCTCAAAAAGTTTGAAAAAGTAGCATATTTTGGAAATAAACAGGCTCTCGCGAATAAAGCTCCGCCAACTTTGTAGATTGGCAACTAATCAATTTTTCCAAAATTTAAGCATGAGAAACCATCACAAGAACCACAAAGATCAATAAAATTTACATACCTCGTCTTTTTTCGCGAAAGTAAAGGACGCTAAAATTAGTTCCCGTCAATTTGGTACCGCATACGGCAGCGGCGCACAGTGACGCCTGACGGGAGAATTACGGTGTCTTGAACTCAACGTTTCGGCGTATATATTGAACAAATCTGAGGAAATTAGACGTGTATCGGCACCCGCGGACATTTACTTGTGCGCTGGTGCCTTTACCTATGCGTTATTAGTTACAGCCCTTGAGATTCAGGCCATTTCTCGGTCTCATGCAGTCGGCTATGAGAAAACATATATAGGGCGTAAATTGGCTTACATATTATCTAAAACTAAAAATAAGACCAGTTTCGTGCTCTACTCGTGACGGGCTTTCCAACGGTATGCTTATTTTTATCGTCCGACTAACCGTTCGTGAGTTAAAGGGGGGGGCAGTCAACTGCCCCCCCCCCAGTCGCCGGTGTTCGGGACGGACCGACGGTCGTGCGCGGGTTAATACCAGGAACCTCAAAAAATTTTGAAAAAGTAGCATATTTTGCAAATAAACAGGCTCTCGCGAATAAAGCTCCGCCAACTTTGTAGATTGGCAACTAATCAATTTTTCCAGAATTTAAGCATGAGAAACCATCACAAGAATCACAAAGATCAATAAAATGGACACAGATCGTCTTTTTTGCGAAAATAAAGGAACGCTAAGATTAGTTCCCGTCAATTTGTTACTGCATACGGCAGCGGCGCACACTGACGGCTGACGGGAGAATTACGGTGTCTTTAACTCAACGTTTCGGCGTATATATTGCGCAAATCTGGGGAAATTAGACGTGTATCGGCATCCGCGGACATTTACTTGTGGGCTGGTGCCTTTACCTATGCGTTATTAGTCACAGCCCTTGAGATTCAGGCCATTTCTCGGTCTCATGCAGTCGGCTATGAGAAAACATATATAGGGCGTAAATTGCTTACAAATTATCTAAAACTAAAAATGGGACCAGTTTCGAGCTCTACTCGTCACAGGCTTTCCAGCGGTATGCTTATTTTTATCGTGCGACCAACCGTTCGTGAGTTAGAGGGGGGGCAGTCAACTGTCCCCCCCCCAGTCGCCGATGTTCGGGACGGACCGACGGTCGTGCGGAGGTTAAAAACACCTTTTAAGCTATCACTAGCCATATTATGCTAAAAAGTACAAATCGTATTACACTGTTTGGATAATGTTAGTCACAGGCGGTGCCAGGGACATGAAAAAGGGAGAACTGCCATGGTCACATTGCTTAACAGGTCAACCTACGACCTTTGACCTTAAATGATCTTCAGTGATCTTAGAGTCACATGGAATGATGTTAAGTGCATTCTACAACGTTTTCAATCATTCGAATTCACTCTATTTCTAAACTTCCATTTTACGGCTATCGTGATACGCGCTCTGACATCTAAGGTTATAGCCCCATGACCCGACTTGATGTCAACCTGAAATTTGGTATAAAAGAAGAAGGCTCCCTTCTAAGTTGCATGTATTCCGAGTTTGGCATCTGCAAAAAAGGCGCAAAAAGTATTACTAGAAAACCAAACTTTGACTTCTGAGCTTGACGTGGCATTGTGAAGTGACCTCAGGATAACAAAATGATATTTAAATGCTTGCCCAGTTATGTGTCTCTACACCCATTTTAAAGTTTCAAGTTCTGTCCTAAAAGCACTATTTTTGACAGTCATTTTCCTGTTACGTTCAGCAAGGTCAAAAATGGCCTGAGGTGCCCCACAAAAACGCTGCCTGGCTCCGCTCCTGGACAAAACAGAATAACGAAATTTTGTTGCAGTACGTGGGAGGAATATATAGGAAACGTGGCCAAGTTTTGTGAAGCTGCGTCAAACATGCTGGAATCGGCAAGCAAAACACCCGAAGGGGGGAGACTCAGCTCCCTTGCTGGGAATAGGGCTAACGATGGCGAGGCTGGGTCAGGGTCATCGTTTGTTTCCAGTAACAGCCCCGTAGACGCACATTGTGCAAACATTATACAACTGTGTACGGCTGACATCAACCGAATCCTTCAAAAACGCACCAGACAACGGGAAACATTGCATGGTTGACAGCTGTTACGCCGCTATTCACAAGGTTTTCCTGTTCGTTGGTACGGAAACCTGTAGTAACTACGCCTTCAATTATTCGTATAACAAGGTTATCAGAGGCAGCAACGTCGTTTTACCAGTATGTTACTTTGTTCACGGCCGTTTTGCTGTCTTGTGCAAGCGGAGGGACCTCCCTTCAGCGAACAGGCTCCTTCAATAGCAAAGCACATGCACCAACCCAAAAACGTGGTACGTCAGTAAAGTTTAAGTAAGACCTTTGCCTTATTTTCATGCAGTGGATTATAACCGAAATGATGCTGCGGGTGATCCGGCCCGTTGCCATTACATCTGTTAATCTACTGGACCGATTCCGACGAAACACGGCTTAAACGAAAGGTTGCTATCTGAACTAAATTTCCACGTATGGAAAGCTAGGAAGAAGTCATTGGCACATTCAGGCGGGCAAAACAAAAATGAATGATCGATTTCCGTCCTGTGGAATCTTTATTTAATACAAAATAATAATAGTTTTTAAACCATTTACTTAATCATTTACATAATCCTTATTTATGAACAATTAACACCTCTTATCACGAGGTGTTAATTTTTTCGGACTGCAGTTCACATAAATAATTAAACTTGCCATTCTTGACTTCGATTCGCCTCATTTCTACTACGAACATGACCGCAACAAAAATGGAACAACTCTTGGGTGCAATATCCGTGAAGTCAGCATCTATGTCGTCAGCGTGTTCAACAAGTACCCATGGATGAAACCCAAAGAGTCGAAAAAAAAACTGATTAAAAGACGACGACAGAGCACAGAGAACAGGCAACCAAGTGGCCAGCATAACAGGAATGCCAATGCTCTGCACAAACATGAGATGGATTTTCCCCTAGACGGAAATTCTACCAACAACGAATGGAAGTACGTTAGCCTTACCACGGTCACCAACGCTGGGAAATCTCTACATGAACGCCTTGGAGACAAGGCACTCCAAGGCACACTTCTCAAATTATTACTGTGCCTATGATATATCGACGACACATTCATCCTGTAAACACGAAGACGATTATCCTCCCTCCTTGGTCACTTGACCCGTGTCTGACAGCCTGAGCCGACCGATCCAATAGACCACGGAGCTCGAACAGACTGGCCAGCCCGAACAATCCAATTCACCATGGAGCGATAACAGAACAGCCGGCTACCGTTCCCAGACGTTCCGGTGGAGTGTGCAGCCCCAGAGCGTCAGCGTACCCCAAACAATCACACTTCGAAAGATGCCACACGGGAACTGATACCAACTGATACCATACGGGAAGCATGGTCAACACAGTATAGTCAGATACTTCAAGGAAGTCAAAGAAATCATCAGCTGTGTCACAAAGACAGACTAGGCCAGATGAAGTTACTAGTCACCGCACACCAGAACGGACTCCCAAAGGGGTTTATAGAGCGGAAGCTGGCATGGACAATCAGAGAGGAGTAAGGAAAACACCAGCCATGAGCAATGGTGTCCCTCTCACGCAGTATCGGCCTGTCCGAAAAGACCAGGCGGATCTGCAAATGACGTGACATCAGAACCGTTTTCAAACGCCACTGAACTCGACCACCACCGACTTCACAGCACCAAACCTTCAACTACGTCTACATCCCAAGCAGTTGTGACACACCGTAAAAGCGAAACGGGCAGCGCCACTGGCAGATCAAGGGAGGTCATCGGGACCCCATCCCTTCCCCTTTTGATGGAAAACCCACGGCCAACACGTCTTCTGACTCCCTTTTCGGGCGGAGATTGCAGACATTCTGGTCTCGAAACAAAGCTCTGTTTCTGTACCCGCTAGTCTGCGAAAACGGTGAAACAAAGCGACGAACACCAGGGGACAAAGGGGCGTTTCGGGCTAGGTTAGGTTATTCCGATGGAGATCTGCATCCCATCCCCCTTATCACCTGGTCTGAGTGCCCCCGTGGGCAGACCACGTCGTTACGGACAAAACATAACAAATCTACTTTCCGATGTTACAATATGTCCGGAGTGGTAGGAGTAGCCAGATGTAGATCAAGCATCAGCATGGGACGTAGTGAGAACTAACGACACCGAAATCCACTGAAGGCAACGAGAAATCAAGAAAGCCGTGCAAACGCACTGGCTACGGAATGACCCATCAACATGTTACGTGTAGACGTCAGTCCAACCTTGCTCACATTTTTACGCATAAGACCGCCATAAACCACACAACTTGGGGGAAGTTATAGCTTCCCAGCTTATCCTCGATGGCTCAGTGGTAGAATGTCAGACTCGTGATCGCAAGGATGTAGGTTCGAATCTCGGGCCGCCAGTTCTCGATCTGTGACACGTTTGGCGACAGCCCGCTGCACATGTACTCGCATATTGTGCATAACACGCAAAAATGTCGTTATTGGGTAAGGAGAAATGGTGTGAACAACTGATACGTGTGTATCAAAATCAAAGCCATTTTTTAACTAACTCAACCAAAAAACTATATTCATACCCTGCCAAATGTGCTTCAACAGTTTCTTGCGTAAGTTTCCATTTCTCGACTACTGTTGTCAGCACGCAGGCCCCACTGGCATATAGGGTGGCATTGATTATCACCTATGACTTCTTCTGCATGCATCCTTAACAGTTCCCAGACAACTTAATCTTTAATGACTACACGGCAATTTGTAATGCCTTGACTAATTTCACGGCATTACATTTACCATCAACGTAATGCCATGACATAATGGTGCCGCCAAACGCTGACTGGCAGCACCGATAGTTAAAGAACCGAGCATGAGTGTGAAACGGCCGTGCAGTAGCATATGCCTACCCAAAACATCTCCTGGAGCCGCCTTTGGTCCATCCTCATGCATGCGACATATCATCCAGAGTTCAGCAGGAGCTTCAGGAATGTCCCGAGGCCCGAAGCGGTGCCTCCAGGCCTGAATACTATGCGCCCCCACTATGCGAGTAAGCCCTGAACAAAATTGGCAGCCTTTCCAGTTTGTCTGACCTCTTTTCCAAATTCCGTCCTCTCAGTCAATTTCCAACTACGCCACGGCGTAGCGCGAGAAACGAAATTTCGCTGCGATACTACGAGCAGAATGGTTTTGTCTTCGTCAGATGCAAAAATCTTACACTGTTTCCGTCACAGTGATGTCCAAATTTACCTAAACATACCTAGCTGTTGCATGCGAACGGCGCAAGCGAAACAGGAGTGATAAATTAAGTAATCGGTGTTCATCAAGTCCAGCGGTAATTTGTGAGTGATATAATAACAGTGATAACAATAAAACCAGCATCATCGCGCAGGCTAAACTTCATTTTACCCCATCACTGTTGTCACTGGCCAGCATGACAGGATGTGGTCAGCATGAGAACATGAGACCGTTTAGGGTGGATACGCTAGCACCCCGTCCACGACAAAAAGCTTCCTCGCACCTATTACGACTAGTGGCGGCTCGTGATCTCACAGACACCTGAGGCGCAACACAACTGTGGCACCAAATTCTTGTATTCGGCTCTCTATTTCGCATACGTTGCCCATTAATCCGTAAATGGTATCCAGTCTTTATCCGATATTAGATCGACATATATAAAGGAACCGAAATCGTCGATGACTGATGGATTAACTGACTGACTGATCATGACTGACTGATTGGTATTCATTCCTGGTATTCATGAAATCACGAAACATGATTTTCGGAGATTTTTTATCAGAAAAGAAACCGTGCCCCGCCACGACTTCAACAGAACGCTCGCGTCCAGCGCCCCAAGCGGAAAGTTACCCCCATTTCAAGGGTGTTTAATGGTCACCACTGCTGGGGTATGCAGTTATTGTTGAATCATTTGCGCGCAGTTGCCAAACATCAGGGGCCGATCCAGGATTTTGCCGGGGAGGGGGGGGGGAATGGTCAGCGCAGGCACCCTCCCCACCGGAGTCTCCTATTTTTTTTGCTCTTCAAATGTGAGAAAGGTTGATCTGATCGGGTCCAGGCCGAAACATTTGATGTATATAGGCCAACAGGAAAAATTCAAAGGCGTCACCTCATTTGAGAAAATTTTTCGTTTCGTTCCCTCACAACGTACCAGAAATACGAAAACAACGGCGGGATTTTAGGCAGTTGCCTCCCTCCCTCTACCTGAAATGTAGTGTCTGTATCTGGTCCATGAGCTCCTCTGCCGTCTTGTAACTTTTGGAGACTTTTTTGCTAGCTTTCTGGTGGTCTTGGGCCATCTGCCGTGTCAAGGTCGTCTAGTGGTCTCAGGTTCCTTTTACAGTTTCACGTTTGCCTCGGGGCGTCTCAGGCGCTCCTTTGGCAGTTTCAGGGACACCTCAGGCAGTGTCATGGGGCGATCTGACAGCTTTAGGGACACTAGCATCTCGGGTTCCCTACTGTCGTCCCCGGGGAATTTTCGCAGCCAAAGAGGCCCCTCAGGCAGTAGCAAGAGCCCTCTATAGGTCTCTCTGCCGTGGCAGATGCGCCTCTGGTAATCTTCTAGGTTTGCATTCTCTGACCGTTTCAGGAGATGTCTGGAAGTCTCAAGGTTTAGTAACTTCGGGGGCACCTCTGGTCTTCTCACGGGCCCCTATTGCTAAAGACTTCTAGTTAGCAGTCCCAGAGGTCCCTCTCTAGCAGCCTCAGCGGACCCTATGTGGTCTTGGTACCCCTTTATCGTTTCTGGGGAGCATTTTTGCCGTCTCAGGGGCCCTCTGGCAGTCACAAGACCTTTTGGCGACTTCAGGGCCCCTGTGCAGTGTCATGAGCCCTCTGATCGTCTTCGGGAATCTCCATAGCTCTATCAGAGGTCTTCCTCTGTTACATGGGGTATATTTGGCAGTCTTAAGGCCCCTCTAGCCGTATCAGAGGCCTCTGCTGGCACTTCGGGGGCTTTACTGGCAGTCTGAGGGGGACCTTATGTGTGCCAGAAGCTCGCATAACGCACTCGGGGGCTGGGACGCAGCCGGCCAAAAATTTCGGAAGGTTCTCGCCCAGCGGTGGGCTCCCTGGATAGAAATATCAATATAACACTTCACAAGAGCTTCGCAGAGAAGTACAGCCGGCCCAAAATTTCGGGGGTGGGGGTGCGTGATCAATGGCGAGCCCCTATCCTATATGTGGGTCTCCTGAATAAAAACGGCCAGTGAAAATTCTACGACAATGGACGCTCGCCGTTCCTAAACGTTATCAGTTGCAACCAGTTGGCTCTTCTCTGACTGTCGGCGATCGCGCCAAAAACAATTTTTTTTTACTGGGAGTCGCCACAACTGTCACGGGGTCCCTCTGCAGACCGTCATGGGACATCTCTACACGCCCGGGGACCTTTTTCCAGGCCTTAACCGAGCACCCCACAGGTTGTCAGCGGGCCCTCACGGGCTGGCAGGGGCACTACAGACCGGTAGGGTGTCCCCCACAGGCTGATAGGGGCTCCTCTGTGGGCAGTCTCTCAAGCAGTCCCACGGAACCTTCGCGTCCTGTGGCCCTTCCTGGGGTTCCACGGACGCTGGGGGAGTTTCATGGGTCTTCCCATCGAACTCTGGGGTCATCGAGCCGTCTCAGGGTCTCATTAACCCTCCCGGAGGCCCTCTGACTGCATCAGGAATCTTCAACATTTCACACAGCTTTTTACGTGAAATCCATTCGGGACCCCTATGCCATTCCAGGGGCCCCTATGCCATCCTGCGGACTCAGTCTTCATTTTGGCTGTGTCAGGGACCCTGAGGGGCGATCTGCCGTGTTGGGGCCCTGCTGTGGTCTCAGAGGCCTTTTGGAGCCTCAGGGGTCCATCTATGCATCTCAGGGATCATCTACCGTAACCCTCTCACAGGCCCCCCTGACTGCATCAAGAATCCGCCACATTTTTACAGAGACATCGACATGCTTATACGGGGTCCTTCTGGGTCTGAGAGGGTCCATTCTTAGGCTTGAGGGGGGGGGGGGGCAGTTGTCGCCATCTCTCCCCCTTGGATCTACGCCTGCAAAACATACGTCCAAGATTTTAAACTAATACGAAATGTTTCATTCAATAGTTACGCTACGAACACATTCCTTTCTCCGCCACTGATGCCACACGTGCAGTCGAGCATACTTTGTCGGTGAGCCCGACGGTGACCTCGCGGCGGTGGCGACTAGGGGCAATACTACGCAGGGACGTGGCCAAGGGGGTCCATGAGGGCCATAGCCTCTCCCCCGAGCCAAGCGGTCCTCACTGGATATATGGCGATTTCGCACGAATACGGAATAATCATCATACATATGTTGCAAAAACAAACATTATACGTTTTCTGCCCGTTGAATGTAAGCTAAATTTCATAAAATTGCTGCTTTTTCCTATAAGCTTCGCCATATGCCAATGGCATATGACAAATTTGGCATTTGGCCCTCTCTGAAGAAAATCCTGGCTACGTGCTCGATACTACGTCTGGCGTAACATAGGCTCTGTCAGCTGCGCTAGCAGCGGCCGACGTGCAATTTCGCGGACGCTCACCAGGGCGCTGTATTACATTGGATTCTAGAGCTGGCTGAGGCGGGTGAGCTGGCTGCCTCCATGTGTATGGCCTTGCGTTTCATGCTCCCTTGGGCAGGACGGCGGGATGGAGGGGATGTGGTGTGGCGTGGGGTGTTTTCGCGGGCAAGTTCCTGGCTATGGTGATGCGTGCGGGAACAAAATGAGCACATTATTCCGGTTAATTCATGCATTAAATTCTAGGAACGGTGTTATGTAAACATTGCGCATGATTTTGATTCAACATTTCCAGGTATTTTTGGTGAGGCATTACCTCAGTTGCCCTTAATGACGAGCCGCCACGGATAACGACCCTATCACGAGACTGCTACCCCACCATCATGCACCCGATAACGTCACGCCATGCTTCTGAGGGCATGCCATGCTATCGCACGTCTGGTGGTGCGATACCACCTTTCTGGTAACATATTACCAGGCCTCTGGTGACCCACCGTATCAAATCTCGCGGCAGCATGCTACATCCCGTCCGTCTGCGTGCACGTGCACGCATCGCCCGCGGCCCATGCAGCCGAAGCACCTCTCGTCAGCCGCCAGCCGGTGCGTGTTCGCTGAGGCGTCCCAGGCGGCTGTGCGTGCCCCCTGCGTAGGCACTACTCACGCCCAGTTAAAGGGGTTATAGGGCGGTCGGCGGATGTACCCCGAATGCGGACGCGGCGGCTGCTGCCGGGTCGACGGCACCGAGTACACGAACCCGGCCCCGCCCAGCTGCAGGTAGCCGCCCTGATTGGTCGAGTCGCCCGCTGACGTCACGGCGGCGTCGAAGCCCAGTGGCCGGCCGCGATGACCTTGGGTCGGCCTGAACGCCGGTTGACTGGGCGGCCGGTAGCTGCCGAGGTACTTGTGGGGCCGTTGCCACCGGGGCGTTGTGCCTCGTGAGGAGTTTCGCCTGAAACGGATGGTATTTGCTGCGATGAATCAACGGACAGCACATAAATACTACTCTTCAATGCTCCAAAATACAATATAAATTCAAAACACAATATGTCACTCTTGCCACATCAAAATATTGGTTCTGCGGAACCAGAAGCCAAGCCACGGATGAAGCACAACCATTATGTCGTGACGACAAGGTTCAAGAGCAAAAAACTTTACCGATATTGCTAAATCACGATCATCCAGTGGCAAACCCAGCACTGTCTCCCTTTAAACGTGCCGTAAATCCCACTCACTGCCAATATGTCCTGAAAAAATGATACACATGATATGCTCTACCCAAACTTTCGGATAGCCAATGATAAATGTAGCCAGACAAGAAACAGAATGGATGATCCGACCGCTTAGCACCATTCTGGCGATATTTCACAATTCGCTGGGTCTAGCTGGCCCAAACGCTTCGCATTTTTAGCGACGCTTTTCAAGTCTCTCCTTCCCGAAAAAAAGACAGGTTAAGCGCTTCCAGGACACCTAATTTTCGGGTTTGAAAACGGAACAGTTCGTACGGACTTACAGCCTAATGCTTTAGATATGGCCAAATGCCAGCACCCTTAACAAGACAACATGGACCATTTCATTAAACAAACGACCGGAAAATTTTTGAATATTTGGAAAATTACAGCAAGGTGTATGCCCTTTCATCCAGATCGTGCTGGAAACCATCGTGAATCTGGCCAAATTCTAGCAATATCCGCCATCGATGCTCAGTGCTTCGCCCAGTTTATGGTGAACAGCCGAGGAGTAATCGAATACAATAAAGCACATTCACATTCTGCAGGCACGATCGCTATGGACAGTTATGTGCTCACGCCAGGGCGCTGGTCAGGGTGTCACGGTTTTCGCTGGAGAACACCGTCGACAGGTCGTACTTCCAGCGCACCAACAGCTTCTCTATCACCGAACTGAAAAACAAGCGAATGTTTGTCAGGCTCATGTGTATCACTGGTCATGATCAAGCCGGCATGTTTCGAGGGATGGAATGGCACTTAGGCAGCAACTTGATACTACAGGGAGCAAAATGAAGAAAAATACATCAAACAACATCAAAGCAACTAAGGGATTGCTATTTGGTGACGACTTCATGATGATGACGACAATGCACAGTATCATTCTACACCTTCCCGAGCATCAGCAGAAGTGACACCACAGCAAAACAAGAGTGAAGAAATTGCGAGTACAAGGATGAGGGTTTTAATGCAGGGCATCGCTGAGAATGTTAAATATGACAGGAACGGGGCGTTTCTAAGAATCTTGTTACGTGAATAAAAGGTGGTCAATGAGTTCAAACTTCAGACGTGCAAAAGCTGCGGTCAAAATTGACCGCGGACTCGAACACTTTTTGTTATGCTTTGCTACGCTGACGAATGAACAGGTTCCCAGAAAAACCTCCGTTATTAAGATGCCACGACAAATAGCTCAGAAGCCGTAAAAAGCCTGCACGACGGCTTACCGTGATCCCATGTCAACCTATGAATGCAATAACAAACAGTCTGTCCCGCTCCCACTGTGAACTGAGTATGCTTCACTACGAAGGTAACTGCCAGCACCTCCTTCTAAAGTATGGTTGGAAAACACATTACCGTTATGCATTTAACGTAGCGTAAAGTGACAACACAAAATACCAGTGATCGAAACTTTACAACATGTGAAGAAGCCCCCATGAATGAAAAATACGCTAATTTACAGCACTATGTGGTTCTCTAAAAATTCGGACTCACACCAGGCGAGGTTACATTGCACTTTACGACCAATGGGCTGTCACGCCCTATAGCGTCGCAGGTCTGTTTTCGGGTTGCGTCTGCTGCCAAGCCATTCAACTTTGCGTTTGCGTTCCGCCGAATATAATGTTTCAGGCATGAGAATCTACACACACAAAAACACAACAAAACAAATAGTGCGTCCACAAATCAATACCACCGTGACAACTGCATTCAGGTATAGGTGACTGCTTGATTACTGTTCAAAACATGACAATTTCGAAGTGGTGAGAGGAGAAACGGAAGCCCTAGAGGCACGACAGTACCGTTTGTACGCATTGATTCGGCCTCAAAAGTGTGGCAGAAAGCTTGATAGGGTTTCGGAATATGCGGAATATATATATATATATATATATATATATATATATATATATAATCGGAATATATCCGTGGGTCGAAATGTAAGACACATAAAGTAGGAAAAACCACGAAAGCATAAAATTAATCTGGATCTTGGAACGCCGAATTCTAGTTCTGCGAGTCGCTTCCACAGCATATGCACTGCCTCCTCGCGTGACAGACAAAAACAAAAATGTGGAAGGAATACAGCACTCGTGTCATAATCGCACGTAACTGGTCGTAAAGCCAAGCAAGAACTTTTCCCTCATGCATCTTTGCTATTTTTGAAAACGTTATGGTGCAAAGAGCTGCGGACGTCAATGCGCGATCATATAATTTATGTCCGATACAGGTCGGTGGCAGCAGCGCATCCGGCTCGGGTCTTAAGAGAACGGTATCGGTCTTATCGCGACCCTCGTCCTCGTAACACCCGAGAAAGTCCAGAGGTGGCTTATGTAACGCACATCAAAAATCTTGTTATCAGTGGAACACATTACATAACGAAATGTGCTGTCTCTCCAACTGACGTCCTAATGGACGGTCTTGGGCCAACCGGCCACCACCTCCGGTGCCCTTCAAGGATAAAACTGGCCACAGCCTGCAAGTCAGGCAGAACTGTCACCACACGCCATCAAGCACGGAAATCCCCCACCGAACCAAAGACGGAAGGATGCCATAAGCCACCTGGATCCTCCGTCTCAACGAGTACCAGACAACAAAACTCATTTTGTGGAATATCGAAAGGAGAAATGCCGAAATCAAAATATCGAACATCAAATACGTAACAGGTTAAGCATCGACGGACATAAATACGCAGCGGGGAAAACATCGAATGCCAAAGACGAATTACGGAAAAATACCGAATGGGAATATTTATCGGAATGGAAAACTATCGTGCAGCGAAATAACGAATAAAAACGCGATGATTAAACAAATAACGAGCAGCAAAAATACTGGCCAGGATCACAGGAAAAATTACGAAATGTCCAATGGCAAAATATCCTCAAAACATCGGAAGGCGTGGTAAGGGGACAAGCATCGAAGGTCTCCTTCCCGGTATGCCGTACGCGTAGTAAAAGGTTTGCCGTTGGCGTAATGATGGTCTGCCGTACAGGCTAGACTAGTTTAGGCTAGGTCAGGTTAAGTTGGGTTAAGACTGCAAGCAGTACTGCCGCACGGCCTTGACTACTCCATCAAAAGGTGGCCATGCCATTAACATCACACACTGCCATCATAGTCCGGTTCGTTGTAAATCCGTCACCTCATTTTTCATTCCACATTTTGCACATCAAGTATACAAGAAATACGTTAATATTTAGCGTGTTCAATATTTTTGTTCGACATTATGAGCTCGGTATTCTGACATTCTGCATTTTGTTTACCGGCGTTTTTTTTCTCTTTCGATATTGATCGCTGATTAATATTTTATCATTCAGCATTTTATCCCTATCGATATATATATATATATATATATTATATATATATATATATATATATATATATATTTATATTTATATTTATATTTATATATATTTATATATATATATCACTATATATATATGTTTATCATTTTTGATATTTTCCGTCTGATAAACTGCTTTCGCCATGTTTTCATTTCGGTAATTCGCCATACGGGACATTTTGTCCTGTAATCCCCGGACACGTCTGTCGGCGGTGAGAACGGCCCGTGAGAGCGGTGCGGCCGCCAGTGCAGGGCGTCACCAGGACGGCCGGGCTGGGCCGGGCCGGGCCTGAAGAGCCGACCGCAGTGGTTTCCAGTCGGCCAGGGACGGCCGCCGGCGCGGCAGTAAAAACTGGTCCCGACAGCGCGCCGCGGCCGTCCCCGTCCAGCCCCAGACGGTCCGGAGTAAACAAGCCGGCTGTCAGCTCCGGTGGTCAGCTGGGCGCTGACAGCCTGACTCACGGCCCAGGTCGGCCGTGGTGGTCAGACGACGGCTGACTCACGGCCCAGGTCGGCCGTGGTGGTCAGACGACGGCTGACTCACGGCCCAGGTCGGCCGTGGTGGTCAGACGACGGCTGAATCACGGCCCAGGTCGGCCGTGGTGGTCAGACGACGGCTGACTCACGGCCCAGGTCGGCCGTGGTGGTCAGATGACGGCTGACTCACGGCCCAGGTCGGCCGTGGTGCTCAGACGACGGCTGACTCACGGCCCAGGTCGGCCGTGGTGGTCAGATGACGGCTGACTCACGGCCCAGGTCGGCCGTGGTGCTCAGACGACGGCTGACTCACGGCCCAGGTCGGCCGTGGTGGTCAGATGACGGCTGACTCACGGCCCAGGTCGGCCGTGGTGGTCAGATGACAGCTGACTCACGGCCCAGATCGGCCGTGGTGGTCAGACGACGGCTGACTCACGGCCCAGGTCGGCCGTGGTAGTCAGATGACGGCTGACTCACGGCCCAGGTCGGCCGTGGTGGTCAGACGACGGCTGACTCACGGCCCAGGTCGGCCGTGGTGGTCAGATGACGGCTGACTCACGGCCCAGGTCGGCCGTGGTGGTCAGACGACGGCTGACTCACGGCCCAGGTCGGCCGTGGTGGTCAGACGACGGCTGACTCACGGCCCAGGTCGGCCGTGGTGGTCAGATGACGGCTGACTCACGGCGCAGGTCGGCCGTGGTGGTCAGATGACGGCTGACTCACGGCCCAGGTCGGCCGTGGTGGTCAGATGACAGCTGACTCACGGCCCAGGTCGGCCGTGGTGGTCAGACGACGGCTGACTCACGGCCCAGGTCGGCCGTGGTGGTCAGATGACGGCTGACTCACGGCCCAGGTCGGCCGTGGTGGTCAGATGACGGCTGACTCACGGCCCAGGTCGGCCGTGGTGGTCAGATGACGGCTGACTCAGGGCGCAGGCCGTCCTGGACCGTGTGTGAGCGCGACGCGGCAAAACCCCACAACGTACGGCGCCGAACAGTTTTGATCGCCTGCGGAGCGGATGAACAAACCGGCAAGAACTCTTAGTACGGCATCACCACGGCATCGCCAACGACTACACACTAGAATGCGGAAATACATCCAGCAGCTCCTCTTCCATCACTATCAAGGCGAGTGCAGAGCTGCCCGCGCCTGCCTCCTGCCCAAAACGAAAACGAGGCGTGACGTCACCCCGGAACGACGAACGTCAGTTAGTGACGACCCTTCAGGAATCATTACCGAAACCGTTCTCCAGGAATACCAACGATGACGCCACGTCCAGTCTGACTGCGAGCATCGATCTCGCTGACCGCAGCTATAAATGGCCTGTAGATTCGCCAGTTTGACCTTCACACTACCACAAATCACAGAGTCGGCTTCACGCGGCTATGTTCTTTTCAGCGGCTGCCTCGGATCCTATCTTATCCTGTCCCAATTTGTAATTAATTTTTTGCTGCCTCAAAAACGTCGATCTATTACAGGTGCATGCACGTGCAAATGCAAAATATCTGAGCATGCCTCCCTCAGACTGGAACAGTAACAACTCAGGAACAGTGGATCCTAGCATTCGACTAATGAACAAGTGCATGTGTGCCTTGCCATCATTGATGGCATGGCACATATGGTAACAAAGGAACTCATTGAACGGTCGCGTTAATTCAGACGTGAATCAACGCTACCGTTGAATGAGTATTCAGATATGAATCAACGCACATTCTACACATCACAGACCTCCTAACGCACACACTATGCATCATGCACGTCAGCACATACTGCAGCCTTTCCTCCTGTACCCACGTGTCCCGTGCCTGTGCTCACCATCTCCCGGCTGGCGCACTGAGTGCGCCTGTGTTTCCGCAGGGCTCGCCTGCCTCCTCCCCGCCCCTGCCCCGCCGTGTGATGAATGACCACCGAGACCCATCACAGACTACAAACCTGGCGCGCCGACGGCTCGCGTGGCGAACGGGACGCAGCGCGACAGACGTGGGGGAAGGGGAATGGTGGGGTTGGCCGGAGTGGATCAGGAGTGGCCAGTGTGGTGACCGTGCCGGGGGCCAGGAGGGGGGTCAGTGATTGTACTGGCAGTCGCCTGACGCCGCAGACTGCAGAACATTCACGTCATGATGTCTATCTAACATGAACCACTGGCTGCCTTCAGACATTCCTCGTCCGACCGGAGCCTTTGCGCCTAATCTGAGGTCAACATCGCCTGTGCCAAACGCTGAAGGACGAACGAGGCTCGTCCGGGACGATGACGGAATTTCACGTCACGTCTAGGGAAGGAGACTGCAGAGACTGGCTCAATAACCGAACATCTCCTCAAATACAAATGCACGGCGAAACTTCATGTCTTTCGTGGACCGAAAAAAAGAAACGAGGTAGTCAACGTCGAAAATCGTGCAGACCATCAGAATTATAGCCAGGTGGTTCGCCTGTCTCTCAACAGATGGCAGGCCAATCGGCAGGTGATAAGCAAACTGAACGGTTGCGCCACGTGCCAAACCGGACTATACCGCCGACCAGGCAGCGATGGGAGCCGAGAAAAGCCAACAGCGGCAGCAGCAGCGGCGGGGGGGGGGAGGGGAGGGTGTGCTTGGGGGATGCCAGGGCCTTTCACCTGGTTGGCCTCCACTCAGTGCGACCACCGATGGCCTCTGATGCTTTTGTTGGCTCCGCTTCCTCTGTAGGTTATGCTGCCTTTGCCGCTTTTGTAGTTTCTGCTTCCTCTACGACCAATGCTTCCTTCGTTAACACTGCCGCTACTGCCACCTCTGCTGCCACTGCTGCCTACAATACTCCTCTCGCCTCTGCTGCCTACATCGGCTGTCGCTGCCGACACTGCTGCATGTGCCACCTCTGTCGCCTCTCCTTCCTTTGTTTGTACCCTCCGTTGTCTCTGCTCCTCTGCTGCCACTGCCGGCACTGCTGCACGCGCTGCCTCTGCTGCCGCTGTTGGCTCCGCTGCCGGGCTATTTCGCGTCGCAGTCCATTTTCATGACCTGATGACGTCATCTTACAGGCCTGTTGCCGCCCAAGGGTCCGCGTGTCTGAGTAACGTGTCAAGTCGAATATGAAACGCCCTTCACCAGAAACAAGACCGCGCCAAACCAAGTGCTTTACCTGACCCTCTCCAGCCGTGTCACCAGATCCTCTCAGCCCATTCCACCTGACGCCTGTCCGTCCCCTGTGACCACGTCAGGCCGTTCCACCTGACCGTGTCAGGCCGTTCCAGCTGCTTGTGTCGGCCTGTCTGACCGGCCGCCACCGCGGGGGGAGGGGCCGGTAACGGTCGGCGCCTCTCAGGGTCGCGGCTCGTCGGTGCGTTATACCCCTTGGTGTTGTCTGGTATTCCGTTGTCTTGCTGACGCGTTCGCAGCCCACGTGCAGAGCGCCCATAGCAGCGAGTGACATATAAGCGATGAAAGGATACGTTGGCAGCAGGGACCCCGGGGCAACGGGACACCTCGGGACGGCGGGACGCACAGTGAGACGGGCCATGACGGGACAACGGGACACCGCGGGACGGCGGGAGACACAGTGAGACGGGACACCGCCACACAGCGGAACATCCCGCGGGCATTTTGTAACGCATGATATGTTTCGGGGCACGCAAGCCCTGGGATTGAGGAATGTGAGGATTGTACTGGGGAGGGGAGGGGAGTGGGGGGGAGGCAAAGCCGCTGGTGGGAGCGGCTTGCCATTTCATGCAAAGCGGAAAGGTAATGTGTCGCAGCTCTGATAGCAGGACAGTTATGTGACCTCTGACCGCGCCAATTATAGGAGAGCACTGCTGTCTCTTGAGGCTTTCATGGTGCTGGTGTGGTGGTGCTGATGGCTTCCATGGCTCTTACAGCTCTGAGAGATCTGATCGATCTGATGGCTCTGATGGCTCTGGTGGCTCTGAGGACTCTGATGGCTTCTGATGGCTCTGATGGGTGTAGTGGATTTGATGGCTCTGGGGGATCTGGGGGATCTGGTGATTGTGGTGAATCTGATGGTTCCGGCGGCACTGGGGGATCTGGTGGTTGTGGCTCTGGTTCTGGCGGCTCTTGTTCACCGGTTCGCTGGTGCTTCTGACGCCGCCGAGGCTCGGCGTCCGTGGCGCGCTGGCGCCGGGTACGGACCGGCCGGCCGCCGCAGCACCCGAGGTCTCACCAGCCGGACCGCCGCCTGACGCAACCGCCGTCACGGGACGGCGGCGGCGGAGGAACAGGGAGCAGTCAGGAGCAGCTGGCACCAGGAGACAGGAGCTGACAGGACCTGCAGGGACCAGGAGGGACGAGACGCCGGAGAGAGCCGGCAGGAGCCCGGGGAGCTGGGGGAAGCCGAGACGGCCGGGAGGAACTAGAAGTAACCAGCCCTAGAACCCTGGAACATACAACAGGGTACATCTACATGATGCGGTGGTCCCGACGACGTTCGCGTGAAGGACAGAGCGTCGCTGGTAATCGTTTGCTAAGGTCCAGCGATAACTTTCTGTTTACTCTGTGCTTATGCCGGGGGAGATGAAAGCTAACGCTCTAAATAAGGTCACGTCAATAGCGAAACATGAATGCAAACGTAACCGTGCAGCAACACTTTTTCTTCACCTAGGTCCCCGGCGGGACCTCCCTTCACCAATCTGGATCATCTGTTTAGCTGCTAGATATTAGAGATGCATAGCTCAGCTCCGAAGGATTTGCATAACCCGTCAGGACAGCAGGCAGTATCGCAACACCACGCGGCGACAGGCGTCGGTCCTGTGACACCCCTGCTACCAATGGGGTTTTGACGTGACCGCCGGCCCCTGACTCTGCTCCGTCCCTGAGGCACGCACGCGTCCTGCCAGCAAGCCATAGTCCAAGAAGCACACTCGCCCTCCCCATCCCTGCGCCTTCTTCGTGCTCCCGCCTGCGACCAGCAACGCTGGGGCTGTCGCCGGACAGACGCGCCCCACCGGGGCCGCGTCGGCGCCAGCTGCGGCCGTCGGTGGCGCCGCCGTGACGCCGCCGTGACGGCCGCGGCCAGGTCCCGCGCCCCAGCCGCCAGTGATGCACTCTCCGGCAGAGGGCCAGCGAACGGGCCGAACTCAGTGGACGCCGGTGGCCGCCTCCCAACATCTGATAACGGCCCGGCGTGTCGCAACACACCCTGCACGGGCCGAACGATCTCGAAGCCGTGCTTCGGCACCCTCTTGCGGATTCACCTACGGCCGCACCGTCCGATGTGAAATGCGACGTCTTCGCAACGACCTGTTATGAGCAAACTGATAACCTTCTCTCAACTCGTGCACAAGCCACGCCACCGACAGGAGAGGAGGTAAGCATGCCTGTTATGCACACGTGGTAGCCCGCTTCTTGGTACTAACCCTCCGTGCTTGTCTCCATGCAATCGCCGACATGATGGGGCAGATCCTCCCGTGAGGAGCAAGCGTGCCCGGCCGGCGCCGGCGGCTCTCACGTGCCGGAGAAGTGGGGCTTAGCAGTGGTCTTCACCGCCGGCCAGGCAGCCGCCCGCGGAAGGCACACGGCCGCCGGGACGGGTTATAGCGGGCTGTTTCGGCGGCCACTGCCCGGCCCTGCAGCCCCGCTGCTCCCGCAGACTGCCGGTCTGGCGGCAGCCGTGAACGACTGCCGATGATCACGTGGTGGTCCCGGGCCGCGCTCTGCACGGGCGCCGATCTCGTCAAAAGACACCGGCGCCTCGGTCCGGAACCGCGCGACTTCCGGCCGTGTTGCGGCGGGCAGGATCGAGGCAGCTCCGGCCGCGCCCACGGACTCGGACCAGGTCTCCATGGACCACCTCCGGCCCCGGACCCGGCTCGATCCGGCCCGGGTCGGATCCGGGTCGGGTCGGGTCGGGTCGGGTCCAAGTCGGGTGCTCTGAACCGCAGGCAATGTGGTAACGGATTATCACATGACTCAGAGACGGGAGGGGGCAGAGACGGTCGACTTAGGATTCCGGCCTCACTATCAGTGTGTGCGCAGTGTGCGCCGGATTTCAGCACAGGATCTCAGCCAGCGCGCTCCGCAGCCTGGCAGACCAGTGCTCACTCCAGCTGCAGACACACGCCACTGGCCACACACGCGTGACGGCAACAGTGTCGGCAGCGCCAGCAGAGGAGGCGTCACGTCACGGCACGTCACAGCACGGCAGTCCCTGAGCAGGGACCATCTTGGCCATCCTGACATGCTGACGGCAGTGTCAACATATCAGGACGGCCTACCCATGGCAGACGTCTCCACTCCCCGGCCGTCTCGAAATTTCGAAATCGCCGCACTATCGCGTTTCCATGCCTGAGCCTTCCAAGTAGGCATCCCTGTCGTCGGTGGTATTTGCAGAGCGTGACTCAGCGGCTTTCTCGGCAACATTGCGTCAGTCGTCCGACTGTAGGTCAACACGCTGACAAGACGCAACTTCCCTTTCCTAACTCCGTCCCCACGCACAGAGCAGCGACATGGGATCAATGTCAGACTGGTTGGCACTCTCTCGCCAGACATGAACAATGGGCTGGAAGGGTGATCCGCCAGCACTGGCTGGCAAAGCACTGCACGTCGTGATGCATGGGTGAAACTGGACCACCTCGAGCCACAGAAAGCGCCACAAGGCCGAAGCTCGTCCCGCTTTGCGCTCCTCTGGGTCCGTCTGCCAGCTGCCTGCCGACAGACTGTGTGGTGACGATCCACCGACGGATGCGTTTATCGGAACTGCAAGCCAAACAATGACAGAAATTTAAAACAAAGGAACAAAATAAATTTCGTGGGTGGAAACTGAGGATATTACATAACGGTAATATATGTATGAATACATTAATATCATATATACCTATATATATACAGATATATGTTATATATATATAAGTATGCATAACATCATATAACTTTAACAGTATACAGATAAATACATAACGGACAGTATCCCAAATGTAACGAATAAAAGGTGTATAAATAAAACGAATACATATTTATTCGTAATATATATTATTGATGTGCAATAAATAAAAGGAATACATATATTTTTCGTTGGCTGTCACTGCTGTGGTTCAGCCCGTACAATTCACGCGCGGCGATTTGTGTTGCACCACGTCCAGCTGAATGATGCAGTCTTAATGGATGTAGCGAGACCACCGTGTGGCAGACAGTATCTAAAAAGCCTTTGCGCACGCGCTTTCACCGTTAAGCCCCACGCACTTTAACGACGCCTCCTGCGTGCGTCCCGTCCGCGTGAAGCCGTGCAGCAGGGGTTACGAGCCAGCGAGCCGGCTCAGGGACAGACGCGCGGTCAGCCATTAGCATCCAGGTGGCGCCGGAGCGACGGCCACGGCCGGCTGGGCCGCAGCCTTCACGCACAGCTGGGCAGCGGTCGGCGGCGACGGCTGGCTCGGGCGGCGCGGCTTCAGGTGCGGCCAGGCCCGCTCGGCCGTCGGTCGACAGGCCGGCGAGGTCAGGCGGGGTTTTACGGCGCGGCCTTCACGCACAACAGCCGGGGGCGGCAGGGAGCGGCCGTCACACGACACGGAACCGTGACACAGGGGGCTGTGACACGACACGGAGCGGCTATAACAGGGCACGGAACCGTGACACGGAGAGATGTGACACGGCACGGAGCGGCTGTCACACGGCACGGAACCGTGACACAGGGAGCTGTGACACGACACGGAGCGGCTATAACAGGGCACGGAACCGTGACACGGAGAGATGTGACACGACACGGAGCGGCTGTAACAGGGCACGGAACCGTGACACGGAGAGATGTGACACGGCAAAGAGCTGTGGCACGGCAGAGCGGCTGTCACACGACTCGGGACGGCGACACAGAGAGATGTGACACGGCTCAGAGCGGCTTTTGCGCGGCAGAGTCCTGCGAAACATCAAGGGGCAGTGACAGTGTAAGAGAACTAACAAAGTGTATCTACGTCACTGGCAACCCTGTGAGAGGCTGCCGTCCCAAACAGAGATTGCATTTGCCGCTAAACTTTGCGAGTGGAAACCTGCAAGTCTACAAAACATGGGCAAACAACTTGGCTGTACGGCTAGAAATCAACGGTGACAATAGCTGACGAAACCCAAAGACGTTTAGCAGCAAAGATTTCACACTAGCAAAGAATCATGCCTTGAATGAAATTCGCCGGCCTCCCTTTGTAAGAGTACGCCCCTATGTCCAGCATGTCCGTCAGCGAACGGAAAGGAAAATCACAATGGCATTTATAAACGGCACATACGATACGCTGATTCGATTCCGTGCATGCGGGATAAGGTGCCGAGTGTGAAAACTAGCTGCCTATTCTGCAACCCACCGTGAACATGCATCAAGAGCGGACAACGAAAGAACCCAAGTCTTCGCCGGTAGCGATCGTTTCGGCATCCTCGCTCTGTCACCCTTTCCTGTCATGACTGGTATCCCCAAGTGACCGCCAAGCTTTTGACACGCGCCACGGGGCGCTAATTCTGTTTCTGAGCGGATCCCGCCGGCGCCGCTCACCCTGGCTTTCAACATCGAGCGGCGAGCGGAGCGTTAGTCATCTGGTGACCCAGCCAGTGGTGGTCCGCACACCGTGACGGCGGCGGCGTTGGCGACGGCGGCGGCGGGGGGGGGGGGCAGGAGCACACACAACGCCCCAGTGACGAGTCGGGACGAGACAAGCCGAGCCGAGACGAGACGAGACGAGACGAACCGAGCCGGGACAGGATGGGATGGGACGAGATGGGACGGATGGGACGGCCGAAGCAGTTGGTTTTGAGGGTGACGAACATGTGGAGGTGGCTACAGGTGCCACTGTGCAGAGACGGTGCCACTGGAGGCGAAGGAGTGCCCGTCCGGACTCGCACCGTTAAGCGACCTAGATAAGTCGCCAGGGGATAGGTCAGGATGCCGGCTACCAATGGCGGCTCCGTTTACTAAAATCCGGGATAAACCGTGCTCTTGCGTGATGTCGGTTCGCCCAGATTTTCAGAGCTGCAGGGTATGACTGTTTGACGGCCAGTCATTACGGCGTCCCAGGCTACAGCGACGGCAATGGCGACCGGTCGACTCGATGACACTTGCGAGCAACCGACAAATGTCAGCAGAACCGCGGCAAAGCAGCAACTGGGACGGCCTCCGGCGTCGACACTGACCCAGTTCCTCCCTCGCGCGGGGGAGGGGCATCCGCGCAGCCCGTTCACTGGCCGACACGGCGCGATCGTCGCTGGCCATCCGTCGTCCCGTCGCGGTGACGCCATCGCGCCGCGTGAACGGAAACGCCGCGGACCATTCCGCCCGACCGGCGCCGCCACGGACGCGGCCTCCCGGCGGGTCGACCTGGCGCGGCGTCTGACCGACAGATGTGCCTCTCGCCTCGACGAGGGACACGTCTGGCGGAAACCCGCGGTCCACAATGAACTGCCTGTTTGGGTGCGGCTGCCAGTTCTAGGGGCAACCTGTGAGGTACGGCGGTTTGTTTACGCATCGACCAAAGCGTGGCGTTTTCAGCAGAGCCAGATTCGCACAGCCTGTGGTGGCCGTAAAACCCCAGAGAGAGGGGCAGAGAGGGGATTACACAGATATGGAGGCTTTCCTGCCATGTCAACACCGCAGGGCTAATGCTACAGTTCCGGAGCATTCCACCTGCTCTTAGCCTAAGCAGCTAACGCTGCCGTCTAAGTAATTATGGAGGCCCTGAATCGATACGGTGCGGCCAGTTTCCTCCCATTCGCCCCACTACGGACCACTTGTGAGTGTTCTCCGTCGCGGAGGCACACGCTCTCGGTCCGCAATGACGTCGACAAAGGTCCAGTGACGACGCAGCACGTCACCTGCTCCTGACGCCAACAAAGGCCCGGTGACGGTAAAGCGCGTCACACGCCGTGCGGCGCGAGAGACGCTGCTCAGTTTGTGATGTTACGCTCCGTTCTCTGCGTCGACGTCATCGCATCACGGAGTCCACGCCACTGGAGCGCAGAGGAAGAAAATCGCCTATCGCCAGGTCACCTGTGCGTGCTGTTGCTTGACCTACTTGATAAGGACACCTACTTGAGTCGGGCGCGTATACTGATACATTAGCACACACAGCGCTTACATCAAGCATTATGCTGTTACAATATCACATTTGGATCAAGTCCATCCTACGTCCCTATTATGGGAAGCTTACTTAGAATCAGCTTTACATTGTTATGCAGCACATTACCTGGATCAGGTGTTCACGTTGTTTCAGTACGGCGTTCAGGGACCAGTGTGTGCTTTGCAGAAGGCAAGAAACCCGGGATTGGTGTAGTAGTGGCCGATTGTAGTAGTAGATAATTCAGTGAACTTACCTTCATTCGGGAAAGGTGTCTACACCGTGGCAGTTGGCTACTCACTCGGGGTAGGTGTGTATCGTGTTGCAGTAGGTCATGCCGCCGCGCGCGCAGGACGGTGTTTTGCCGGGCGGCGCCGGCAGGTACAGGTACGAGCCGTTGTACCAGACGGTGCCGTACGGGGCAGCCGGGTCGTCGTCGGGCTCGTACTCCTCCTGCGGACCGGAAATGAAGGGTTATTGGTCGACTGGCCAGTGCGACGCCGCGATTGGTGGACAATGTGAATGGGGATGTTTAACGTTGGTCGACTTCTTATAAATGTACTAGGTTGACCCAAAAATGACGCTGATGATTTTAGTACCGTTTCTATGAGAAAGGTACAGCCGCTCCAGAACATGTGATAATTACAGGCTATACTGTGCAGCCATCCGCCGACATGACGCAATACGGGCCTACAGCACCGTTTTTGCACAAGCCTTAGCACCTTTTTACAGTGATACCGATTGTTTAACCCTTTAAATGTGTTAACAAACAAAATAAAGAAGACTGGAAAACTCATTATAACATCATACATCTCTTACATTATTCTATATATCTCATGTTCATACACTTGCTATTCATGTATTTCCTTTTCCTATTCTCTATTAAAAACATGTCATGTTCTTCATAAAACAACAGTTTTCTTTATTCCAACAAAAACACCAAGAATCTACAGGGTATGCGGTAGTCAATGTTGCACAAGTCAAACAGAACTATTAATAATGATTTGGTAGCACAACGTATGGTAACCCTTTTCTTAACGACACTTGTAAATTATCATTGGTATTTCACTGGACGTTTCCCGATTCATATTCCAAACTTGCACTGCTAATCATACGACAACAATCAGAGGCCCTAATACCCAAACACAATGGGTGCACATGTGTGATGAGTGCTGCGGGGAATATTGCCTTTTCCACTTATCAGTAAAAGGTCATATGATTCACATCCTGTAGTATATCAAAGCCAGCGACGCGACGAGGCGGCGATGTAAGACAGTCTCTCACAGCGGAATTAGCAGCAATGTGTACCTCCTCGTCCACATTTTCTGACCCAGATTCATACAGCCATATCCTATACGTGCCCTGGCACCGACAGGCGTTTCCTTTTGCGTGGATATATCGACATCCAAACATGACAAAGGTCCACACTGGACCCATGACACCCTCATTGTCTTTTGGCATGATAGACATCGGTAACCACATTGCGGCTTGGTAGATGCATGCGAGTACAAGTAAGGTGTTAATAGCTGTCCCTGACTTTAACAATTGAAACGTAGAGTGACTGGGTAGCATAAGAAACACGCAAACAGGCAAATCTTCAACTTAGCGACGAGTTCAAGTCAGCCTCAGAAAACCTCAATTCCAAACCAACATAAAATTCATGCCAATGCTGTCGAACATGCGAAGGGATGTAGGCTATGAAAAAAGCATCAGACACTGTTTTTGTAAGGAGTTCATGATCAATGGGTGTTATTTACACTTTCACTCGTGATATTCCGTTCCATAAAAAGTGCACCTATTTTTGCGTGTGAAATGTAACTTGTCGGAAAGTATTTGTAAAAGTATTCGCATGTCACAACGCGATATGCATATTACAACGCGATATCATATCGAAAGCGACGTCTTGCCAGCATGTCTGCATACATAGACCAGTTGAAAAGTAAAATTCCCATAAAATGACAGTCTTTTACGCAACTTACTGAGCCAAACACCGATGAGCACCAATTTGCCAGCTTGTGGGTGTCATAATCCTGTCTGAATATGAATGGTTTTAATATCGTGCCATGGGTGTTCAGTTTGGACGTACCAACTTCAAACGGAAATGCTGACTTACTTCCAAAGACAGATTTACGTATGTTCATTAGTCATAACATTCATTAGTTCATGACATCGGTTCTCCCTCGCAAAAGCCATTCAAGTGAATGCGGTGAGCATGAACACTTATTTGAAGGTATATATATATACAAATAAGTGTTTATGCCCATATATATATACACACACACACACATATATATATATATATATATATATATATATATATATATATAATGCGTAGAACAGGGTCTTCTGTCGGAACGTATCGGAGCCAACCCAGCAGTCCGCTAGATTTGAAAAACACAGTTGTGAATATCCAACCTTATATATATATATATATAATGCGTAGAACAGGGTCTTCTGTCGGAACGTATCGAAACCAACCCAGCAGTCTGCTAGATTTGAAAAACACAGTTGTGAATATCCAACCTTATTTCACTATGAGTGCCATGGCATTTAGCCATCAATAACGACAGGCTCTTGCAAACGCATCAGTTTCCCCGTTCTATATCGCTTCCGTCGCTGTCAGGCTTCAATCGATATGTTCCGTTCGGTCAGTATTCAAGGAGTCCACATCCAACTGGCCGCACAACACCGACCATGACACGGATTTCTTCTCGCGCTCCGGTTACCCCAGCGAGCACACACATATCCAACGTTCCAGGCAGTCCATTCAGTTCGGCTCGGGCAGGGCGGAAGAGGAGGCGGGGGAGGGGGCCACAGGAGGGGACAGGAACACCCGGCGGACATGAGCCGGCACACAGATGACAGACAGGCCCGGCGATTCGGTCCGCTGCGGAGTGCGGAGCCCACCCCGAGCGCACGGGAAACCCCACCGCCGTGCCGACTGAACGTCCCAGAGTAGTCCCAGAGTGACGGATCGGCGGCGAGCACGTGGCCACCTCCACCTCCTCACTGCTCAGCGACAAGTCCAGAGGATTAACCGACATAAAAGTTTGGCTTTCACCCGCGGTACCATGCGTCACCTATGACACCGGTTTCCGTGTACGATTTGTGTCACGGAATTTCTGAGGCGATCCGTTAAAACTGACAGCAGTTTGTTCGATTTCTATTCGTGAAGTACAATGAAATGGTGACTGAGCTCAGGGTTGCTATCGCAGTCATAAGATACGACAGCAATACGCTGTTGAACATCCAGTCAACATAAAATAACTTCCATTCCCACTGATTCATTGCTGATTCCAATCGGTACGGGATGGCGATGTTACCGGCACAAACGCGACAACCTCGTACTTTGAAAAGCCACGCTATGGTGTCTTTACGCGCTCTGGAAACAACGTCGCTCATCGCTTACATGTCTCAAGTGTTTTCACCGTTCCTGGTCCCACTTCAAGCAGCACATTCACACGTGCTGGCGCTGCAGTGGGCTTTCGCCATCGTCATCCCTCCCTAGTAACACTCAGCGACCTGCGTGTCACCCTGAGAGCTAGCTGAAGGTGTTAAATTCACGAGCGTCCGATCGTGGTGATGGGTTCGAAGCGTGTCTGTTGTTTCAAAACAGGCATCATAGGCAAGGCATGCTTATCTAAGCATGCTCCACAAAAACAAAAACAGGTCCTATAATAGATACGCGGTTTCCTGCGCATTAACGACGTTAGACGTTCTTCCAATAACAGACGATGTGTAACATTTCCCACGCGCGGGAGTCAACGGCCATGACGAATAACAAAACCCACTCATGTTAGATAAGGTTTGCCTTGATTCGCGACCCCAAAACAATAAAAACTACTTGGAGAGGGAGGGCGGGTAATCGTGAGGCTTCATAATTTTTCGACTGTTAAGATAATCCCCTAGGAAACGGAGCGTCTGTCGTGGCGCTTAGCCGGTTTTATACAAGGCCAGCAACCGACAGACAGCTTCCAGCACGGAACAGCTTTTTTCAGGAATGAGACAGTGGCAATGGCGTGCAAATCGACCAATTTTCAAGGAAGCACCGACACCATCCAGATCCATCCGTAAGAGCGGCGGGCACAGCAGCCAGCTTATGTGGCAGGCTATCGAATGCAGACAACGAATTGGCCCGACTTTCATCTCCGAAGGCCCACGCCTCGCCTGCTGAGTCCAACCAAATCGCATCGGCTCGCATGCAGGAATTCGCAACTCTGAATTGCTCGCCTGGGAGGAAGGCACTCCGCGTAAGCCCGCCAGAATCCACTAAATAACACGCTCTTCTTGCAACGCGATCACGGCAGACATTTCTGCAACTGCGGTTAGTCTCGTGCACACCACCCGCGTTCCCATCACCAGATCGAATTCCCTGAGGGTGGTGGGCAGCTTTCTGGGGAGAAGAAGAAAAAACCACAGGCGACTCGGCACTCTGAGGCACACTCTCTGGGACAGATTCTGTACCGACAGGTACAACACATGTGCCCTCACTCCTGTGCCTATACTCACTCTCAGCGTAAGACCGGTGGGAATTTCTGTCGTCAAGTTTCCAGGTGTTCCCGCGTCTGTCTGTTGTTACATCGCCGCACATCCGTGATTCCCCATATGTCCCCGTGTCTGTCTGAGGCACCCATAGCCGACCAGCGAAAAGAATCCAGCTTGGTTGTACGCACAGTACACTCACACACACGGCATTCCCACCAGCCGGCCGCGCAGCCACAATCGTCTCCGAGGCGGCAGAGCGAGCAGCGGTCCGCCGGAGGACACCAAGTGACGTCACCTGTCTACAGGAGCAGACAGGTGACGTGTCTGCTCCTGTAGCGCGGCACACACGTGACGGTGCGCTCCTGTACACATCACTAGTGGCGCGGCAGGCTCGTTGCTCGGCTAATCCAATGCGGTTCACGTGACCGGCGTGGCAGCATGTGACACCGCCGTCTGCGTAATGCAAGTGCTTGTTAGAAAAGGCTTCTTCGCCATTAATTTTGTATAACTGCGCTATGTTTCGTGTTCAAAAACATTTAGCGTGTATTGTGCCGTATTCAGCAGCTGTCTTTGAATTCCCATGTGTGAAAGGTAAATCACGCATTCAGGTTATTTTCTTTCCGTCATCTTTCTGTCAAATGGCTTCGTAGCAGTATGTCTATGGCCTACATATTTGTCACTCAAACATACAGCGTAAGGCATCCCGTGCGACCGGTTCGTTTCTGTGTGTGTTTGCAAGAAAGTCATATTACGTATTCTGAGATTAGTTTCATACATTTATCTATTCACTTATCCAGTGTTTTCATTGTAAGCATGTTGTGCAGCGACATGACGCATCTGGACGGGCCCAGTTGTTCTTCTGACCGCGGATGCAGACCAGCAAGGCTCTTTGCTCGACTGACGCAGCAGTCAGAACATGAGGAACACGCTGTTACCGGGCACAAACAGTCAGCGATAAGCGTCCCGGCTATCGGCTCACGCTGGCAGTACGTGAGCAGTCGACAGCGTTGAAGTCAGGCTCCGATTCTAGCTAATGGTAGGGCAGCCGCACAAAAACAGGACAAACGAGTAGCATACGTGAGACCTCGTCAAGGGCAAACGTACGCTGCCACAAAGACTGAGAGCACGCCAAATTCTATGAAGATGATCCGTAATGACTAAATTCAAATAGCACACGTTGTGCATAAAAGTTAAATTCACCATGATGAGATGCAACCGACAATATCCACCCCCATGCTCTGAATCTACTGCTGTGAGTTACATCCACATGCAAATGCCTTCGCTATATTTTACTAATGCGTCATGGATGCATTTTCAATGTAACCTTGTCCACCACCCGTCATATGAACGCCGCGGCATATGAATCCGTGTCAACGTACGCATCGGCATCGGTCTTTTTCTGGTTTCCGCTTCAAGTCACACGGGTTTGTCATGTTCCCTAGGGAGATATCCATATCGCAGTGTAATTCGACCACAAAGGGACTTGACAGCTGCCAAACATTATATCCCAAAGAGCAGTTATTTTTCGACGTCGTACCTCGGAGTTCGGCGCGCCGATTTTGCCGCGCCACAAACGTAACGTATCCGCTACGAAACGTAAGTGCTTCAGACCACCCAACACGACCACTGAAACAGGCGACTGTTGCAGAAAGCAGCAGTCGGTTTTCAACCAGAGGCTTTAAGCCTAAGCTGCTTTCTTACATGCATCCGGGACCGGCGGAGACGGATGGAACACGCGAGGCTACCACACATCATTTAAATGATTTTAAATAGCTTGGAGCGTAAGGGCGGGCCAAGTAGTTTATGGATCCTTGATTTCTTCCCATGGCTCCCGCCTTTCTGCGGCATTAGCCGAAGTGTGCGAACCCTTCCCATCGCTTATTCCGCTGTCTGTCACGCTCGGCACACGGCTGTCAATGAAAGCGGACCATCACGGACACGGCTGATGTCAGCTGTCTGTCATCGACGAGCGTCACAGTGACTGATGCCTTTGACTGACCTCGGCTGCCACAAACCAAGGTGACCTTTGGGGTTGTTTTCTGCCAAGAAACGCTACCTTTGAATGACGTCAGATGCTGACAACGAACACGGCCTCAATGGCTATCAATGACCAGATCATCCGATCGTTGACGACCTACCCAAGCTCTGGACTGAGACGAAACGTGGTCATACGACGCATGGGCATATGCTGCACATGTCAGAATCTACAAGACTTGATTAACTGTTTTCACGGAACGGATTTTACCAAACTTCGCACACGCCAACAAAGGGTTCATGCCGAAATCTTGAGGCATTCGCCAAGGCGTGGGCCAACGGCGGAAAAGCGCAAATATCTCAAGCAGATAAGAGGGAAGTCAAACATCTCAACGGCCTCACATACCGGCCATCCCTTCCCTTGTTGCCTGCTGATTCCCATCAGAGAACCATTCCTTGATGCATATTGATTCCCAACATAGGGCCCTCCCTCCTGTCTCCTGATTCCCACCAGAGGGCCGTCCCCTGCTGTCCGCTGATTTCCACCGGAGGGCCATCCCCTGCACCCCTCGTGTCGGCCGATGTCTGGCCGTCTGGTTTCGGGCGTATTGCAGCTGTTCAGGTAGCACCCCTCCCGACAATAGAAGGTCAGGCGAAGAGGACGCTCGTAGTCTGCATCCTCGGATTGTTTGCTACAGGGACATTAAGCAATTTTCCAGTCAAGAGATCTCAGATTTATCCCCTACAGAACATATGTGAGCTATTCCAACAAGGCGACTGCTGTGAGGAATGTACGGCGTTACCTTTCCGGCTGAGCAAGAGTTCATAAAATCGGGCAACAGCCGGAGGTACCCAAGAAGCCATGGCACGTGCCGAGGCACGGTCCAGCAGGCTGTGGTCAGACCGCGGTCAAACTCCGCTCGTTGTGGTCAAAAACACCGGATAACTGCGGCCCACGGCCCGGCAGAATGCGAAGTCTTTCCCGCTACTTATGGGTGGCAGAATCCGGTCCGCTGGACGGGATCTGGTTCCGGCTTCAGGCTTTTCTTCCGGCGTTCGTGAGCTGGCCCGCCGTTGTTTGTGGGCATCTCGCATGCAGCTTCGCACAATAGCGAAACACAGGTCCACTGTTGGCCGTGGACCGTGTTCTGGCCGTCTTTCACAGGTATTCCGTTTGGTTTCCTTCACGGTTTCAGATTGAAGCTAGACGTGAGTCTTCACCTCCAGGAGTTGCAAAAATCGCTCCAGTAGCGGACAGACAATGCTACATAGTCCGATGACACCCTGGTCCAGTTCAGTGCAAGACAGTACTCGGCACTGCATACGAGCAGTATTTCGATCCAGCTTGGTATTCGGCAGTGCACATCCGCAGCTTGGACGTCGTCCAGCCGTGCGCCAGCCGGTCCGGTCCGCGTGACCACAAATCTGGCCAGCAGCGGCTGCAGCAGCGTTTGCCTCACAGCTGACACTGATGGCCCATTCAGCCGTCTGAGGGGGCGCTGGTGATGGCCGTTCAAGGAGGTGTCTTCTGACGGGAACAGAGAGCCTCTCCAGTCCGCGACCGGACACTCGGCACGTGCCGACCGTCAGCCGTGTGCCTCCGACCTCCCAAAGGAGGAAGACTGGACTGGGGATTGCCGCAAAACAGGATCGAAAGGCTCCACGAAGATATCGAAAAAAACGTTGCGTAAATGTCCAGGTTGTTTGTTCTCTTTACGATGCTGCAATTACGGGCCAGTCGACCACATGCGACAACGTGAGATTCCTTGTCGATGTCGTCAGCTCTAAAGACCAACAGCCGTCTTACAAGTGCCAAGGCCCTGCAGCAGACAGTTATATGTGATTACGCGGGCCAGAAGGCTCTTTCCCATTCATACAGATTTGTTGAAGAACATGACCGGCATCAAATACCAACCGTCGCATTACAGAAAAGATCAATGCATCTCCACACAGTCATACCCATTATTCGTCACAGATGCTACCGTATCTTAGTGGCGAACCAGTGTCCAAGCCACCGGCAAAACACGTTTAACTGAGCAGCATTATGCAACGCTTGCAACGTAACGAGTACGTCTAATGGTTTCCACCCGGCGTCGGAGATCAAAGGTTACGTGGGGCAATTATATCATTCATTTCCAGACCCGAACGTGCACAGACCGCTCGCCTATCCCGCCCTAGCCGGCGAACCGGCTTCAGCATAGCGAACTGTGTAGCAGGCTGCAAGCTCAGATGGCAGTACTGGCTGATTGCGTCTCGGCAGTCGAGAGTCGAACTAATTCTGTACTTTATATTGCAATTTACTATTCTTTATTTCAGTCCCAATCGTTTCATCGTGATGCGGTGTCCTAATCGTTTCATTACGACACCGCATCGCGACGACCACAGCATCCACCACGTTCAGGGACCCACCCTGCGGCGCCGGCCGTTCGTGAGATTCCACGTCCGTGTCCGTTCTTCCGGCTGACATCGGAGACGGAGAATTCGGTTGGCAACGGACGCGGCAGGACTAAGTCCCGGTACGGGTGCTGATGCTGAACCAGCAAGCCTGATCGCTTGCCAGTGTGGGGACTCGAGCGAGGCCGATGAGGATTAAAGCACATGAGAGGTGAAGTCTAAACTTATCTGCTGAACGTCCGCGATACAAGCTCGGCTAAGCACAGACTCCGCAACCAGCATTGTGCTCCCTGGCATTCTAGGGCTGAGTTTGCGTCAGAAAATGGCGACGTGTTTCGGGAGGAAAATGATCAATGATTTCACTTTTAGCCGACAGCTGCCTTCTACGGAGAGGAGCGAGACAGTGAAATGTTCTGGACGCCACCAAGGGACGACACCAAAGTTGCACTGGTCCCAACTAATCACTGAGTCGACTGGTCATATCTGATCGGCAGCTATGTGGTGGGAGGCGGCGGGGAAGTTTCGTCACGAGGCCGATGACTGAAAGGCCTCTCGGCGGGTCTCACCCCTGCAGCGCGGGCTGGCAATTCGCCGAGACGTCCCTGTTGCTCTCCAGCGGCACTCCACCCCGGCACTCCTCAGCGGAGGCCGCCCGTCACGACTCACGAGTCACGACTTGAGTCACGAGTCACGAATGGCTGCGCCGCCGCCGCTGGCCGCGGTGCGACTCACCATATCCATGAAGTTGGCCAGGTCGTTGCCCCACGTCGGCGTCAGCAGCAGCTGGAGGACCAGCATGGCGGCGGTGACGGTCCATCTGTCAGGCCCAGCCGCCAGCCGCCCGCCGCAGACAACGCGCTCCTGCGCACAGACGAGGGCAGACACAGCGTCAGATACGATACCGAGCTTCTGCAGACAAAAACGTCACACGGCGCCTGCTGCATCACATCACACATACACCCATCAGACACACAAACGCTGATACACATCGGACATGTCATCAGATACACCAGAATCCTGGAGACAGGCAACGCCACATGGCATCTCATGCGGCATTAGACAATGCGATTAGACAAGGCCAACCTACGAATGGCAACGCATGCGGTGTGCCAGACTGTCACTGTATGTGGGTCTGTGTCGCACCTCCATTGTTTCTGACGGCTGCGACAAGAGAACCAGGGGAACCACAGCATTATGCCTGGACCCACTGTTCAACAACGTAGAGTGAGTACTGCGGCCTACAATAGCTCCAATAGACAGCTGTGCTGGAGAGCTTCGTAATACCGCGATTACGTCCCAGGTAAAGAACTTACGTTGACCACTTAATTACGTTCCTGTGAATCGGCTCTGCGTTAGACAAATACGCATTGATGTCGGCTAGTGTAAAACCACTGCAGCATGACGAAACCTCCTCGCCTTACAAACGGCCGACAGAACCGGTGTGGCGCTTTTCCGACCCTCCCAGCCGCTTCCTGCCAGGAGATCCGGGGCGGCGCCAGCTCGGCAGGACCGTCTGACAAGCGGGTCGGACATCAGCGGAGGCAGCCCCGCCACTCCAACAGAAAAGCCCGAGCTGCGTCGTCGGCGGCCCGACCCTGAACCACGGCACCGCAGCAGTCGCGAGTTGACACGGGGATCCATTTTTTTCTTTTGCACATGAATTTTACCTGAATCCTTTGAGGTGGACGGCGTTGTCCATACTAAACAGAGTCCATACTAAACCGAGCCTGCTGGGCAGACGCCGACACCGCCGCTGAAGCGAACCCAACCACTGAATCGTTTTGCCTCAAGCACCGGATCAGGTAATGCTGCGTCATGTTTAGGAGCTTTCAAAGCCATCTCATAACCCCGCTGCGGTCTGGGTCTCGCTTTCTGTTTCGGGCCAAATAGCGCCCGCTTCTTGAGTGTCGAACCCACGGTGCCTACCACACACCGAGCATCAGCCGAGCGTGTTACCACAAAACTACGAGGACGCCATCTGCGCAACCATGTCGGCGAACGGCGCACCAGCCGACCGAGCCACCGGTCGAGGAAGCGTCAGCGGCGGGCGCCGCCGTCGGTGATTGATTCCCGGGCCGGTCCCGACGGCGCGGTGCGACGCACGGCGACCGGCGACGCGAAAGTGACCGGCCCGCGCCGGTGCCCGGGCTGCCGGTTCCGGCTCGTGCACTTTCACTGGCAGAGCCATGCTGAGGCTAATGAGAAGGTCCGCGGGATGGAAGCTGCGCGGTCCAACCTGCGCCAGGACGGGACGCCCGCCGTCTCAATCAGGCTTCACGTCGCTCGCTTACTATGGATTTCTTGGAGGACGAGTGTCAGGAACGCCATTTTTCTAGATTATTCATGCTTTCCTCCGCGTCATGCTACTGAAGGTTGCCGTTATTTTTGGAAGGTTCCCGCTATAGTTCAAACAGCGCTGTCACGTCCCACATGCCACATCGCACCGTACGTTTTTCTTCACATCAAGGAACCACTGAACAGTGGTTCTTTGATGTACTGTACTTGGTTCCTTGATGCGAGTACTCCACTGAGCGGAGTACTCGCAAAGGAATTTCGCCGGGAATCACCTTGAAGCAAGAATACACTTCCGAGACATCGCGGACATCAGGAATTGGTTCCTAAAACCTTGACCTACAAAATACAACATGGCGGCCAAGGCTCAAAACATGGGTTAAAGTCGAAACATTCCCTTTGATGCTTTTTCTTGCAAACTTTATATCCATGCAGTAACAACAAATTTAAACAATATTTTGCAAAGGATTGCGTACAGCTGTTTTTAAATCATAAATACAAATCCAAAACGCAACTGATTATCCTCGTCAAAATGTATCAGGCAATGCCTTTGCCGTTAACCCGCGTCCGGCTGTGGGTCGGGGACACGCACGCCCGACTTGGGGTGTGGCGGTTGACCGCCTTCCCCCTTTAACCCTATTCCCGGCAGGGGGGCTGAATCCGCCCCCCCTCGGTTTTTTTGCTTGCCAATTTCAGGCTTTTTAACGCAGCTTTACGAAACTTGGTGACTTTTCCTAGCTATTCTTTCTACGCGCTGTAACAAAATTTCAAAATTTTGCGTTGCTCAGGAGCGGAGCCAGGCAACGTTTTTGGGAGGAACCTCAAGCCATTTTTGGTCATATTGAGGGTAAAAGGAAAATGTCTGCCAAAAACAGAGTTTTTACGATAGAACTAAAACCTTTAAATGGATGTATAGCTAAATAGTTGGGCAACGTGCACACAAAATTTTGTTTATCTGTGGTCACTTTACAAGGTCAGGTCAAGGTCAAAAGTCAAAATTTGTTTTTTTGCAATAGTTTTGGCGCCGTTTTTTCAAATGCTAAACCCGGAATATGTATGACGTAGAAAGGTGCCCTCTACTTGTGTACCAAGTTTCAGCTTGATATCGGGTCGGATCACGGAGCTATGACCTAAAATGTCAGTGCGCGTACCCTATATCGCAATAGCCATGAAATGAATTTTTTGAAACAGAGTGAATTCAGATGACTGAAGACGTTTGCAGATAATATTAAATGCATACGAGATCATTCCAAGTGACCCCAGGATCACTGGAGGTCATTTAAGGTCAAAGGTCACAAGTTGATCTGAGAAATGCGTGACCATGACAGTTCCCCCTTTGTCATGTCCCTGGCACCGCCTATGCTAACATTATACAAACATTGTAATGCGATTTGTACTTCTTTAGTATAACATGACTAGCAGAAACCAAAAAAAGGTGTTTGCCTCTTTTGTTCATTCAGTTGTTAGAAAACTAATCCTCCTATTTTTGAAACCCTGTGAACGCCCATGAATTTTCTCAAAATTTCAGATTTGCGGACGCATGGTAAAAGCCCTATCCATAATCTCTCGATTCATGCCAGTTTCATCGAAATCGGTCCATAAACAACGGAGTTATAAGAAGTTCAAAAGTACCCCCCATTTTGACATTTTTGCCCCCCTGTATCCACAAATTTCAACATTTTCAAGATTTCTTTTTATAAAAATGTAGTTCACGTCACGCCGAATCGATTGCCGTTTGTTGCGATGGAATCGGACGATTAGTTCTCGAGATCTCGGGGGGGGGGCCGAATCCGCCCCCCCCCTGCCGGGAATCGGCCATACCGTCTAGCCCTCCGGGAATAGGGTTAACTCATGTACGATTGATCGTGACGAGTTGATCATGAACGGTTGGTCATGACGAGTAGAGCTCGAAACTGGTCTCGTTTTTTTTGATAATATGTAAGCCATTTACGCCTTACATATGTTTTCTCACAGTCGACTGCATGAGACCGAGAAACGCCCTTGATCCCAAAGGCTGTGACTAATAAAGTCTAGATAAAGACACCAACGGACAGGTAAAAGTCCGCAGATGCCGATACACTTCTAATTTCTCTCATTTGTTTAATATGAACGCGGAAACGTTAAGCTAAAGACACGGTGATTTTCGCGCCGCTGCTGGGCGGGCGCCAGAAGCGAGCGCGGTACGAAATTAACGGGAACTAATTTTAGCGCTCTTTTATTTTCGCGAAACATGCCTTTCCAGGTGTTGCTTTTTACCCTCGTGGTTCTTGTGATGGTTTCTCGTGCTTACACGTTGAGAAATTTGATCTACGCAATTGGTGGAGCGTTATTCGCGAGCACCTGTCCATTTCCATTTGCAGTTTTTCAAACGTCTTGAATTTTCTGGTATTATTCGCAACTGTACAAGCCAATTCAGCCATTTTCTACCCGACCTCAGTAATTCATTGCCGATTCTGATGGCAGTGCATTTTGGGTCATCACAGTTATTCTTGACCTGACCTCAGGTCATTGGTCGGAGGTTGATGGAATTTTGCTTAATTACGGAATGGATGTCTGGATCTCCCCACACTTAAACTGTCATCAAAAATTCCGTCAATTTTCAAAAACAACTTATGTTGCAAATGGGTTTGACCGTAGGTCAATAATCCCGGGCATTTTCGAAAAATCCGAGATGTCAGATGTGTTGCATTTATCAAAATCTCTAACTCTCGAAAGTTTTACTATGATGCCATGTTTTGCGAAAAGTTACAGGGCGTTAAACTTTTTTGGACATAGGTCCACTTGGCCCGACGTAGGTCAGACACCTTACCTGACCTGAGGTCAAAAATTAAATGTAAGGTGTAAAAATAATCAAGCAAAACGTACGCACAGTTTTGTGGCGCTGCGTTTGTTCCTTCTCTTGCAGTCTTGGAAATAACTCAGGGGCGGTCAACCGCCCCTCCCAGTCGGGGGCGGGTTAACAGCATGATAACAGCAACAGCAACAGTATTCACCCACCAAGCCCATCATCGCACTAGTTCAACCGCAGCCAACAAGGAGTACGCAAACTAGACTATCGTCAAAGCCTGGTGGAGGTGGCCGTTAGGAACTGACAGCAAAAGGTGGATCTAACTTCGGAGGGTGGAGCTTCGTGACCAGGGACGTAGCCAAGAGGGACCATGGGGCCACCCCCGGGCCAAGCGGTCTACACTAGATATATAGCGCTTTCGCACGAATACGGAATAGTGATGATATATGTGTTGCAAAAACAAACATGATATGAATTCCTTGGGGTTAAATATCAGGTTATTTACTTAAAACGGCAGTTTTTCCCATAAATTTTGTCATACGCCAGGAGTGTATGGCAAGATTTGACATTTGACCCCTCCCTGAGGAAAAAAAATCCTGGTTCCGTGCCTGTTCGTGACCAAGCGCGTGGTTTGGGTTGGAACCCAAGACTCACCAATGCCGATGTCTTAAGATACGATCAGCATTTTTTGGTGCGCTGTTGCCCACAACATCGAATTTCACCTGACACTGAAAGATGCTATGATACTCGCATTTTACATGTCCTCTCCGCTAGTGATTACGCATGTTCTACACGGAAAACACCACCTACGTTGCGTCCCTGCGGCATGGCTCACACAACGTTGCAGACGGCGAGATATGCCAAATCCCCAGCCAAAAACCGGTGCTGAGGGCATCCGACCACGTGACTGTCATTGACGTTACTGCAACAGTTTGCGACTTTCTCCGATCTGAAGGAGATAACGAGGCTTCCTCGAAAAGGCACGTGCATTCCAGACAAGTTTCACCGGAAATCCCTGCCACAACCTGGACGTGACATGGTCATGCCATGGTCACGGAAACCGTTCAGATTTGACCTGCACCACTGTCCATCGCCGCTGCCGTAAAGGCTGACACCGGCTGGTATGAACGCACGGCCCATGAGAAACCGTTCTAGAGTATAGGCGCCAATTCCATTCTTCTGATTTCCCGGCCTTTCGATTTTCCAAGTTCTTCCGCAGAAGAACCGAGCAGCACGTATATAGTCACGCTTGTCGCTTCCACAGCAGCATTTGCTTGCAAACGGACGACGCTCAACAGTGAAGGGATTCCTGTGTTGTGAGGATGGTTTGCAAGCGTATGAATTCTGTTTCCAGAGTTAGAGGTGAAGGAGATAGTTCCACTGCGACACAGATGGTAAAATGAAGGTCAAAACCGTGTCGAAAATGCGAGTCACGGCTGCGATTCCGCTGACAACGCAACACGGGGTTCGCCGTCATTCCGCTACACGCGCCAACGCCCCCATTTTATCCTTCATCCCACGCAACGCTGAATTAACGGGGCCATCTGTGCAATGCGCACGCATGAAGGAGCTGGGCGTTCCCGCGTCCTTTCATGAGCGCCGCGACACGGTGCGCTGCGCCCTCGCGCGTGGCCTTTCTCGTTGGTGACACAACCGGCGCCGGAATTTCCAGCGATTCCCGGGCCGTCCAGTGCCCTCTCGGACCGCGCGGGGGCGCTCTCTAGCCTGCCTTCCCGCCGCCGCCAGGCTGCGTACCCGTGGCAGCTCTGAATAAAAGGACCTGTACCCGCGCTGCCGGCGTGTTCTTCTCCGTTTTGGGCCCGGGCGTCCCGCGGAAAGGAGGCAAAGAAACAAGGATCGTTCCGACATCGCTGACCAGACATGTTTATCGGCTCCCCGCGCGTCTGCTCTGCTGCCACCAGCCGCCATGTCTTTCATCCGGCCTGTTTGGGATTTTTGTGGTCCCTTGTATTGCCTTCTAAGCACTTCTTTGTTCCATCCAGATCCGTCAAATCCTGTTCAGATCTTGTATTCGCGCTAGCTTGTGCCATGTACTGTTCCACATTTGGCATTTTTCTGTCTATATTTATCGCAGACTTGATCCGAATGCTCTGTCGGGTGCTTGAGAAATAGAGCTAGCGCTAAGCAGAACGGCAGATTAATGTTCAGATTTAGCAAATTCAAAAGCAGATTTATGTGGATCACACAGCTGCACGTTCATCGTAGCTGGACATCTTGGAACTGACTGGCGCAACACTAGTACGGTCACTTGATGTCTGGCCGCGATGTTGGCCTCGGATTCACGGTGACCCCTCGCGTGCGTCCCTGATTGAAGGTTCTCTTTCCTTTTATTGTTTTCATTCCTATTTTGTTTCACGTCTGCTTCTGTTCGCCGTCCACTCCGCAGCTCGAGGACAGCCGTTCTGCTCAGTTCCCTTCGTTTCTGGTTTGCGCTGCTCGGTTCTGTTCGTTTCTGGTCCAATCTGCTCCGTTCTCTCTGTTTCTGGTTCTGCATTCCATCCGATTTGGCCGCCACGTATCCACTCTGCCGATCCGTTCGCTTGCCTGAGATCTGCATTCCGTCCCATCCACTGTGAAAACCGTGTTCCTCTCCTCAATCCGCAGAGCAGTCCACGCTCCTTGTTCTCCGCTGTCCACACAGCTTTCAACGCCAATCAGTCACTCTGTGTTCGGCATTAAGTGCGTTATGTTCCACTGTCTCCTCTGGCCTGTACTGCTCTCCCCTCGAAGCGACTGACTGACAGATACCGGGAGAAAATACGCCGTTTATCGCTGACCTGACCTGCGGCATGCAACGCGGATCAGGGGTACAGATACTGCAGAAGACGGCCACAGTTCGCGTGCGGGCATTGCGAAAAATCGGGTAGCACGGCAAGGTGCGACCACCCTTGCCAGTTACGACATGCTCACGCTACCTCTACAAAAAAAAAATGGACATCAGTCTTAGAAAAGAAATGATCAAAGTCATACAGCACCGTAGTACAATGACAAACGGAACAAAATATCTTTAGGCACTGCAGAAGCACTAGAAAAAGCTGTAATAAACTCAATAAGGCTTCCCCTCCCCCCTCAACCTCCACCTTCGACCACACGATTGGTATCTACCAGTCCGACAACATGGATCAATGCATAGGCAAAAAAAGCCGCCACGGCCGCAACGCCCACCGCCAGCGTTTTAGCACACACCGGCGGCGGCGAAGTCACACAGCACACGGCTCGGGAAGTCCCGGCTCGTGGCAGAACGGCCGGCTCTCGGGGACGCGGAACAGACCGCCTCGTCTGCCAACACCCCCGACCTTCCGCGCCGCCCGCCCCACAACCTCGGCGGCCGCCGAAAGCGAAAACAGATCCGAAGCCGCCCCTGCGCCTTTTGTCATGAGGCTCAGCCCCGTACTCGCTTCAGCTCCTCACAGCCGAAGGCGCAACTTCGTTAGATGACGCATGGACAGCCCCACGCATTACACGGCGCGGTGCGCCTACGTGTCAGATCCATGGTGGTCCACGAATGCCTTGTATCAGACGACCAGTCACGCAGATCAGACCAGATGCGCGCTCGAAAGACCGGCATCACGGTCCTGGTACCGGCCAGGTTGCCCGGCCGACCGCGGTGTGGAGGTCATGTGGCATGTCACGCGACACCTGTAAGACCCGGCCAGACTTGCGGATGCTGCCGTAGATAAGCCGAGGACAGAGCGAAGAGCACTTCGATTCGAGACTCAGACATCGAGTCTGTGAAGCACCGAAGTGCATACAACGCGAGGAAAATGGAACCAGATCGATGGCGCCAGCATACCCTGCTCTTGTTTTTGGAGGACCTCTGAATCCAGCTTCAAACAGCGCCGCGCTCTCAGACATCTCCCACGAATCCCCGGCCAGCAGCACGCAACAAAGCGGCAAACTACGGACGAACTGTGCTCCTCCCACGCCAGGAGGCGCTACAAAGCCCGCAGACGTGCCCCCCCCCCCGCCGGCCGCGTGCCGCGTGGTTGCCACACCTCTGGTGCCGACCGCAGGCAGCCTGGCGCCGCAGTTCGGCGGTTGGCCGCAGACGTCGCGTGAGTCGCAATCCGTTCATCCGCCGCGGCCGCCGGGCGCACGCCCCAGGTCGGCGTCGATACCATCGGCGGCCCCCGGCCGGCCCGCTGATCGGCCAGCGCGAAGCGCTGGCGGCGCGGGCCGCATCCGGCGGAGCTGCCGGCCAAAGGCGCCGGCCGGCCCGGCCGCACCTGGAGCGGCTTACGCGGCCGGTTCCGGCGGCCTCTCGCGCTCGGCACGCCGCCGCAGAGCGCCGGCCGCCCCGACTGCCACGGCCTCCCTGTTCCACCGGCCGGACCGGCATCCGTCCCAGGCGTCGCCCGGGCGCGACCGGCGGGGAACTGACCTCCCCGTCTGGCGACGACCAGGCGGTGTGATAGGTGGTCCAGTGTCCACTCCGGATGAGCGGACGTCCAGACGAGCCAGACGGCCCGGTCAGCCGTCCGGTTCCTGCCTGTGGCCCAGTCTCGAGAGTAATCGCCAGGTCTCGCCTGCCTGTGGCCCGGGTGAGGCAGGAGTTCCGGAGCCAGAGGCATGCAGGTGGCAGCCTGCGACCCCTGCGCGTAGGCCTGGTCCGGTTCCGTCCGGAGATGTCGCGACACACGGATGGACGTGACGTGTCAGATCCATCCGAGTGTTCGCCACACGACGTCCGTTAACCCGCGCACGACCGTCGGTCCGTTTCGAACATGGGCGACGGGGGGGGTTGGCAGTTGGCCGTCCCCCTCTAACTCACGAACAGTTGGTCGCACGATAAAAACAAGCATACCGTTGGAAAGCTTGTGAGGGGTAGAGCTCGAAACTGGTCTCATTTTTTTGTTTAGATAATATGTAAGCAATTTACGCCCTATTTATGTTTTCTCATAGCCGATTTCATGAGACCGAGAAATGGCCTGAATCTCAAGGGCTGTGACTAATAACGCCTAGGCAAAGCCACCAGCACACAAGTAAAGGTTCGCGGATGCTGACACACGTCTAATTTCCCAGATTTGTTCAATATAAACGCTGAAACGTTGAGTTCAAGACACGGCAATTCTCCCGCCAGCTGTCGGTGTACGCCGCTGCCGTATGCGGTACCAAATTGACGGGAACCAATTTTAGCGTTCCTTTATTTTCGCGAAAAAAGCCTATCTATGTACATTTGATTGATCTTAGTGATTCTTGTGATGGTTTTTCATGCTTAAATTTTAGAAAAATTTATTAGTTACCAATCTACACAACTGGCGGAGCTTTATTGGCGAGAGCCTGTTTATCTCCAAAATATGCTAATTTTTCAAACATTTCGAGGTTCGTGGTATTACTTACGTCTGTGCAAGCTAGTTCTGCCATTTTCTACCCATTCTGAGTAATCCATCGTCGATTTTGACGGTGGTACATTTTGGCTCACTGCAGTCATTCGTGACCTGACCTCAGGTCAATGGCTGAAAGCCATTGATACTTTGCCCAATGACGGCAACTAGGTGTCTGCTTCACTCCACACTAAAAATGTTATGAAATATTCCGTCAATTTCCGAAAAACGACGATATGTCTTAAAAATGGGCTTGACCTTAGGTCAATGGCCCGGAAAATTCCGAAAAAATCTGAGATAGCAGATTTGTTGCATCTATCACGATCACTAATCCCTGAAAGTATTATTGAGATTTTGCGGAAAAATCTCAATAATACTAATAATTATTATGATATATTATCTATTAATATTAATTATTATTTTATTTATTTTTTTTAATTTATTATATTAATTATTATTTTATTTTATTAATATTAATATTATTGATATTAATTAATATTGATAATTATTATAAATAATAATTACAAATAATCTCTTGTTTTGCGAAAAAGGTAGAGGGCGCTAAACTTTTTTGGACATAGGTCTGTTTGACCTGACCTAGGTCAGGCACCTGGCCTGATCTGAGGTTAAAATTTTGACACGAGATGTAAAATCGATGAAGCAAAAGGTGCACAACGTTTCGTGACTCTGTGTTTGTTCGTTCTCCCGCAATCCGAGAAAAACCTCAGGGGAGGGGGGCAGTTAACTGCCCCCCAGTCGGGGACGGGTTAAAAGGAAACGCGGTGTTACCGATCTGGTAAAGAAAGCCTGCCATTCTGCAGTTCGTCCAGCCGTCTCTGAAATCGCTGGATGGAAATCTACGTAACTCGATAGCCGAGAGAGATTCATTGCCTAGGGAATACGAGATGCTATAGAGCGGAGGGACAGAAAGCGCGGCCAACCATCACAACAGTTGATCAATAATTGTATGGTAATCAGCGGAAAGGCCTTCTACCACAAGGGCGCGGTCAGTTTTCCTTTCAAAGGCATCCCATTGTTTGCAGCAATACACGGGTCCACGGTTTACTTCGTGTGTCTTGCTATTTGCCAGACCTTTTTGTCCCTTAACTTTACATCGGTCATATTTCAACAGTTTCCACACTGATCATCGTATTCCCCCTGCACCTACCCTTCATCTAATCTGTAAGTCCACGTATCTTGGAATGCCAGTCAAGCCATCTTTGCTCTGTAAAAACGTGTGACGGTCATAATGAAACCTGTTCTGAAATCTGAAATCTTTTTGACGGCGGATTCGCCGTCAGTGAGCCGAGACGCGAGCAGCGTGGTGCGGGGTCCACAGCCCTGCTGTTTGCTCCGCGCCGCTGTATGGGTGGCAATTCAGCTTCAGCCTATTCCTCCCGTTCACCAGCGGAACCTCTGAAGGCTGCGCCGTATCGGGGGGGGGGGAAGGGCGAACACGACCCTTGGCTACTGGTTACGAACAGGATCAGCGGGCCATGACGTGATCCACAGCTGGACCGCCGCACGCGCCTGTAGTGCCGATCGCTGTCGGCTTTACGACGCGGCACGCGCCAACCATGACGGGGGGCAGCTCTCGTCCGTTGGACGAAGACACAATGCAAGGTGGATTTGCGGCTTGTGGTGAAGGCCACGGCGGTTTTATGTTTCCATAAAAAAACAAGGAAATCTAGCTAGGGAAACACATCCAGCGGAGGAGTTTCCAGCTGCGAGGCGTGGAGCTTGAAGCTCCTGGTTTTCAAGCAAAGGTGGGGAGCGCAGCCCCCGTTTTCAACCGGCGCCTGCTTTTCGAGCCTTCAGTCGGCACATTTCAGAACTTTCGCACGTTTCCCATTCGCATACGGCCCCGCAGCCCGCCGTATCCCTGCAGCGCCGTTCGTCGTTGGATAGCCCGACAATGCCGATGTTTATGAAGATAAATTTGAAAGAATGCGTTCCGGGACACTGTACCCATACTGTCTGAACTAGTACTGTTTTCATGTTGAAAAGGCGTCACAAAAAGGCGTGGTTCTTCGGCGGGTGCATGATGTTTCCACCGCCTACCCTGAACTGCTGATGTCGTGTAAACCTAGACAGGAACATGCAATGCGGGAAAACGTTTGACGTTCACCGGGCAAAAGCGTCAGGGGTTTGAACAGCGGCGACACGATCTCTGGTAATGAACCGCTTGGTTTGTACTTGCGCGGCGATGTTGATTCATTCTTCAGCCATGCCCGCTGGTTGTCAAGGGCGTGTAATCCGCATTCCCTTCCCTTATGGCCCAGGTCTTAGTTTCCAAACAGAGGTACTTTCTCGGAAACGGGCACGGTCCTACATACGGATGAAACAGAAGCCGTTCGGGCCACCGAAATTTGGAGGTCACCCGCTCACCAAATATCCGTAGTCTGCTGCTATAGCAACCGTTCAAACGACTGACGACAAACTGCAACTGGCTACGGCCATGAAAAATCGTGTCTGGCAGAAGCAGCCGACACTGGCTGGCTGACGACTGAAAAAAGATTGCAAAGCTCCTGCACTAATCCATAGCCAAGCACTGTCGCACCAAATGGACTTGATTTTCGACACGTTCTCAGCACGCTGGTGAAACCTGCAAAGCGGTCAGCAACTTTCGATCTCGCTTATCCGTCGCTCTCTTGGTCAAGAAAGGACTTACATGCTGCAGAGGGATTTAGCGGACATGGAATTTCATTTTTCATGTCCGAGCGTGACATTCCCCCGCGTGCCCCATCCCACAGTCAGTGAGGACCTAAAATTCTGCAGCAGCCTTGCACAGGTACAGATAGGTATGCACTGTTTCACTGGGTGCGGAGCAGGCGCATGTTGCACCTGGAGCAACTGGTTTTTCGACATGTCAGATTCGGCTATCGGTGCAACTAAATGGCTGATAATAACTTACAACTTTTTGCCTCACACGCGTATGATGATGCAACGATTCCCACACCTATTACACAGTCAGTGCCCGCCTCCGTTTCCAGGAAGATCACCTGTTCTCGTGACAATAACCTAAAATTCACCGCTCGCGTGCACAAAGCCCCGGGCCTGACGTAACCAGCCCGCACTGCGGGGCCAACTCTCGCTTTCATCGGGGTCCTTCAGACCCACACCTCATTATCCACTCGGCCGCGCCCATTCAAACAGGCGTCCACTGCTCTGTGGCAAGACGCCCTTGGCTTCTCAATGCCGGCCGACGGCGCTCCGCCGGGACTTTTCCGCAAGTCACCGCGCCCGCGCGCTGCACTTACCGACGCCATCCTCATCCTATCCTCTCGCGCGTCGTATGGCGAACCCTCGGCGCTCCGGAGCCGACTGCGTCCTCGGTCCACCAGCACTGCGCTGCCGGCTGGCCAGTCACATGTCTCGACGCCCGACAGCGGCTTCTGCGCAGGCGTCCGCTCGGCGCGCGCACGTGCCGCCGACTGCTGTCGGGCACCTCCGCCACCGGAGAGCTCGGAAATTCCGGACACGGTGGCGCCCACTTTCACTGCGGCTCGGCCCGGCCGGCCGGCTCGGGAGGTGAATCTCCGGCTGCTGTGTCACCAGGTCAGCTGCGCAGCGCTGTGGGAGCCGGCGCTCTGTGGCGGAGCCGCTGTGCTGTGTAGTTAGTGCGCGTCTCCGCTGTGTGAGTCAGCGCTGCTTGACCCCCAGCGCTGTGCGATGCCACTGCTCTGTATAAGGTAGCGCCGTGCGCTTCCGCTGAGTGGGCCAGCGCTGTGCGAAGCCACTGCGCTGTGTAAGGTAGCGCTGTGCGCTGCGGGAACCAATGCTGTGCGGCAGCACCGATGCATGAGACAGGGCAGTTCGGTGCTGCCGCTGTGTGAGCCAGCGTTGTGCGGTGGCACAGCTGGGTGAGGTAGCGCTGTGGGGTGCTGCAGCTGTGTGGCTGCTGTTCGTCAGATCCAGACTTGAGACGTGCGTCGTTTCTGAAAATAGCACTCTTGCCGAACATCACTTGTCTTTGGATTCATCTTTGGATAGTTGGGACCGGGGCTAGCGCATAGGCCTCAGCTGAATTCCTGGCATTTCTTGCTTGTGTCGCCAAATCAAACGGTCAAAGAAGAAAGGTGAGAGAATCAACGAATCAAAACAACAGCAGCAATCGATGACAGGTCAACACAGATAAGGCCAAGATAAGGTCAATAACAAACATATTTCCACCACTTGTCTACCATTATGGAAGTTGACCTTTGTGGAAATTATGAAAATGTGGCATGTAGTTTGTGATGCATTTATCTCCCTTGATGGACTGCGATGCGTCGTATGAACTGTGTGACAATGTGGCGTTAAAGCCCACATTAGCATCTGAAAGCCTCTGAGAGATGGAGAGCGTACCGTTATTCATTTTAATATGGGCCGGTTACACGCCTCGCTTGGTGTGCAATATATTAACAACGACACGAAACGGCATGACAGTTCCAGATGCCTTTTTGTCGACGAGAGTTTGCAAGAGGAGACTGTCAGCCAGTATCCCTCGCCAGTAGGACAGGGGTTTGTGCAATCATCCTGAGGTTTTTTGAAAGCCGCCGCAGCACGGCTGCTTTCATTGCGCTGAAATCTAGTGTAGCTGAGTTTGGAGCCTTTTTACTGAATTTATTTATATTATATCATGTACCATATAATGTATTTCTATATTTTATAATAAGTCATTTATTATGTTATATCTGACATATAACTATGTTGATATATAACTATGTTATATTATACATCAGTAGAAGACATCTTTTGAAAATTGGAGGTAAATATGTAATTTGTTGGATCAGTCGCCTGTGACCTCTTGCTTGAGGAATGTCACGGAGAAATCACGATACGGCGACGGTCGTCATCGGATAAAAAACGTTTGAGAGTTTCACGGTAGTCAGCGTTACTAAACTTCAAGCAATCAATGTAACTACAACGATTGTTTATCTGATACTAACGCTGAAAAAATGCTGCCGCTGATAAACAATCGAATCCCCCCATGGCTCAGTTTACATTCAGCGAATAACGCAGTCGGAAGATCGATACCCACTTGGAGGCAGCGTAGTTTGACTCAAATGGGGAACGATTGTTCATATAGCGTGGGCTCCGCGTAATAACCAGGAGGGTGTGCGTTTATAAGATCTTCCAGCGCCAATGAGCCGCGGGACTCTGCCCGGAGCCAGATTGCGTCACATGGTGTGAATGCCTCCGATTTACCCAGTTGGCAGTGGGGTTAGGGTATGCACGACGGCCCTGATTATGACCCCTAATCTTAGCAAAATCCCAGCGCCCATTATTTAAAAGGTCGGATCAGATTGCGAACATTGCCCGTAAATCACCTACACCTGCACCACTGCTTTGGATGGTTGCCCTGCTACCTTATCGCACCATAACTGGAGCAAACGCTTCACGCTATGGCCACCTGGTCTGTGAGTAACGGATCCACTGAACATTCGGAAAATGTGGACTGCTCTGAAACTGGATGCTGGAGTTCGCTGATGGTAATTCCTGCGCAGTGCTGCAGTCAAACTGGAATTTCGAGAGATTAGTTTGCTCTGGCAAAACAAAAACCTCTGAAGTCCTCTCGTTATAACTAGCACTTACTAGTCAAAACTAGTAACAACGATGACCTCAAGGTACAATCAGTATTTCCTAGATAAAAACTAGTTTTCCGTTTGGTTGCTTGAGAAAACCCGAAATCCTAGGGAAACACTTGCCTTTACTCTGGCCATCAACTCTAAAATCCAGCGCTTCGAAGGTGTCGATGTTCGCTTGAATACTGGTCAGTTGATGGGTGGTTTGGGTTTCCCAGCCATTTTCGCACACCCAAGGTTTCAAATTTCCCCAGAACTTTTCTACAGATCCGAACTGTGGTGCTGCTGCTGAATTATCGGCCTTCTTGACCCGTCACTGACTGGGGTATGTCACCACTTTCCAATGATGGGAGAGGAGGGGATGCGTTAAACGCTCCCCCACCCTCCTCGGTGTCTATCTCGGAAACCTATCGACCGATTTGGCTGATTTAACCCTATTCCCGGCAGGTGGGGGCGGAATCCGCCCCCCTCGGGTTTTTTGCTTGCCAATTCCAGGCTTGTTAACGCAGCTTTACGAAACTTGGTGACTTTTTCTAGCTATTCTTTCTACGTGCTGTGACAAAATTTCAAAATCCTTTTTTGCTCAGGGGCGGAGCCAGGCAACGTTTTTGGGAGGCACCTCATGCCATTTTTGGTCATGTTGAGGGTAAAAGGAAAATGTCTGCCAAAAACAGAGTTTTAAAACTAGAACTTAAAACTTTATATGAATGTATAGCTAAATAGTTGGGCAATGTGCAGATGTAATTTTGTTTGTCTGAGGTCATTTTACAAGGTCAGGTCAAGATCAAAAGTCAAAATTTGCTTTTTTCAAAATTATTTCGGTGCCGTTTTTTTAAATGCTAAACCCGGAAGATATATGACGTAGAAGGGTGCCTTCTACTTGTGTACCAAGTTTCAGACTGATATCAGGTCGGGTCACGGAGCTATGACCTAAAATGTCAGTGCGCGTACCCTATATCGCAATAGCCGTAAAATGAAATTTTCTAAATAGAGTGAATTCAAATGATTGAAAACGTTTAAAGATAATATTAAATGCACACGAGATCATTCCAAGTTACCCCAAGGCCACTGGAGGTCATTTAAGGTCAAAGGTCACAAGTTGATCTGAGAAACGTGTGACCATGACAGTTCCCCCTTTTTTATGCCCCTGGCACCGCCTATGCTAACTAACATGACTATCGGAAGCCAAAAAAGGGTGTTTGCCTCTTTTTTTCATCCATTTGTTAGAAAACTAATCCTCCTATTTTTGAAACCCTGTGAACGCCCATGCATTTTCTCAAAATTTCAGATTTGCGGAGCCATGGTAAAAGTACTATCCATGATCTCTTGATTCATGCCAGTTTCATCGAAATCGGTCAATAAACAACGGAGTTATAAGAAGTCCAAAAGTACCCCCCTTTTTGACATTTTTGCCCCCTGTATCCACAAATTTTAAAATTTTGAAAATTTCTTTTTACAAAAATGTAGTTCACTCCACGGCAAATCGATTGCCGTTTGTTGCGATGAAATCGGACAAGTAGTTCTCGAGATCTGCCGGGAATCGGCCATACCGCCTAGCCCTCCGGGAATAGGGTTAACAGAAAATCAGCAGCCTCTCTGGTGAGCGCACAGCGCACGGCACGGACAAATCACGCGCCGAGGGGCGATGACATAATCAGTTTGCAGTCCCCAGTTACGTGAGCCGTGTTAACTGCCCGTGTCAGATTTCCACATTTGACAGCCGTGGGCAGGATGACGACTCGGGGGCGAGGAGCATTGGGGTCGATTTTACACAATGGCGGCCATGACGCGTCGACGCTTCGGTCGCGACAAACGAATAAAGTAATCGTGGCGCAGCGGGGCTGTAACAATGGTGGGGTAGAGCCGTAAAGACGGAGTGGCGGAACTGTAACACTGGCGAGGCAGAACTGTAACACGGGAACGGTTGACCCGCAACGGTAAGACGGAAACTAAATCAAGAAAGTAACTCGAATAAAGAAATAAATAAGTAAACAAATAAATAAAACGAATCAAGAAACAAAATAAAAAAAAAATCGGTAGAGGTGGGGCGGCAGAGCTGTCACAGTGACGTGATGAGGCTGTAACGGTGGGGTGGCAACACTGTTACAATGACGTAATAAAGCTGTGGCGGTGTGCCGTCACTGTAACAGTCGCGCGGCGATACTCTGACAGTGGAACTGTCACAGCGGTGTGTGGAAGCTGTGACGATGGACTGTTACAGCAGCGCGGTGATGCTGTGACGGTGCAGCTGTGCCAGCGGCGCACCTGTTGTGCTCCATCCCCGCAGTGGGAGGCGGACACGGTAGCCGGAAAATGATTTCCGGGGGTCTTTCCCTTCATTAGACCTCAGCCAAGGTGAGGAGGGCTGGCCTCTATGATTGGCCCAAGGCCAGCAGCAAGCCTTGATCGGCCCCCGGGTATCGAACAGATCGGACCAAACAGTGGACACGCCCAGGAAGGGATGGACGGATAAAGACCGCTGCCAGGGGGGCGGCGACGCGCGGCACTGTGCCGGTTTTCGTGCGGATCACGCGTAACAGCCGCCATATCGATTGCTGGCGGAGACGCAAGTGATAAAAAAATGGAAACGGTACTCTGGATTGTTCGAGATTACTGTGTTAGATCTGGTCCAGGAATGTTGATGTTATCAGACAATGAATTTCATTGATGAATATTCGGAAATGTGATGCGATGTTACATATGTGGCTGGATAAACCGCCCCGACTGGGGGCAGGCGGTTGGCCACCCCTGAGGTTTCTCCAAGATTAAAAGAGAACGAAGAAACGCAGCACCACGAAAGTCTGGGCACCTTTTGCTTGATCAGTTTTGCACTTTGTGTCAAAGGTTTCACGTCAGTCCAGTCAGGCGCATGACCCAGGCCAGGTCAAGTAGACCTATGTCAAAAAAAGTTTAGCGCTCTGCAACTTTTTCGGAAAGAAGGATATCACAAGAAAACTTTCACGGACTAGAGATCTTAACGAATGCAACAAACCTAATACCTCCGATTTTTCGGAGTTTTCCGGGTCATTGACCTAAGGCCAATGACCCTGGAAATTGCGAAAAAATCTGAGATGGCAGATTTCCTGTATTCATCAACATCGTTTTTTCCGGGATTCGACGGAATTTTTCGCAACATTTTTAGTGTGTGATGGTGTAGACATCCATTTGCTGTCAATGGACAACGCATCAATGAGCTCCAACCATTGACCTTAGGTCAGGACACGAATAATTGTTCTGAGCCGAAATGCACCGCCGTTAAAATCGGCGATGAATTATTCACAAGTGATAGAAAATGTAAAATGTAGCTCACAAAGTTGCGAGTAACACCACGAAGTTCAAAAAGTTTCACAAAATGAATGTTTGGGAAACAAAAAGCCTCTCGCGAATAAAGCTCCGCCAAGTTTCTTTATTAATAACTACTGAATTTTTCTAAAATTTAAACATGAGAAATCATCACAAGAACCACTATGATCAAGAAATATGACATGCAAAGGCCTACGTGGCAAAAATAAAGAAACTCTAAAACTAGTTCTCGTTAATTTCATACCGCGTTCGGCTATGAAGCCCGCCGGCAGTCGGCGCGAAAATCGCATTGTCTTTAATTCAACGTTTTGGCGTATTTATTAAACACATCAGAGAAATTACGTGTACATCGGCATCTGCGAACTTTTACTTGTTTAATAGTACCTTTACTTAGATTTTATTAACCATATTTCCGAAGGGCTAGACGGTATGGCCGATTCCTGGCAAGGGGTAGGGTGGATTCGGCCCCCCGAGATCTTGAGAACTGCACATTCGATTTCATCACAACAAACGGCAATCGATTTGCCATGATGTAAATTACATTGCTCATAAAAGAAGTTTCCGAAATCTTGAAAAGAATGAATACCCGGGGGAAAAAGGACAAAATGGGAGGTATTTTTGGGCCCGTAATAACTCTGTTGTTTATCCAACGATTTTGATGAAACTGACATGAATGGAGAAATTATGGATGTGACTTTTACCATTTCTCCACACATTTCAAACTATGAAAAAAATCTTAGGCATTCACTGGGTTTCGAAAATGGAAGAATTAGTTTTTTTCTCAACTACTCGGAAAAAATCAAAAACCCTTTTTTGGCTTTTACTAGTCATGCTGTGCTAAGGAAGTACAAATCGTAATATATCGTTTGTATAATATTAGCATAGGCGGTACCCGGGATATAAAGACGAGAAAAGTGTCATGACTACATGTTCATCAGGTCAGCTTACGACCTTTAACCTTAAATGACCTCTAATAATCTTGGGTCACATGGAATCATCTTGAGTGCATTTCATATTGTTTGAAAACGTTTCCAGGCATTTTAATTCACTGTGTTCTGAAATCCCATTTAACGGCTGCTGTGATATAGGATACGCGCACTGACATTTGAGGTCAAAGTTCCTTGACCCGACCTGATAACGACCTGGAATTTGGTCCGCAAGCAGAGAGCGTTCTTCCACGGCATATGTATTGTTATTTGTTATCTGGAAAAATAGCACCAAAATTATTACCGTGAAACCAAAATTTGAAATTTTGGATATTGCCCTTCACTTGGCCTTGTGAAACGACCTCACATAAACAGAATTATATTCATATGCTTGCCCAGCTCCTTACCTATACACCCATTTACGGTTTTAAGTTCTATCTTAAAAAGCCTACTTTTGGCAGCCATTTTTCTTTTACCCTCAACAGGAACAAAAAGCCTGAGGTGCACCCCAAAAACGTTGCCTGACCCCACCCCTGAGCGAATCAGAATTGCAAAATTTGTCAACAGTACGTATAAGAAATAGGTAGAAAAAGTGACCAAGTTCCGTGAAGCTGGGTCAAAAACCTTGGAACTGACACACAAAAAAACCCGAAAGGGGGCGAATCCAGCCCCCCTTGCCGAGAATAGGGCTAATCACAGCTCTTGAGATCCAGACCACTTTTTGGTTTCATGCAGTCGGCTGTCAGAAAACATATATAGGACGTAAATGGCTTACATGTTATCCAAGACTAAAAATCAGACCAGTTTCGAGCTCTCCTTGTCACGATTTTTCCAACGGTGTGCTTATTTGTATCGTGCGACCAGCCGCCCGTGAGTTAGAAGAGGTGAGACGGTCAACCGCCCCCCCCCCCCCACAGTAGAGCGTGGTGGGCGCCGACTGGCAGTCGGGCGCGGGTTAAATAGTATTGGTTTCTGCACGTTTCCGACGAATGTCATCAATATCTTCTATGCAAAACAAAGTAATCCTGTTCAACATTTCCAAATGAACTTCTGGCGTGAATTGTCAGGGCCTAGTTGCACCAATGTCTTAGGGAAACAAAAGTGTCGCAGTTAGGACGTTTTTGTCTTAAATAAGCGGTATTCTGTTTCTCCAATGCCGTATTTACGACAAGTGCAACTGTCAAACTAGCACGCCATTGACGGGGGAATGTTTAACGCCCTCATCTCCTGGCACGTGTCTCAGATATCTCCCAAACCAATACACGCACCTTCCCGAGGCTTTTCGCACCTCTTTTTACTTCAGCTGTGCACATACTGGCAAAAATTTGGAAGCAAGGTCATTTTAGGCCACGTCTTAATGACGTCGTAACGAGGAACATGTTTTGCGATTCGACGTTCAGTTTTACTTCACCACTTTACTGTCGGTGCTTTTACAATGTATGGTTACTGTGGCTTGCACTGTTTACCAGCATTACTTAAGAGTTCAATATGGAGCTCCTCTGGGTTCATGCTTGGTCATCCTAGGTCAAATATTTGATTTTCATTTTCCGAGTCCAAAGAGAATACATTTTAACCCCATTCCCGGCAGGGCGCTGAATCTGCCCCTCCCTTGGGTGGCTTTTCTTAACTATTATTTCTACGTACGGTGACAGAATTTCGAAATTATGTTTTTCGCAGGGGCGGAGCCAGGCAACGTTTTTGGGAGGCATCTCAGACCATTTTTGGCTCTATCGAGGGTGAAAGGAAAATGACTGCCAAAACCAGCGTTTTGAAGATGAAACTTAAAACTTTATATGGATGTATAGCGTGATAGCTGGGCAACGCGGAAAATACAAGTTTGTTTATCTGAAATCACTTTACAAGGTCAGGTCACAGGCCCAAGTCGAAATTTGGCTTTATAGTAATTATTTCGGCGTTATTTTACCAAATGTCAAACCCGGAATATATGTGCCGTAGAGTGGTGCCCTCTACTTGTGCATCAAGTTTCAGCTTGATATCAGGTCACGTCACGGATCTATGACTTAAAATGTCAGTGCGCAGACCTAAAATGTCAGTGCACGTACCCTATATCACAATAGTCGTGAAATGAAATTTCAAAATAGAGTAAATTAAAATGGTTAAAAACGTTTACAGATAATATTCAATGTACATGAGATTATTCCAAGTGACTCCAAAGGCCACTGGAGGTCACTTAAGGTCAGAGGTCAACTGTTGACCTGAAGAAATTGTGACATTGACAGTTCCCCTTTTTATGTCCCTTGCACCGCCTATGCTAAAATTATACAAACATTGTAATACAATTTGCATTTCTTTAGCATAACATGACTAGCAGAAGCCAAAAAAGTGTTTTTGCCTTTTTTGTTCATTCATTTGTTGAAAAACTAGTCCTCCTGTTTTTGAAATCCTGTAGAGGCCTATGAATTTTCTCAAAACTTCCAATGTATTGACAAATGGTAAAACTCCCATACATAACCTCTCGATTAATGCTAATTTCATTCAAACCGTTCCATAAACATTGGAGTTACAAGAAGTCGAAAAATATCTCCAATTTTGACTTTTTTGTCCCTCTACATGTTATTTTCATAAAAACGTAGTTTACGCCATGGCAAATCGATTGCCGTTTATTGCAATAAAATCGGAAAGTAGTTCTCGAGATCAAAGGGGAAGGGGGGGGGCAAATCCGTCCCCTGCCGAGAATCGACCAAACCGCTAGCCCTCCGGGAATAGGGTTAAAAAAGGAGCTTAAGAAACCGACTTTTGGATACGGACAGATAGGATACCAACTTCTTTGCAACAAACTGCACGCACAGCTTACACGGCAGTTACTGGTTACATTCCCATAGTTGTTTCGTAGTTTGACCTGTGGTGGTTTTGGCAGATTTCAGCTTAGTGAGTAAACTAGTAGTGGCTGTTTGGCATCCTGGCTGACCAGTGTGGAGGTGTCGGCCTTTGCAATGTTAATAACATTCCGTGGAAATGTGTAACATGGGACAAACTGATGTTTTGGGTCATCCAGAGATGTCAGATGGAGGTCACTCGCGTTCTCGTGGTAGTTCGAGTCTTAAACCACAGAATGTTGCAATGCTGCAAGTGCACGATAATTGAAGGCCTTTGCAGGCTTTCTGTGCCAAGACTCTTTGAACGTTCCTTTTTTATTCTTCATTTCATGTCAAATGGACCAGGAAACATGCACTGCATGGCACCTTAAAACGGAGGTCAAATTTTACCCAGCATGTGGTCTCCACATTTCATGCCCTCGGTACTGATGCCCTGACACTGATGGCTTGAGATTAAGCTACCGGGGACATATTGCCACGCAAACGTTAGTCTTAGCCTGCTTTTCATTGTGATAAGACGACTCTGGAGAAAATGGTCATTTCTTCGTGTTTGATCTAAGCTGTGACGTCATCAGTGGCCCAAAAGTAAACAAATGTTTATGTTACAGGACCTCCAGGTTTGGCGCTATCGACTGACGTTTTAATCATCGGAATCGGACGATTGGTTCTCGCGATAGATCGGTGGGGGGCAGGCTACCCTTCTGCGCAGTTAGTGGAAGGTGGCGAAATACTTCGGCTAATGCCGGCTTACGACGTCGTACTTATGACATTTAAGGCATAGTAATGGCAACCCGGTTTCACCCGCTGTCTGTTTCACCCGTTTCACCAGCAACGTACCCCAGAAAGTAAGACGCGCAAAATGAGACAACCGATCGTCGCGTAGTTTTGTTTGCTAGCGTCCTGAGTTTGCTACGTAGTTTGTTAACGTCCTGAGGCAAACAGCGACATTCCAACAGGTGCCTCTAAAACGTGGGCACCCAGGCGCGTCCCAAAAAAGTGCGAGTTTTGTGCTTTCTTAGTATTCATTTCATATGCTAATTTTCAGTTTGCATTGCAAAAAGAACAGAAGAGAAACAGATTTGCCATACCACTGAAACTGCATACATTTTGTGTCATGAATCCTTATGTGTTGGTTGGCTGGTTATTGGGGCTTAGGAGCGCACCGACTGCAGGGTCATTCGGCGCCCATCCTTATGTGTCTAGCGCTATCTGTCTCTTCCTTTGCTGATATGGAAATGCGAATGTAAAATCAAATTTTGTAGTGCTTTCCTTTGTTAATTGTCTACACATGTATCAAGCAGGCCATTCACTGTCTACATCTTTGCTTGCTTGCGCTTCGGGAAAGACTTGGAAAAGAGCATAGAATAAACATACTTTTTTAAAACGAAACGCATTACACTGATTTGCTGCGCATACCACGCCATGTTCATTATTCTCCCATTTGTTTTACTAAGGAAGCAGTTTATTCAGATGACTGCGTGTTTCTGCTTATGGCACTAATAAAAGTATGCTGTCCCAAATACGGCGTCTGGGCATCTGGAGAAACTGCATGTTTACCTTATTCCCCGTGAGCCAAACGGTGTAGCCGATACCTTGCAGAGGGGTAGGAGGGGGCGGCGGACTCACCCCCCTGAGATCTCGAGAATTACATAACCGATTTCATCGCAAACAAACAACCGACATCGCAATCTAGTCGCCATGACGTAAACTGCGAAATTCGAAATTCTCGAAATCTTGAAGGAGTGCATACAGGGAGCACACGAATCCAAAAATAGGGATATTTTTGGATTTGTTGTAACTCCGCTGCTTTGGACAGGTCTCTGATGCAAATGACACGAAACATGGGATTATGGATGGTACTTTTACCAGTGGACCACACTCCTCAAATTTTGAGAAATTTAGCAGGAATTCACATGGCTCTGAGCACTGAAAGACTATTTTGTAACGACGGAATTTACAAAAAAAGGTTGAAAACACCTTTTTAGCTCTCACTAGTCATGTTACACCAAAGAGATACAATTCGCATTACATTGTCCATGTAATGTTAGCATAGGCGGCTCCAGGAACATGGGAAAAGGGAAACTTTCAAGGTCACATGTTTATCATGTCAACTTACCATATTTGACCTTAAATGGCTCTCTAATGACCTCAGAGTCGCATGGAATAAGCCTGAGTGCATTTCATATCGCTTTCAAACATTTCCAGTCATCTGAACTATCATCTGAACTGATCCATCTGGACTGACTCCATGTTTACAATGGCAGCTTATGGCTGTCGTGATAAAGGGTACGCGACTGACATTTTAGGTTATAGCCCCGTGACCCAATCTGATATCAAACTAAAGCCTAGTACACAAGTAAAGGATATTTTTTAAGTCTTGCATATTTTTGGGTTTACATTTAGACACTAAGTGCCAAAATAAAGAACATGGAAAAATTTTGGCTTTTTAACCTGGACCTAACCCCATTAGTTGACGAGGGATTATTATATATCTGTGCCTGCCAATTTTTTCCCTATATATCCGCACAAAGCTTAAGTTCTGTCCTAACGACCCCATTTCTGGCAGCCATTTTACGTTTACCTCCAAGAGGGCCAAAATGACTTGATGTGTCTCCAAAACCGGTCGCCTGTCTCCGCCCATGAACAAAATAAATTTTCGGAAATTTCGACACAGTACGAAGGAATAATAAAAAAATGGTTAGGGAAAGCGACCAAGTTTCGTAAAGCTGTGTCTAAAGCCCTGGAAATGGCAAGCAAAAAACCCGAGAGGGGGCGGATTCAGCCCCTGCCGGGAATAAGGTTAAGGCCACAAAGTGACCGTTTAGGTGACCTCAAAGGAGGTCATGTCGGTGAAATCTGGCTTTCACTTCATCGTATTGACATAACATATAAAACTTTTTAAGGATCGCAAAATGGGTTTTTACGACTCAAGTTGTTCCTATGCAAAACAAGTTTCTTAGTTAACCATGGGATCGCCGAGTCGTAGCCTGTAGTAATAAAATCTCCAATACACATTAACCCGCGCACAACCGTCGGTCCGTTTCGAACATGGGCGATTGGGGGGGGGGGGGTAGTTGGCTGCCCCCTAACTCACGAACGGTTGGTCGCACGATAAAAATAAACACACCATGGGAAAGCTTGTGACGAGTAGAGCTCGAAACTGGCCTCTTTTTTAGTTTTACATAATATGTAAGCCAATTTACGCCCTATATATGTTTCCTCATAGCCGACTGCATGAGACCGAGAAATGGCCTGTATCTCAAGGGCTGTGACTAATAACGCATAGGTAAAGGGACCAGTGCACAAGTAAAGGTCTGCGGATGCCGATACACGTCTAATTTCCCCAGATTTCTTCAATATATAAGCCGAAAAGTTGAGTTAAAGACACGGCAATTCTCCCGCCCGCCGTCGGTGTGCGCCGCTGCCGTATATGGTAACATACTGACGGGAACTAATTTTAGCGTTCCTTTATTTTCGCGAAAAAAGACGATCTATGTATATTTTTATTGATCTTTGTGATTCTTGTGACGGTTTCTCATGCTTAAATTATGGAAAAATTCATAAGTTACCAATCTACAAAATTGGCATAGCTTTATTTGCAAGAGCCTGTTTATTTCCAAAATATCAAACTTTTTCAAAGTTTTTGAGGTTACTGGTATTACTTACGTCTGTGCCAGCTAGTTCTGCCATTTTCTACCCATTTTGAGTAATTCATTGATGATTTTGTCGGTGGTACATTTTGGCTGATACAGTTATTCGTGACCTGACCTCAGGTCAATGGCTGAAAGTCATTGATACTTTCCCCAATGACGGTAACTAGATGTCTGCTTCACTCCACACTAGATATGTTATGAAACATTCCGTCAATTTCCGGAAAAAAGATGACAGGTGTTCAAAATGGGTTTGATCTTACGTCAATGACCCGGAAAATTCCGAAAAAATATGAGAGAGCAGATTTGTTGCATCTATCACGTTCACTAATCCCAGAAAGTATTATTAAGATATCTTGTTTTGCGAAAACGTTACAGGGCGCTAAACTTTTTTGACATAGGTCTGTTTGACCTGACCTAGGTCAGGCACCTGACCTAACCTGAGGTCAAAATTTCGACACGAGATGTAAAATTGATGAAGCAAAAGGTACACAAAGTTTCGTGACTCTGTGTTTGTTGGTTCTCTGGCAATCCCACAAAACCGCAAGGGGGGGGGCAGTGAACTTCCCCCCAGTCGGGGACGGGTTAAGCCGGATTAGGGACCTCCAACATCGACACCAATTTTTCCATTTGAAATGATTTTCTCTTGCCATTTTGACAATGGCTTTGGAATGCCGTGGCTTTGTCCAAGAGACAATGTTCTTGGGGACCAAATTCCGCAGCTTGGGATTGATCTGATCACGAGCAATACCTTTTAATGAAATCCTATGCACTAAGCTTAAACATAAGCATAAATTACCCACCATTAACCCTATTCCCGGAGGGCTAGACGGTATGGCCGATTCCGGGCGGGGGGGGGGGATACGGCCCCCCCCCTGAGGTTTCGAGAACTACTTGTCCGATTTCATCGCAACGAACGGCAATCGATTTGCCGTGACGTGAACTACATTTTTATAAAAAGAAATTTTCAAAATTTCGAGATTTGTGGATACAGGGGGACAAAAATGTCAAAATCGGGGGTACTTTTGGACCTCTTATAACTCCGTCGTTTATGGACCGATTTCAATGAAACTGGCATGAATCGAGAGATTATGGATATGGCTTTTACAATGGGTCCGCAAATCTGAAATTTTGAGAAAATTCATGGGCGTTTACAGGGTTTTAAAAATAGGAGGATTAGTTTCCAACAACTGAATGAACAAAAAAGGTAAAAACACACAAAAAAGGTTCTGCTAGTCATGCTATGCTAAAGAAGTACAAATCGTATTCCAATGTTGGTATAATGTTATCATAGGCGGTGCCAGGGACATGAAAAAGGGAAAACTGTCATTGTCACACGTTCTTCAGATCAACTTGTAACCTTTGTGACCTCCTCCAGTGACCTTGGAGTCATTTGGAATGATCTTGTGTGCGTTTAATGTTGTCTGTAAACGTCTTCAATGATCTGAATTCACTCTGTTTCGAAAATTGCATTTTATGGCTATTGCGATATAAGGTACGCGCACTGACATTTTAGGTCATAGATCCGTGACCCGACCTGATATCAAGCTGAAACTTGGTACACAAGTAGAGGGTACCTCACTACGTCATACATATTCCGGGTTTGGCATTTGAAAAAACGGCGCCGAAATTTTGCCAAAAAATATATTTTGACTTTGACCTTGACCTGACCTTGTAAATTGGCCTCAGATAAACAATTTGTTTTTGCACATTGCCCAACTATGTAGCTATACATCCATATAAAGTTTTAAGTTCTATCTTAAAAACTCTGTTTTTGGCAGACATTTTCCTTTAACCCTCAACATGGCCAAAAATGGCCTGAGGTGCCTCCCAAAAACGTTGCCTGGCTCCGCTCCTGAGCAAAGTAGAATTTTGAAATTTTGTCGCAGCGCGTAGGAAGGATATCTAGGAAATGTCATCAAGTTTCGTGGAAGCTGCGTTAAAAAGCCGGAAATTGGCAAGCAAAAAACCCGAGGGGGGCGGATTCAGCCCCCCTGCCTGGAATAGGGTTAAGGCTGATTTGTTTGATGGTAGTGTCACTTCAGCCTTAAAAAGATGGTGACCTCTCTGTGTACTTGGAATGAGCCAATGCTTCGCAAAGGCGCCATAATCGTATCTGAGCTTGGGAAATTATGAACGTATTGATATTCCTCAGGGACATGTCTTTTTTTCCCCAATGCCCACCGCTGCATCATGTTTGACCGGTAACGGCTCCAGTTTTTTTTAAACAACGAACACGATATGCACAAAATATACGTCATTGTACTTTTACATGCACTCTGTATCGAAGGATGCCTAATACAACCCGTCTCAGGTCAAAGGTCATTGGCTCGGTCGGCAGCAGTACGGCTTAAGTGGAAATGGCAATGTGACCCCCCCTTTGTGGCCTCGAGGTACTGGCGACGACGCCATTCAACGACTTACAGCAGGTACCGCTTCTGCCTTTTATCCTTCGTCAGTGCCTCGCTGCACGCTTAGATATGAATCACACCTCGTACGGCGAAATCGTTCACCACTGCGATCCCGTGCAAGACAAACTTGGCGTCCTTGAAGCTAGGATGCCTCCCAGTCAGCGGAATCGGCGGCAAGGAAGTCCGCGTTGATCCCGCGGGCCTTCCGGCTTCCCACCGACTTTGCCGTGATGAAGTCTTCAATGGTCTTCCTGGTGAGAACCTCCCTTGCCGCGAGGTCCATTTGCGCTCGCTGTGGCGGACTCTCCGATCCGTGTTCCTGGAGTGCCGCGACCATCCTCCTCTTCATCTCACATGGCACGTCCTTGTCGGAGAACGACAGACCAGCCAGTTCTTCGCTGAGGTACCAGAGGTGACTGACGAGCTTCTTGGAGGTCGCCTTCGAGATTTCAGCATCCGGTCAGCTAATCAAGCTCTGTAGGAAGGTCAGATCGTGCATGGGAACTTTGACCACCGATGGAACGCAGAACCATGCCCTAACGTACAACCCTGAACACTCCCTATTCGCTGATAGTGAGAACTGATTGCCAGGCAAGAAGGTCTTGATCACGTAGATCGTGCGTTCCATCCGTCTGGCATGGTCGAGAGCACCTTGTTGGAGCAACTTGACTCCCCGCGCAGGCTCTTCGCCAAAGAGGATGATCGTGAGCCCCAAGAACTCATGATAATCATCGCGTGGCTAGATTTCTGCCAGCTTCTAGAGGCAGAAGAACACGACGCGATCCTTGAAGAAGAGAAACATCTCAGCCACTGCCAGCTCAAAATCTTCACGCGTTCCGTCGTGCTTCGATCAATAGGCCTCTATCTCCTCTCAAAGCATTTGAACAAGGGTATCTCGGTCCCGGAGACGCCCAAAAGGGCATGGAGAAAGCCGCCTCTGACACCAGATCGAAGATATGATGAAGACAGGCGAGGTGAGGGAGATGTCGCCCTAGTTTTTGTTTAAAAATCGCGCATGCTCCTCATAGAAGTTCTTCAGCACTGCTGGAGGTGGTGTTGTAGCTCATTCCGACAACCTTATCCGAGACCCCGCCAGTCTTCCAAATGACAAGACTAATTTTTTTTTTTAATTCCAAATGACTGTCGCTACGCCAGCTCCGCTTGCGAGCTCCAGAACAGCCAGAAGCTTGGCGACACTGCAACCTGCAGGACCGCCTGATCAAGCTTCTGTTGACTGCCAGTTCGGAGGGACCGTGGCCGAGAGCCGAGGTCGTCGCCGATGGGGAGTGGACCGCAGAGCGATCACTGAGCTTGGTCTGATCGAGGCCTACTGCTAGACCAGGAGTGGCGGTGTTCTTGACTGTCCTGCAAGGCCGCTTCGAAGGAAAAGACATGGCGAAGGAGTGCAGGTCCTCCTCATCCGTCAGTTGCGTGCTGTCCGGAAACGAGTATTCCAATTGGGCAGTTTCTCCTGCTCGGCTTGCTTTTCAGTCCGACTGCGGGCCGTTTCTGCGGTCTGCTGTTGTCATTGAAGAGCCTGTCCCTCCTTCCCAGAAAAAAAACTTATCGATTTTCAACATGAAGCTTCGGTGGCCTGGGTTTGGCTGGGCCTGAAGGAAGTCTTTGTTCTCTTGGGTGTTGATGATCTTTATGGCGGCGATATTGGTGTAAAAGAGGTTTTTGAAGCTGCGCCTAAATCCTTCTCCATTTCCGGGCGGACATCCTACGTTTACCTATTAGGACGGCTGGACACTGGTCAAGCTTCCTGTCGACCTTCGTTGTCACGTTCCGCTCCGTTGCAGTGGGAATGCGGGCGTTGCTCCACACCCTCTTCACTTCGTTGCGTTGCGTTGCGTTCGTTCTGTGTTTCGGCCTCCCCTCTGGCTAAACTTATCAGCACGGTGAAGCTGAAAACATCGCTGCAGCGCTCCTCCCCACGAATGGAGCTCTTTTCCGGGCGCTGATTCGAGCGGAGCACAGATTGACCTAACGTCGGCTTTTTTTCTCGTGAGTTACGCCATAGTGTCAGGCTTCCGCTTTAAAAGGTGTTTTCTGCATTGACGCAGGTCGCCGCGTGCAGTCCTTAATTCCACATTGACTGGGGAGGGGTCGTTAAGCGCCCCTTCCCTTGGTGCGTTTCTTGGATTTACCCCAAAGGTAGCGTCCTGAAACGCTCAATACATTTTGTTACATTAATTGCGCACGCACTGACCAAAATTCGGAAACAAGGTCATCTCAGGCCACGTCTTAATGACGCCGTAAAGGCAACCATGTTTTGCGATTTGACGTCCAATTTGACTTCGCTTTCGACCGGTCGGCGATTTTACAATGCATGGTGACTGTGTCTTGAACTGCATATCAGCATGATATGAGAATTCAGTATGGAGCACCTCTGGCCTCATGCCACATCATCGAAGGTCAAATACGTATTTTCCTGTTCCGAGCCCGGTGAAAATGCAGTTTAGGAAAGGAAACTGAATAAGCTGACTTTTGGATATGGTCTGGCAAACAATCAAATTTTCTTGCAATAAACTGTTTTTTTGTTCCAGTTTCTTGCCAGAAGGCAGCATTTTTTTCGTAGTCTGGCCTTAGAGTTTAATGCAAGTGTCAGCTTAGCGAATTAGCAGATGGTGTCTGTTTGACATTTTGGATGACCGGTATGGAAATATTGGTCTTTTCAATTTTGCGCAACATGCTGTGGAAATGTGCAACATGCAAAAACCCCATACATCAACCACAAAGACGGCGATGCTCATACTACGCCAAGCGGATTCTTTGAAGAAAAATGTTGAATGTAGCCGGTTACACGCATCTGCACATTTTCCCCACAACGGTTACTGAAATATCAATTCCCAAAATAAAACACTCTTTCCCCATATGCCGTATGAAAAACAACTCCAAACGCCAAACTCAAAGCTAGCCAGCTCATACCGTGGCGGTCAATGGCAGGGGCCGACCTCCCCTTCTGGATATGTGATAAAACTGCTCATATCTCTACACTGTCGGAGATTCAGGACGATTTCTTACGGTTTTCCCGTGAACCTGCTATTAGGTCGTGACTCATTGGCAACTGTTACGTGGCTTCGCGTCCATTGGCCTACTTAGACCTGTATTGCGTATATCGGTAGACTGTGTTAATCGGTGTGAACTGTGCAAAAGTATATGCGCAGATGACTACAGGAAAGTGTTCCCAATAACTGTATTTTCTGAAATTCGCTACATGTCTCTTTCAAAACAATCAGCGTCGAAATGTGCACCAGCGACATTTTGTCAGGGCAAGCAAGTCTACTTATGAAAAGTCGAAGAAGGCGGAGCAATTCCTTGAGCAGCTGCCAGTAAAACAGCCTAGTATTCCGAGGTTCACCTCGGGATGATATGCAAACAAATGAATAGCAAAACTACATACATGCAAACCATTTATACGCCGAAACGCTGGCCGCCTATCAACAATCCCACAACAGCCATCCCAGAACATGAACTAAAAAACTGCTTTACTCAATGCCTGAGGACATTTGTTACGGTCTGGCAACCGAGCAGACGAGGGAACTCGTCAATGAGCTGGTACAGGCCTGTCGTGCGGCCCCCGAGATGCGGCAGGATCATTATGAACACGGCCAGCGTGGTGCAGCGGCTCCATAGCCATGCCCATACCATGCCCATACCATGCCCACATCTGGCTCTGAAGCAGTTCTGACCCGCCACGTGGTAGACGAAAGTTCTGACCAGACGAAAGTCCGAACGGGCGCTTCTCTTTGACGCACTGAGAGAGGTGCTTACTGAAACCAAAACGACAGAACCTCGGAAACGGCAATCCATTTGCCATGACGTGAACTACATTTTTATAAAAAGAAATTTTCAAAATTTTGAAATTTGTGGATACAGGGTGGTAAAATGTCAAAATGGGGGTATTTTTGGACTTCTTTATAACTCCGTTGTTTATTGACCGATTTCAGTGAAACTGGTATGAATCGAGAGATTGTGGATAGGGCTTTTACCATGGGTACACAAAGCTCAAATTTTCGGAAAATTCATGGGCGTTCACAGGGTTTCAAAAATAGGAGAATTAATTTTCGATCAGCTGAATGAACAAAAGAGGCGAAAACACTTTTCTGGCTTGTACTAGGCATAGTATGCTAAAAAAGTCCAAATCGCATCACGATGTTTGTATAATGTTAGCATAGGCGGTGCCAGGGTCATGAAAAAGGGGAAACTGTCATGGTCACACATTCTTCAGATGAACTTGTGACCTTTGACCTTAAATGACCTCCAATGGCCTTGGGGTCACTTGGAATGATCTTGCGTGCATTTAATATTATCTGCAAACGTTTTCAGTCATTTAAATTCACTCTATTTCAAAAATGTCATTTTATGGCTGTTGCGATATAGGTTACGCACACTAACATTTTAAGTCATAGCTCCGTGACCCGACCTGATATCAAGCTGAAACTCGATACACAAATAGAGGGCACCGTTTTACGTCATATGTATTCAGGGTTTGGCATTAAAAAAAAAAACGACGCCGAAATTATTACAAAGAAACAAATTTTGACTTTTGGCCTTGACCTGAACTTGTAAAGTGACCTCAGATGAACAAAATTACATTTGCACATTGCCCAACTATTTAGGTATACATCCATATAAAGTTTTAAGTTCTATCTTAAAAGCTCTGTTTTTGGCAGACATTTTCCTTTTACCCTCAACATGGCCAAAAATGGCCTGAGGCTCCTCCCAAAAACGTTGCCTGGCTCCGCCCCTGTGTAAAATAGAATTTTGAAATTTTGTCATGACACGAAGAAAGAATAGCTAGGAAAAGTGACCAAGTTTCGTGAAGCTGTGTCAAAAAGCCTGGAACTGGCAAGGGAAAAGCCCGAGGGGGGACAGATTCAGCTCTCCCCCTGCCGGGAATAGGGTTAAGCAGTGCCAATACCCGCCAGATTGACAGCGTCCCGCCGATTTTTCGTCTTGCCTCTTCACCTTCCCACGGCTGAGCGCCGTCTCCCGGCGTGGTTTATCTATACGCAGCTGGCCATTCTTATCTTTTGTTTCTTTGTTAGCCAATAATTTCTGATCTGGATCGGCTACACCGACCATCCGGCATGATCCCTAGCGGTCGGTGGCGGGAAGCGTCTGTCAGGTCCGAGTGGGTGGTTAGCCGTTTCGCTGGAAAGTCATTTTGTTCCTTTTCATGGATGTCTGTCCCGGACTGGATCTTGAAGCACTCGTTTGTTCCTTGTGCCAAGGGGCATGCTACGCGAATGACGAGGAGGGGGCAGAACTGGGGAAAGGGCTGAATGAAGTAAAGAGAAACGGAATCAAAAGAACAAAAAAAACGGGACAGACTATCTGGGCACTCCATGATGTGCCGACCAAGAATGTCTCAGTCGAAGAATATGAACTCGTTATAATAACTTTGCGATTGATTTCCGGACACCGTACTTACGAAGTCGGCGATCTAACCAATTTGTCACTCCGCACCGCCATCGTTGCCCCCCCCCCCCCAGCCTCCCGTGTCCTTCAGGTCAATTAGCACTTTTAGCTCACTCATTTTTCTGGACAATGTAGAACGTACTTGGCTTCCTGGTCATCACACAGGTCTCAAAGTTATTGTCTTTTGCGTGCGTTGTTTTCAGGATAATATGGAACGGTGTTGGCTCTCAATGATCACCTTGTGCACCAAGCAGGCGACGTATTGGAGGAAGCAAACTAAAGCACGCCCGTGACGAAGAGGAACAGCTGCCTATGCGTCATCCTATGCCTATGCCAAGACACAACCTCCGGCCGGTGGAGAATGGCATCAGCGACCGGCTCGGCTTTACCTTACCGTCGGCATCCAGCATCGTCGGCCGAAACTGGTTGACATCGGGGAAGAGCTTCTTGCCCAGGCGTGCAGCCTCAACGGGGGTTTTTTTGCCTTATCGAATTACAGAATTACATCAGAATTACATCGACGACATGGGCAGAATATTGCGAAACCTTATACCAACCTGAAGTCGCTATGTTGCTCCGACGTGCGAAGCATTTCAGGCGGCGACTGCTGTGAAGTGGCAAAGGAAAGGTCTGTGATGTGGCAAATCTCGCCCAGGAGCAAATTTTATTTGGGCCGAGTCACAAGATATTTGACCCTGACCTTTGATGACTTTGACCTTCACTGACCCTGGTATATGTAATCGTATCAGTGTGCGTTTACGTGTTTTTATTATGGTCTTTAAATGCGTACTTCATACAAACAGACATGCTGCAAACCAAATTTGGATCAGGTTATAAGGTGGTTGACCTTGACCTTTGAAGACCTTGACCTTAACTGACACTGGCTTTGTTCTTGGTACATTCACCACTTATGCCCGAATGACGTCGCCTGATTGTGTTCAGACGGTAATCTTAGGTAGAACTCTAGTCCTTTCACAAAGTTCCCATTTGTTAGCGACAACCGTTGTTTTCTTTATGTTTGCCTGACTTCAAATGCTTGAAACTTCGAAAATTTTCGCCTGATTTTCGGTTTTTCTGCGTCGATCGACGAGATATTCATATAACGATAAATGCCGAAAATTAGCAGCAACCAGCTCCGATCAGTTCTCGAGATTTTCAAGGGAAACAGGTGGGGGCAGGGGCACAAAAAGATCCCCCTTCCAGTGCGCGTGTTAACCCGCCCCCGACTGGGGGGGGCAGTTGACCGCCCCCCTGAGGTTTTTTTAGGACTGCAAGAGAACGAACAAACACAGAGTCACGAAACCTTGCGTACCTTTTGCTTAATCATTTTTACACGTTGTGTCAAAATTTTGACCTCAGGTCAGGTCATGTGATTGACCTAGGTCGGGTCAAACAAACCTTATGTCCAAAAAAGTTAAGCGCCCTGTAGCTTTTTCGCAAAACAAGATATCACAATAAGACTTTCAGGGATTAGTGGTCTTGATAGATGCAATAAATCTGCTCTCCCAGATTTTTGGGAGTTTTCCGGGTCATTGGCTTAAGGTCAAGCCCATTTGTACGACATTTTGTTGTTTTTTCGGAAATTAACAGTGTATATCCTAAAATTTTTAGTGTGGAGTAAGGCAGAAGTCTAGTTACCGTCATTGGGCAAAGTATCAATGACTTCCAGCCATTGACCTGAGGTCAAGTGACGAATAACTGTAGTGAGCCAAAATGTATCACCGTCAAAATCAGCGATGAATTACTCAGAATGGGTAGAAATTGGCAGAACTGGCTTGCACAGACGTAAGTAATACCAAGAACCTTAAAGAGTTTTTAAAAATTGCATATTTTGGAAATCAACAGGCTGTAGCGAATAAAGCCCCACTAATTTTGTAGATTGGTAACTAATGGATTTTTCCCAATTTTAAACATGAAAAACCATCACAAGAACCATTAGGGTCAATGAAATTTATATGGATAGGCTTTTAATAAGAAAGGAAAGGAGCTAAAAGTAGTTCCCGTCAATTTCGTACTGCGTACGACTGCTCCGCACGCCGACAGCCGGCGCGAAAATTGCTGTGTCTTTAACTTAACGTTTCGGCGTATATATTGAACAAATCCGAGAAATTAGATGTGTATCGGCATCCGGAACCTTTACTTGTGCGCTGGTGCCTTTAACTATGCGTTATTAGTCACAGCCCTTGAGATTAAAACCATTTCTCGGTCTCATGCAATCGGCTATGAGAAAACATATATGGGACGTAAATTGCTTACATATTACCTAAAACTAAAACAATGAGACCAGTTTCGAGCTCTACGCGTCACAAGCTTTCCAACGGTGTGCTTATTTTTATCGTGCGACCAACCAAATTCGTGAGTTAGAGGGGGGTGGCCAACTGCCCCCCTCCCAGTCGGGCATGAAACCAATACATGCAACGAAAAGTTCGTATTTGACCGATCACAAGCGGTATTGTACCATTATTTTGATTCCCCAGTGTCAAACCCAGGGTTGACAAACCATGAAATCCCTAGGTTTGACCTAGGTATAGATCTAGATATATATGTTCCTGACATGGAAACGTTTGTAGAAGTAATGATGAAGGATGTGGACAAGTTTATCTGAGGTGAAGTTCCGGAGGCAACGAGAAAGATAGACAAAGCAGACCTCAAGAAATTTACGGATTTCTTGAAATCAGACAGAACTGGAAAGACGTTGTCTTTTGGATATGTCTCGATGAGTGCAAAGGGGGCCGTCTCAGCCATAGTTTAACGGAATGATACACAACATATGGCGATTATTTTTTTGAGTTAACTGACTGAGTTTCAGAAAATATCTCAAGCACACACTTCAATGGAAAAGGATGATTTCGCTGCGGGACAAATGTTAGTAACGTAGGTTACTACAATCGTTAAATTCGTCTTCTCGCTGTTACAGCAGCGTTCCATTTTCCGAATATCCACATATTCTGATACCTTTTTCGGTTTCTTGGTCGTTGGAATGTAACATAAAACGGTCATCCATGAAAGACAATATATAAAATAATGTTAGCACTTGAATCGATGATATCCAGATCTCCTTTATGAAAATACGAATTACACCATTTCTTTCCATTCCTGTTCTATTTCTTTCTATCATTATTCCCCCTCTTCCTCTTGTATTTATTGTGGTCTCGAAACAACTGAATTTATATAACCAGTTTTTGTTATCAGTCTAAAAGCAAGTTCAAGGTTGATATGTAAACCCACAGAAAAATTCGGCGGCCAAGAAAAAGCATTTCAAATGCTTAGGCTTCATAGCTTTGCGCCAGATTCGATTTATTTTGGCAATTGGAAAACTCTACAGACAACTTAATTAGAATGATAACAGGGATCATAAGCGTGCATCACGTGTTATTCACAGTTTTATACGGAAGATTTGCATTTCTTCGTTCGACATGTCAACGTTTTTTGTTGTCAATCGTTTCTTCTTACATCTACTTTCTCCTTTTACTTTTACCGTTTCATAATACATTCCACCGACTAAGAAACCGCAAAAAGTGTCGAAATATATACATAATCGAAAACCGTAACTTGCAATCTTTGTAAAGAGGAATTCAACCATTAAATTGATTCTGATGCACGTTTTAGACAGTATCAGATCCCTGACCCAGTGGAGCCCACGAGATTCGGATCAGCCCCGAACTATTGCTTCAGCAGGGACGCTTCAGGCGGTCAGATCTGGCTGATCGATGCCGTAAAAAGCGCTGCAAACGGCTGCCGACCAGCGCGCTCCCCAAATAGCCCGTGATTAGGCTCTACTGGACAGGATCAAGTCATAAACCACATGGGCAAGGTCGGCAGCCGGGTTTCATGGTCCATGACGTCACGGATGCCGCCTGCCGACTCTTTGTCTGCCGTACTGGCGACCGGAGCTGACACTGGAGGACTGAGGAGGCCACACAGAGGGTCACGATCGACGCCAGGTCCATTGATGTCATAGCGCCCATTGCAGGTTACCTGGTGTGTGTTTGATGCTCATTCGCGGCTATAGGAACGTTTTCAAACTGAGAATAAGGCCAGAGCCATTTTTCGACAAATTTTGCATGCGAAACGATAGAACTAATGTTAAAGTTATCCAACGTCATTTTCCTTGATTGACTGTATTATGACGTTCTTTCCAGGACGAAAGAAGAGAAATATTTGTCATTTAACTAAATATGTCTGTCATACGAGAGTAATCAGTCTGAAAACTGGTAATCCTAGATCAACCGTTTTTTGCTGTGAAATTGGGAAACATATGTGGTAACCGAAAATTTGCCATCGCTAAAGCAGGGCATGTGATAATGTCCTTTGTTCTGAAATGCAGAAAAAATATGTAAATATGACCCTTAATGTTACCGTACCATTTTAGTTTACGCCATACAAGAATGTCAAAAAGCTGCTGTTTTGCGTTTCATGCATATTACATTTGAGAACCGCTACTGAGCGGATATCTTTCAACGTTATACAACGTCGATTCTGCGGGGTAAAATAAGATAGTCCAAGCCAACGTTCGTTATACATTTCGCATTGGTGTGCCATATGGCGCCTTCAAATTTCCAAATAGCATGCACTCGTGTCCCATACCGTACGAAAACAAAGGGATCAAATTAATACGTAATTCAAGGACCATGATGAAGTAAAGGCCATATTCCCATGCGACCGGAGTGACGACGTCCGGCTTCACCTTTCCATCCGCCAGAAGGCAGAACAGGTGGTTTACACTGCATACCGTCCCTTTCATATTTGGAATGTTCAGCGTAATAAAAAATGAGTCGTTCCAGGTTGAACTAAATGACTTACATTACGCTTGCATGATACTGGCACGACGGTGTGATTGAATTCGACCAAGGGTTTCTTCTCTCTCTCTCTCTCTCTCTCTCTCTCTCTCTCTCTCTCTCTCTCTCTCTCTCTTGCAAAGAACACTAAAGAATCCGGCTTTTATCCCTTTTAGACCAAATCATCATGCGTTACTTTCTGTCCTCAGGTAGTTGAAAGACAGAGGCATTAAGACCCCTCTCCCCGTTGAGACAAGCTGTAAAAATGAACTCATCGGAACCTGGTAACACACCCACGTACGTACACAGTCTCGGATCGGACGACGCCTGGCTCAGTCTAAGACCAGCATTTGTCCCAGTGGAGCGTCTGTGGTTTCCTGTAGTATGAACGCAAAACGTAGGAACTGATTAAACCTGCTTACGAATCGTAAAGAACTAGACAATGCGAATACTAAATAACTACTTGAAAAAGACGGCGATTTTCTTCTACGTGGGTAACAGTATGATGATAGTGGTATCACAGTATGATGATGATGATGATGACATGGTGCCGTTATCGTATGATGATAGTATAGATAGACAGCATATCAGGACATAGATCGCCTGTGTCAGATTCACATACGGCAAAACGGGTTTAGCACTTCGCGGGAAGCGAAAACCATTTTTAGTCGACTTTTTCATAGGATTTCATACCGTTAATGTTTAATGAGCCCAATGCCGGGAGGTTCTTGTTCTGCAGCCTCTCCCTATCTTCGGCCGTCCCCGATCAGAATGTCCTCCTCGACTCTTCTTGCATGCCTTCCAGTTACATTTGACGCGGGAAAACATCCTAACATGGCACTGGTGCACGGTGATATGCACTAAAACCGGCGCTGAGGGCCTGAAGCTAAGGGATGGCTGCTTCCGCCACCAGCTGTTCATTCACCCGCAGAGACCCCTCCCCTCCGTCCGGGTGTCGGTCATGCGTACCGCGCCTCCCCCTCCCGGCGTGGTAAGGTTGGAGGCGGATGCAGCTGGCTGCAACATGAGTTACCGAGCGCTGAAACTGCAGAGTAACGGCGGGAGCGGCCGGTAATGGCTTCAGCCGAGGTCTGCGCGTGCGGTACGGGGGCTGCACGTGTCGCTAATTCGGCCACACCCACACGCGGGGTGTGGGAGGATTGGCGGATCGTTCCGGAACCGTCCAGGGCGTTCTGGCTATCTGAACAGAAGCTGAGGCGTTCCGGAATAGTTATTGTCCTTGAGACGCTGGTTGATGGACGCAGGTCTTAACCCTATTCCCGGAGGGCTAGACGGTATGGTCGATTCCCGGCTGAGATCTCGAGAACTGCTCGTCCGATTTCATCGCAACAAACGGCAATCGATTTGCCGTCAGGTGAACTACATTTTTATAACAAGAAAATTTTCAAAATTTTAAAATTTGTGGATACAGGGGGGCAAAAATGTCAAAATGAGGGGTACTTTTGGACTTCTTACAACTCCGTTGTTTATGGACCGATTTCGATGAAACTGGTATCAATCGAGAGATTATAGATAGGGCTTTTACAATAGGTCCGCAAATCTGAAATTTTAAGAAAAATCATGGGCGTTCACAGGGTTTTAAAAATAGGAGGATTAGTTTTCTAACAACTGAATGAACAAAAGAGGCAAACACCCTTTTTTGGCTTCTGCTAGTCATGTTATACTAAAGAAGTACAAATCGCATTACACTGTTTGTATAATGTTAGCATAGGCGGTGCCAGGGACATGAAAAAGGGGAACTGTCATGGTCTCACGTTCTTCAGATCAACTTGTGACCTTTGACCTTAAATGACCTCTGGTGACCTTGGGGTCACTTGGAATTATCTCCTGTGCATTTAATATCATCTTTAAACGTTTTCAATCATTTTGAATTCACTTTATTTCAAAAATTTCGTTTTATGGCTATTTCGATATAGGGTACCCGCACGGACATTTTAGGTCATAGCTCCGTGACCCGACCTGATATCAGTCTAAAACTTGGTACACAAGTAGAAGGCACCCTTCTACGTCATATATATTCCGGGTTTGGCATTTGAAAAAACGGCCCCGAACTTATAGCGAAAAAACTAATTTTAACTTTTGACCTTGACCTGACCTTGTAAAATGACCTCAGATAAACAAAATTATATCTGCACATTGCCCAACTATTTAGCTATACGTCCACATAAAGTTTTAAGTTCTATCTTAAAACTCTGTTTTTGGCAGACATTTTCCTTTTACCCTTAACATGGCCAAAAATGGCATGAGGTGCCTCCCAAAAACGTTGCCTGGCTCCGCCCGTGTACAAAATAGAATTTTGAAATTTTGTCACAGCACGTAGAAAGAATAGTTAGGAAAAGTGACCAAGTTTCGTGAAGCTGTGTTAAAAAGCATGGAATTGGCAAGGGAAAAAACCCGAGGGGGGCGGAATCCGCCCCCCCCGGTTTTTCGCTTTTTGACATTTTGACATTTTTGCCCCCCTGCATCCACAAATCTCAAAATTTTCAAAATTTCTTTTTATAAAAATGTAGTTCACGTCACGGCAAATCGATTGCCGTTTGTTGCGATGAAATCGGACAAGTAGTTCTCGAGATCTCAGGGGGGGCCGAATCCGCCCCCCCCTGCCGGGAATCGGCCATACCGCCTAGCCCTCCGGGAACAGGGTTAAGATAGTACAAATCGTGTGGTAAAAACACCATGATCAAAAATGCCCTTCCCTCGTCCCGTGGGTAGGGTAAGCGCTAATCCCACACGTCACGGCCATACAAGGTATTTAATCTTAAAGACCAGTTCTCGAGCACTGTGTTCGCACATCACTCATCGTAGCACCACGATCGAAATTAACTGCCTTTGATTGTCAAAGAAACACCACGAGGCTGTGAAGAAAACTTTGGAAACGTTACAACTTTGGAAAACCGAAATACGAAACCGTGCATAAGTGCTGATTCTGGCAGTTAAATACAGCAGGAATTGAGATACAGATTAAACATTTATCTCAACGTTGATCAGGGAAAGGAACTTTTTAACATCATGTATTCGCCACAAACACCTGACAACCGTTTTTACCACTCTTCTCGTGGAGTAAAGGTGTTGCCACCCTCACCGGCCACGGTCCGGGAGCTTTTTTAGCATTGTGTGCTTACCACAAACACTTCGCAAGTGCTTCACCACTTGGCTCGTGCAATGACAAGGGCAATGGGAAAAATGTCTGGGCGAAAAAGCCTCAGTGGTGGTCGGGAATCCTGGCCAAAGTCTGAGAAAGGGGCGTTCTTTTTAAGATCTCATTTTCCTCATGCAGCTCGCGTTATGCTTAACCCAACCCTCGCTGGGGTATATCGCCACCTTACACATCCCGACAGGCATTTTTTGTCCCTTCTTGCCTATTCAGAGAACTAATGGCCCGATTTCGACTATCTTAAAGGCAATGTCGCCCGCATGATCGCACGCACGCCCGCACGCGAACGCACACGCGCACACACACACGCACGAGAGAGAGGGAGGGGCGAAGGAGGCAGAAAAAGAAAGAGGCAGTGTGACTCCATACCTAGCACCTGGCATTTGTTTCACCCCTGATGAGCTTAAGGCACGGCATGTGGAAAGGAAAAGGCATTTCTGAGTACCAGCAGTGGCTGAAAACTTCGTCCAACGTGTGACGTCATATGACCTGACATGCTGTAACGTGGTCAATTATTCTCCGTCGAAAAGTGGCTAAGTCGTTTAGGTGGAGGCATTGTAAATTTGCGTTTGCTGGTTTGCGTCGTTCGGAAGATGTGCGGGAAAACGGTAAAGGATGCCCCCGCTTAACAGTAACTCGTAGGTTAACGGGATACTGCGATGCATGAGAAATTGCTCGCTCAGTTCGACAGTCCTGTTAATTTGCGCACGATTTAGGATGGCCGCCTGACAGGTAACGGTGTTCGTAACGAGCGATATCCACCGAACGTTAGGGAAAAAGAACTGAGAAACGATCAGACTTATCTTGATCAGCTTTGTTTGGTGTCCTGTCTTTGTCTCCCAGATTCTCCCCGAAACGCCCACCGATACTCAACGTCGAGAGTCCATCGATGGATCCAACGTCTCGAATTCGCCGCAAGGAGATGGTGTTCTGTGTCAGAATTGCTACTGCTATCGAAAACCAGTACTGCGTCATTAATGGAGTCATGTCGTATGACTCAAATCGTGAACATTTTGAACTGTTTAAACTTTCGTGTCTCTGGGATTTTACAGGGAAGGGAATGATGAAAATGGGGCAGGCTGTTTCTTTGACCAATTCACATTATTTAAGAAATAATTGAACCAGGTGAAACACTACGCTTACTGGGACATTTTGCCAACTTTCAGACATCAGTGACATGTGGGTCTACGGTCAACGCCAAGAACCTGTTAATCGATTCCGCTTTTTCACGAACCTCATCAGCAGACAGACCTCTCCTGTGCTCTACTGGGCCCGTGGCAACTCAAGGTCATTAATGGCGCCAAAGGTCAGGGGAAGTCCTCATAACGGACGGTTATCTCCCAAATTGTCTGTTGTCCGGATTTGTCCCAAACCATCCCAATGTAAGCCTAAAGGGATCACCCTATCCGATGCTTTTACATCTGACAGCTCTGCCAACTTTGAACTTCGTGACCTTTAGGTCACAAAGGTGAAAGTCGTGCATGTAGTAGAAATACGACACGTGATCCGTGTTCCCTGTCGTCCCTGCGACCTCTGCGACCTATGTGACCTTTGAGACGTCTACAATCCACATAACCTCTTGCTCCCGTTACCTCTGTGAGGTGACGTTGTCGCTTACCGTTGCTGGTCGCGATTGCAATGTGCCCCTGCCGCTGGCCGGTTCATCATGGGCGCGGTTTACTGCCCGTTCGTGACGTCAGACGAAGCACGACGGTGGCTCACGCTATTTGCATAAGTATTCGGTAGCCCGCGAACCGGTGCACGATATGACGAGTGCCGGTGCTGTGAAATTAGGCACGTGGCGATGACTGAGTGAGCTGGCGTCGAGCTCTCCTTAGGCGGTTTGCACCGTGTCGTTCACCTGCCCATAAACTGTATGTCGCCTTGTGCAATGCTCTGTTGGTTGCAATTAGTACACCGGATCGGGGTTAAAAAGCACGTCATTGCAATGGCATGCAACGCCAATGCATCGGAGTGGCACGATGCGCTTATTGCATTAGGTGCATATGATTAGCAGAATAGGGATGGACCGCATTAACAGCGGTATAGATAACGTGCCCAGCAGCCAACTGTGGGAGACAGATGCGCTACAGGATACTTTCTAGTCTGCCGGCATGCAGGGTAAGACATTCACGACAAACATAAGAAATAACGAAGATGTCTCATGCTTAAAGTCCAGTAGCAGAACATAACCTGTTGCAATGCCTTTCAGATGATCCGATTTTAGCTGACGGTAATGGCGGAAAGAAAACCGAGAGCAAAAGCGTTTCCGCCTTTCACGGAGACAACGGGAAGGACAGTGATATCGGCAGCATCTTTAATAATGTCTTCCTTTGGCTGCTGCCGTCCAGATTTCGATTTCCAACGCGGCCCGTTGTCGCCACACTAACCGTTCGGAGGCCGCGAATCGGGGACATTTCAACACGCCATCACGCGAGAAAGGGGCTCGATTATTAACCGTTAGACAGTGCCAGATTTGATTAGGCTGCACCGCTCCGGGCCGGCTCAGATGACCACACCCGGTCATTAAGGCAGCAAACACGTGGTTCCCCAGCATCCCCAGCCAGCCGGCTAGCAGGGATGCAAACATTGCGACACGAACGATTGCATGACGCTGGCAGTTCGACGCGAAGGACATATTGGACACCTGCGTTGCGGCGCGTGCCTGCGACGGTGCGACTCTGGCATGTGCTCAGCATGTGATAAGCATGCTTGTTATCCTATCGTCCGTGTGTACCTTGATGTCATGTATTAGCCGATCATTCACGACCGTTCGCAAACAAAGAAATGGTCTCCACACACGACCAATTGGGCGTCAAAAGCGTCCACAAAGTCGGTGCGGCCGTAAGCCTCAACAACGAATCACTCACGGCCGACCAGTGCTGCACCACACGGCCTGTGTGTCGTCTGCCATGAGAACGGCGTGGCCTCACGTGCTCACTGTGGTTCCCCGGGCTGCTGCGTCCCGCCCTGGCCGCGCGATGTCTATGTCAGGCGCCGGGAGACGAGAGATCCTGATTCCTGATTCCTGATGCACCCAGCCGGGCCGTTTGACAGGGCCCGTGACGAACTGGCCGGCCGGCTGTCACGCCACGTGTGACGAACCGTCACTAATGGTATCACCCGGCGATGGCCGCAGCACGCGCTTCCCCCTCCCCCACCCCGCGCCTTCCCCCAGTCCTGAGGCCGTAATCAACCAAACTGACTACAAAGCCAGAATTCAAAATTTATGTACCTTGGCGACGCGGCATCATATGTATAATCAGGTTTCTCTCCTTTGCCGCATTATCCAAATGCAAATGAATTGATCGAGATTTCTCAGGTGTTACATCTGCAGGGTATCTAGACTTAGGTCTGCCTAATTTCCTTCAGCCATGCCAAACAGCATATCTGAGTGCATTCCATTACTTGATAAGCAGTAACGATAATACCTGAGATGAGATCGTCCCGTGCCATGTCCAGCTGCTTTAGGCGGCGACGGAACGTTTCCCCCAGGAGCACGAAAGCTCGGGCAATTGTCATTCTAGTTGACGACAGTTATTTGTTGTGAATGATCTTTTGCATGTCCATGTGATTATTATTTTTGAATCGCACCATGATGTATGACTCCAGCTGCATCCCCCGGAACATGGCTGTCTCCCAAACCCCATTTGCACCTTGTAATACGGCTGCAAACTCATTCTGCCACACACTAACGTAATGAACTGGACACCGGCACCGGCATTAACGCCGGAGAATTTCATGGCAAGATCGCACGTGGCCATCACTATCACAGATGGGTAGCCCGTTCGGCTGATACAGTTGTGCCCATTTTGAGCTGGAGGGGGACGGGCACGGACGTACCATCCATGCAACCCACAATACAAGGGAACCCAGCTATGTTTTTGACGCAATTTCTTTTATCACATCCAGGTTTTCTGGCCATGAAATAATTTTCTTGATCTTCTCAACGCAGTCGCAACAGAAGCCCATGAAGAGCTCCCACGCGCAGGACGTTGTTATGCTGAAACGGTCTATTACAGCCCTAAGAGACGTGGCACGCCAGAAGCCAGCTGCACATCACCACTTGGGGATGTGGTGGAATACTTGAGCTGGCAGCTAGTTTGTCACCCAACACTGCCGCCACTTGTTCCACCTTGCCGCGCGATATTCGAAAATGGAAGGCAGTCATCTGGTGAGTGGGCAGACACAGTTCCCTCCAAATAGCTCTCTGTGCGGGCATGCTGAGCCTTGAAAACAGCAGGATGAAATATGAATGGAAGGCACACTAAGCCGGCACTGGCTGGGGTATTCGCCAGCTTCCATTGACATGTGGGGGGAGCATTTAACGCTCCCCCTTTTGGATAACTGATGATGTCACAGGGCAGATCAAATACCGAAAAGTTAACACTTTCTTCAGAGTTGCCTAATTGCTATGAAATACAAACCGAGACTGAAGTTCGCACGGCAACATGTTTTTGTCATCTTAACCTCATATTCCGAGAGACACCTAATCCAAGGTCATCAAGGTCAAGGGTCCAGGCCGGGTCAGACCTGACGTTCGTGGTAACGGATCACGCAGGACTTTGGTCCATTTGACACGGAGATTCCAAAAAAGACGCTTAGAAGAAGCTTTTGACAGACGGAAAGCCTTACAATGGTCCCGATTACCGTGCACATGCAATATTGCAACACTGTGTAGTTTCAAGCAGGGCCGTGCTAGTTACATAGACATGTAGGCAGATGTATATTGATTCAACTTTTCCACGATAACGAAAAGCGCCTCCATCCGACATCTTTTGATGAACCTATAATCAGTATATATGAATATACTGATTATACTGATATACTGAATATATACTGAATATACTGATATACTGAATATACTGATATATATATATATATATATATATATATATATATATATACTGAATATACTGATATATATATAATATGAAATACAAATCAGTTTTCCCATGATGCATAGTTTCACGGAGTGTTGCACAGCATTGCAAAGGCCGATATCTCCACACCAGCCACACAGAACGTCAAACGGACGCCACTAGCTCACTCGCTAAACCGGAATCTGCATGAAACCACCAAGAGCCAAGCTACAAAAAATGTTGCTCTGTTGCAAGAAAGTGTTACGTAAGTTGAATGTGCAGTGTATAGCAAGAAAATTTGATATAGTATTAACCGTCATGTATAGTAATGTATAAACCGTAGCATTAGATTCCAAAGAAATCATGTCCCCAAATGTTATCTATGTTGGTGAATGTGTTTCATGTTCACATTGCAGGAATGCAACAGCTTTGAATAAAGTCATGCATGTTTAACTCAATTACTGTCCAAGTCAAGCACATTTACCTTTACTCTGCAACATGCGTCATGAAGTGATTGGCAGCATTATCAGCTTCATCATCTGATGAACTGCTACCGCTGAGCAGGCCCTTGGCTGTGGGATCCTTGGGGTTTATGTCAGGGATATGAAAATATCGGATCTAATCAATTACACGAAATAAATGCGTTTCAACAAACACTGGAACAGCACATCTGAGAACATTATCTAGAAGCGCCGGCCAATCGGAACGCCATTACATTGTGATGTGTTGGTGAAAATGTTGATACTAAGTTGTGCGGAGGCGAATTGTCGACATTTTTAGCAATTCACTGGTCCTAGTATCAAATCTGATAACAGTTAACCACATAGAATATGGACAACTCAGCATCTGAACGCATGCATGAAGAAGAGTGAAAGGCCTTGAACCCCATCCAGCGTGCAGATATGTTAATGCACATGGTACTGCCTCTTCTAACGCGAAGGTGTCCCTACGAATCAAACACCTCGGCTTTGCAGGAGTAGGAGAAAGATGCAGGGATCGCAATAATAAAAATAAATAAATAATAAAATAAAAGGCTCTCTCGAGGCGAGCCCAGTTTACCTTTTGAACATGGAATAATGCAGTTAACTCTGCTCCCGCGTGGAGGGGCTTCAGAACGTCCCCCATGGGGTTTTGCTGGTCATTTCCAGGGCTTTAAACGAAGTGTCAAGAAAATTTGCGATTTTTTCTACCTTTTCTTCTTACGTATTGCGACAACTTTTCTTCGTATGTATTGTGCCCATTTTTCATAATTTTATTACTCCCAGGGACAAAGCAAAGTGACGTTTTTAGGAGACATTTCAGGCCATTTTTTAACACTCAGAGTTATGAAATACGCTTCAGATTTTTTTAAGATATAATAGAAAACTTGGTATGAGTGTATAATTAAATGACTGGGAAAGAATGTAAAAATACTTTTGTTAGTTTGAGGTCAATGCACAAGGTCAGGTCAAGGTCAAAAGTCAGAATTTGGTATACGTGGATATTATCAAGCGCAAATTCTTTAAATAAAAATCCAGAATGCATTTGGCCTAGAACAGTGACCTCTGTTTATGTTTTAAACTTCCGGTCGCTATGGATTGGGTCGAAGAGATATCACCTAAAATACTGCACGGCGTTCATAAACAGGAGTTGTAGAAATATAGTCGGTCCAGATAATTGGAAGAGTTTTACAGCAATATGAAATGAGCCCATGGCCATTATATGTGACGTGGAGGTCATCTGAAGTCATTTTAGGTAAAATTTTCGGCATTTCAATGGAGCCGAAATTTCAGACCCAATGAACATGGACCATGGCAGTTTTCCTTTTTGATGACCCTAGCGCCGCCTGTGTCAGCATTATGCGTACAGTGTAATACGATGTGTATATCTGAAGTATAATGTGTCAAGCAAAAGCTTAAAAAAATACTGTCAAGGTTTATGGTATTTTAGTTTTCAAAAAGACGTTTCTCTCATTTTCCAAACGTTAGGAACACCTGTGAATTTTCTCAGAATCCTAAATGTAGGGCCGAAGGGAAACGTCCCATCGATAAGCTTTCGATTCATGTCAGTTTCATCAACATTTATCAAAAACATCGGAGTTATAACAAGTGAACAAATACAAAACAAAACCCCTTTCCGGCTTTTTTGCCACCCCCGTATTTACTTCTTAGAAGATTATCAGAACTTAAAAAAGAAGAAAAATGTAACTTATGTCATGGCGAATCGATTGTCGTTTATTACGATAAAACCGGACTGATGGTCCTCGAGATCCAGGGAGGGACGAATAAACCATCACCTCACCAATACGGGAATGCGTGCTGGCGCTATGGGTACAGTAATAAGGCTCAAGAACGTTTCTGTTGGCAACGGAATTCAGGAAATTCCACGCCCAAATCTCGGCGTAAAGAAAGCACCCTTCAGCACAAATGGTCCTCAAACCATAAATGACAGTAAAGCCAAACGCATATGATGGCGTTCATCAATCAGTTTTGAGTTCATCCGCTCCCCATATTGCCGTATTTTACCGGTGGATTCTGACAGAAGTCACGCCACAGGAATCGTTACTCAAATGTGTTCTCAGGGTTGCAAAGGCATGTTTTGCAGGTAAATCATCGGGAGTCATCCTGGGTCATCAAAGGTCATCTTGTGTAGTTATTTAGCATGGCCGCAGGTGATCTAAGAACTGTGATGTGTCAAAAATGTGTCAAAGATAAGAAAGTGTGTCAAAACATTCTGTAAGTTGATATTCGCCGTAAAATCTAATTTTAGGCATATCGTGGCATTGCAGGCTCATCAGCCCGCGGCCGGCGCTGTACCGCCTGTCGGAGCAAACGTCGGGCCTTTACTGCTTTCCACACTTCTTTCATAAATAAAAGATAAATTGCACCAAATGTATGTTGTTCGATTTCCTGCAATTCAGTCAATCAAAATGCATAAATTGTTTTTGGGTACCTTATTGTATTTCCAGTGGTAAAAAGTAACGTGTTTTCCGCAGTAGCGTATGACGTTAGTTGCACCATCGATAATCCCGGCGGTATGCACCAAGTATTCCAGATATAGGTATAATCTTAGTGTAAGGTTTAGGTAAGTAGGGGGAAAATTGAGACCGTTGTCAACCCGTCGCGTTGGTGCGCGAAAACGGCTGATATGGAGCCAATTCTGAGGCCATAACCCGTTCCCCTGACAGTGTAGAGGAAAACGTTCTGCGCCGTAATACATAAAAAATGCCCCAGTCCGCATTTCAGGTAGATCAAACAAACAATTCGAATACTGTTCTCGGAGAACCTTTGGGGCTGCCTCACCACCCCCTGCCCCCTCCCCCTTCCCTCCGCTCTTCTACGGGCGCCGCTAAAATAAAACATCGTATGTGGCAATGAGGTGTGGTATAAGCGCTAATCGCGTCCACGGGCCGGCAATATGAATTTTTTGAACACCTTGTTCTCGCCAAACGGTTCGTGCGATTCTAAAGAGGTACCTGACATATGCGGAATGGGCTTTTATCCTATCGGCTAATATCATGCAGAAATTAGCAAAAAACAGCAGCAGGACCGAGAAGTAAACGCCAAGTTACGATTTCTGCCGCAGTGCTTTATCCACAGGGTGAAGAACGACCCACGGCCAAAAAGTTAAGCTAGACATATTGAATTACACCCCCAGAGTTCCATGACCTTCATTCGCCACAGATGACGAGTTTGACGCCGATTATTTCATGTCAACTTTGGTGCGCATATGCTAAGAATGGCCTGGTCGTAATTCTGAGGTATAGCGTGGCAAGTGTTCTTTGTATTTTTCATTGAAATGAAAACAAAGTGCCAGAAAAATGCCATGTATGGACACAAACGGCAATTTTCCTTGCGGGCAGAACACAAAGAACAGATGACGGGTGATGGCCAGCATTAGAAGCTGCCAATAGTGGCGTAATTGGAGCCAATGATGTTCGCCACGACTGATGACGACACTGATGAATCGACTGGTGACGATTCAGGTTGCATGTCTGATGGTCCTAGCAAACTGGACCCCTAGTGCCACCCTACACGTAAACATCTTGTCAGAATCGCATAAGGCCGGCAGTAATTGTTTAAAAACGATTATGTTGTCCTTATTTTTGATCTCACTCTGTTGCGTTCGGCCAAAACACCATCGCCTTCGCTTGGTTTTTAGCAATTATTTAACCCGGCCTCATGCAATGTTTAATAGTTCTAGATATTTTCCATATATAGTATGCTACCGCGAAAATAGTTTTTGAACAATACATTTTACTGTTTTACAATTTTCTTTGCATGATCCTGTAGATACTTAAGTTCTACAAATGTGTTCAACTTTCAAACATGTTTTCATGGCGTTTTTTAGTATTTCATTTTGACCCATGTGCTACGGTTGTAAGGTATGGGAAAATCATGTCAACCCGAACAGGGAAGTAATACTGATTGATCGGACATTTTTTTTTTTACTAAGCACCTCGATCCTGTCAGACGTCGGCCATAAGTTAATGAAGCTTGGGCGAATAAACAGAATTTCCATCGACCTCCAATGCGCAGCAGAACTGTGATGTGTTCTGGAAATGTTTTGGGCAACGCTGCATGCCAAGTGAAGGTCGTGTATATCCGTTTCTCCCAGCTTTAAAATGGCCTTACAATCCCTCAAAGTGAATTGTCAATTCTGTTCTGAAATCTTACTTCGAAATGCCTGGTTTCTTGTACCCTGTCATTTTATTAAACCAGATATGGAGGACGGTAGCACTACCTAAGGAGTCGTCACATAACTTTAGGCTGATCTTCCGCCCAACTTGGGGTATAGACTGGAATGGGGTTTTACCTTTCTGCTGAAATATCAGGTCTCAAAAAATTTTCATTTAGCAAATATCACCTTCATTTTTTCGCTGTTCATTCAATGCTGATGTCATCCACCCCGACTTAAGCATTGCAGAAGACGACAGTTGGCTTTGACGTAACCATGGCAACAACACTTCTCCGGAGAAACCAGTCGCAAGCAATCAAGGCTGCTCATTTGTTCAAGAGAATAAAGCATTGGTTTAACTTCTGTGATATACGAATTTCAAATAATGTGTAGTATGTAAAGTCCGATATATTCTCAGAACGCCAGCAAAAGATAAGTAATCAAATCTGCTTCGTGATAAAAGAGGACTTAATGACCAGATACTTTTAAATGTTCCCAAATTCTCTCCTTTGCTCTCTACCTTACTGAAAAATGCCAGGTTTCTTACTAAAGCTAGGTTAAAGATGGTAGCATTCAGCCCAGAATTTCGACCATGCAACAGTCTCCTACGTAACTTGCTTCCATATGTCGTGACCCTCGGCGGGAATGCTCAGTTCAGTGATCCTCAGGATTCTCGTATGAAGCGCGAGAATATGCAGCACCTAAGAAACGTAGTACCCTTTCCCCAATGGCAGTGTCCAACAGGCCAGTATTAATATTAAAAAGCATGTCTGGTTCGTTAATATAGCGTTTTCTGTTCACTGTTTTGAACTTTCATAGCGACTACAGATGGCTTTCATCTATTAACAGTAACAGTAACATCGAGCCAAGGACGGATAATCACGCTGAGACACATTGGTAGAAACGTTGATAGAAAATCCGACTAACCTGTTCTCTGCGGTCTTGGCTCTCAGCTCATTACCGGAGACGGACTGACCACGCTCCATATCATTCCAACCGGCGCCGCCGAATGGGGAGGGTGGCACGATGCAACATGCACAGAGCACCACGGTACAGAAACAGATGAAGGTGAACCCAAGTAACAGAGGTGCGGTTCATTGACAGATACGCTGCAAATCCGTCCCAAAAAATAAACTGTGATCCGGTAAAGTACAACCAGCGCGTTCAAGTACACTCACGCCTGTCAGCTAATCCGTTCTAGCGCGCTACTCCGATAAGAGGCGCACCCATAAAAGTGTATGTATGTGTAATTGCTTTACCCATATGTATGAAAACCCTATTTGGTGACCAAGAACTCGAATCGCCACACAGTTATGCTGCCATCCCCTGAAGACAGCGGTAACTGTCTACAAAGACAGATGAAAGATGAATCTCACAAGTTCCCAAATCCCTCAATCTCGACTTGAGACGTGGCTTAGGACCGTTTCGCACCTTCAGCAGCGTTCACTTCCTTGGTCTTCACAGATCCCTCTAAAGATATTTTTTCAGTCTGCTGCCAAAGTCTGTCACCCTAAAGTCTGTTCTAAGCCTGTCTCAAGTCTGTCCAACTTTTGCCGTGCTTTTGCCTCACAAGTGGCGTTGATCTTCCTCCGGCAATTATCAAGACTTTCCGACACAGCGCATCAAGTACTTAGCCTAATAGGGCACGATCCGAACAGAACAAAAATTGCTGATGTGAAATAGACGGACTGCCTGCTCCGCTGCCCCTGCTCGGAGATACACGACGTTACTGTATGTGTAATAGCAAGCCAGGCTTCCGCACCGCCGGAAACTGTTAAACTTAGGATTCTGATTTATTCAGATGGAGCGGGCGAACGAAGCGAGTAGACAGTCATCCATGCGATGGCAACCCAAGTTCGGAACGCTTGCTTGCTTGCTTACGTGAATGTAATCCACAGTAACTTCTGAAATGCTCCCCGTTGATCATCAGTCTTGATGTCGAGAGAAATGCTTCGAACCTACTTATTATTAGGTTAGGTGAAAACCTTAACATGATTTCAGAGCCATTAAAAATTTAGTATCTGAAAATTTTAACCGTCTTGAAAAACCTTACAGCATATTACTTGAGAAATCCTGACGTCCATAACGGAAAACCGAAAACTGTGCCTAATTCAATGGTTGTGTTGCTCTGCATACCGAATGTAGCTTTCTTCTTTCATGGTTTGAGCCAGTGTTATGTTTAAACACCCTGTTAATTTTGTGCGACTGGCTCCCATTGTGTGGTTTGGCTAGCCAAAACCCATTCGCTGTAACTGAAATAAATTTCGCGGGAGAAGTGTGATAGTACATATTTCCGAACATACATTAGTTTCATTATACATAAGGAGTAATAACATCACGTATTGAAATACATACTATATATATCGTGTTATATATATATATATATATATATACATATATATGGTGATTACTAAAAGTTAAAGTAGCATTGTTATTTGTTAGCTTTCTCTCTAACAATTCAATATTGCGCAAGGTTGTTCGGTTTTCCGACGTATGTAAGTGTAAAAGCGCCCCCAGGTTTGTAATATACATGCAAGTGAAAATTAAAACCATACCCTCTAATATTCGACGGTTTTCGCATATTCCCTACATATTTTCAAGAATGAGGGTAGCTCCTATATGACGAGACACTGGAAAATTAGAACTACTGTTTTGTAGCTCATGCTTAGCTTCGAACGCATTTTCCACACCGCAGACGCACATTGTCAAACGCAATAAAATATCACAGAAACAACAGTTCGTTTACACTCCTCCCTGTCGTTACTGTGAGCTCCCTGTAAAACTCTCTGTGAAAGTCAAGGGTCTCCATAAAGTTGAAGGATGTTCCGCGTGTTCACCTGCCTGTTAATCACGGGACCCATCAAAACTGATGCAAGCACCACAAAGCGTCGTACGACACGCGCTGGCACTAAAATGACAGAATTAGCAACGATTTCCTGTCGAGTTAAGCGGGTGTCGTGATGCTGAGGTCTGTGAGTTAGAGGACCGCCACTTTGTGGATGCATGGTCAGGCGTCTTGACAATGTTGTTGCTGTATTGCCGATTTACGTAGCAGTACACGACACTGCTGTGCTTCAACGACGACAGGTCTTTGGTCAAAGTGTTTTTCGTAACAAATGCAGACGTGGTAGGGCTTCTGTAGTAGGCATTTAGTCGGATTTTGTCGTTGGGCTGCTGGGTCTTGACCCTCGCTGGCCGAGGGGGATGGATGCCACGCCCCCCCCCGAACAACGTTGCCAGGACGACGGCAAAACGGCGCTAGACTGCGCCGTGAAGTTCGGAATAGCTGTTGATACATTCACTGTGCACGTTTCGAAAAAGAGTGAACCCAGGTCGTGTCATGTCACCAAACCATGACGTCATTACTGAAGGCTTCCAGAGAGGTTTTTGCACAAAATGTTTTTTCCCCGTTTTAGGGCAATAGGAATGCACAAACAGCAGGTAATGGGCATTAAATCCATTCAGAATGATAGTCCACCTGCGAACAGTCACTTTAGATAAGTAAATGACCTTTTCAAGGTCAAATGAGGTCAATGACCTAAAATGACCTGTTTTGACCTTAGAACGTTTCGGTACTAATTTTGGCGCTGAATATGATGAGTGACATGGATTTAGGCCTATTCGACCCCAAATGTGCCTTTTTAATTTCGGAAGATCGATTTAGTGTTCCGAAGCGTAAAGTTACATCTCATCTAACAAGTCTTGGTTAATCTGACGGGGTCAAACCAAATACCTTTAGATTCCGTGGGCACAGAGCTATCGATTGTTTTTTTGTTCCAAGGTGCTAGCTCAATTAGGGCCAAGTAGCGAGAGGGGTGCCTACCATCTCCTTCCTTCGTCTCCGGTGCGAGTGAAAATCTCTCCCGTCCGGCGAGGATTAAAGTTTCTGCAAACCGATTATGTTTGCCAGTGCTTTGTATGGTCACTTTACAGCCGGACGACATTTGGCTCTTATAATACAATTGGAAAATGTCCCCTTGCTCGTCTCTTGTGATTGGGTGTAGATGCTTGTTGATAGCATTTTCAATCTGGTGGTTGACAAGAAGGTACTTTCCACTTGTACTACATAAAGAGCGCAATGCCATCTCGCTACAAAGTGGATGAAAAGACTCTTATAAACAGAACCAGCAGAAAATTTAAAATCCAGCAGTCCAAAGACTAAATCCGGCTAAATATCTGTTACCAAAGCCCTACCACCTCTGCAATGGTTATGGAAAAAAACATGTTCCAACGAACCATCGCCACTCAAGCAGAGCAGTGTCATGTACCGCTACAAATGCAACAAGGGAGACTGTGCACCGCCTTCCTATCAGTGAGTATATCAGCAATACAACAACAACGTTGTCAAGACGCCTGACCATGCATCTGCAGAGTGGCAGTCTAACCCACACAGCACAGCATCACGGCAACCGCTTAATTCGACAAGAAGCCTTCGCTAATTCCGTCATCTTAGTGCTAAAGCGTGACATACGACGCCTTGCGGAGCTCGAAACAATTTTGGTACACGGGATGGATTCTGTGATTAACAGACCGGTGAACGCGACAGACACTCTTCAGCTGGAAAGGATTCAACTCAGCTTCAGCTTCTCTTCTCTCTCAACTCAACAACTCAACAACTCAAAAACAGCATCAACTCAAAAGGACCTGGACTTTATAGGAAGGCGTGGAAACGGAAAGGTCTCTTTTGTAATATTTTACTGCGTTTAACATTGTGCATCCGCGGTGTGGAAAATGAGTTCAAAGTTAAGCATGAATTAAGCATGAGCTGCAAAACAGAAGTTTTGATTTTGCAGTGCCTCGGCATATTGGCATTACCCTCATTCCTGAAAATGTATAGGAAATATACGGAACCGGTCGAATATTAGAGAGCATGATTTTAATTCTCAGTTGTGTGTATATTATGAACCTTGGAGCGATTTTTCACGAACACACATCCGAAAACCGAACAACGTTGCGCAAACTGAATCCCTAGACGGAAAGCTAACAAATTCCAAGGCAGCTTTGACGTTTAATAATCATTGGATTATTAATCTACTTATGTCACATACCGATATATATATATATATATATATATATATAATTGGTTATATAGTTGGTTATGTAGTACATATAATATACATATATAGTTAGTTTGTCTGTTGTGCTTCCTGCTAAGTATTCACCCTGGCAACATCCTGGAAATTATTTTTATCCGTAAAGAATCGCCGAGCCTCAACAAAGAAAGTTGCGTGTCACCCTGGAACTCTTCACCCATGTGCCGAGTAAGTAAAAAGGGAAGTGGCATGCATTTTCGGATAATTTTCTCCTCCATTTCATATGTTATATGTCCTTTATTCAACAGGGCAGCAGTGTTGCTTCAACTTTCCGAGCGTGTTTTTCAGCACATGACTGTCTTCCAGTTCTAGGCTTTATTGCCCTGAAACGCCTAAAACTGTTCTGAAAACAGTTTTGTACCGACCGCCAGCCGGGAAGGTTGATACTTCTAACGTCTCCGGCCGCGCGCCACGACCGCTTTTTTGGGCCTGCCGTATATAGACAGTGAGGCAGTGATCTCGTGTCGTGATTAGTGAGCGACGAGTGGTACCGCACGATGTTGATCGATGACTTGAAAAAGTCCGCCATGGAGTGCAGCCAGGATCCCGAGTTTATTACACTGCTGCGGGAACAGGAGATGGCGCCGATCGTCCACAGCCTGGTCGCTGAGGCCGTCGCCGAACGGGATGAAGAAATCCGTGAGCTGAGACTAGAGCTGAGGGACGTGAGGGACGAGCTGAACTCACTAGAACAGCACGCCCGACACGCATGTTTCAACATCAGCGGAGTGCCCGAGACTGGTGCTGACTCCACGGACCAGCTCGTCCTGGACGTGGCGGCGGCTGGAGAGGAGCTCGCCGCCGCTGGAATCGACTGCAGCCGTCGAGTCGGCCGACAGGAGGTCGGCAAATGGCGCGCCATCATCGTGAAGCTGACCTCTCAGAAAAGTCGCGACGTCCTGTACTCTGCGTGGAAAGACCTCAGGTCGGGACGGTCCAACTTCAGTGACGAGGTGCTCAAAGGTGTTTTCATGAAGGAAAACCTGACGAAAGCGAAAAATATACTCCGCCCATCAGCTCAGGAGGCGAGGCAAGTTGCACTCTGTCTGGACCGACAGCTGGAGAGGTTCGAGTTAACAGAACGGGTCGATCAGAGTGATCCGGACTTCGTCAGACCTCCGAGACCAAGCGGGGGCCCGAGGCCCTGCTCGGCGCCCTGGTGGGGGGACGAGGCCCTGCTCGGCGCCTGAACGGGGTCACGAGACCGAGCTCGCCGCCCCGGTGGGGGACGAGGCCGAGCTCGGTACCCCAGTGGACTCAGATCGGCCCGCCAGTGCCCGGAACACGTTGGAGCCGCACACCCGTGCTGAGGCCGCCCCTGCAAGCGACGCCAGCGGCTATCAGAGCCCCGTCCATAAGCGGAACTACGAGGCACACCGGTTTACCGTCATTGGCACATTCTGCCAAACGACGTTCATAAAAGAATCTGTGACGTCACCTTAGCCATAGGCGCCTTACCCCGATAGCCACAGGCACGAAGCCAGGATTTTCCTCAGTGAGGGACCAAATGTCAAATTTTGTCACCTGCTACTGGCATATGACAAAATTTATGGGAAAAAACATCCGTTCTATGTAATCACCCTCATATTTAACGCACAGGAAAAACATACGCGGCTTGCTTTTGTAGCATATATATGTTCACTTTTCCATATTCCAACGAAATCGCTAAATATCTAGTACAGACGGCTTGACTCAGGGGGGCATGGCCCCAATGCCTCCCCCTTCCTGGCTACGTGCCTGGGTAGCCACGCCAAGTTGCCTCGCAGTTACGCTGGGGGACGCCGAGATAGGTCTGGCAAGTATAGCGGCCTCCATAAAATCGTAAACCATCAGCCCGTCCCAGTACATGTGTATCGTGCTTCCGGCAGAGCATACGATTTGTCTCGCAATAATTGATAAAGTCCAAATAACATTCGAGAACTAACCTGCTAACATTGTCCCAGGGCTGCGGCATCGGTGATTCGTGAAAGAGGCTCGTGACCGGGGCTCGGCAGGTCGGCACCAGGAGCGCCGCCGGGCGGCGCTGGAATGGTATGTGGCGCTGGAAGCAGAGACATTCTAATGCAGGACTGATAGCACGCCCGAAAGCGTCTGGCGCTATGTACGTGGGCAAATGACAGGGTTGCTGTTCGCGTGTCCTCATGCTTGAAGTGCTGTAGATATTGCTAAGCTTGGGCACTGCTCGCTCCGTCTAGTTGAGGCGGTTGTACTGTTAGATAGGTGAGGTTTGGCTGGCAATCGGAGCAATTATTTGTGTTCGCCTGTGTTGGCTTGTTTGCGCTCAGGGTGCAAGAAAACTGTCATATTCATCTGTGTGTTTCTGCCGGCGTCATTATTACCTGGCGGCGCCTCTGGGCTCGCCTTTCGGCTGTGAACTCCGTGCGTTGTCCGTGCTCGGGTTCTCCTCTGTGCTTTAGCCCTATTCCCGGCAGGGGGGGGGAGAATCCGCCCCCCTCGGGTTTTTTGCTTGCCAATTCTAGGTTTTTTAAGGCAGCTTCACGAAACTTAGTGACTTTTTCCAAGCTATTCTTTCTACGTGCCATGACAAAATTTCAAAATTCTATTTTGCTCAGGGGCGGAGTCAGGCAACGTTTTTGGGAGGCACCTCATGCCATTTGTGGCCATGTTGAGGGTAAAAGGAAAATGTCTGCCAAAAACAGAGTTTTAAAGCTAGAACTTAAAACTTTATATGGATGTATAGCTAAATAGTTGGAAAATGTGCAGATATAATTTTGTTTATCTGAGGTCATTTTGCAAGGTCAGGTCAAGGTAAAAAGTCAAAATTAGTTTTTTCGTTATAATTTCGGCGCCATTTTTTCAAATGCCAAACCCGGAACATTTGTAACGTAGAAAGGTGCCCTCTACTTTTGTACCAAGTTTCAGCTTGATATCAGGTCGGGTCATGGAGATATGACCTAAAATGTCAGTGCGCGTATCCTATATCGCACTAGCCATAAAATGAAATTTTTGAAATAGAGTGAATTCAAATGATTGAAAACGTTTACAGATAATATCAAATGCACACGAGATCATTCCAAGTGACCCCAAGGTCACTGGAGGTCATTTAAGGTCAAAGGTGACAAGTTGATCTGAGAAACGTGTGACCGTGACAGTTCCCACTTTTTCATGTCCCTGGCACCGCCTATGCTAACATTGTACAAACATTGTAATGCGATTTGCACTTCTTTAGTATAACATGACTATCAGAAGCCAAAAAAGGGTGTTTGCCTCTTTTGTTCATTCAGTTGTTAGAAAACTAAGCCCTCCTATTTTTGAAACCCTGTGAACGCCCATGAATTTTCCCAAAATTCCACATTTGCGGACCCCTGGTAAAAGCCCTATCCATAATCTCTCGATTGATGCCAGTTTCATCGAAATCGGTCCATAAACAACGGAGTTATAAGAAGTCCAAAAGTATCCCCCATTTTGATATTTTTGCCTCCCTGTATTCACAAATTTCGAAATTTTGCAAATTTCTTCTTATAAAAATGTAGTTCACATCACGGCGAAATCGATTGCCGTTTGTTGCGATGAAATCGGACGAGTAGTTCTCGAGATCTCGGGGGGGGGGCCGAATCGGCCCCCCCTGTCGGGAATCGACCATACCGTCTAGCCCTCCGGGAATAGGGTTAGAGAACTCCGTGTGTGAATTCGGCAGGGTCGGTAGCGGACCTTGGCTTATGTGGAGCTCAGTTTATTGACGCGTGTCTGTATGAACTCCATGATACGTTTCTTTTGCTCCCGGCACGGCCTTCCCGTCAAGTACTTTTGGTTAAGAAGAAACGTTCACCGCCTGAGCCCTCAAACCATGGCCCGCTAAGTCTTCTCCCTTGCCTAAACGTTTTTGGGGATAATGTTTAACCATATCTACAAACATTTAACAAATCATTCCCTTCTTTCCCCAAAGCAAAATGGACTGTGGACACAGCATCTAGATACAACTGATACACCTAACGCACGGCATGCACACAAATCTAGACGAATGAAGTGACTTAACTGCAATATAGCTTGATATATGAAAAGTTTGGAGTGGCTTTAATCGTATCTAAAAGGCCGACGGCAACATTTACTTTTGTAAAAGTTGGCCGAATATTTTCATCGTCACGAGGCTGGATGTCCCCGCGATCAGTATTTGGGCCACTCCTCGTTCTCATGTGCCTAAACGGACTAGCAGACAAGGCGACAAACGACATCCTTTTTTCGCCGTCGATATATCACTGTAGGACACATACAAACCAACTAAGCTCCCCCGTGTGCAGCAATTACTTTAAAACGACTTAATCACTATAAGTCAGATTAGGGAATGCTGCGTCCGCCGCTGATTATTTACTTCCGTATTTCCATTTCATTTATGACACATGTGCATCCTCGTGGAATCGAGGCCGGTACACTCGCGGAAAAAAATAACATGATGGCAGAAGGAAACAAATACACGATTTAAACGCGATGAAGACCCGTACTAATACTTTTGTTGACAGTTGAGAGAACGTCAGATGCCCAAAAGGGTGCCACATCCTTTTTCTGCCAGGTGCCACATCCTTTTCTTCTGCGATTGTGAATATTTGCTCCATTCAAGAGTTAAGTTAGGAATGTATGTTCCATTCTCCACCTCAGCTCCTCACCTACAGTGATTAAATTTTGTTCTCTAACAAAGGTATCCCCGGTGTTTATATCGTGAACACATCTGCGGCAACAAAAAATTTCATTGGTAATCTGTATTCGCACCGTATCTATGCATTGGCCATAAATTCATCCAATGTGCTGCGTTCCCCAATCGGCACGGATAGCTGTCTGTACATCCGCTACGCGTGATGCTCTGATCGGCAGGTGTTGGACGAAGTTGTCTTGCACCGCGACCCCGGCCACCTCCGCGTCCTCCTTTGCGAGGGGGGGGGGGGCGCCGTGATCGCCGTAATGACTGGGCGCGCGAGCCGTGAAATTGCGCCCTCAAGGCAAGCCCCGGATTGGCTTCAGCCGAAAACGGTCGGTCGCGAAAAGGAGCCAGTGACGGACGTGGAAATCCCCAGCTGCCGTCCGCTCCATTGGTCCTGCACCTGGCCCTTGATCCGGGATACCTTACCGGACGTCGCCGTACTGCAGACACCCTTCATTTAGATTTATAGTAATTGGTGACCAACGCTGGGAACGTCTGGATTTCCGTATTGGCGATGGTCTTGGTATGATGGATTGGTTGAATGATCAACATTTTATCTATTATCATACACATACAATGAACAAAACGCTCACCAGCGCAAGAACGCTAGGCGCGTATTTCCATAAATCTTTCCACTCCTTACACAGAAGTCATAAGCCGAGGCACGGACGGCGCCCCACCAACCGCCCAGCCGGTCAGCCGCGTGCAGAGCTGCCCACCGCCCAGCCGGTCAGCCGCGTGCAGAGCTGCCCACCGCCCAGCCGGTCAGCCGCGCGCAGAGCCGCCCAAAGCCCAGTCGGTCAGCCCGCACAGAGCTGCCTGCCGCCCAGCCGGTCAGCCACGCACAGAGCTGCCTGCCGCCCAGCCGGTCAGCCGCGTGCAGAGCTGCCCACCGCCCAGCCGGTCAGCCGCGTGCAGAGCTGCCCAAAGCCCAGTCGGTCAGCCCGCACAGAGCTGCCCACCGCCCAGCCGGTCAGCCGCGCACAGAGCTGCCTGCCGCCCAGCCGGTCAGCCGCGCGCAGAGCTGCCTGCCGCCCAGTCGGTCAGCCGCGCACAGAGCCGCCCAAAGCCCAGTCGGTCAGCCGCGCACAGAGCCGCCTGCCGTGCGGTCACCGTAGCCTGCCCCGATTTCGCCATCACCAAGCATTTAAACCGGTTCGAAATGCAATCATTTATTTGAAACTCCTGCACTAGTTATATCTACTTATGTCACTAAAAAGTCTAGCCATCTCACCGCTGTGAGCTCCGTTAATGTCGTCACTTTCAAGAAAAAATTTTTGGGCCCTTTTCTGTCGGTGAGGGTGTCGAAGCCGCGAATACTGTTAGAAACTGAATTGAAAACGCGTGATTTAAGTTAACGGGACAGTGAAGGACAAAGCGCGCCGTGTCTGCCAACACATGTTTGCATCGACCGGCTGGGCTAAGAGTGCTCCTACTAATAATAATGAACAAGCTGTTATGTAAAGATTACATGTTTAAGCGCAACCTAGTGCGCCAATTTTATAGCCAAATCTGAAGAAATGAGACGGTTTTAAAACGAAGTGTTGCCTCATCTTTTTTGAGAAAAAGAAACCAGGTGAATCTGGCGGATGTGTTCTGCTAGGTTGTTCCATGACTGTGGTGTTAAGAATGAAGGACATCTGAATGCAGGTTAGATGTTTTTGGAAGAGAAAATGATCAAGAGTTACGCGGACAGAACTGAGTGGCAAGCTGTCGCGCTCTAATTGTAAGGTCTGCCACGTAGTTGTTAGGGGTAATGGTGGATAGCAAAGTCCGTGAAAGAACGCCAGCCTGTGGATCAATCGTCTGGTCTCTAGGGTTTCCTATCCCAAATCCTCACGTACTTTGTCAGTTGATGATTGATGAGGGGCGCCAGACACAACTCTTGCTACTCTGTTCTGCTTTCTTTGTAGTCTAGGGGTGTCAGAGAAAGTCAGGTGTCCATCGCATACTACGCCACAGTAGTCTAGGGGTGGTCTAATGTATGTCAGGTATATTTCGTTAACGACTAGTGTACACAAAAATAATCTTCGTCACGATGATGTTGATGCGTTCGTGGAAACGTCATTTGGTGGAAATGTCAGACCGTGTGCTTTTTTGTGATTGGTACCGGTTTTCCTCCAAACGTGAGTGGAAGGTTTCTGTATTGTGTCTTGTGGAAAATGTTTGTTGCTGTATTTTTCTGCAATGAAATGTAGCAACGACTCGTGACCAAATTGCTTTATTCTTTTGGGTTCGCGTTGTGGAGACTAGTTGTTATTCGAGCGAGTGATGTGGATGAGAGACATATATTTTTCATATTAGGTAGAGGTATCAGGTAGAGGTACCACCGGCAAAGAAAAAAATGCCGTTCACGGTTACATTGGATAGGCCATTCTGATAAATAACGGCGAGAAAGGACCGAACACTGAAGCTTGAGGGCTGCCGGCATTACTCATCTGACAATCCGACACAATGTCACTTACTCGGCTTTTTGAGTCCGGCCTATAGGATAAGATTTGATCCAATCTAAAACAGTTCCAGATATCTCAAACTAAGTTTTGTATTTGTACCGCATCCCTTCGTACCAAATGTTGTCAAAATATTTTGGAATAACAAAGCATGCAACTGTAAAATCCTCATTATTATCAAATGCGAAAAACAGTTTGTTCGAGAGATGGGCTAATTGCAGTTGAGCGCCGTGGCCCGAATGATAGCTACTTTGTTTGTGCGATGCATGGGTGAGAAGATCAAATATCTGCTCAACCCTTTTCCCGAAGAGCTAAGCGGTATAGCCGACTCACGACGGGGATTCGGCATCCCCGATCTCTGATCCCCCCGATCCCCGAAATCTCAGGAACTACACACCTGCTTTTAACGCAACAGACAGGAATTGAATTGCATTGACGTAAACTACGTTTTCATGAAAAGAAGTCTTCAAAATCTTAAAAGGGATGGATATTGGGGGGACAAAAAGTCGGAATGGGGAATACTTTTCTACTTGTGGGGGTAAAGTGCTCCAGTGCCGCGTATTCTTAAATTACGCATATTTTCTTACTGACCATAAATGTTACCACGTCTAACGCACGCGCTCAATCGACGCAGCAGCGGTGAGCGCGGTCGTTTCTGCACGCAGCACGGTGTGGGAAGACGTGGCGTGTGCGTTAAGGCGAGTTATAACGCGTTTTGTAAAACAAGTGTGGATTTTGCGTGCGTCAATGTGCCTCATGCTATCTGCATACCTCCGCGGTATTGCTATTTTGTCAGGAGAATTACGCGGTATAGATTTGGACCGTTAGCCATAGGACGGACACTGGGCCGCGGCGAAGATATTTAAAGGTCTTCGCCACACTCTTCAATCGTGTTTACACAATGCTGCGGTGTAAACCTGACACTAGCGGAAAAAAACAAAAGCTATTTCTAAGTCATTTACTGATTATATGGAACTGACCAGGCTAACTGTTGCCCCACCAATTTTCAACACAATGCTCCATCCATGAGTGCGGTCGTATATCTCAAGGAGCCATCTTATGCGGTCGGAGGCCTGCTCTCGACCGACAGCTGTCGACCGGGCGGGGAGGGAGAGTGCGGTCAGGTGCCATTGGGGCGGTCAGGGGTTATCAGGGCCTCCTGTGGCGGTCCGGGGGGGAGCTCCTGCAGCTAAGGGTATAGCCCCACTCAAGGAAACCCTGCTATGGGTCTCTAGGATCGTTTGTGTGTATCACTCACTTTTGGTCCCCACTCTCTATTTCAGCCTACTTCAAATTCAACCTAAAAAAGGGGCTTTTCAGCCCATAATGTTAAATGAAATGATTATAGACCTGGCTTCTCTGTTACAGAACCTTTCAGACCCGCAGAGGTGATGCCAAAAGAGAGCAGCGAGGTGTCAAAGTGCTGTTTCGAGAGACGAGGTGATGGCAGCTAGGAATTAGGACATGGGCCTGAAACGAGACAGTGCTCGGTGGCACATTCCAATCCGGACAATAAGTGATCATATCAAGGAAGAAAGAAGGCCTCAAGTAAGGCGCTCACCCGTGTTCTCAAGGAAGGAAGAGGAAGAACTGGCGAAGCGACTGACAAACCTGTCTGCCATTGGGTTTGGACTGACAACGGAGGATGTCAGAACTGTCGTGTATGCCGTCTGTGAAAACGAACGAAGCTTGCCCGTTCAGTCGCGAGAAGATGGTTGTTGGAAACCAGTGCCTGGGGGATTTTTGACCCCAAATTCAGACATAGTCAATAGGCAAAGCGAAAAGTTAAATTACGCTACAGGGCAGCAAATGAATGTTACCGTAGGAGAATACTTTCATACTGACGTCGTGCATGGAGTACCTCAGCCTCTTTCACCACCCTCAGGCGGTGTTTGATGTTAACGAGACAGGAATTCCGCTTGCTCTTGGCAAGGAGCCTTAAGTGCCGACGGCACCCGCCAAAAAAGCGCAAGCTTTCTTAGTCAAGTGCGCGGGGAACGCACTGGCAAGGTACATACCGCCGTTCGTTGTCTACAAGGGGAAGAAGATGCCGCCCCACTAAGGCCAGTATCAGCCGCCCGGAGCCAGTTTCACTGTCTCTCAGAGTGGATACTTTACCCTGGATATCTTTCTTGAGCCGCTTGACCATTTCCAGAGGTTTCGACCGTCCGGTCCAATTCTTCTGGTACTTGATGGCCATTGCAGCCACGTATGTGAAGAAGTGGCCGATAAGGTGGATAAGATGGGCATTGTCCTCTTTTGTCTACTCGCCAATGCTACCCATGAACTCCAGCGATGATCAAGGTGAATTTTGAAGAGTTCAAGAAGGGCTTCAACAGTGAAGTTCAGAAGTTCATCCGGATGAGTCCGAGACAGGGCATAATCAAAGGGCCAGTATTGGAAGAGACACTCCGCTTCAAACCTGGCGTCGGTCAAGCAAGAAACCTGGCAGAACGGCTTGAAGACCACTAGACTGTGGCCGCTAAACATGCACGCCATTGATGAGACAGCGTTTGCTGCTGCTGAAGCTAGTGGAGTCGAAGAACTGCGAACCCAGCTGGAAGAACCTGCCAGATGCACTCCAGGGCAAGAAGAAAGCACCTTCGAACCGGATGTTCAAAACGAAACTGAAGCGCACGCGGAAGAAGCTGTTTCGCTGAAGTGGGCCATTTCAGTGATGGTTGTCGCTCACCAGACGGTGAATTCAAAGAACGGGGCGACTCCTGAAGTATTTATTTAACCAATGAAACAGCAAGAGGGATCTGATGAGTATTCAGTGTTCTTCCGTTCTGTTAATGAGTCGCCCGAGTCCAAACGACGCGGAAATACTCCGGCAATCCCTTAACAAGGGTGAGCTTCTTGTGAAGCGCGTCATGTTCGCAAAAGAAGCACGAACAGCTCCGATCAGAAGGAAATGTGCAAAAGTGAAGATGACGAGGGAAAAGGATGATCCGCGCTGGTGGAAAGGCTAAACCCCTCGAGTCTCCGAGAATACCATCTGATCACGTGATGCGCTTGATATGTGGCATGAGGCACGACCGATCTTGTGAGGACTGAATATGCTGCGTAGCATGCGACAACTGAGCCTACGTTCCCTGTACTGATTCAGTCAAGGGTCAAAAAACCTACACATGCGATTTTTGCAGACAGAAGGGGAGACGGGGGCAGTGACATGTGGGTGCAACTTGATGAAGTATTGTGTGAAAGAGAAAGTTGGTAGTAGTGAACGTTAGGAAAGCGGAATTAGGCTTTTATGCTATGCGAAACTTAGCACATAGTGCTCTATTACGCGTACTTCGAAGACGCTTAAAAAACGGCTCTCACAGGTGTCATCATGTAGTAAGCTACCCCGATTAGCAACGATTTTTATGTGGACTTCCTTTGGGTCCACTTAAAGGTGTATTGCTGGCGGAAAAACTGGGCAATTTTTTAATGTTGAAGGGGTGCGTAATATGGGCACTTAACCGTACAGTTCCGTTGTTTATGACTGATTTTGATGCAACTGGCATGAATCGAGGGGTTATGTGTGGGACTTTTACCATTGAACCGTACGTATGGAAGTTGGGAAAAAGTCATAGTCGTTTGCAGGGTTTCGAAAATGCGATAACTATTTTTTCTTATCACTGAAATAACAAAAAACTTCAAATAACCTTTTTTTAGCTTTCACTACCCATGTTGTACTGAACACCGAATTTGATAATGGAACTAAACTATTCTGAAAGACAAACGAAGCAATCGACTTTTCGGCTTTGTGATCACCTTCATCAGGAATGCTAGTTTTTAAGTTTGTTTTTCGACGCACAAAAATGTGATCACAGCACATCGAGAACATGACACCTCGACATGAAAATTACCAAAGAGTAGGTCTGATGTATTACAATACTTGGCAGACGCAGTTCAAAATATTCACTGCGCCCTTCCCTCCCGGTCCACTACGTAATATCCTTATTTTAATATTCTTTTTTCATTAATTGCGCCAGTACCACTGGCAGTTTTAAAAACACGCATGAGACAATCACATCGTCAGTTCTCAAACCGGATGTGGTTGCCAAATGGATCCGCGAACTCACGACTGTACAGAAGAAGTGCAAATCATATTATATTGTTTGTATAATGGCAGCACTGGTGGCGACAGAAACGTGAAAAGGGGGGGGGGCTGCCATCGTCAAAGGTTAATCAGGTCAAGTTACGACCTTTGACCTAAAATGGTCTCCAGTAAACTTAAAGTTGCATGTGTTTCCTAAAATTTCAGTTTATGTCTGCCGTAAAACTATAATTGTATGCGCATTGATATTTTACTTTCGGCTCTCATAGCTCAATGCTCATTAGGTCATAGCTCCGTGACCCGACCCGATATCAACCTGAGGAGTGGTGGAGGGCATTCCACTAAGCCATATATGTTCCGCGTTTTGATGTGCAAAATTAGCGCTAGAACTGTTCACGTAAACTAAAATTTGAAGTTTGACCTTAACCTTACACTTCAAATTGACCTGAGTTTAACAAGTTTATTTTTTATGCTTATCCAGTCATTTAGCTATGCACCCATATCATGTTTTAAGTTATCCCTTGAAAACCTTATTTGTGGCAGTCGTTTCTCTTTTCCCTTCAACAGGGCCAAACATGATCAGAGGTGCTTCCGAAAAAATGGGTCTGGCCCTTTCCTGGGCAAAATAAATCATGAAGCTTTGGCACAGTAAGTGAAAAAATATGTACAAAATATGTGCACCTTACATGAAGCTCCATCAAAACCCTGGATTTGCAAGCACAAAACTCGAGGAGAACACCAAACTGATTCAGCCTGTCCCCCTCGGGGAATGGGATTGCAAACTAACTTTCCTAAAAATTGTGAAATGCAAGATAATAGTCCAACGTGGCGTTGGTTTTAAGGGTCTGAATCCAGCATTTTGTTTTTGAAAACAGCAAAAACCCTTGCTCCGTTCCAAGAAGCAGGAAAGTGTCCAGAGTTTAGAGCTTCGTTAACAAGTTTGGTCGGGGTCTGTAGATATGCAAGGCACCAAGATTTAAAAACCTAGCAGGGATTTTATTAGGTCCTGTAGATTTGTTCACGTCAAGAGAGTTTAAAATCTTAAAGACCTCAGATGCTATCACCTGAATGTGCCCAAAGTTTATGTTGATGGCACTATTGAACGGGAAGTCCGGGATTGTAAAGTTAGATGTGCCGAGGTGAGTTTGTTGTGTAAAATGAGAGTTGAAAATGTTCGCTTATTCCGTGTCATTGACTTCTAGGGCGCCATCTTTAAACAATGAGAGGTGGCATGCTATAGATGGCGCTTTTCTAACGATATCTTTTCAGGGTCTGATGGTATTTATGTGGGTCGTGTTTTGTGGTAAGTAGCTTGGCCGCCTATGTTCGTGAATGTTCCCTTGAATGAATGAAATGAAAAATCCCTTCAACTGAGGAATCAAGGCAGAAATGCGGTCCCTCTGCTGTCGACGCCTCGTCCATTTAAAGCTATAGTTCCTGGTGTGAACTGTCCTAAACAGTGTATCTCTTTTCGGCATTCATTTTTTGAGTTCTGACGTTACTAAAGGCTTGTCTCGACATTTTACTGTAATCCATCTATTCGGTATCAATGTCTGCTGCCAGCAGCAATCCATTTGTAAATTGAGCAGCTGCCTTATCTACGCTGTCAAGAAGGCTGCCCCAGTCTTTCTCAAACAACGCCCTGCACAGTTTGTCAGGGTCACGTCGGTGATAATCTCAGAATTCTCTCTAATGGTCTTTTTAAGAGGCTGAATAAAGTTACAAGAAGCAAGTATTCGACAGTGGTCAATGTTTTAAGGGGGGGGGAGAGTGCTACTTTTTGCAGCTGTAGCAGTCTCAGATACGATGGCCATTTCGCCTTTAGATTTCTTTAGGGCCCTCAAGGCCCACGTCAGACCTCACAACAGCCGACCTCCACTCCGAAGCTTCAGCCCTAGGCAGTTGGATATCTGCCCGACAGCAGGCATAACATAATATGACATGCCGTTACGCAATTAAAACAGTGTTATGTTATGAGCATGGTATCCTTTTGGCTTCGGAAAGAAACAGCCTTCCCCGTGTCAATAGGAAGTGGGTTTAAACGTCACTAGATATCTTTGACGTATAAAAGCCGTCCTCCCCTGGCAAAAAGAAGGTTGCTCGTTTCCATAATACTGTCGGAAACCTCAATTCCCGGGAACCGATCGAGGCCGTTCTGTAGGAAGGCAGTGTCCTGATGCAAAAACTATGACTGGGTGATAAACAGTACCTTTACGTGATAACCAGTGCCAATTGTGATAACCACGATTACTTTGCGTAATAAACATGGTTCCCTTGTGCTAAAGACGCGTTGCCCTTATGTAACACGAGCACAGTGTCTTAGAGCAACAGACACAGTATCCCTGACAATAGGCACAGTGTCCCCGCATAATGAAATTGGGAGCTCTTGAGTGGCGGGGTCATTGTTTCTGTTGTGTTTCCGCGCCGTCCTCACGTGCTCAGAGCCAGGCGCACAGTTCCGCCCCAGCCCGGGTCGGCGCGCAGGTTGACCTGACCGCCGCCGGCGTCGTCACACCACGTGACCGGCCACGGTCCGGCCAACCAGCAGAGAGGCAGCGATCGCGGAACAGGTTACCTACCTTGAGATGCACAACATCCCCACATTTATATGAAGGAAAGTGCACAAAATATACATGCGGACGAAACAGTGGGAGAGATAACATACGCATCGAAATACTAGGTTCGACGAGGCACCGCAGCCCAGCGGGATAGCGCCGAACAACCCTTGACGTCCTACTTACTGGCCTGAATCTCTGTAGGAACGCCCTCCACCTCATGCCCAGCGGAATCCAGACAGTCCTCGCAGTCAGCAGGACTCAACGTGGCCGAATCAGCTCAGACCTAACCTTTCCGTCGCCCTCAGCGGGTGGTCGCTGATAGGTGGCGCCACCGGCGGTACCACCAGCGCCGGTCTCCGCGCCCGGCCGAAGACATGAAACCGAGAAGAGGCTTTACGGGAGATTCGTCTGTCGAGCGTATGGAGTCGCCAGATACAATAAAAACCATTCAGCTGTACACTCTTCTACGCGTGGGTCAGACATTTCGTCCGGATGTGCCATACGCCCCCGTTCGGTCTTCTCGACTAGTCTGTTCGCAGCTGGAGGATACAGTGCTGTAGTCTGGTGTAGGACGCCGTTCAGACCCAGAAACTCCTGGAGCTCAGCTGGTGAAACTCAGCGGAACTGGAGCTGGTGAAGGTGGTGCGTTGGCACTCACGATCAGAACAGGCGGTCCAAAACGAGAAGAGATTCCGATAAGCTCTCTGATAGTAGTCCGAGGGTCGATGGAGGTCACGGTTTAAACTTGGGTCTATTCTGAACATTCTGGGGTCGGACCTTGGGACTTGGGTCCATTCTGGAAATGCTCTCGTCACAGAGAGTCATTAACCCGTCCCCGACTGGGGGGGCAGTTGACTGCCCCCCTGAGGTTTTTCTGGGATTGCGAGAGAACCAACAAACACAGAGTCACGAAACTTTGTGTACCTTTTGCTCCATCAATTTTACGTCTCGTGTCAAAATTTTGGCCTCAGGTCAAGTCAGGTGCCTGACCTAGGTCAGGTCAAACAGACCTATGTCAAAAAAAGTTTAGAGTCCTCTAACTTTTTCGCAAAACAAGATATTTCAATAATATTTTCAAGGATTAGTGATCGTGATAGATACAACAAATCTGCTATCTCAGATTTTTCGGAATTTTTCGGGTCATTGACCTAAGGTCAAGCCCATTTTTAGGACATATCGCCGTTTTTCGGAAAATGACGGAATGTTCCATAACATTTTTAGTGTGGAGTGAAGCAGACATCTGGTTGCCGTCATTGGGCAAAGTATCAGTGACTTCCAGCCATTGACCTGAGGTCACGTCACGAATAACTGTAGTGGGCCAAAATGTACCACCGTCAAAATCGACGATGAATTACTCAGAATGGGTAGAAAATGGCAGAACTAGCTTGCACAGACGTGATTAATACCAGGAACCTCAAAAAGTTGGAAAAAGTTGCATATTTTGCAAATAAACAGGCTCTCTCGAATAAAGCTCCGCCAACTTTGCAGAGTGGGAACTAATGAATTTTTCCAAAATTTAAGCAAGCGAAACCATCACAAGAACCACAAAGATCAATAAAATTGACACAGATCGCCTTTTTTCGCGAAAATAAAGGAACGCCAAAATTAGTTCCCGTCAATTTAGTACTGCATACGGCCGCGGCGCACACTGACGGCTGACGGGAGAATTACGATGTCTTTAACTCAACGTTTCGGCGTATATATTGAACAAATCTGGGGAAATTAGACGTGTATCGGCATCCGCGGACATTTACTTCTGCGCTGGTGCCTTTACCTATGCGTTATTAGTCACAGCCCTTGAGATTCAGGCCATTTCTCGGTCTCATGAAGTCGGCTATGAGAAAACATATATAGGGCGTAAATTGGCTTAAATATTATCTAAAACTAAAAATGAGACCAGTTTCGAGCTCTACTCGTCACAGGCTTTCCAACGGTATGCTTATTTTTATCGTGCAACCAACCGTTCGCGAGTTAGAGGGGGGGGGGAGTCAACTGCCTCCCCCCCTGTCGCGGATGTTCGAAAACGACCGACGGTCGTACGCGGGTTAAGTATCTTCCCGTTTTAGGCCCCGCAAAGTACTCATGTGCTCTAGACCAAGTCCTTGTGGGGCATTAACAAGGTTCTTCTCTAGGTGGAGCCGGTTTTGAGACCTAGTAACTACCTCCTGCAAAATATGCAGGAGGTAGCCATTTGCTCCCGGCCACCACACTACGATCCCAGCCAACACTTTCATCTTCGCCACACCATCGTGGCACCTGTGAAGGTCAGCAACCATGCTTCGACGAGCGTCGTCGGGTATGATTACTCTTATCCTCCACATTACGGCGTCTTGAACCATATGCAGTTCAGCCTGACGTGCTGCAAACGATTTGAGAGCATTACACGGCTTCTGGGAACAGCCAGCCTGTATGCGGAGTTAACTGGCTCAGATGAGGATCCTTTTTGCTCGTGTTTCCCACCTTGATAACGTTCAGAATTCCTGTCTCCTCTAGATGACGTACAATAAGAATGTCGCTCTTCTCTGCTGTTATATGCTTTCACTGTACAGGAAAGATCACCCAACTCACACCATCATACAAGATGTCATGTGTTGGTTTCAGTCTGATGATGTTTGAGTACTCAGACAGTGTTAGCGCCCACCGTGTGATGCGTGCGCTTGCCATTTCAGGCATCATCTGGTTTTCACCAGCTTTGGCTAGTAATATCTAGTGATCCGTTACAAGTTCAAACGGGACTCCGCACAGGTAGTCACAAAAAAACAGTCACTCCGAAAACGATTGTCGGCGATTTTCGTGGCTGTATTTCAGTCCTTGCAGCATTCTGGAGGCATATCCAAAAGACCTCAGCCATCTATTGGGGAATCGATTTAGCCTGAACCGATTTAGTATAGGGCCCCCGAAAATGAGCTGGGCGAAATCCGGCTAGTTTTTCTAATTTATGGCTGGTTATGTGCCCACAAATTGAGTCTCCTCCTGGACCGAATCCTGGCTACGCCACTGGTGCTGGATGCCTTTGCCCATGAAAGTTTTGACATATGGACAACTTATTAGGTTTACAATACATCCATATTCAAAAAGGAAATCGCCCTATGATCCGAAATCGTTTCGTCCCCGGCGTGACTTCTTGCCTTCTTTCCTTAGAGGAGGACCTGCCTACGGTTTTGGATCCTCGAGACTTTGGTCATGGTTAAGGAAAGGAGGAATCATCTTAAGGAGAACCATTTGTTTGTTTTTAGAATACAACCGGGGAAAAAGGCGCTTGCCACACTTCTTATAAGAAACAAACAACGCGGCTGCAACATCGATCCTGCGCCTAGTTCTGAGCTGTTATGAAATATGCGGGGAAAATGACACTGTTTTGCATGGTATGGAAAGTGGTACCTTTTCATGTATGGCAGATCATGGCACGGTGTCGTCTATTTCGCATTTATTCTGTTTTGAATAGGCTGCTTTAACCGTGCTCAGGCCTTGTACGGTCGAGAGCTCCATAGCATGATCTAGGCAGAGTCGGTGTCTTCGAACGACAGCCTTTGGCATATTTTGCTGGAGTCGCCACTGATTTAACAAAAAGAAAACTCAGCCAGCCAGGTTTGTTTTCATTATGAGAATCATCGTTTCAGTAGAGAAGAAGTCATTGTTGCAAAACATTTTTGTTCATCATTGAAGAGGTGTTTGACGCTTGCGTTCATTTATGGACTCCAGCTGTTGATGTGGCGTTCCCATCCTCTTTGTTCCTCGAATCATCTGTCAGATATTTCATCGGATGTCGCTAATGCATAATGCGCCTTTCACTCTTGTTTTTTAATCGGTCATGTGTGGGTGAATTAGTCCGTGTTGTTCGATACCGTCACCGGCATCGCGGACTTCAGTGAGGTTCAGGTGAAGACTAACGAGCTGATGCAGAGTATACCTGACCTTGGGCAATTCAGGAACTTAAGCCGGACCCTAGCGCACTGACGTGACTCCTGGCTGTAAATTTTGACTGGAGACATAACTCAGAAGGGCGAGTCCTTTGCATGCTGTTTTTCATTGCTACGGATTTACGGACGTAATTTTGCAGTGCACAATAGCTAACAACGCCCAACGGAAATGAGCCCATGCGTTTGTACAATTTTCTGCTACGCTGTTAGAAGCAGGGAGTAATTTACAGGAGCTGCTGCCATCAGTGAAGACGAGCTGGGACAGCGTATTTTTTTAATTAGTGGCTTCCGAGCACGATCACTTACGTGGGGCCGCGCTGAACTCAGAGTCCCTGCTAATCTGAGTTTGTTGCGCTAACCCTCACCTCGCCGCACAGGACAGGACAGGACACAGGACAGGACTCACCCGCACCTCACCAAAACGCCGCACCAGGTGTCCCTGGAGATCTTTCTCGTGTCGCGCAGTCCACGACACTGCCGCCCCGTGCCCGGCTGTGGCCTCGGCCGGAACACGGATGCTCGATACGGGATCCGAACCCGGCTTGCGCCGCTCACAGTTGCCGCCTTCTTCATCCACCAACGCACAGCGAAGGCAGATTAACATCGATCCTTGAAATATTGCAACTGCATTTCTCGTGTAATTGTACAGGCGACTGCAGGATAAGCGGCGCAGAAAGTGTCCCAAGATTGCACGGACCGATGATATCGATTGCTGTTTAAAACATCCAAATCGGTCCATTGGTTTAGAGACAAGCGGCGCACGATACTGTACAAAAAAAGTGCGATACTTGAAGTGCGTGATCTTAAGTCGTTCAGTTCGGCATAAGATGGAGTATTTCGCTTCTTCCCAGTTACTGCTGCCATTTTTGTGTTCCCGTCATTATTTATCTTGAGAATGAAGAGTCTGATTTTGGTGATTCTAACGGAAATCGATAACCTGTCACACTGGGATTCCATATAACACGCATTTATTAGGCACAACCGATGTCAGCGGTGACGTCAAAAGTCGTGTCAGTCGATGGTATTGATGGCATACCCAACATTGATGATAGTCTGCCGCCAAAGTCGGAGGCGCATTAACCAGGCGAGAATGGCATGAACTGACTACAAATAATTTGAACTGATTTTATTGTTCTAATACAAACGCGTCGGCGATTCAGCTGATGACGTCGTATGACCTGACCTGTAGTCAGATCATTTAATGGTAGACCTTTATGGTGCCCTGGCCATTTTTCGCCAAAAATCAGCTTTTCTGTTCAAATAGCAATGCCGAAATTTTGGTGTCGTCGTTTTTGGGGGCTCGGCATTTATCCCGGCATTGATTGGGGTATTTTGCCACCTTCCGTTGACTGGGGGGGGGACGATTAACGTCCCCTGTCTGTCTCAAAAACCAATGGACCGATTTGGATGTTTTAAACAGCAATCGATATCATCGGTCCGTGCAATTTTGGGACACTTTTTTAACTTAAGGGTCACTGATGACGTCACAGGTCGGGTCAGACACCCAAAAGTGATCCTTTTGATCAGAGACGCCTGATTACAATGGAAAACAGACCGAGACTGGCGTTTCGAGTGAAATTTATCTCAAGAGGCTTGGCGTATTATGCTGAATTCAGCATAATACGCCATGGGGATTCTAAAAGGGCACTTTCAAAGAGCTTTAAACGCAAGTAAAGGATTTAACTCTATTCCCGGCAGGGGGGGGGGGGCCGAATCCGCCCCCCCTCGGAGTTTTTGCTTGCCAATTCCAGACTTTTTAACGCAACTTTACGAAACTTGGTGACTTTTCCTAGCTGTTCTTTCTATGTGCCGTGACAAAATTTCAAAATTCTATTTTGCTCAGGGGCGGAGCCAGGCAACGTTTTTGAGAGGCACCTCATGCCATTTTTGGCCATGTTGAGGGTAAAAGGAAAATGTCTGCCAAAAACAGAGTTTTAAGTTAGAACTTAAAACTTTATATGGATGTATAGCTAAATAGCTGGGTAATGTGCATACAAAGTTTTGTTTATCTGAGGTCACTTTACAAGGTCAGGTCAAGGTCAAAATTCAAAATTAGTTTTTTTGCAATGATTTCGGCACCGTTTTCTTAAATGTCAAACCCAGAATATATATGACGTAGAAGGGTGCCCTCTACTTGTGTACCAAGTTTCAGCTTGATATCAGGTCGGGTCACGGAGCTATGACCTAAAATGTCAGGGCGCGTACCCTATATCGCAATAGCCATAAAATGAAATTTTTGAAATAGAGTGAATTCAAATGATTGAAAACGTTTACAGATAGTATTAAATGCACACGACATTATTCCAAGTGACCCCAAAGTCACTGGAGGTCATTTAAGGTCAAAGGTCACAAGTTGATCTGAGAAACGTGTGACCGTGACAGTTCCCCTTTTTCATGTCCCTGGCACCGCCTATGCTAACATTATACAAACATTGTAATGCGGTTTGTACTTCTTTGGTATAACATGACTAGCAGAAGCCAAAAAAATGGTGTTTGCCTCTTTTGTTCATTCAGTTGTTAGAAAACTAATCCTCCTACTTTTGAAACCCTGTGAACGCCTATGAATTTTCTCAACATTTCAGATTTGCGGACCCATGGTAAAAGTCCTATCCATAATCTCTCGATTGATGCCAGTTTCATCGAAATCGGTCAATAAACAACAGGGCTATAAGAGTTCCAAAAGTACCCCCCATTTCGATATTTTTGCCTCGCTGTATCTACAAATTTCAAAATTTTGAAAATGTCTTTTTATAAAAATGTAGTTTACGTCACGGCGAATCGATTGCCGTTTGTTGCGATGAAATCGGACAAATAGTTCTCGAGATCTCAGGGGGGGCCGAATCCGCCCCCCCCCCTGCCGGGAATCGGCCATACCGTCTAGCCCTCCGGGAATAGGGTTAAAGGGCTCTGATTGCCGTGCACTTGCAATATGGCAGCATTTTGAAATTCGGGGTGACGCGAACACACTAATGGCCTCGACCTGGAACCTCTGGACGAGCCAACAAGTCAGTTTGGCTCATGTTGCACACTGTCACGGCACGGAATGTTGCATTAGGTTGCAGAGACCGGTATTTCTACATCGGGCACCAGGAGCATCAGACAGACACCACAAAGGAAGCATTACTGTCATGATGAGTTTGGCTGCATATTTCGCAAACTGGTGTTGGCTATATCATTGTCCAGAGACAGCAACGTCAACTACAAGTTTGGGAATACGAAAGCCATGCTGGTCACAACACTATCGTGCACACTTCCTACGATATCCATAGATATAGATATACGTACATATATATATATATATATATATATATATATATATATATATATATATATATATATATATATATATGTACACCTATCGCTCTTTATGGCAACATTTTTGATGTGATGAAACTTGGAAATGCGCATGCAGCGCATCTGCATAGCTGAATAAGCGATTCCATTCCTAATAGATTTTATAGTCCGCAAAAAACACCCTTGACCTAAGATGACCAGATAAAAGGTCAAAGGCCTTTGAATTACACATCTTATCACCCCGGGCTGGAAATTTTTTTGTATCAAACATCATCGAGATGCCACCCTTCGGTCCCTTTTCCCATATGCATGTCATCTAAAAATCAAAGTTTCTACATGAATAATTGACCTAAGATGACCCCGTATGAGGTCACGGGTGACGTACATCGACCTCTCGTGTCTCCATGACATACAAAGCAAGCTACCGTCGCCATGCTGAGGAATTTTAACTGGAACTATGAAACAGGGTAAAACTGTGCGTCAAACCACAAAACATTGTTGTCCTTATGACGTCATATTGACATGACCAGGATGACCTTGAGCACCAAATTTTGTCGGTATGTGCCAAATTGATGTAAATGAAGGCGCTTAAAGCTTCAACGCGCTGTGATCACTCATTTCGGAGACATTTAGAAAATGCACCTGGGGGGCGTTAAACGCCCCCTCCCCCAGTCAATGGCGAGTTACGCTGAAAAACCTGAGAGAAAGCAAAAAAAAATACATCCCCAGTTACTGGTGCCTAAATTCAGTCATAATCGACTGTTCCCCGGGTAAATACTGTTTGATACCAAATAATACCGCTGAATATTTGGTATTAAATGTATTCCCTAAAAAATATACCAATATAATATTTCACATTGTTTCCTGCTAATCCACGGCTGCGATCACAATTCCAGAGCAGAAGAAGTTTGAGCTAACAGCCTTCGTTCTGCGAAGGACTAAAATCTGACCAATGAAAACGTTGGGGCTATATTGTAACTGTTTTAGAGCAGCACGTCAACATCTCAGTAGGTTGCAATGCTCATCGCACTCTCGCTGTACTGGCAAGGGCTAAAGACGGTATCAAACTGAATACAGGTGTTTGTATGCCACTTGCCAGCAACCTGTATAACCCGTGCAGCTCGTATGACTGCACAAGATAGTTATTGTGAGCCCTCGTTTCATGAAGGGACCGACTCACCGTCATCCCCCCCACCCCTGCCCCATACCAGTGGCGGCTCGTCATGAGAGACAACTGAGGCAATTTCTCACCAAAAATTTCGAGAAATGTGGAATTAAAATCATACGTTGTATGTAATAACACCGTTTACAAAACCGAATGCATTATTAAACTGGCATATTGTGCTCATTTTGCTCCCGCATTTGTTAACATAGTAGAGAACATGCCCGTAAAGACGCCGCGCCGCGCCGCGCCGCGCCGCATCCCACTCCTTTTCCTCGCCAGCATTCGGCACGGCCGTAGAGGCAGCCAGCTAACGTGCCTCAGCCAACGCAAAAATCCCATGTAACACAGTGCCCCAGGTGAGTGTCCGCGAAGCTGCACGCCGGCCGCCGCCAGCGCAGCTGATAGAGCCCTGTGAGGCGAGATGTAGCACTGCCTCTGGCTGCCCCCTTCGCGATGCCACCATCGGCCTCACCGTCGAAGGATGCTCCACTGCACGACTGCACGACGCCATTTGCATCAGTGACAGAGAAAGGAATGTGTCTGTGTGGTAACCATTGATTAAAATGTTGTATATTTACATTTCGCGCCAGTTTAAAACGTAACATATATGTTTCGGAATAGAGTAGTGACCTCCGGAAACATTTTCCAATTGTTTCGTGTTCCATAGCCCATTCCGACCCCCTGGTTCCAAATCCGTTGCCAAAACTGCAAAAATCACAGTGGAAATTGTTCTGTCCGGTGTTCAAAGTGGCACCCGGCTGAAACGGCACGTGTTTGGTTGTGACGTTACGAAATCCCTAGCGGCCGAGAGGGGTCCCTCTATGATCTTGTACCTATATATTTCGTTTTTCAGGCATTTTGACAATAGCTTCGGTTTTTATAAAAGTAATTTTCTAACTTCGGTGGGCCCCCTTCAAACATTTCGGGGTCCTGGGACCCTAGGAGACCCCTGGCTGCGCCACTGGCTGTGCCTCACGTTTTTCTGAGACCACATGTTGCCACTGACCCTTACTGTTTCTTTCTGTCACTCCGGGATGGCGTAAAACTGAGTTTTGCTCCATTCCGAATTTTTCGAACATATTCTAGTACTGAGTCCTGCTAGTTAACGGAAATGTCCCTTTCACAGACAGCGTCTGTGATATTCTCATTGTTTTGTACCTTGCAACCAGTTTCTTTCTCAGGAAGAGATGGAAGATTGTGCCTAACCTGCCCCCAACTTGACCATGTCAGAATGTTTCAAAACCCCTCTTGACATTTCATAGGTCAAGTTAATGTCATAACCCATGCATGGCATTATTTGGGATAATGAACAAGTCAGCCACCATGGAGGCAATATAAGGGGCAGACACCATCTGTTTTGGTCTTAAAGGCCATGTTGAGGTGACAAGGTGGGTCACGTTAGTATGAAACAAAACGTTTTGCTGCAGTAACTATTTGCTTCCAACCTGCGGGCGCCTCAGAGGTCGGTTTGAAACGAACCTAAGACACTCATTTGGTGTGGCCTTAGATTATCATGGTCTTGGTGTTCTAGAATTAGTTAAAATCACAGGTCTTGCTCCATGTTTCGCGAAGTTCCACAAGCCAATGTTAGCAAATGCGCCGGAGGTCAGAAGTTATTTCCCGGCGTTATCTGTGAGTCCTTGATCGAAATGCAGTCTTTAAATCCAGCCACCAGGTGGCCGAAGGTTGAGCTGATTTACCATTGTCTTGACCCCGCTAAAGTATCGGTGGAGGTAATGCGACCCTGAACATGACACTTTAGCACTGCCAAACCGATTACCAAACAGGCCGCACCAAATCAGAAGCAGCGTCAGTGTCGTGAATTAAACATGATTTCGCATAACTCGGCTGGTGAACGGCACGAGCCCATACCACTAATGCACTCCTTCGTTCCTGCATGTCAGCGGATAGAACGTCACTGGCCTCTCGGTCGAGCCTGCAGTGCCGCGGTCGGCGCTGGCAGCGGCTCTGTGGTCGACATTAGGACTCGGACGACGAGTGGCGCCACAGAAGCTGCAGAGGCTGCGAGAGTGATGGGAACAACACTCAGCCGGCCCTGAAAGTGGCATGGAAGTCTCGCCGTGCAGTCTGTGGCTACGTAGTAAGCGGCGGTGCAGCCGTTGAACTCACTGTATAGTAAACTCACGATCCAGCCAGTGGTTTCACAGTGCACGCAGTAAACTCGCGGTTCAGCCAATGGCTTCACTTGTAAAGTGAAATCACGTTCGGCCAGTGACATCACCGTCTGTAAAGCATCATCGAGGCCTTCGCGGCCAAGGCAAACACGTAGTCAACGCAGTCACCGTTTCAAGTTTTCAAGTGACGTCACCACCAAGCCGTTCACCTCACAGTCCGCCCAAGAACTGACAACTGTATTTGCATCATCGGGTTCGCCTGCACACAAGTCACCGCAGCTCACGGAACCGTCTGTTTACAGCTTTGTACACTCGGTCTCTTGGCTCAGTTCTGTGTGGATGTGAACTGGCGCGGCCGCGTCCTGGACGGTATCTTTGACGAACATTTTCTGGATCTCTTCCAGCGACTTGCCGCCCGTGCTCGGCAGGCACAGCTTGGCGAAGACGAACATTAGCACGTGCATGCCAGTGAAGAACCAGAACACACCGGCCATGCCGACGCTGGCCACAGCCAGCGGGAAGGAGTACATCATGACGAAGTTGGCCGCGCCGAAGAAGAGCAGGCAGACGCCACTCACCTCGGCACGAATAGCGTTCGGTAGCAGCTCCGCGAACATGACGAACACCACGCTGCAGATGCCGGTCGACATGAGGCAGACGATGACAAGGATAGCCGCGAGCAATACCCAGCCGTGGTCGGTCAGCTGCGCCTTGAAGACGAACGCCAGCCCGGCGACAAGCGAGGCGGCCGCCCCGCCCACCCCGTTCACCATCAGCAGCGTCTTCCGCTCCACTCGGTCCATGATGACGAGGGCGACGACCGTGGAGGCGACGCGCACGGCACCGGCCGCGATGGCGCCCAGGTACGGGTCGTCGAAGGCGCCAAAGTCGCGCAGCATCACCGGCGCGAATGTCGACGTAGTCGAGCCCCCGGAGAAGACGAAGAACGCGTACAGCGCCAGCACGAGCAGGAACGGCACCACGTTGTGCCGGTGCCGCAGGAGGGCGAGCACCTGAAGCGGCGTGGCGTCGTGTTTGTGCCCCTCGCCGAGTGACTCGCGTATTGCGCTTATCTGCCCGTCCACGTCGTACCCGTCGCCGTGGAAGAACCGCAGCGACCGCTTCGCCTCCTCCTCGGAGAACCCCTTCGAGATGAGCCACTTCGCCGAACGCGGCAGCACCAGCGCCACCACAAACTGCACCGCCATCGGGCCGCAGCCCATGACGAAGCAGGCGCGCCTCCAGCCGAGCAGGCGGCCGAACAGAAACGCCGACAGAATGCCGACGCACCCGTTGACGATCGGCAGGGTCGTCAGGTAGCCACGCAGTCTCGGCGACGCCACCTCGCCCATGTAGGCGATCGTGGGCCCGATGGTGACGCCGCTGAACGTGCCCACGAGGAAGCGTCCGGCGAGCAACGTCCAGAAGTTGCCGCTGAGGGCCAGCAGGATCCAGGAGGCGGCGACGGCCGGCGCGCACAGCTGCACGATGCGCGTGGTGCCGACGCGCGGTGCGGCGTAGCTGGAGATGACGTAACCCAGCATGCTTCCTGCGTTTAGGACGGACACCGTCCAGGAGACCTGGCCGGTGCTGAGGGTCAGGTCCGAGTCCGAGGCCGTCAGCTGGTCCGCCAGCACGCCCCCGAAGGAGAACGAGCCCGCCAGGGTGAAGTTGGCGAAGGAGAAGGCCACGGAAGCCATCACCTGTGGGGAGAAGGCAAACTGAATCTGACACATCACGCCACACCATGACTTGCTTCGAATGATTACAAGAACAATATCGCAGATCGAGTAAAACGCAAGCGTGTGCTTGATTCTGAATCGATTAAGTACTTTTACTTCCGGGGTGAATCAGAATCAGGATCGATTCACACGAAAATTGCAGTGAATCAGAATCGGGATCGGTTCAGTCCAAATCCCAGTGGACCGGAATAAGAATTGAACCGCAGACATTGCCATTCGATCGCCATTGAATTAGAACTGAAAGTTCCCCTTTTAAAGCCATCGTGCATTGGAATCAGGATTGATTCCCAGCCCAGTGAATCAGGTCACTGATCACGGAGCTGGGCCGAATCAATGAATTCGACACGGCCTGCCACTCAGAGTCCAGAACCTGTTTGGAGTGGCGTTGGGTGTCAGAGTTTATCGCGGAATGGGTTTAGGGCAGAGGTTTTAGTTTAACACCTCATACTTTGAATTTCGGCAGCATCGTTACCTGGAGCTGTGCTCTAGCTAGTTAAACATACCACACCTGCAGCAGGCTGCATTAGAGCTTATGAATAGACCATTCTGCACTGAGGTGCCTACCCTGGCTCAGTTCAGTAGCACTGGTACCGGGGCAACCTGAGGCAAAGCAGCAGCACTGCTATCGCCGGAGCCTGACACAAGACATGAAAACTAAATCTGCGTAAAATAATGATTAGGATCACATTTGAAATCGTCAGTATGCATTATCTTCATTAAGCGTTACTTCTCGACACATTAGCTATTTTCGCAATATTACATTAAAAAGACAAGTAGCATAATGTTCTATTCAACTCCTTTGATACATATTAGTGAATGCGGTTCTTGGTTTCTTAAAATTCTGTAACAGTTATGTTGTAAAAACCTTCCTTCGTGGTGCCGTATGAAAACCTCCATAATGCCAACTAATACGTTATTTTTACACTGATCTATCGGCTAATCTGGCAACTAGCGTAAGTGAACCCTGTATGTGTTCCGTGCGTTAGGAACACGGTTACCGAAGTCAAAAGGTTAACCGAGTGACGTGCCAAGTAACGGCACCCGCATCAAGTGAATGGCTTATCTTTTGAGATAATCCATAACAGGTTGTCGCAACCGAATTTTTGCGAAAAGATAATGACTTAAGTTTTCCGTTTCTGCCCGATTCCGGGAAAACAGGTAAGCGTCCATAGTAAACAGCCCCAAAGTGTGAGCAACAACTGGAAGTCACGTTGAAGTGCAAGTTGTTATATAGATGCATCGAGAGTTCCGTTGAGTGTCTGGTTAGTTGCGGACATTGCGTTTGGACTGAGGATTGGTTGCAATTGCCTACCAGACCACATAACATTGGTTATGATCAGCTAGTACACTGAAGTTTTTCGACGCGATGAGCGTGATTGTTTGAAATGGTTCGGAGGGACGGGCCCTGAAAGCAAATGGCGCAAAGCAAATCACTTAGCGTTACGGGGTTTGCTGCCTGCCTAATGAGTTTGGGGCGCTGAGAAATTGACCTCAGCCAACAGTCCTCTTCTCAGCTGACGCACAGCGCAAAGGAGGAAAACTATATCAAACATGCTGTTTCTGGTCATGTTTTCACTGTACCCAATAAAATGATCTTCTGACTCGAGAGCTCCTCAGTTTTGCCGCCATGTTGAGCTGACGGCGTAGTGTTAATGCGCATTCTGTGTGTCGGGATCATCTGTGGATGAGGAGTGCTATCAGGCACCTGATTATGGTTGGCTGATAAAAAAGTCGTAATTAGCATGGCGTCCGGAGGGGGCCATCTCTAGGTAGGACCGCTGGCCATAAGTCGGGTTTTCACAGAGAATACGTGTTGCCATATAAACGCTGTCTCGCACGTAACAGAAACAAGCAATAGTGTGGGTAATAGGGTGGCATGGTAAACAAATATTTCGCTGCTATAAAAGAGTAAAAATGCCCCTTTATTTAACTCGCGCAGTGACAGGGTGTTTCGCGCTAACGCGCGCTAGAAGGGAGGTCAAAAAAGACCCCCTCCGATCTCGGTAGGCTAGAGGCATGAAATTTTGTGGACATAATAGAGCCGTAACAACGTGCATTGTATTCAATTTTCATGAACCTGGGTCAATATCCTCAAGGTCAAATGGGGTCAAAAAGGTCAACTTTCTCGGTCCATAGAGGCCATTCCGTACAACTTTTCGAATGAAACGGGAAAAGAGTGTTTGTTTGAGCGTTAAAACGTGGAATACAACTTCCATTCGTCTGACGTCTTGACTGAGGATTTCGGGCCAAGGTCATGTCAGATCGTTGACCTATGGCGCCAATTTTTCATCTTTTGCAGGTCAAATTTCGAGCAACACAGAATAGCTTGAGTGTAGATAAGGGCGCCACACGAATCTTTTGGCGTATTTTCAGTGAAGGTAGACACCCTTGGTATATCTGATCACTTTCAGCGTTTATATTTATGTATGTATGTATATGTATATACGTACATACATATGAGTATCAATGTGCCAAACGTGTTTTGAGTAAGGTCTTTGAATGCATGTTTCAATTAAATCTACATATTGCAAAGTAAATCTGGACCCGGCCACAAAATAATTACCCTTGACCTTTGATGGCCTTGACCGGCACTTACCCTGGTATATATAAGCGTATCCATGTGCACACATGTCTTTTCTATTAGAATCTTTGAATGCATATTTTGTGGCAATCGGCATGTCGCAAAGCAAATCTGGGCCAGGTCACAAGATATTTGACTTGACCTTTGCTGGCCTTGACATTGACCGATCCGGATATGTGAAAACGTATCAGGGCGAGCACACATGTTTTTATTATGGTCTTTAAATGCATATTTCATACAAACCGACATATTGCAAAGCAAATTTGGACCAGGTTACAAGTTGGTTGACCTTGATCTTTGATGACCTTGATCTTTATTGACCCTGGCTCTGGTCCTGGTACATCCATTACTTATGTCCGAATGACGTCGCCTGATTGTGTTCAAGCGGTAATGTTAGGTAAAACGCTTGTCTTTTCATAAAGTTCCCATTTGTCAGCGTCAACCGTTGTTTTCGTTATGTTTGCTTGACTTCAATTGCTTCAAAATCCAAAAATTTCCGACTGATTTCCAGTTTTTCTGTGCCAAACAAGGAGTCCTTAAATTGCCATAAATGCCACAAAGTAGCAGCAGCCAGTCGCGATCGTTTCTCGAGATTTTCAAAGGACAGAAGGGGGAACAAAAAGACCGCCCTTCAGTGCGCGTGTGAAATCTCCGAGTCTCATTTAGAAATCTCATTTTAGAACCTTTCGTGGTGACTGTTTACTACAGATTCCTCACCAGTGACCTTTACATTCACTGGGAATGAAGACAGCAGTAGATGCTCGTAATTGCCCGACCTTTTTCATACCAGAATATTGCAGCGTAGTCCGACAAGACGCACCAAGCCAGAGTCCATAAAACTTTACAAGACTTCTCGGCGCCAGACTCTGATTGGTCAAGATTTGGTGCGCGATGTAACGTGGTCGATGGTTGATCCGAAGTCTTCGAACGTGGAGGAAAAACGTAACAGTTTGGTTCAATGGCGTCTTGCGTAATTTACGAGTTGATCACTTCATTCAGACAAGTAAACTGGAAGCGAGAACTGTACTACGGGTATGATCTTGAATGGTCTTGTTAACGCTCGTCCGGCGATGCCATTTTTACACCCTCGCCCGCCGAGGGTCTAAAACGATCCCCTATACTTGCTTTTGCACAAAGAAAGATAGAGCAACGTGGTAAAAACCAATGTGTCGCTCGTCACAGAAGCAACTCAGTGATGTCTGATCTTTTTGGTTTCAGGTCAGCAGGCGACTTTCCAGGCCACAGTAATAATATCAAGGCGAACACGTCAAAATATGTCGGAAACTTCTTAGCCATAAAGTTTCCAAACTTTCTCAAATAAATTGATTCTTAATCACCAACGTATTGGTCGTTGTCTTAGCTGTCGGAACATGTACAGGTTTTGCGTCTGATTCAACGGTTAACCTCACAGGCCACGAAAATGTCATCATAACTGAAATTTGCAGTGAAAGGCAGAATAATCCCACCACACTTTTGTCGCATCACAGGTAAAACGAGGGGCGACAAGTGTGCCAAACTAGGTACGCCGGTTCTCCTTTGTCTGGAAAAGGGTCGCCAATTTGCGGTCGCGGCCGACTTAGTTCCAGGGTCACCGCAAAGTACGCTCATGGTGTTTTACGGGAATCGCTTTTAGATGAAAATCATTCCAGCTAGAACCACAAAAGCTGGTGTGCAGGTAGGAGGGCACACGGTCTGTCCTAGCATATCACTGTAGTGGGTGCGATGGTTTCTCAAGGTTTCTTTTCTAACTTTTTTTTCTCAAACCATCGCTAGGGACGCAATCGAATTTCGAATTTTCGGACAAATAAATGTCTCTAACCTGGCGTAACCTTTACATATAAACTGGATTTACGTGACGTCAAACGATGCTCGTCAAAATAATGTTGACGTGCTGCACCGTAATACAGTATTCTTGCAAGTGTATGTTTCACTTATCCCATGTACAAAACTACGGGAAATGCAGTTGACGCCAATGGCTGATATGTACGTTTGACCTAATTTCACCTCAGATGACCTGACCCTTCCCACGCATTAAAATCAGGTCACTGACATCAACAATTATAAAAAAACACGTGGCACAACATTGCAGTACCCAGTTCCGGACCAACGAAATATATTGCTCGATTTCGTTAAAAACACGTCTCACATGACCTCGACAAAAACATCACCGGTCACGACCTGCTGCGTGGACATTTTGAAGATTTTATCCAAGACGTATAAATGTCAACAACTCAGCCACGGAAGAAAATCAGCGTTCTGTTTCCCGTCACAAAACCTTTTTAGGAAACAGCAGGGATTCTAAAGCAACCCCGCTAGGCAAAGGTACATTTCTAGAAAAAAATATTGAAAATAATAAAAGACAAAGGGGTCGAAAGAACAGGACAATTAGTGGTGTAATTACGCGAGCTTTACGACCAATTTTGTTCTTTTTCGTGTCATTTTCTCTACAATTGTTAGGTCTATTACATACGTTAGAGGCCGATTTTCAAAATGCATACGCATATCCAGAGCACATAAAAAGAGGTATACGTTTTAGGGACATGCCAATTCATTCTGCAACATATTTTGCCTATGGTGAGCATATTTACGTTTGGAAAATATTTTAATATGTCACATGGCATATTATGTACATATGAAAACCCTCATTGGCAGATAAAATGACCCGAAAAAATAGAGTAACTTAATGCATGTGAACTTCACGTAATTGACTGACATATTTAAGCACATTTTGAAAATTATTTTGTTTTGCGCTTAACGTTAGCATTTAGAAATCACAAAAGCATTAAATTTTTGGATAATACAGTCATAGACATAACCGGGGCACATAAAATGGTGTTTTCTTGGAAAATTTGAATTTTTGACATGTATTCGAAATCCAGTGTGATTATGTGTGTCAGAAAAATCATTTCCGCACGTGCCACATGCCATATTATGTGCACATTCCAAATGCCCTTAGGCGGATCCAGATACCAGGGAAAGAGGGTCAATAAGTACATTGATTGTGTACATTGATGATAGCCATGTTGTATTCCGTAAATAAAGTCATAATTTCTGAGGAATAAGACGAAAGAAACTGGCACTTTTACACTACCCTGGAGCCGCCTCTGATTTCATTTTTACTGAAATACATGGCATATGATCGTAATATACGTGGAGTTGAGTAAACTAATCACACAAATCCAGATGCGTATTGCTTAACATGTTGTTGGAGGAAAGATGCACCCGAAAATCGATTCCTGGAGACGCCCCTAACAGTATATATAGGTGAATTATATGCGTCAATTTCCTAAAAATGTCTACGTCGGTACAATTAGTCAAAAGTTCTTAGGAATAAGAAAATGTAGATACCCCTTTTACATGCCCCTGCATCCACCATTGACAAATATTTCTCTTAAAAATACTTGAAAGTGTGTAGGTTACAAACATTTCGATAATTTTTAGTGTCCGCGACATTATAAAGAATGTCATAATAGTACATGACCACGTCCAATTGCGCGCTTTCAAAAAATCACGGTATTTCTCAAACATGGTTCCCAAAAACCTGGTCTGAAACCACCTTTGGATGAGGTAGTTTTTTATATTTTGTCAAAACACGTCAGAAACAAATCTAGGTCCAGTCGCCAAGTTTCGTAAAGCAGCTCCCAAAAGCCCGAGAATGGTGAGAGAAAAGCCGGAGGGGGGGGGCAGAAACTGCTAAGCCCAACACAGAATGTGGTTGAAGAACATCTAAAAGGATTATGAGTGGAACAAAGAGTCCTGATGCCTATTTCCTTCATAAGCACGGTTGCCCTGGCAGTTGCTACGTAAACGCGACTATTGATGACTGGGGTCCGAAGAGTCGGCTGAGCTGGCATCCACGTCATGAGGCACTGTGACAGTGCTATAGTGATATTGAGCGGCGTGGTGCACCTGACGCCAAAGTACACGAATTAGTAGCCATCACACGAAAGAGTAATCAGTTTTTACGACTCCATCCAGCACGGGGCGCTGAAGGTATGCAGAGAACCCATTAAACCGCACATAAATATGGTCAGCACGAACTCATTTGTTACTGCGCCTTAGGTTTTTCGTGTTTTTGCACGCCAAATAAATTAGCTGGTATTATTTCTGTCAAGTGTTCTTTACGACAGAATTCAGTACTACAGGCATGTGGTTTGAAACTACAGTTTTGCTACATGGAAGTAGTTTTGGGCCTTGCAAATCATTAAGCATCCCTAATTTTTCCATAAACGGGTGAATGTACCGTGTTGATAATCTTACACGATATTTTTTGGCACAGAACGGACCCTTTTAAATTAACTGCGATATATTATCGAGTATCGTGGGGCAGTGTACTGGAACTGAAATTGGCTGAGTTGAGAAATGCCGGAATGATTCCACCATTCTGGCGGAATAAAATGAATTGGAAATTATTCCTCGCGGGCCGAAAATAAATTGGAATGGTTCTTTTTAGTTCTGGATAAAATTGGAATTAAAATGGTTTCATCAGGGTCACGCTATTGACAGATCCAGCTAACTTGAATCGTCCGAAGCGTTTAAACCACCTCTCGAGTTTAAGCGTGATTTCACTGTTATATCGTTGTCTCCTCTCTGTCAGTGAGCGGCTCTGCCAATGTTGCTATGCAACGGCGAGACGTTGGTGTAGGCGGCAGCCGCCATTTTTGTGACGGCCGGCGTTGACAAAGGCCCTAGAAATCCAGGTAAAGCCGTCCAGCCAAAGTAGCGTCCGTCGTGACGTCACAGGCGACTTATGCTGTTCGCCCAACATGCAGGCGGTGCCATGTCAGAGCACCTGTACGTTTTTTCGACATTAACCGTGATAATACAAGAAAATCCAAAGGCATGAAAAACTGGCCTAGTCTTAAACTAAAAGCCGCTTACGGTCTAACCCCTGACCCATCCTGCCAAGGCCCGATCGTCTGCCAAAGATCCCTGCAACTGTCCAAACTCCTAATGACTTTGTTGACTTGTAACCCCACACCATGACCAGTCTAATATGATTCACGAAAGCAAAACTGTATGTACGGATATAATCAAATGCGAAAAAGAAGCAAATAATATCCGGCCCCCACCCTGTCAAAGCCCGTCGTTAACAGACAGCCAGCGTGGGCTAGTCAGATGAAGACTGACCCACAACGGTCATTGGTGGAGGATCGTGACGTCACTGGCGATGCCCAGTACGTTATTTTCATAGGTGCGGCCACGGGCTAGGCTTTGACAGTCAGAGTGGGATGTGAACTATGGGTGTGAAGGTGTTGAGGGGGTAGTGGGAGGGGGGTATTGCAAGGTACAAAGTTGTGCAATGGCTTGGGCTAATATACAAGTGGTAAGAAAGCGCGGCGGCCCTTTGGATGTCTTTTATTTGGTGGTCGACGCCAGCGGTGGTGAAAGACCGGTGCAAAACCCTGCAATGATGAGGCCAGTGCCATGGGTGGATACCCATACTTGTCCTCGTCCGTCAGCCAAGGGGAACACGATAGACAAATGATAATGCACGGCAGGACTTTTGGACGAACATAGGGCTTTTGGGTACATCCTTTGCATGCGATTCCCATTAGCATAACGTCAAATGATTGCAGCTTCTGAATCTGATACCCACGTAGCGACGTAGCTACCTTGCGGTAGCAGCGAAATGGTTTTGTGGTAATGGTTATGAGCACTACCTACCTCGCAATCTAGTGACTGGGCCAGTGGGGTAGTAGGTTGTATTTCACGGTGGTGCCGCGGATGCCGTCGATCGCTTTGTTAAAAATTCATTCTTAAAAATGATGCTCCGTATGAAGGCCTCGGATAACAAAAGCAAAGGAGGTCGATAATGGCTTCAGGGACGAAATTAATGACCCTGTTGGCCCGTACCAGTTGTAGGTAAACGTAAATGTGGCGTATCCGGCATTTCCCATTTTCTATTCTTATTATTTTCGCAGTCTGTCTGCGCACCGTGGGCGCAGACTTCATCCGCGTATCGTTAAATCAGCCGTGGCGGACAGAGGCTCCGCCCCTTTTTGGCCAGCAGCCAAAAGCGATGCCGCCTGGCCGCAGGGTCTGCTGACGACCTCGAGCGGGTTGGATCCAGCGCAGCTGTGCCCGTTATTGCGTATTGCACGGCACGGAGCACCGGCTAATTAAAGACCACTTTTCCCACCATTCCTATACCGAGTGCGGCGAGCGTGTAATTTCAAAAGGTTACACACGTACTTACAGGGGCGCAGCCAGGATTTCATCAAAGGGGCTCGGAGCCCAACGTGAATTTAAATCGTACGAAAACCGCCTGCTGGGAAGACGATGTGCAACGGTTTTCACAAAAACCTCGGGCCTAATGCGGTGGGGTGCCCGTGCCCCCCTTTGGCTGCGCCCGTACGTATTTAGGAATATCTTTCTGTGTGCCTTCATTTTTGTGCCTTTCCGTTTTTTTTGTTTTTTGTTTTTCATGAACTATGGGAAAAGGAAATGACTGGTGTATCCGAATGCGAATTTGTTAAATGGTCATTTGACTGGAAATGGCAATTGAATTTCATCTCTTTATCAAATGACATGGAATTAAAGTCATTCCTTTTGGGAACACAGTGAATCGGAAGTGGATTTATTCCTTTTCGAACGCAAGGAAATCGAAGGTGGAATCATTCCTTTCATTTTGTCAAATGTCATTACAGTGTCCTAGGGACAAGGCCAAAGCTGGGAGTTTATTGCTCTTCAGAGAGATCGATGACAGCGGTTAAGCTGGAGAAAGCACGGAGAGAGTTGCGCTGGATCGTGAACCTATACCTGAACTGGCGTCGTTGCAAGGAGCGGTCCGGAAGTAATTTGTCACGGCAACAAAGAACCTGTAAAGGGAAATCTTACCACTGCATAGACTGAATACTGATTACATGGGATTTCAGTCTCGCCCACATGTCGTCTCAACGGGAAATCCATGGAGAGAGTTTGTAACTAGAGCTGAAGATCCGCATGCATTTTGGGATTCGAATCCTGGGGTGGGTGGATTTGGATTCGTATTTGGATTCGAATTCGAGATTCGAATGTATTCGAATAATTCCGTATCTTTGGATCAAAATCCCTGCATTTTTAACGCCGTGTAGTTTCTAGCTGAAAACCGATTTCATTGGTTTCTGGCTGACTGTTCTCAACGCTTATTCCAGTGACGCATTTCTAAGTCGGCCAAAAAAGAAATGGAGAGGAGCATGGCTGCCAGTCTGTGAAGTTGTCAAAATTTTGGTTATTCATGAGCTATAGGAAAAGGAAATGACTGGTGTGCATGGTACCGCAACGTTGGCATGGTACCACGCCAACCAAAAAGTTACTGTTTGAGTCACGACAAAGGTTGCCTTGCATTCGCTCCCGCAGCAAACTAGCGAAACACAGTGGTGGAGGAGTAAAACAAGTAACCAGATACAGCGACGACAGAAATATCTCTGCCGTGTAGCTCATTTCTTTTTTTATTACAGAAACCAAATTTCACCGTTTCGGGCACTTTAGTTCTCTTAGTGACCTTCCAGGTAACTCAGCAAGAGAGTACCTCATCGCTCCCTGTGCACACTGACATGGTATAAGTTTTACAGCATTTCCTGCAGCAAACCATGCTTTTGCAGCGACTTGGTTTTACAGTTGATCAGTCGTTATTGTAAGTAGCTGGTTCTTTCTTCGGGTCAAGGTAAGACCAATGAAAGGTCCAATATCATTATCGTCAATTTTGAAGCTGCTCGTGCCAAAAAAACTATGGTTTTGTTACCACAGCCAAAAATTTTGACCATCGAGAGGGGTAAAAATAGCTATCATCGCCGGAACCAGAGCCAAAAATTATCCTGGGACCGTTTCAAGCAAATTCAAAGTCACTTAAGGTCAATGGCTTTATTTCGCCTTAGGAGGGCCATTTGCCTTCGATATCCCGGTGTGCTGTCAAACATACGCCTAGACAGTTCTTTATCACAAACTGACTCCATATCTCGTCCGACTCTAAAGAAAGAAGCCAAAACATAGCTCATGTATGTAAAAACGGCTTGCAAACCCTCGAGAACGACGCTATTACTCAGTGGCTGACATCAACGGCTATTTTCCTTGCTTGTTTGTGCGTTTGTTTGCTCTTTTAAAAGATGTGGAAAGGATGCAAAGTCAGCTATTTCAAATTTCAGGTTCTTAATGCAGTCCGTTGCCCGGCAGTCTCAGAAAAACATCGGAGACGGTGGGGCACGGACAGCGTGGCAACCACACCTCCCCGTCGCATCCGGCGAGAGAAAAACCTGCATCGTTCGGTTACCCGGGGACACGCTGATCACAAACATAACGAGACGCAGGGTTTTAAGGCTTCATGCAAAACAATCGGGAGATCATTTGTCACCAGCAGCCTGCACTTGCAGGTCTTTCAAAGAGGCCAGGAGCCTGTTTCACAAGGAAGATGAGCCGTCTGACATTGCAATCGCTCCGTCCCACTTCTTTTAGGTACCTCCTGTTGACTGGGTGTAACTAATCACGCAGCCTCCTGATTGGTTAAAATCCATCACGCAGCTTCCTGGTTGGTTAAAATCCATCACGCACGCTCCTGACGGGTTAAAACTCATCACGCAGACACGCACGAGACAATGAATTACCACTGAAATCGCTAGACACGCGACCTGGAGCGAAATTCGGGCAGCGCTCCTGCGCGGAGTGCATACACCTGTGTACCAAATTAGCTAGGGTGTATTTGTAAACGTAACCTAAATTCTCTCACAGAAAAGCACTTCAGCAGAGGTTGGAAAACCTTCACGGGGAATGTAGCCATTCCAGTCCCCGCGCACACTGGAGACCCCAGAGCTGCAAAACGGTCCCGGAACTGAAATGAAAACCTTCTAACGATTTACATGCCATGCGTAGACCTTCAGGAGGACAGTACCATATCGCCGGTCGGCAGTGTGCACAGCAGATTAATTGTCGTCTTATTCCAGGTGTAGCAACACTTGCCGCGTCACTATACCCAGTCTTGCTATCTTGATTTTGTCGTAATAGTGGGACGACCTAACATCAGCTGCAGTCAAATTGCAAATTATGAAGCAAACGAATAGTCACACTTCGGCAATCGTATGCCATTATGCAGTCATCCGCCGTCGTGATCCAACGTAGGACAATGAACGCACGGCTTCTGTAAACGTGCATTGGCCTGCGCCCACTCGTCACGTCAAGCAACAGATGCAAATTGGACACAGCCTTGCAGAACACTGGAGAATATCATTGGTTGTCGCCTTGAATGTTTCAACGAATCGACAAAATGTACCAAACTGCACAGCATTCAAACCTATAAAATGAACATTACATTGAACCATTGGACTGCAGGCTGCAGTTTGGTTATCTCCGCTAAAAACCCGTATCAACCCGCGCACGACCGTCGGTCCATTTCGAACATCGGCGACTGGGGGGGGGGGGGCAGTTGGCCGCCCCCCTCTAACTCACGAACGGTTGGTCGCGCGATAAAAATAAGCATACCGTTGGAAAGCTTGTGACGAGTACAGCTCGAAACTGGTCTCATGTTTAGTTTTAGATAACATGTAAGCAATTTACGCCCTATATATGCTTTCTGATAGCCGATTGCATGAGACCGAGAAATGGCCTGAATCTCAAGGGCTGTGACTAATAACGCCTAAGTAAAGGCATCAGCGCACAAGTAAAGGTTCGCAGATGTCGATACACGTCTAATTTCCCCAGATTTGTTCAATATATACGCCGAAACGTTGAGTTAAAGACACGGCAATTCTCCCGCCAGCTGTCAATGTGCGCCGTTGCCGTATGCGGTAACAAATTGAAGAAAACTGGTTTTAGTGTGCCTGTATTTTCTCTTAAAAGCCCATCTATGTATATTTTATTGATCTTTGTGATTCTTGTGATGGTTTTTCATGCTTAAATTTCAGAAAAAAATAATAAGTTACCAATCTACAGGATTAGCGGAACTTTGTTCGCGAGAGCCTGTTTATTTCCGAAATATGCTACTTTTTCAATCTTTTTGGGGTCCCTGGTATTACTTACGTCTGTGCAAGCTAGTTCTGCCATTTTCTACCCATTCTGAGTAACCCATCGTGGATTTTGACGGTGGTACATTTTGGCCGACTACAGTTATTCGTGACCTGACCTCAGGTCAATGGCTGGAAGTCGTTGATACTTTGCCAATGACGACAACTAGATGTCTGCTTGACGCCGCACTAAAAATGTTACGAAATATTCCGTCAATTTCCGAAAAAAACGGCAACATGTGTTAAAAATGGGTTTGACTTTAGGTCAATGATTCGGAAAATTCCGAAAAATCTGAGATTGCAGATTTGTTGCATCTATCACGGTCACTAATCCCTGAAAGTATTATTGAGATATCTTGTTTTGCGAAAAATTTACAGGGCGCTAAACTTTTTTGGACATAGGTTCAAAATTTTGACACGAGATGTAAAAGTGATGGAGCAAATGGTACACAAATTTTCGCGACTCTGTGTCTGTTTGTTCTCTCGCAATCCCAGAAAAACCTCAAGGGGGGCAGTCAACTGCCCGCCCCCAGTCGGGGACGGATTGAAGGCAAAGTTCCACCTTCTGCGTATGGTCACATTTGCGAATGCACCGTTTAGAAAACGACTATAACGTTACTAACGTCGAAACGAACCAGTACATTACGCCGTCTTCATGGGATAATGATACTAAATATTTCTCAATATTCGCACGAAATACATTGATGCAAGTATGAAAAATGCTTTCGTGAACAGAATCTTTTCTTTTTCCCAGAATTTGGGCGTGCAGAATGGCGCATCATACAAGGCACACCATGTCATCCAGACGGCAACAACGCACGTGCCCCTATATGTCGTTCTCGGCCGCAATGTTCTCGCAGTCTATCATGCGACACACCGCCTTCATCTGGCCCTACCACGAGCTCACCTGCATCGCCACGCCTCTCCTCTCCCCGCGCCCCGCCCCGTCACCGGGCCTCGTCTCCGCGGTGGACGCCATCGCCGCCGCTGCCGCAGCTTCACTGCTCTGCGACAGCCACCATCGCCACAACCAGCTCCGCTGCCGCCGCAGCCGGCCGGTGACCTGCTGTCGTGACGCGTTACGGGCCGTGAGGTGATCCTGGTGAGCCGCCAGTGGTGCGGCGCCGACCGCGCGATAGCCAGCTGGGGCTCAGACTGTCCGATGCAGGCGGCTCGGAGGGCTGTAGGTTTACATCACACGGTGCGGCGAGGTCGTGCCGGAGGCGTCTCACAACAGGTTCTGAGGAGGACGCGGGAGGGCGGGGAAAGGAGGAGCAGCTGCCCCTCCCCACCGTTTGTAAATTCAACATTGACCCTATGAATGTTGACTGGAAGAAGAAATTGGTCCCGAAATGTTTCTGTGCCCCTGAACACCCCCAACCTGTGGAGGGGTTCCCGCACCCCTGGGTTCAGATGCGACGAGTCGGCCTCCGGTGAGGAATTGTTTGCCGGGATCGGCGGTTTCGGAACAACTGTCGTCTAGGCAGTGTGGCTAAATTCAGTCAGTTAGGTGTCAAGGAGGTAGAATGAAATTTATGGTGTCAGACTTGTTTCTGCCATGGCTCTGAATCGCCGCCGCTGGTTATTGGCCACCTCTCCACTGACCTTTGCACCCTTCGCGCATCCAGAACTGCCCGCCCGACTTGTATTGCCTGTGGCAGTTTGAAACAGCTCAGCAACGTCCTCTGCTCAGTGCTCATTGGTTGGTCTCAGATAAAGGGACGAGCAATATAACTGCCTAAAGGCCAACAGCAGAGCGATCCAGTAGCATGAATTAACATCTACATTCTTGACAGCCAACTGGCTGAATTTAGCCACACTGCGTCTAGCGGCAGACGGAGGGATACGGCGCCGTGGAGAAGATTGGTCTCTGGGTCTTGGTGATTACGATCACGAATACTAGGTGACTGGAAATCACTCTCCCTTAACCCTATTCACGCATGAGGGTCTTCAGAAGTCCCCTCTGTTTTATTTTTGCTCGCCACCTATCCAGGGTTTTTTAAAGCAGCATCACAACACTTTTTCGTTTTTCGTTGGTATTCCTTTCACATGTTGCGACAGATTTTCATAACTTTATGTTACCGAGGGGCAGAGGCAGGCTACGTTTTTGTGAGGCGACTCAGGCCATTTTTAACAGTGTTAAAGGTTACAGAAAATGGCTACCAAAAATACAGCTTTTAGGATAAAACTAAACCCGCGCTCTAGCGGAAGTCGGCGCCATGCACGCCGGCTTAAGGGGTAGCGGTTGACCGCCTCCCCCCTCACTCGCGAACGGTTGGTATGATCATCATTTGGTCGTGTTCCGAACCTGGCAATGAACAGCAGCACTAGATCCATCAAAGATGGCTGTGCCTTGCCCTTGAGGAGAACCGTCACCAGTTTTAGAGCACGGCCAGTACATCAGAGACGCGGAGCGACTGAGCTGTCTTTCGATTTGGCTCATTTATAATGAGTAAGTTTTTCATGTCATATAATGTAAGTCCAAAAGGTCTTGAATCCAGTTCTGTAAAGTATTGCTATCTTTTGGATAGGGGATGCTATCAGGGGTGTATTTCTCCTGGTGTATTTGGCGATATTGTTTTCTTCATACTCAGCAGTTACAGTGATGGACAGATACTGTTCTGTTGTTCTTACTCAGCATCATCAATACCATAGGGATGACGTAACATCAAAAACAGAGGACATTTATGTTTTGGCAGTGGCCTATTCCTTTGCTGTTTCAGTATGTGGTGGTATATGTATGCTGAATCATTTGCAGTGAATACAGCTGCCACAGCAACATATTAGTAAAAACAGGAAAAAAACTTGTTTTTATGAGAGCTGCGTTCACATCCTTCTCAACGCTCATTTCAAAAGGAATCACCGCTGTTTTGTGTGGCCGATATGACTGCAGTGATGTACTGGAGAAGTGAGCGGGCATTAACTTCACGCTACCTTAATCTGTTGAAGCCCCAGGCGTCGATGTAAGGATGCATCAAAGAAATCCGTGCTACTGTTTGACATGGATAGCAGTGCCAGCTATCAGCATTGCCAGGTGGCTATTTTTTTGCCACTGCCAGATGGCTGCTTTTCTGTGGAAAAGTGCCCAAATTAGTCATTTTTAACACTCTTTAACTCTAATCATTGATATGCGTTAGCACCATTTTCCAGTTACCCTACCCTTTACTGGAGAGGCAGCAGTGCCCTTCCATGGCCATGTGATCCAGTTATGTTCATGCCAAACTTGAGCATGAGTTGAACATACATTGCTCTTTTTCAGGCTATGCTTACAGTCATGATCACAGTACTTTATAACCGCACATTTAAAATTATCAAATTTGATCAAATCAAATAAAATGAAAATAAAAACCTTGCAAAGTATACAGTTTGTTTCACTTTTCCAAGTGAACCTGGCTAATGATAATCAGGAGGAGTTCTATAGTTATCTGTTGTCAGTGATCAGCCTGCCATTTCACTTTTCCACCTGAACCTGCGTTGTGGTGGTGGATGGAGGTTTTAACCATCCAGCGCTTTTTAGGGAAGGTTATAGTAGTCGGTTAGGACATTATCGCGTTCAGCACCCGAGATGTTGCCTCCTGCTGCGGTCCTGGGTGTTGTAGGACTTCCGTGCTCATCTGGCGCCGGAGCAAAGGCGTTTCAAGTGTTTCAAGAGTACCCCAGTGATTACAGAGCGAGTGGCTGGAATCCCGAGAGGCTGCAAGAGTTACGGATGTTAAGGTCTTTAAGGTCTTGTTTTCTTATAATGGCGATGTTACGGATGTTACGGTCCATCACCTAGAGGCAAGCCAACGCGTTACACGGCTGGTTTAGGGTCGGAATCGGAGCTCTGTATCGTACACCCTCTTAGCATCCGTTTTACCCCTATGAAACGACACCTGCCGTCTAAGTCATGCAGAAAGAAATGAATCGTGCACCTTCCTCCAAACCGAGGATCCCAAGTCCAACACATTGCAGGCTCACATTGGCGACGTCATGCCAATGGTGTTGTAAGTCTTGCTTAGTCAGGATGGCGTTTGCGACTTTACAGCCCAGCACAAAATTTGTTACGGTCAGCGTCAATGGTTGCCAAACCAAAGGCATGAATGTCAAAGGGGTGCACCTCAGCACGCTCGTCCCGCAAACACCAGGCTGACGCTGTTGACGTGCAAAATAGCCACAGGTATCGAATGGCACATATCACGTGCCAATTTTCAGTTTTAATTTTCCAATTAAGTTTTCAGTTCAATTCAGCCAATTATCGGCATCGCCGCCGGCAATAGTTTTGCAGCAATGACGAAGGGGCGTTAATCTTGGGCACCTCGCTCTTCACATGCAAGCTGCACCCCCGTTTCGGCCTGAATCCATCGAGAGTGGATCGTCCAGCTACCCGTCTGCCACAAAACTTGGCGGCTCCAGCATCAAAGGTTCCCAAATCAAAGGACTGGATACCAAAGAGGTACACCTCAGTGCATGCGTCCTGCACACACCAGACTTTACCTAATGAAATGTAAAAGAGCTGTATGTACCGAATGTCATGCATCACTTGTTCCTCGCCATTAGTTTTCAGCATCCCAGCGTTAAAAGTTTTACGGCAGTGATGGAGGGATGTTAATCGTGCAGGCACCTCTCGCTTCGCGTGCAAGCTGCATCCCCGTTTCGGCTTGAATCCATCGAGTCCAAGCTATCGTCGCACCAAACTGCGCCGTTTGCGCCCCGGCCATTGGCTCGTAAGAAACGCTGGGGGTGTAAACGAAGCGCACATTCGCTGCACGTGACTCGTTGCGCCCTGTCCGTTATTTGGGGCACCGCTGAATATCACTGGTGCCAGTCTATCCGGCCACCAAATTTCGACTGCCCGCACTCTGACTGCTAACGACACTCGGAGGTTACCGAGTCCAAATCGAAACATCTTCCTGCGCATCTCCGCGTGGATTGATTGGATGTCGTTATGGTTACCAACCATAACAGCACCCAACCACAAGCGGGGTCCGCCTAGGCACTAGGTCTTAAGTCTTGCTTACCACGTGCCATCAAGTCTTGAGTCAACAGCACCCGCCGTTTGACCTGTGCCTGTGATAAATTGAATTCTGTGGATTCCGGCTCACGTTATGTGGCACGTGCCACATGCAACAAATCGTTTCAAAGTCTACACCACAATGCATCCGCCGAGTCGGCGCACCGGATGGTGCCAGTTGTGTCGCGATTGGCTGGCGCATTCGGGCGCTAGAGGTTCCGAAGCCCGGACACACTCACACGCACATTTAACCCGCCCCGGACTGGGGGGCAGTTGACCGCCCCCCGTGAGGTTTTTCTGGCATTCGTGAGAACGAACAAATACAGCGCCATGAAACTTTGCTTACCTTTTGCTTCATCGTTTTTACACCTCGTGTCAAAGTCCTGACCTCAGGTCGAGTCAGGTATCTGACCTAAGTCAGGTCAAACGGACCGATGTCCAAAAATGTTTAGCGCCCTATAACTTTTCCGCGAACCAAGATCTCACAATACTACTTTCAAGGACTAGTGATCTTGATACCTGCAACAAATTTGCTTTCTCAGATTTTTCGGAATTTTCCGATTCATGGACCTTAGCCCATTTTTAAGACATGTCGTGTTTTTTTCGGAAATTGGCAGAATTTTTTCAAATCATTTTCAGTGTGAAGTGAAGCAGGCATCTAGTTACCCTCACTGGACAAATTATCAATGACTTCCAGCCATTGACCTGAGGTCAGGTCACGAAGACCTGTTGTGAGCCAAAATTTACCACCGTCAAAACCAGCGATGAATTACTCAGAATGTGTGGAGAATGGTGGAACTGGTTTGCACAGACATAAATTATAGCAAGAACGTCAAAGGGTTTAACCCTATTCCTGGAGGGCTAAACGGTATGGTCGATTCCCGGCAGGGGGGCGGATTCGCCCCCCCCCCCTGAGATCTCGAGAACTACACATCCGATTTCATCGCAACAAACGGCAATCGATTTGCCGTGACATGAACTACATTTTTATGAAAAAAATCAAAATTTTGAAATTTGTGGATACAGGGGGGCAAAAATGTTAAAATGGAGGTACTTATGGACTTCTTATAACTCCGTTCTTTATTCACCGATTTCGATAAAACTGGCATGAATCGAGAGATTGTGGATGAGACTTTTTACCACGGGTACACAAATCTGAAATTTTGAGAAAATTCATGGGCGTTCACAGGGTTTCAAGAATAGGAGGATTAGTTTTCTAACAAATGAATGAACAAAAGAGGCAAACACTCTTTTTTGGCTTCTGGTAGTCATGTATACTAAAGAAGTGCAAATCGCAGTACAATGTTTGTATAATGTTAGCATAGGCGGTGCCAGGGACATGAAAAAGGGGGAACTGTCATGGTCACACGTTTCTCAGATCAACTTGTGATCTTTTTCCTTAAATGACCTCCAGTGACCTTGACCTGGAATGATCTCGTGTGCATTTAATATTATCTGTAAACGTTTTCAATCATTTCAATTCACTCTATTTCAAAAATTCCATTTTATGGGCATTGCGATGTACGGGTACGCGCACTGACATTTTAAGTCATAGCTCCGTGACTCAACATGATATCAAGCTGAAACTTGATACACAAGCACTTTTCTACGTAATATGTATTCCGGATTTGGCATTTGGAAAAAAGGCGATGAAATTATTGCAAAAAAAGAAATTATGACTTTTGACCTTGACCTGACCTTGTAAAATGACCTCAGATAAACAAAATTATGTCTGCACATTACCCAACTATTTAGCTATACATCCATATAAAGTTTTAAGGTTTATCTTTAAAACTTTGTTTTTGGCAGACATTTTCCTTTTACTCTCAACATGGCCAAAAATAGCATGAGGTGCCTCCTAAAAACGTTATCTGGCTCAGCCCCTGAGCAAAATAGAATTTTGAAATTTTGTCACGGAACGTAGAAAAAATGGCTAGGAAAAGTGACCAATTTTCGTGAAGCTGCGTTAAAAAACCTCGAAATGGCAAGCAAAAACCCGTCAGGGGGGGAAGGATTCAGCCACCCCTGCCGGGAATAGGGTTAAATATTGCATATTTTGGAAATAAACAGGCTGTCCCGAATAAAGCGTCGCCAGCTGTGTAGATTGATAACTAATGAATTTTTCCAAAGTTTAAGCATGAGAAACCATCTCAGGAACCACTCAGATCATTAATTTTAACACGGATAGGTTTATGTCGCGAAAATAGAGGAACGCTACAATTAATTGCCGTTAATTTCTTATTGCGTACGGCTCCGGCGCACGCCGAGAACCGATGTGAAAATTGCCGTGTGTTTATCTCAACGTTTCGGTGCATATATTGACCAAATTTGAGACATTAGAGATGTATCGGCATCTGCGGACCTTTTGTTATGCGTTGGTGCCTTTACCTATGCGTTTTTAGTCACAGCCCTTGAAATTTGGGCCGTTTCTCGATCTCATACAGTCGGCTATGAGAAAACATATATAAAGCATATCTAGAAACAAATATAAAACATATGTAGAACAATAAAGCATACATAGAAAAACAAAAAAACATACATAGAAAAGCATATATAGAATGTAATTTACCTTACATTTTACCTAAAACTAAAAATGAGACCAGCTCCAAACTCTACACGTCACAAACTTTCCAACGGTATGGTTATTTTTATCGTGCAACCAACCTCTCGTGAGTGAGAGTGAGGGGCGGTCAACAGCCCTCTTCCCACTCGGGCGTGATCGTCGCCGTCCGATGGTCTTGCGCGGGTTAAATCTCGATCTGAGCTTTCTTCTTTTGTAAAAACGTAGATCTCGCTACAGGCCATCAAACGCCGTTTTTCGCTAGGAAATCGGACCAATAGTTCTCGACATCCGGGGGGCGGAGGGGGCGGACCTGTCCCCCCAGCACGGGATAGTTCGTGGGGCAGAATTTATAATTAGAACGTTTGGGGGGAGGGCCACGGGCAGGAGCACAAAATAGGGCTAAAAATCTGTCTCTCCGGAAATTTACATGAACTAAAAAAAACACGTGAGGCACACCACATTCGATTTTTCCTCTTCCACGCGACCTTATTGTGTTCACAACGCAGAGATTGGCATATCACATAGATCTGATCACTGTTTGATCTCGATCACCTTAACCCTATTCCCGGCAGGGGGGCTGAATCCGCCCCCCTCGGGTTTTTTGCTTGCCAATTCCAGGCTTTTTGACGCAGCTTTACGAAACTTGGTGACTTTTCCTAGGTATTCCTTCCACGCTCTGCCACAAAATTTCACAATTCTTCTTTGCTCAGGAGCGGAGCCAGTCAACGTTTTTGGGAGGAACCTCAGGCCATTTTTGGCCCTGTTGAGGGTAGAAGAAAAATGTCTGCCAAAAACAGAGTTTTTAAGATAGAACTGAAAACTTTATATGGATGTATAGCTATACAGTTCGGCAATGTGCACACAAAATTTTGTTTGTCTGAGGTCACTTTACAAGGTTAAGTCAAGGTCAAAATTCATTTTTTTTCTTGCAATAATTTCGGCGCCGTTCTTTCCAATGCCAAACGCGGAATACATATGACGTAGAAAGGTGCCCTCTACTTGTGTACCAAGTTTCAGCTTGACATCAGGTCGGGTCACGGAGCTATGACCTAAATGGTCAGTGCGTGTACCCTATATCGCAATAGAGAAAATGAAAGTTTTGGAATAGACTGAATTCAAATGATTGAAAACGTTTACAGGTAACATCAAATGCACACGAGATCATTCCAGGTGACCCGAAGGTCACTGGAGGTCATTTAAAGTCAAAGGTCACAAGTTGATCTGAAGAACGTGAGACCATGACAGTTCCCCTTTTTCATGTCCCTGGCACCGCCTATGCTAACATTATACAAACAGTGTAATGCGATTTGTACTTCTTTAGCATAGCATGACTAGCGGAAGCCAAGAAAAGTGTTTTTACCTTTTTTGTGCATTTTGTTGTTCGAAAATTAATCCTCCTGTTTTGAAACCCTGTGAACGCCCATGAATTTTCTCAACATTTCAAATTTGTGGACCCATGGTAAAAGCCCTTTCCATAATCTCTCGATTCACGCCAGTTTCGTTGAAATCGGTAGATAAACAACGGAGTTATAAGAAGTCCAAAAGTAGCCCCCATTTTGACATTTTTGCCCCCTGCATTCACAAATTTGAACATTTTTGAAATTTCTTTTTATAAAAAATGTAGTTCACGTCACGGCAAATCGATTGCCGTTTGATGCGATGAAATCGGACGAGTAGTTCTCGAGATCTCAGCGGAGGCCGAATCCGCCCCCCTGCCGGGAATCGACCATACCGCTAGCCCTCCGGGAATAGGGTTAAAATAAGTGGATCTGAGGTACAGGAGCTTGTTCGAGAAGTTCAACAACTTACTCTTGAGCGATGCCGAGATTGTTACTTGGTCCAAAGCAGTATATTTTTTTCGATTTTGATATGCCCTTTCATGGTACCATCCCGATGCAACTGAAAGAAGTATTGGCATGTAATATGCTGCCAATGATCAGTTGTTTGTGGAGATCCTTGTCTGTTATCTACGAGGTGTGATTATAACATATGGCATGAGAAAGAAACTAGAGGGGAAGAAGGGAAAAAGAATTGGTAGCCAAAGTTGAGGGACTTGAACGAGCTGTCATCATCTTCTGACCAGTATGATCTCTCAGAATCACAAACGAGTTATGAGGAGCTAAGTGCTGAGAAAAGGTCGCATGGTTGAAATTTCTTTCGGGCCAGGTCGATTAGAATGAAGAAGGAGAAAAAGCATCCCGCTGTTTTTTGTCCACTAAAAAAAGGCATTACGTCAAGAGATATATTTCTTCTTTGGAAGTGAATGAAATGCTTAGGAAACAACCAGACTAGAATAATGAAATATATTGAGGAACATCACACTTCTATTTATAAGCACGAAGAGGACACAAAATCATTACATGAAACAAAACAGAAACATGTTAATACGTAACCAGTACCTGCCAAGGAAGAAAAACAATTGATCGAAGGCAAGATCGCCATGGAAGAAGCTACGCGTTAGTAGCTTACGCATGGGCTAAAATCACTACACAATGGAAAAGCCCCCAGTGCCCGACGGTTTCACATTCCAATGCCTTCTTCTGGACAGAACTTGACCACCTAATGGTCAGAGGTTAGATAACCACACGTGCGAGACTGGGACTCTTTCGATTACGCAAAACAAAGAATTATAACGCTGATTCTAAACCCTAGCAAACCAAAGGAATTTATAGATAGTCGGCTATCCGTCTCTCTCCTTAATGCATCGCAAACAAATATGTATGCTGCAATCGCAAATCGTATCAGGAAAGTGTTTTCGTCAGTCATTCACCCTTGTCAAAAAGGGTTCACGAAAGGGCAATTTATTTGAGAGAGTATGCGAACAGTCTATGACGCACGATAAGAGACAAGACCATAAGAAAAAAACCGAGAAGTCTTGGTGGTGGTTGCCGATTATCGCAGGCGATGTGACTCAATCAGTCGCGGATTTATCAAAGACGTTATTCGTCTTTTTGTCCATTTTTTGCCTAGTTTTGGCCCAGACATACAAAAATAGATAGCAGTTCCATTACAAGGCGCACCTTCGTATCAGTGGATCACATTAAATCCAAGGACAACCGACTTTTTCCCAACCAAATGAAGCTGTAGACAAGGGGACTGGTGTCCTGCTTTGCTGTTTATTCTTGGTGTTGAAGTTCCCACTAATATGATTAGCAACAATGCAGAAATTGGAGGATTTAAACTGAACGGAAACCGAGCTAAAATAATTCGCTGATGGGTGCATATTCATACTGGACGACGCTGAGAGTAGCTTTAATGCATGTTTAGAATTGATGGAATCCTTAGAATAGATGGAATTTAATGAAGTGTCGGGTTTGAGCTTAAATGTTGAAAGACGAAAATAGTTTTCATGTGTAGGCTTTGTCCTGTTCCACAGGTAGTTAGATGTCGTATTGTATTTAGGTAACATAGGTAACCTTCCTCCTGAGTTTATTACGCCTTGCGAATTTCGTCATTTAGAGCGCAGTTTCAGATATCTAGGAATCATTTTCACCAAAAGCATGACCGATATGCTGAGCACAAATTTCAAGAAACAAGGTAGACGTAATATCCAGTCTACTAAAAGGCTGATTAACCCGCCCCCGACTGGGAGGGTGGGCGGTTGACCACTCCCATGAGGTTTTTCTAGGATTCAAAGAGAGCGAACAAACATATCGCCGCGAAATTTCGTGCACCTTTTGCATGATCATTTTTACACCTTGTGTCCAAAGTTCTGACCTCAAGTCAAATCAAACGGACCTCTGTCCAAAAAAGTTTGGTGTCGTGTAACTTTTTTCGAGAAACAATATATCACAGTAATACGTTCAGGGATTAGTGATCTTGATAGATGTAACAAATCTGCTGTTTCAGAATTTTCGGAATTTTCTGGGTCATTGACCTAAGGCCAAGCCCATTTTTAAGACATGTCGTTTTTTCGGAAAATTGAAGGAATTTTTCATAACATTTTTAGTGTGGGGTGAAGCAGACATCTGTTTACCGTCAATGAGCAAAGTATCAATGATTTCCAGCCATTGAACTGAGGTCAGGTCACGAAGAACTGTTGTGAACCAAAATGTACCACCGTCAAAATCCGCCATGAATGATTCAGAATGGGTGGGAAATGGCAGAACTGACTTCCAGACACGTAAGTAATACCAAAAACATCAAAAAGTTTTAACCCTATTCCCGGAGGGCTAGACGGTATGGCCGATTCCCGGCAGGGGGGGCGGATTCGGCCCCCCCCCTGAGATCTCGAGAACTACTTATCCGATTTCATCGCAACAAACGGCGATCGATTTGCCGTGACGTGAACTACATTTTTATAAAAAGAAATTTTTAAGATTTTGAAATTTGTCGATAGAGGGGGGCAAAAATGTCAAAATGGGGGGTACTTTTGGACTTCTTATAACTCCGTTCTTTATGGACCGATTTCGATGAAACTGGCATGAATCGAGAGATTATGGATAGGGCTTTTACCATGGGTATGCAAATTTGAAATTTTGAGAAAATTCATGGGCGTTCACAGGGTTTCAAAAATAGGGGGATTAGTTTTCTAATAACGGAATGAACAAAAGAGGCCAAAACACTTTTTTAGCTTCTGCTAGTCATGTTATGCTAAAGAAGTAGAAATCGCATTACAACGTTTGTATAATGTTAGCATAGGCGGTGCCAGGGACATAAAAAAAGGGGGAACTGTCATGGTCACACGTTCTTCAGATCAACTTGTGACCTTTGACCTTAAATGACCTCCAGTGACCTTGGGGTCACCTGGAATGATGTCGTGTGCATTCAATATTATCTGTAAACGTTTTTAATCGATTAAATTCACTCTATTCCAAAAAATTCATTTTTTGGCTTTTGCGATATAGGGTACGCGCACTGAAATTTTAGGTCATAGCTCCGTGACCCGACCTGATATCAAGCTGAAACTTGGTACACAAGTAGAGGGCACCTTTCTTCGTCATATGTATTCCGGGTTTGGCATTTGAAAAAACGGCGCCGAAATTATTGCAAAAAAACAAATTTTGACTTGTGACCTTGACCTGACCTTGTAAAGTGACCTCAGATAATCAAAATAAAATGTGCACATTGCCCAACTATTTAGCTATACATTTATATAAAGTTTTAAGTTCTATCTTAAAAACTCTGTTTTTGGCAGACATTTTCCTTTTACCCTTAACATGCCCAAAAAAGACCTAAGGTTCCTCCCAAAAACGTTGCCTGGCTCCGCTCCTGACAAAACAGAATTTCGCAATTAAAGTGAAAAAGTGACCAAGTTTCGTGAAGCTGCGTTAAAAAGCCTGGAATTGGCAAGCAAAAAACCCGAGGGGGGGCGGATTCCGCCCCCCCTGCCGGGAATAGGGTTAAGGAATTGCATATTCTGCAAATAAACAGGCTTTCGCGAATAAAGGTCCTCTTATTGTGTAGATTAGTAGCTAATTAATTTTTTCCAAAATTCAAGCATAAGAAACCATCATAACAACCGTTAAGATCAATAAAAGTTACATAAATGGGCTCATGTCGCGAAAATAAAGAAACGCTAAAATTAGTTCCCGTTAATTTCTTACTGCGTACGGATGCGACGCACCCCGACAACCGGCGTGAAAATTGCCCTGTCTTTAACTCAACGTTTCGGCGTATATATTCAGCAAACCTGAGAAACTAGACGTGTATCGGCATCCGCGAACCTTGACTTGTGCGCTGGTGCCTTTACCTATGCGCTATAAGTCACAGCCCTTGAGATTCAAGCCGTTTCTCGGTCTCATGGAGTCGGCTTTGAGAAAACATGCATAGGACGTAAATTGCTTACATATTACCTAAAACTAAAAATGAGACCAGTTTTGAGCTCTACTCGTTACAGGTTTTCCAATGATGTGCTTATTTTTATCGTGCGACCAACCATTCGTGAGTAAGAGGGGGCGGCCAGCCCCCCCCCCCCCACTCGGGCGTGATCGCCGCCGACCCACGGTGGTGAGTGGGTTAACACCACCAGAAAACATCGGGACAAACCAACAACGAGAGACCCAAATTAACATTCGGTGGGCCAGGGCCCTCTCAGTAGAATAGAAATCGACACCCCTCCTCTCCACACTGTACTTTCTGTAACATTGCAGCCGGTACGATTGTTCGTCTCTTTACACAATGTCCTGTGGTTGTTTTTTTGTTGAATTTTGTCCAACAGTTATGTTAAAGTTACAGTTAACTTCCCTTCAGTTAATCAATGTTTAGATTTGCGATAAAGACTCGCCTTGGAGGATAGGACGTTGGCATCAGTCCCCAGTAAATATGATGTTTCTATAGAAAAGGTTGTTGTCATTCCAGCGTGTACTGTTACGTGTACAATAAGTTGTTAACAACTGTCGTGCAAGAAATGTTATTGCAGACGTCAACAGTTCTGTAATGCTGAGGCATACGACAACAGCAGAATCTCTTTACGAAAGATATGGGTCCTATTTTTTTCTGTAGATATGCGTAAATTGAGTTCGATTCTCAGTGCTGTACAATGCCGTAATTTTTGCATAGTTTTAATTCTTGCATCCATAATGTGTTGATGTGGATAATGTAAATGAGCTGTCCCGAAAATATAAAAAGAAAATAAAAAAACACCTTAAAACCTTTAATCCGTCCCCGACTGGGGGCCAGTTAACTGCACCTCCCCCCAAGGTTTTTCCGGGACTGCGAAAGAACAAAGAAACACAGAGTTACGAAACTTGGTGTACCTTTTGCTTCGTCAATTTTACATCTCATGTCGATATTTTGACCTCAGGTCAGGTCAGGTGCCTGACCTAGGTCAGGTCAAACACACCTATGCCCAAAAAAGTTTAGCGCCCTCTAACTTTTCGCAAAACAACATATCTCAGTGATACTTTCAGGGATTAGTGATCGTGATAGATGCAACAAATCTGCTATCTCAGATTTTTCGGAATTTCCCGGGTCATTGACCTAAGGTCATGCCCATTTTTAGGAAATATCGTGTTTTTTCGGAAATGGACGGAATATTTCATAACATTTCTAGTGTGGAGTGAAGCGGACATCTAGTTGCCGTCATTGGGCACAGTATCAATGACTTCCAGCCATTGACCGGAGGTCAGGTCACGAATAACTGTAGTGAGCCAAAATGTACCACCGTCAAAATCGACCATGAATTACTCAGAATGGGTAGAAAATGGTAGACTAACCTGCACAGACGTAAGTAATACGAGGAACCTCAAAAGGTTTGAAAAAGTAGCACGTTTTGGAAATAAACGGGCTCTCGCGAATGAAGTTCCGCCAATTTTGTGGATTGGTAACTAATTAATTTTTCTAAAATTTAAGCACGAAAAACCATCACTAGAACCACAAAGATCAATAAAATTTACATAGATAGGCATTTTCGCGAAAATAAAGGAACGCTAAAATTAGTTCCAGTCAATTTGGTACCGCATACGGCAGCGGCGCACACCGACAATTGGCGGGAGAATTGCCGTGTCTTGAACTCAACGTTTCGGCGTATATATTGAACCAATCTGGGAAATTAGACGTGTATCGGCATTCGGGGACCTTTACTTGCGCGTTGGTGCCTTTACCTATGCGTTATTAGTCACAGCCTTGAGATTCAGGCCATTTCTCGGTCTCATGCAATCGGCTATGAGAAAACATATATAGGGCGTAAATTGCTTACATATTATCTAAAACCAAAAACGAGACCAGTTTCGAGCTCTAGTCGTCATAAACTTTCCAGCGGTATGCTCATTTTTATCGTGGGACCAACTGTTCGTGAGTTAGAGATGGGCGGCCAACTGCCCCCCGCAGTCGCCCTTGTTCGGAACGGACCGACGGTCTTGCGCGGGTTAATATTTCTCGGTAATAAAATGGCTAAAGTGGGCGGAATCCATGGCCCATCGTGAGGCGCATTCGTGGAAATGGCTCGAAAGAGACCGGTACGAAGACCCACTTCATTGCCAGCCAAGGGTGACGGGGCCAATCCTTGCTGTTTTGCTGCGAGCTTCGGCCTCTTCAGTATGGTTCGTACTGACAGATGTAGTGGTAGTTTGGAAGGCAGCTGAAGGTGTCGATTCCAAAGTACGTCATCCGGCAGCAGGAATACCAGGGACTTTGATTTCTGTCCGCCACTCTTCCTTTAGCGTCAGCAGCCTGTTGCCGGCAAAATTGCCGTAGACGCCATTCTGGGCGGTCTCGCGGATGCCAATCCAGAAGAATGGTGGCCGCGTCATGCGGCAACAGCGATTTCATGAGGCCGAACTCCTCATCAGTTTCAGGAAATGCGGGTGTGATGCGTTCTCCGTGACCTTCACAGGCGTTGACGATTGCGTCTCCAGAAGTAATTATCTTATCCTCGTAGAGACGGAAGGCCTTGGGCGTTCCGACTGCCCATCGCCATCCATTATCTATCAGCTTCCGGCTGTCGTAGAAGATGACGTCGCTGACGTTGGACGGCTGGGCCTCCGAGGAGAGGCGAGGGTAGAGCACGCAGCGGCCGTCGGTCAAGTCCCGCGTCCAGTGAGAGCAGCCGCCGACGCGCCGGCAGAGCAGGCCGCAGCGAATCCTGCCGAGGCCGGCCAGTTCCAGGAGCGGGCTCGCCGCACGCTGCGAGACGCCCCTCTGGTAGACGAGGCCACCTGCGGTACTGGCCCACACCGCCAGCGTGACGGCCACCGCCCGATCGGCGGCAAACATGGCGCCCGGCCGAGGGCCCGCCGCTCACCGTCTGTCGCACGTCTGAGTCACCCGGCGGGATCCTGGGTCTGATGCCGGGTCTGGAGAGGCGCCCGGATCACCGGCAGGGTCCCGGGTCTGTCACTGATCTTGGAGAAGTGTCCGAATCACCGGCAGGATGCCGGGTCTGGACAGGCGGCCTGATCACCAGCGAGGACTTAGTGGCTGGAGAGGTGCCCGGATCACCAGCAGGAGCCTAGACGCGTCCCTGCGATCGGCGGGAGACGCACACGGCGACTGAGGGCCGCTCTGCTGCCCTGGCTCCGGACGGAGCACCGTGCTCCGTTGCCGTGCACACCGTGTCAACACAGTACCCCTGCCACAGTCGTAGCGACAGTGGTTCAACATAAGGTGGCGGCGTCAGCTCTCCCCAGCCATGGGCAGTGCACACCGGGTTTGCCAGCTGTTACGCAACTTATTTTTCTGAGGAAAACCACAAAGTCTTTTGGAAGTCGGTTTGTCGGACTGAAACAAAGATGTTTTGTCGTGAGTTTTTATACAGTGATTACTGGTGCGTGAAAGGAAACGAAGAATTTGAGACAGAGGTCTCGAAAAGTATGTCACAACTTTTGATTGGTGTTCTGAGCACGTCAAAAACGGTCACGAAATTATTAACGGTTCGGACCACTAATGGGTCACTGTCGCATGATGTAGTAGTGGTTTCTGCTTGACGTGACAGATTTACTATTGGCGACCTTGTTTGTGCCAGTACTTTTGTTTGTCCAAAATTTTTCTATTTACAAGTTCTCCTTGAGTTTATGATGAGCTCTTCGTTCCTTCGTCGCAGAGACAGAGCTTCCTCTTTCACCACTTATATTCTTGACATCAAACACTGGCCACAAACAGCACCAACACATGAGTTCGTCACAAGCGTTACGGGATCCATCACATCTTGAGCCGAATCGAGAGCACGTTCTATTTTTTCGATTTTGCGTTTCGAAGAAAGAACGTTCCAACATACGTTTTTCCTTCTAAAATGCCTACGAACGAAAACGATGAAATGGAATGGTTTAATTATAATGTCATATTTAAACAATTGGGGGACGTTCTGATATCTGAGTATTCTGGAAACACTAGACTTTATCCAATGAACGGGCGTAAGAAAACACAGAAATTTCAGTACTAGCTGATGTAAGGCAGATGCAAGAACTCAGAAGTTTCCCTTGGTGCTGTGCTATTTTGAGGTTTAGAAAGAAAGTATTGTTTAACATTACGGGTGAAAATCACCTACCGGCACTGCAGCACGACTGATGTACTTGAGACGTTAATCGGTTTTCAGGCGTCTTTGTCTGATTCCCTCCAATGCCGACTTTAAAAACTAGTTGGGAACCTAGACAGAAAACATTTGTTAGTTTTAGAGAGTCCTCATAAACAAAGGATTTTTTGGTAGGTCTCGAAATCTTAAGAACTTAAAAAACACCGGACATTGAATGGTTTCAGATACCAGGGGCCATACAATGGAGGAGCCAGGGGGGACCATGGCCCCGGCAAGCCAAGCGGTCCTCACTAGACATACGGTGATTTCGCACAAATACGGGACAGTGACCATATATATGTTGCAAAGCACACGTTTATACGTTTTCCTGCGCGTTAAATATGAGGCAAACCACATAAAATTACTGCCCTTTCCTATAAATTTCGTCATATGCACGTAGCAAATAAAAACATTTGATATTTGCCCCACCCCAAGGAAAATCTTGGCTACGTGCCTGTCATATACCAGAACTCTAAATGAACGAAGTGGGCTTTTCTGCAAGAAAGCCCGTGAAAATTGATGTACCCTCTGGGGCATCATTTTCCGCATCTTACTGTGCAAAAACGTTCTTCAGCTTAACCATGGTAGCGATGTATGATGCCATAATGAGAACTAAGTCAGTCGTTTTTGCGCCCCACCGTGGGCGTTTGGGAGGGATCTCATTTTCATCTCACTGTAAGATGGTCTGAGTGGGCAAAGGCAATGAAATGTATACCAGTCAACTCATAATGTTAAGTTCTGTGAGACTATGCATGTATCTGGTAGGATTAGGCTCCTATGAGGGTGTAAAAGCAAGGTCATGTGCTCCGGCGGGAAGCGCGTTATTTTTGACCTCTGGAAATGCGATACAACATACACTGTGAACCAAATCTACCAATCGAAGAATGGTGAACAGGTTTGGTTCCAAAACGCTTAGGGTTTATTGTGTCACGATACCAGCCAGTGGCTAGTCCAATTAACAAGCCATTCGTGAAGCAGCTAGGCTACTGTTGGTAGGGATTACGGGCTTTCACTAACGACGCCATCTTTTTCCTCGGACTGGTTTCTCGAGTACAATGGATATCTATGAGTGCGGTGCTATTACCCGGACTGCCTTGCACTGGTTTCCCTTTAGTAAGTATTTTTTTGAGGCTTGTAATGCGTTACTAGGATCTTCATCGCCTCGTAACGCACTACACTGCCGACAATCCTGCACGTAGCTGTGGTGTAACTGCGTTCTGCGCTTGCTCTTTGGAGTAAAACTATTGTGTGTAGCTTCATTGTGCAGAGAAATTTATGCGGCATGGCGTTTACTCGCGGGGCATAGTGCTCCACACGGTTACGTCATGGAATCCTTGACGGGCATGCACAGGGAAATACGGCTATTTTGTTATTTTTTATCATAAGACACGGTCAGCGACCTCCATGAACCACATCAGCGGAGAACTCAATGATAGGGCGACGCCCGAACGCTCATTATCTCAGGTAATATGTGATACCGTCTTTGTGCGGTCCCGTTTAGTCACAAAGTTTCTCCACAGCTTTAGCCGTCTTTGCAGCTAGTTTGGGCTCCCTTTGTATGCCTAGGGCATGCTACACATGGTGGAAGCAAATATCTCATCTGGGGTTTAGGAAAATGTTGGTTTAAAGCTAGGAACGACGCCGCCCTGGCCAGAATACGGGTCACCAAGTCGTCGTCCGGGCCAAGCCAAATGTCCGTGTCGTCCAAGTGATGTTGAGCTTCTCCATCGTTCCCCTTCGTCAGAACAGGTTGTTGGACCGCTGCAGTGACTTCGTCGACGAAGAGATTCTCTAAGAAGCCGCTGTCCATCTCCATCAGAGAGTCGCACAGCTCGACGTCTGAGAAAGAACAGTGCTGGAATAGCAATGGTGCACGCATTGATGTAGGCACATGTCCCGGCGTCGCCACGTCTAAGAGACTGGGGGTGGGGGTGAGCGGGGCAAAAACAGAATCTGCGGGGAGGCATCTCACCTCACGTGCTGAATTTCAGGGGGATGATGAGAACATCGTATTTTTTCATGCCCTAGGTTGGAGGAAAAACACGTGTTGGCAAAATAGGGGAAATATCCCCCGAACCGCCGCCGCCCTTCTCTTCCAGTGTTTAAATTCATGAACACATCCGATGGCATTTGAATTAGAGCTGCTATGCGTGAGCCCGCAGCTCCACCAGGCGTGGGTTGAAAAGGCCCCGTTTTTGCGGACATTCCTGGCCATTAAGGAGTCACACAATACCAAAGTTACGCAAAAATGTGTTGAAAATTTGCGCCTTGCCTGATACTGATGGCATATGCACTTTATTCAAGTCCTCTAAAACCGTCTGGAAGAGTATGCAACTGTTCTTTGGGACTGGAAGGTAAAGTTACGTCCCTAACCTGCGGACTTTTGTTTTTTTTTCTTTCAAGTTTTCCAGCAAGACGGGCGGGTGAGAGCTCTCGGAATAAGGTTGTGGGGCTGGCGAACTTTCATAATTACAAAAATGGCGTCTCTAATTGCATATGCCACACACGACTTCACCAATCACTAGAAATGAGCAGATACGTTTAGGGTGTCGGTAGAGTTACAATGAATGCCATTCTCGATATGAACTGTCCTCGAGAACAAGGCCGTAGCTCTGTTACCTTAACTTAAATATGTCTGGCATCTTCAGAAAACCTCAACAAAAGATAAAAATATATTTACGCGAAAAAGGTAATGTGCCTACATAATAGCGAATGCTAACATCACTCGACACGCTTCACCGTTATCCTACCAAAGTTATTCGGAAGGTATCCCTTACCCATGCGGGGGACTTACGCAACCAACACAGTTGCCGAAAAATCAACACTTGACCCATGCCTCTCCCACTTATGTGACCGTGCGAACATGTTCAAGGACTGCCAGCCCTTCTTGAGCGTGTTTGCACAAGAAGCGTGTTCGCCGTTCTTTAACACGTGTCCAAGAAGGCGCACGTGCCACGTGCGTTCCGTGCTGAGGGAGGAGGCATTATGCTCCCCTCCCTCACACCCCAGTTTTCCGCCCGCCATTCCCGAGCTTTTGGGAGCTGCTTCACGAAACTGAGTGACTTCCTGAATATGATTTTTACATACTGTGACGAAATTTCAAAAATTTCCTCCCTCCAGAAGTGGTTTCAGGGATATCGTTTTTGAAAGATATGTATGAGCAAAATCGCGCTCTCTGGAGATTGCGCCACTTCGACGTGGTCATGTGCTATTTTGATGTTTATTTTTCGTAACATCACGGACAGTTCAAATGACAGAAACATTTAAAACCTTAGTATTTGGAAGCATTTTTACATACAAGGTATTGGCCAGTGGCGAGGCCATGGATATGTAAATTGGTGCATTTATGTTTCCTTATTACCAGAAACATATGACTTATTGTTTGAATAGAATAAAGCTAACGTGTTATCTTTACATACTGACCTTAATTTATGGTATAATACACCTATATATATTGCTGGCGGCGTGTCTAGGCATCGGTTTTCGGATGCATATTTCGTCCAATCCCAGTCAGCAATTTTGTTTTGGGCCAGACCTAGCTTTGGTCCAGCATGCTCTGGCTCTCCTGTTTGAACTGAGCTACAGCAGTGGTCGGATTTCCACTGGGAGGTGACGCACCAATCATTGCCTTAGCAATGCCGAGCTTTACCCCAAAGGAGCAAGCCTGCCCTGAACCCGAGCGGGTGACGATGGCTGCGCTGAGCCAGAGTCTGGCCCAGTTTATGCGGAGTGTAGCCTGACGATTGTAACGGCGATAACTGTGCCGTGATCGTCTGGGCCCGACCAGGCTCCAGCTGGCGATTACTATGCCGTTGTCCTCGGGGCCCGATTGATTTCTGAACCGGCACGGTCCCGGTTAGGTCCATTCGCGCATCATTCCATTCCACTGGCCTCCTGGCTGGTATGCAATAGGGAACACGAAAACTATTGCAATGCAAAAACATGTGCAGGGGGCCTAACAGACATCTGATCTCTCTGACTGGTTTTGTTAGCTGCACGTACATTACGATAAAATACCACATATTTCAGTCAAAAAGAAATCAGAGGCGACTCCAAGGTAATGTAAAGCATTCGCAAGCATTTGATTATTTTATAGCATTTTATTATATCAGCTATGCAAGCACTGTATTTGTTCTTGTTCCTGAGAGATCAATATTGCTTGATTCTGAAAAGCAAGAAATCGAGCAATATTCGTCAAATGGGGATATCTGTCCAGCGCAGATTGCCAATACTTCACTGATGGAATTTAGGAAAGTTTCAGTCTGCGCAAAACTGTTTTTTCCCCGCTTATTGCAGATACCTGGAGGTATATTTTGCTACATTTTCGCCAAGACCACGGTGGGCGAGCAAAGTTAAAAGCAAAAATGTTCCGTGTAATCTAAAGAGGCCAAAGATCATCCTGAGGTCATCGAAAAAGTGAAATTATTTATAAAAGCTAGAACATTCTCTTTCGAATGGCTCTAATCACATCTTTCTGTGACAATCTGCCACCGAGTTAGTGAGCGTATGAATCATGCAAAGACTTTTAAAATCGGTGACCTTTCATGACCTGTTGCTTTCATTTCAGAGGGTCACCCAGGGCTAAAAATTTATGGATGACCAGCTTGCGGTAGGTACTATAATTGTACGAAAATTGGTCAGAATCGAATGGCGTCGGATTAATTCTCGTGCGATCTGATATGGATGACCCAAATGTGATAGACCTATCAACTGTCGGCAGAATGACGTGAAACAGAATATGTTCCGAAGTAAAATGTGGTCAGAAAGCTCGTATAACTGAACCCCTACATATATCGGCATTCTGGCCCCGTCAGCCACGCTTTGCAAAGTTTTCGATATTTTTCAGAAATGTAGATTTTGCTACAGGCTATCGAACTGCGTTTTTTTCTAGGAATTCGGACCAATGCTTTTCGAGATATTGGGGACGGGAGGCAAAGGTCTCTAGCCGAGCGGGCCGGAGACCTTCCGAGCCAACCTAACCAAATTTCGATGACAAGTTTGGTCTGGCATGACATGATGACGATGTGTAGTAAGAGCACTGTATTGAAGCAGAGATTTTATTACTTGTTTTGTCACATTTTTTTTGCAATGGAGCAAAAAACACATCCGGTGCATGTAACTGGCGCCGTGAACTGTACCACGTAGTGATTTCAAAAAAAAAAAAAACATTGATTTTACAGTCAGAAACTGGCTCTGAGGAAGGATTTCACTTCTGTGGAATTCATGGGCCATACCAATTTCAACGATTTTGAGGCCCTCTTTCCGTATGCCACTAGTAGGTCTAATGCTATAATTCTGAGACTATTGAGGGTGCTCTGCCTCCCTTATATAGAAATATTCCCCGCCTTTATGTTTACTTGATACATGTGTATTGGTTTATCTGCTCGTGTTTGCACAATGCGCCACGTTAACGCATGATGACTAGCAACCCTTCGAATGGCTATGTTTGGAGTAATACACCACCACATCTCACATTATTGCGAAGCGAAGGCAGGCGCCCGTCATAAAATTGAAATTCAACAACAAGATAGCATCATGCAACCCATACTGCGGCACGATACTTACGTCTGCTCAGTTTTCCGCCGCGGGCGACACTCGCGGAGCGAAGAAGGGGGACGGAAGCGCAAACGGCGAAACGGCGTCAAGAAAATGGCGCCTGCCCTAAGACGGAAGTTCAACGGCAGCCTTGCGTCCGTGCGAAACATTACCGTGTTGGTAACTTCGGTACAAGCCAAGCGCTCGGTGCGAACGTTTTAATTTGTTTGCTAACAGCGCTCTTGGAATGTACTGATTTGTAACATGAGACCAGTACAGGCTGACCATTGGTTAGCCGACACTCACCCAACTGGGTAGAAAGCTGGTATCATGAAGAAAAGATACCCTTAATGTTTTTTTTTCAAAATATCCATTCGCTACTATGCGTACAAAGGCTTCACATGTGTTTTTCATCTCACCAGAGACCTACTGCTGTGCTCCTTGTCTTTGTAGCAGTGGATGGTGATCCCACTAGGCCACGCCTATTCACCGAACGCAAGCCTTGTGAATTTGGTTTGCAGTGTAGGTATCGCAAAGCAATCTATTTATTCGGATGACTCGAGCTGTGAGGGAATCGAATGACACGAATGTGATGCAGTTTATCTTTTATGCGATGAAAAAGGGCGGAACACAGCGAAGGTCTGACCTTGCGGGGCGGTGCCGGCCGCGAATTAATGAGCCTGCAATGCCACCACACGACTAGAATTGGTTTTTGTGGCAGATGTCGACTCAGAATATGCTTTAACACATCTAAGTACGATTTTCGGACAATCCCAGGTCGTTTAGGTTCCTGGTTTAAGTCAACCTAGGATTACATAGGAAGAGCTGAGGACGTGATTTCACAATAGTTGTGGTCATTTCGGGTGTTAAGATTTACTTCAGCATGTATTGTTTCCAACAAAAAAAAAACTTTCGCGGCTCCGAGAACGCATTTAATCCGAATACTCTTGTGGACAAGGATTGGCTTAGCATGACCTGGATCGGAATCGACGTGTGAAATACGATTGTGAGAAGTACAGATAAACTCAACTGATTTTGAAACACTATATCCGTTTCGCTTCATTATGATTTACTTTTTGGCGTCCTTTTGTGTTAGAACTCGAGGAAGCACCATTTTTCATCCAATGTCCCAGCCAGCAATCTGCTTGGGCTGAGGGTGGGCAAGTTGGGCACAGCCTGGTCAGAGCTGAAGTTAGCTCAACCTTGATGCATGAATAGGAAAAAAACGATGTGTGCGCAGCCCGCCTTAGGTTGGGCAGAGCCTCAACTTGGGCTCGGCCCAACCATGCTCAGCTATGCCCGATAGGGCTCAGCTGCATAAGGCTGGGCAGAGCTTGAATTCGGGCTCAAGCCAACCATCCTCAGATATGTCCGGTAGGGCTCAGCCCGCATTATGTTGGGCACAGCCCCAACTTGGGCTCAGCCCAACCATTCTCAGATATGCCCGGTAGGGCTCAGCCCGCAATATTCTGGACAGAGACTAGCTTGGGCTGAGCCCAGCTAAGCAATTATACGTCCGTTCTCAGCAAAGCAGAGCGAGGAAGCGAGCGTTTCCACAGAAAATATCTGCAGGCCCCAGGCTTTTGCAAATAAATGCTTCACGTAGAGTTTTTTTTTTCATTCCATGGGCAGGCTCCGTCCCGCACTCTACCTCTACCCGAACCCACGTCCAAATGGCATGAAACGTTCAGTGAAAAAGCACACGAAAGTCTACACGCTGAAAACTTAATTTTAACTTTAAGCCAAAGCAATGTATGCAGATCCTTCCATTTGATTGCCCAAAGTTTTTGTGAAGGGCTAAGGTCATCGCTGTACGGTAAACTGCACATTTTGCACATGTTCGACTCAATTTTAATATTTTGTGGCAAACGGAAGCCCAAACAAGCCCGCAAAAGCCCAACTTGTCATGAAAGCACGCAGATCACCCAGCGGACCATTTCAGGCCGCGCTTCGTGGGCCTGTAGGCAAAAAAGTGCCAGCTTCTATCTCCGCGCATGTTCGCACGCTTTCCTGTAGTTGATAAAATGTCATCTGTAGATTATCTGACGGAAATAAAAGTTCACAGGGCCTTGTATTAAACTTTCCTGCTTTATTCATCTCGTGGCTGAGGAAGTTTCACGCTGCCTGAACTTTGGTTGGGCTGAGCCCAACCGGATTCCCAGCCAACACACGACGTCGTGACGACGTCGTTGGAACGTCGTATTTTCGTCAGGCTGTGTTGTAAGTCGTGAGCACGTTGTCACGACATCACGAAGGTCTGCAGGCGACCGTCATATGACGCGTTGACGACGTCTTCGTATGACGTGCAGACGATGTCTTCATACGACTTGATGACAACGTCGGTCAACGGGCGACGGACGTGCACGGTACGTCCAGCAATCATGCCGCTGAACACGGGCTCTGACTGGAATTTTTGGCCAAGTTCGCGTGTGGGTCCATTTTGGGTCGACCCTGATAGAATGCCTGCAAGATGCAATGCCTAAAAGAAAGACTTTCCCCTTACGTTTTTGAGTTTATTACCATTTCAAACACAGGAGCGAGTACCGAGGCAAAATATATGCTTGGGACTATTATGAGACCAGTTTGAGAACTTACCCATGAAGTTTTATAATCGTTATCATTGTTATTCAGTTAGACTTGTCTTTCTGTATTTTTTTCATTTCACGTTCATTCAACGCTGGCGGGCTTTGCACCCTGGCCAAGAGATGCGTAATTTGGAGGATTTTTTTGTACCATTTTGGTGCTCATCAAACAACCGCAATTGGCATTAGGGACGGAACGCATCCCTGCAATCGGGGGAGGCACAGGCTACTTTTTGGGCCATTTCCTTTCATGCAACGCCATAGGGTGAATGCATGGCTAGCACACTTAACCTGATACCTTCTTTCAGGTCGAGTTCTCAAAGAGTTCACTATATGACGGTGTACGACATTCTCGCGAGCTTTGGTGGTTGTTGGTCTGTGTGCCGCGCGCTGTCTTGTGGCTCTTAGAAGAGAAAACGCCCGTGGCCCGGAAAACATGCCTAGTGGAACCAGGGTTTACGGTTAAATACCTCTTCGCGATCACAGGTAAATACAAGAATACAAATACAAAATGCATGCATCGTTCCTGAGCCTTAAATAAATCAACATAAGGATGGTATGGGCGAACCACGGATGTAGAAGGCAACGGGGCTCTTCTATGCAAGGAAAAAGTTGGATGATCTTCCAGACGAAAACACCACTAGATTTTGATCCTTCATGATCATGATTGTGTTAAAAAAGCTGTCGTCAGCTTATCGGGATACATTTACGTTTTTCGCATTCGGTTCACATCATAGTTTTCGGAGATGAGAAACGTAGCCAAGATTGACCTCGACAGTGGTGGGGGTGGGGGCAAACATAAGACAAAGGAGTAATTTTATGTAACTCACCTCATATTTAACTCACACAAATATATATAACGTTTGCTTTTGCAACATATGCATGATCACTATCCCGTGTTCGCGCAAAATCGCTATATATTTCACCCTATTCCTGGAGGGATAGACGGTATGGTCGATTCCCGACGGGGGGCGGATTCGGCCCCCCCCCCTGAGATCTCGGGAACTACTCGTCCGATTTTGTCGCAACCAACGTCAATCGATTTGCCGTGACGTGAACTACATTTCCACAGAAAGAAATTCTCAAAATTTTGAAATGTGTGGATACAGGGGGGTAAAAATGTCAAAATGGGAGGTATTTTTGGACTTGTTATAATTCCGTTGCTTGTGGACTGATTTCAATGAAACTGGCATGAATCGAGAGTTATAGATAGGGCTTTTACCATGGATCCGCAAATCTGAAATTTTGAGAAAATTCTTGGGCGTTCACAGGTTTTCAAAAAAGGAGGATTAGTTTTCTAACAACTGAATGAACAAAAGAGGCAAAAACACTTTTTTGCCTACTGCTAGTTATATTATGCTACAAAAGTACAAATCGCATTACAATGTTTGTATAATGCTAGCATAGGCGGTGCCAGGGACATAAAAAAGGGGGAACCGTCATGGTCACACGTTCTTCAGACCAACTTGTGACCTTTGACCTTAAATGACCTCCGGTGACCTTGGGGTCACTTGGAATGATCTCGTGTTCATTTAAGGGTATCTGTAAACGTTTGCAATCATTTGAATTCACTGCATTTAAAAAAAAATCATTTTATGGCTATTGCGATATAGGGTACACGCACTGACATTTTAGGTCATAGCTCCGTGACCCGACCTGATATCAAGCTGAAACTTGGTACACAAGTAACGGGCACCCTTCAATGTCATATATATTCCGGGTTTGGTATTTGAAAAAACGGCGTCGAGATTATTGCAAAAAAGCGAATTTTGACTTTTTACCCTCACCTGACCTTGTAAAGACACCTCAGATACACAAAATTCCATCCGCACATTATCCAACTTTTTAGCTCTACATCTATATAAAGTTTTAAGTTCTATTCTAAAAACTCTGTTTCTGGCACACATTTTCCTTTTACCCTAAACAAGGCCAAAAATGGCTTGAGGTGCCTCCCGAAAACGTTGCCTGGCTCCGCTCCTGAGCAAAATAGAATTTTGAAATTTTGTCACGGCGCGTAGAAAGAATAGCTAGGAAAAATGATTAAGTTTCGTAAAGCTGCGTTAAAAAGCCTGGAATTGGCAAGCAAAAAACCCGAGGGGTCGGATTCAGCCTCCCCCTGCCGGGAATAGGGTTACCCCGTCCCCGACTGGGGGTGGGGCAGTTGACTGCCTCCCATGAGGTTTTTCGGGGACTGGGAGAGAACGAACAAACACAGAGTCACGAATTTTTTGTGTAGCTTTTGCTTCATCATTTTTACGTCTCTTGCCAAAGTCCTCACCTCAGGTCGAGTCAGGTATCTGACCTAGGTCAGGTCAAACGGACCGATGTCCATAAATGTTTAGCGCCCTATAACTTTTTCGCAAAACAAGATCTCACGATAATACTTTCAAGAATTGGCGATCTTGATACCTGCAGCAAATCTGTTATTTCAAATTTTTCGGAATTTCCCGATTCATGGGCCTAGGCCCATTTTTTTAAGACATTTCGTGGTTTTTTTCGGAAATCGGCAGAATTTTTTCAGATCATTTTCAGTGTGAAGTGAAGCAGACATCTCGTTACCGTCATTGGGGAAATTATCAATCAGTTCCAGCCATTGACCTGAGGTCAGGTGACGAATAATTGAAGTGAGCCAAAATGTACCACCGTCAAAATCGGCGATGAATTACTCAGAATGGGTAGAAATTGGCAGAACTAACTTGCACAGACGTAAGTAATACCAGGAATCTCAAAGAGTTTGAAAAAATTGCGTCTGTCGCGAATAAACTCCGCCAATTTTGTACAGTGGTAACTAATGAACGTTTTCAAATTTTAACCTGCGCACAACCGTCGGTCCGTTTCAAACATGGGCGACTGGGGGGGGGGGGGGCACGATGAATAGAGCTCGAAACTGGTCTCATTTTTAGTGTTAGATAATATGTGAGCAATTTACGCCCTATATATGTTTTCTCCTAGCCGACTGCATGAGACCGAAAAATGGCCTGAACCTCAAGGGCTGTGACTAATAACGCGTAGGTAAAGGCACCAGCGCACAAGTAAAGGTCCGTGGATGCCGATACACGTCTTATTTTTACAGATTTGTTCAAGATATACGCCGAAACGCTGAGTTAAAGACACGGCAATCCTCCCGCCAGCTGTCGGTGTGCACCGCTGCCGTATGCGGTATGAAATTGACGAGAGTTAATTTTACCACTCCTTTATTTTCGAGAAAAGAGACGATGTATTTAAATTTTATTGATTTGTGTGGTTCTTGTGATGGTTTCTCATGCTTAAATTTTGGGAAAATTTATTGGTTACCAATCTACAGAATTGGCGGAGCTTTATTCGCAAGAGCCTGTTTATTTCCAAAATATACCATTTTTTGAAACTTTTTGAGGTTCCTGGCATTACTTACGTCTGTGCAAGCTAGTTCTGTCATTTTCTACCAATTCTGAGTAATTCATGGTCGATTTTGACAGTGGTGCATTTTGGCTCACTGTAGTTATTCGTGACCTGACCTCAGGTCACTGGCTGGAAGTCATTGATACTTTGCCCAATGACGGCAACTAGAAGTCTGCTTGACTCCACACTAAAAATGTCATGAAATATTCCGTTAATTTCCGAAAAAAACGACGGCATATCTTAAAAATGGGCTTGATCTTAGGTCAATGGCCTGGAAAATTCCGGAAAATCTGAGATAGCAGATTTGTTGCATCTATCACGATCACTAATCCTTGAAAGTATTATTAGGAAATCTTGTTTTGCGAAAAAGTTAGAGGGCGCTAAACATTTTTGGACATAGGTCAGTTTGATCTGACCTAGGTCAGGCACCTTATCTGACCTGGCTTAAAAATTTTGACACGAGATGTAAAATTGATGAAGCAAAAGACACACAAAGTTTCTTGGATCTGTGTTTGTTTGTTCTCTCGCAATCTCAGGAAAACCTCAGAGGTGCGGTCAACTGCCCCCCCCCGTAGTCGGGACGGGTTAATCACAGTCTCCATCTAGACTTGAAATTCAGGCCGTTTTTTGGTCTCGTGCAGTCAATAATTAGAAAACATATATAGAGTGGATGTGGCTTACATATTATCTAAAACCAGACATGAGACCATTTCGAGCTCTACTCGTCACGGGCTTTCCAGCGGAGTGCTTATTTTTTATCGCTCGACCAACCGCGTGTGAGTTAGAGAGGGGGTGATTGACCGCCCCTCCGTCGACCGTGCATGGTAGTCGGGCGCAGGTTAATTAGACGACCGGGGTAGGACAGGCCCATGTAGCAGCTCGGGCTCCGCCTAGAGAGAGCCCAATGGGCCGCGCCTGAGTCAACTGGGGATGCCCAGTTGCCCAGCTCGGGTGAAGCCCAAGCAGAGCCCGAGCGGTACTACACTGCAGCGTGGGCTTAGCCCAAGTTAGCCTGGGCATGCTTGGGTTTTATGTGAATTTACCCGGGCGGGGCCCGGTCGGGCTTTGATCGGGTTTTGGTTGGCGTTCCGGTTTCAAACGCCAGTCAAAACCCAAGTTCTTCTTGGGCTTTGTCCCTAAACCAACGTGAGCACTGCCCTAGCTCAGCCCGTTTGGGCCCCGATCAGAATTGCTGGCTGGGTTTGGACCTCTGGTCCAACCTGGAAGGTCAACCGTTGACCTAATACCTTAAAACGGGATACCAGTCATGAGATCTCGTCAAGAGCACCACGCTGGTCGAATTAAAAGACTTCAACTAGTTCGCAGGCCGGAATGCGGCGCCAGCCCTGGCCGCCGTCGCGGCGAGCCCTCCACAGCGCGGCGCGGCGAGCTTCGGCAAGATGCCGCTGGGGACGGTGCAACAGCTGTCTAATTTCATCATCCAAAAGAAATACTATGATATCAGATCATGCCATGTACATTAATCATGGGTAATCGTTATCAATTCAGAGCAAAATATGGGCATTCCTTTCCTTGTTTAGACATGAGATCCTATTTTACTGCAACTGCAGCCAGATGCCACAGTTTTATTTCAAACCAACGAGTAAAGTGGCGATTAAATTAAAGGTTCTCTATAAACCTGCAACAAAAAAACAATCAATTTGATCCCTTTGCATACCAGATTAAATTGAAATCGTAAAATATTTCATTCGTGGTACATTCCACACCCATGTTGTCAAATATATACCGCGCATCGCATAAGTGTACGTTGTGATGTATGTACACTTGTCTTTTTTCCTTCGTTTCTTCTTGTGTATTTTGTTAATGAATTCCAAACAAAATGACTTTGTGTAACTGGCGTTGCACTGCCAACGTATGTTTCTTACTAGCAATTAACAATAAAACTTGCTGGCCACTCCATCAAATATGTCATGTTTCTCTATATGCTAACACAACACGTGTGAGGCCTCCGTGTTTTTGGTGTCAGCAGCCTTCAAAGCTGATGCGGTTACTCCTGGGCCGTCGTGCCCGTTTTCCAGCACCTCCAGCTGGCGATGGCTGCACACGTGACTTGCATCAAACGCAATGTGAATGAAAGTAACGACTGTTTCTTTCCATTTATTCGTCAACTGCTTATCAAATAAAGATCTTTTTTAAGAAATATTTCATATCTCTTTGTGTTTAACTCCGAAGAGATTAGATTAGATATATCGATGCGCATACGGGTTAAATGTAAATGCCAACATCGCACAGTGACTACTGACACGACTATTTTTCAGAAAAGCGCAACTGTAGCCCGTCCGTACCCAGCCTCGCACCTCAACAAATCTGCCAATATTCCGTACCGAAACCGTACGAACTAAACACTCACACTACCAGAACAGGGCGCGCCGTTCTTAGTGTTTTCCGGAAGAGTGCCCTTTGGGAGGGATTCCGTCATTTTCACATATTTCGAGATGCGAAAAAATAAAAATAGGACCGGATTTCTAGCCTCGACGGCGTAGCGAGTCAAACGGTACCCTGTTTATTAAACTCTATTGGAACGAAATCATTACGATCAATGGGATTTTCGCCTCTGGCAATCACGGAAAAGTTTTGCTTTGAAACCGCATCGGCGGGGGCCGGATCAAAGAGCGTAAAGACGCTTTTGTTAAAGAGAACTTGGAAAAACTTACGCTTGTTCAGCACGCCGCGTCGTGCTAGGAGGACATGTCGTTTGCTAAGGTAGACATCCCAGGCCGGAACAGCGATGTCAGAGAGCGCAAGCTGAGGCCCAAACCATCCTCCAGTTGAGGTCCACTCTAAACGGAGGCAAAAGCTCCGAATGGGGCTCCAGTCGGGGACGGGCTGTCTCGGTATCAGCTTGCCCTCAAAACTCAGGACTGGTTTTCCAGTAACAGCCTCTGTTAATCTTCGCCGGAGGAGGGGAGGGGGACGGATGCCGTCCCCCAGCGGTGTTTCCGGGACCGCGGCATAATTGGCATATCTGACGATGAAATCATTGCACCTGATCTGAAACAGGAGCGACTCCAAGTCATCTCAGATCAACGAGCTATGACGTCATTAATGAAGGCCTGTAGAACGATTTTGAGCAAAATGCCAGCTTTTTTACTGTTTCAGGGCAATAGGTATACATAAACGACAGATGACGAGCATGATATCGGTTCAGAATGGCGGTGCACATGTAAACAGGTCACTTTATGTAGGTTAACCCTATTCCCGGCAGGGGGGGGGCGGAATCCGCCCCCCCTCGGGTTTTTTGCTTGCTAATTCCAGGCTTTTTAACACAGCTTCACGAAACTTGGTGACTTTTCCTAGCTATTCCTTCTACGCGCCGTGACAAAATTTCGAAATTCTGTTTTGCTCAGGAGCGGAGCCAGGCAACGTTTTTGGGAGGCACCTCAGGTCATTTTTGGCCATGTTGAGGGTAAAAGGAAAATGTCTGCCAAAAACAGAGTTTTTAAGATAGAACTTAAAACTTTATATGAATGTATATCTAAATAGTTGGGCAATGTGCGTATGTAATTTTGTTTATCTGAGGTCACTTTACAAGGTCAGGTCAAGGTCAAAAGTCAAAATTTGTTTTTTCGCAATAATTTCGGCGCTATTTTTTTAAATGCCAACCCCGGAATATATATGACGTAGAAAAATGCCCTCTACTTGTGTACCAAGTTTCAGCTTGATATCAGGTCGGGTCACGGAGCTATGACCTAAAATGTCAGTGCGCGTACCCTATATCGCAAAAGCCAAAAAATGAATTTTTTGGAATAGAGTGAATTTAATCGATCAAAAACGTCTACAGATAATCTTGAATGCACACGACATCATTCCAAGTGACCCCAAGGTCACTGGAGGTCATTTAAGGTCAAAGGTCACAAGTTGATCTGAAGAACGTGTGACCATGACAGTTCCCCCTTTTTTATGTCCCTGGCACCGCCTATGCTAACATTATACAAACATTGTAATGTGATTTGTACGTCTTTAGCATAACATGACTAGCAGAAGCTAAAAAAGTGTTTTGGCCTCTTTTGTTCATTCCGTTATTAGAAAACTAATCCCCCTATTTTTAAAACCCTGTGAACTCCCATGAATTTTCTCAAAATTTCAAATTTGCACACCCATGGTAAAAGCCCTGTCCATAATCTCTCGATTCATGCCAGTTTCATCGAAATCGGTCCATAAACAAGGGAGTTATAAGAAGTCAAAAAGTACCCCCCATTTTGACATTTTTGCCCCCCTATATCCACAAATTTCAAAATTTTGAAAATTTCTTTTCGTAAAAATGTAGTTCACGTCACGGCAAATCGATTGCCGTTTGTTGCGATAAAATCAGACAAGTAGTTCTCGAGATCTCAGGGGGGGGGGGCGAATCCGCCCCCCTGCCGGGAATCGGCCATACCGTCTAGCCCTCCGGGAATAGGGTTAATGTCATGTTAATTTTAAGCTGTGTGAACCCATTAATGCCCATAGCGATATATTTATACCGGTGTTTCTAGATAATTTTGCGTGGAGCGATGCGGAGTGGTCGCAACTAAAAGGACTTCTAATATATCCCACGGGTTTAGTGAAGAACTGTGAGTGTGTTTGGTCGAAGTGTCCAACCTATATCGTGCATCCTTCTTTACACAGATCTACGCCTACATGTCGAAAACACACCGGTGAGTCTATGGAGCGTCTAAATCATGGTGGAAGCTAGATTTTGTTTTGCGGTGTCCTCAGAATCACTCTCGAACTCCGTGATATGAAAAAGTTTCCCTAGAGTGAGATGCGCCTCAACTGAGCAGTCTTCTGCACAGCTCAATATGTATATGGCCATGGGCAGTCGCGTGGTCGAATATTACGCATTTCCAATTTATTCTTATTTTCAGAACTGGGAAGCTGCTGGACCTCCTAGATCTCGCTGAAGAGGATGGAGAGCAAGGCACCGACATCTTCATTTGTCCTCCTGACGTCCGCGAGGACAGCGATGGTGACTCAGGGGATGAGGACGGCTGCGGGACGGTCGACAACCTCAGTCGCGACCTCCTTCAAATGGAGGCTGAGATCGTTCGCGGCGGAGATGATTTCGACGAGGAAGACGACGTAGCTGCAGCCTCAGGTGGCTCCAGATGGGGGAGCGGGAGGTGGCTTCCTTCCTCAAGGAGCGGGTAGAGCAGTGCCCGTACCCCCAGCAGGACTTCTCCAAAATGACGCCTGTCCAGGTGTTTGAGTTCTTTGACGACGCCTTCATCCGACACCTTCAGCACGAGATCCGCCGGTACAGCCAGTGGAGTGGGAAGCACCTCCCGGATCCGTCAGTTGCCGAGCTGAAAGCCGTTATGGCGATCCAGTTCTTGTCGGGCTACCACCAGGTCCCAGCACGTCGTCACTACTGGTCCGTTGATCCGGACCTGCATGTCGAATGCGTGGCCCGAGTCATGTCGCGAAACCGCTTCGATGCCATCCTGTCGGTCCTCCACTTCGCTGACAACCAAAGGCTCGACCGCAGCGACAAGATGGCCAAACTCCGTCTCCTCATCGACGCCATCCAGGACAAATTCATCCAGGGTTTTCAGGGGCCGGCGACCTCCACCGACCTTGACGTGGACGAGAGCATGATCCCCTACTATGACCGTCATGGTTGCAAGCAATTCCTGCATGGAAAACCCATCCGGTTCGGATTCAAGGCATGGTGACTCAACAGCCCAGACGGGTACCTCCTGGCATTCGACGTATGTACATCAGGGAGCAGGGGGGATCATCAAGCATCCAGAGTACGAAGCCGCTTTCGGGAAGTGCGGAGCGGCGGTGAAGATCCTCGTCGACAGGATGCCAAGAGAGATGCGGCAAGATTCGGTCCATGTCTTCATGGATAACCTCTTCACCAGTTTTCCCCTGATGAAGTCCCTGAAGGAAGAGTGCATAGGCTCCACCGGGACCATGCGCCAGAACCGGCTCAGAGGATGCCCTCTAAAGTCTCCTTGCTGCAATGAAAAAGGCCCCGAGGGGAGAGACCTCTGTCGCCACAGAAACCAGCGTGGGCATCAACGTCGCCAGGTGGAAAGACAACTCCGCCGTCACGGTGGCGTCAACAGTGTACGGCTCGAAGCCCACCAGCGAGGTTCAGCGGTGGTCCCAGAAGGAGAAAAAGCGCATCAGTGTGTCTCAGCCGAAGGTCATCAACAAGTACAACCGTGCGATGGGAGGAAAAGATCGCATGGACCAAAACATCGGGTGCTACCGGATCGGAATCCGGCAGAGGAAGTTCTGGTGGTGCATCTACAGCTGGATTCTGGGAGCTACGATGCAGAACGCCTGGCTGGTACACCGGCGCCACCATCCCGAAGAAACCCAGCTGGACTTCATCCAAACCATCGTTCAGTCCCACATGGCAGAGAGCTTCAAGCCGCCGTCTGGGCGTCCCAGCTCCTCATCGGCCGCTGTCCGGGTCCTCCAGGATATCCGGTTTGATAGGATCAACCACCTCGTGGTCCCCCTTGCCAAGCAGGGGACCTGTGCTAAAAAGTCGCGCTGCAAGAGCCATCCCAAGACAGGATGCCAAAAGTGCCAAGTCCACCTCTGCGTTGGATGCTTCGTCCCGTTCCTCACAGCGGATGGGTCGTAGGTTGGGTACTGGAGGGTCCTGTGGGACTTGTGAGACGGGACTGGGATTTTTACTGTAATCCTGATGCGTGTGCCAGTGCTAGACTGTGGCCTGATCTGGCCACCCGCAAGACAGGATGCCAGAACTGTAATGTGCACCTGTGCGTTGGATGCTGAGTCCCACTCTACACCGAAGGGTTGTAGGCTAGGATACATGGGTCCAGAGAACTTGACAGACGTGACTGGGATCCTCAGTGAGTTCTGCAGACTCATATCAATGTTCGTGTCCTGTCTGATCAAGAATACACACTTGCTGTTTGTCAGTTGTTGTCGACACCTTTTTCCCCAACTTTTAGCTGATTTTCGACCGCCCAGGTGCCCATGGCCATATATATATGGACCCCTACTGAGCTCTAACCGGCGAATGAGGGGCTTCGGGTGCTATAGCTATCTTTTTGCCCTAGTACTGACCTAATAAATATGGCATAAAATTTGGCAAAATGTTACAGGATATAAATTGGGCACTAAAAGGTTAATGTTAATGTTAATTTTAAGGTCAAACGAGGTAAATGACCTAAGGTGACCTTTTAATCCTTAGAAGTTTTCCGCACTAGTCTTTGGCATTAAATGTGGTAAAGGGCGAGGATTTTAAGGCCTATTCGGCCCCAAATGGGTCGTTTTGAGCCCCGGAAAATCGACTTACAGTTCCCAGGCATAAAGTTTGACCTGGCCTAAGAGGTCACTGGTTGACCTGATGAGGTCGAACTAGTCACCGTTGGATTCCTTGGGGACACAGCTATCCACTGTTTTTTGAACCGCGGCGCAAGCTTAATTAGGGGTCAAATGGCGAGGGGGAGTGCACCACCTAAAGGCAAATTGCACTAAAGGTGCCACAGACCACCTTCGGCGACTCGTTGGTGGGTGGCTCTGTGCGCGGCTGACCGGCTGGGCGGTTGGTGGGGTGCCGTCCGCGCCCCCACTGACAAGGGGAGGAGAGAGGCGCCTAGTTAAGTGCTGAAAGCTTTTGTTGAAACCCGCTGTTTTTCAGTCTGAATGTGTGTAATTATATGTCAAACATCGACCAGTTAATTCCATCTCCCTCCTGTTCGGCGAGGGTTAGCACGTGTATTTTATTATCGACTCTTTCTTTGCGGTGCTTTTGTATATGTGGGCGCACACTCAATGTGACAGCAGACTCATAAACTTCACATCTGTTTCTACAGATAACACAGAGAAGCTCAACGAGTCTTCCATATCTATAACCTGCGACTTTTGGTTTCAAACATCATTTGAAAAACCACATATCACAGCGTTTCTCGCATCCAGCCTTGGACATGGAATGATTCGCCACCTGCATGTCTCCCGGGTCAGTTCCGCCACTGTCGGATGGGAAAAGGCACGTCATCATGCGGCACGGCGCCGGTCGGTCTAGTCGGAGTTTCGGCCACCTAAGGATAATAAACATTTTTCCGGCCAGCATGTGAAAGATATAGTTAATTTCCATGCATTGGTCCTCGCCGTGGGGACATCTTGGCGCCGGCATATGGTAGGTACGGGAGGTACAGCTGTGTGCACTGCAATGCAACAGTAGTCATTGGGGACAAATGATCTGACTAAACTCTGGATCTAACTGAAAGGCAGGAGGACGTACATGGCGAAGAACGGACGGCAACCTCAGGAGGAAAGGAAACAGTATCAAGGGGAAGGTGATTCACCTACCCATTTGGATTAGCGCCATGTATAATGGGATGCGCGTTAACCGTGTTCAAGCAAAGGTGGGATTAAGCAATCCCACGAGTACATGTGGCGTGGTGCGCCGGCCATCTTGGCTTAACTCTATGCCGTGTGGAGCGAGCGCAGATTTTGTCCCCCCCCATTCCGATTTTTCGCTTACCATTTCCGGGGTTTTCGAAGCTGTTTTACGAAACTTGTTGGCTGCTAAAATATCTCGTCCACATCTTGTGACAGAAGTTCAAAAATTTACCTTCTTCAGAGGCGGTTCCAAGACGTTTTGCAGGGAAGCTTGTTTGGGGAACATCGCGCGTTCTGGAAATCGCGCATTTTCATTTCGACGTAGTCATGTAATATTCGCGATTTAAGTCGATAGTGGCGCCTCTAGCGGCCACCCGCGTTAACTATTGATGAAAGATGAACGGCGCCTGGATCAGCGCCATGTATTTCCGTGCGGCGGGTTGGAGCGCAGGGCATCGGTATTTCATTTGAACTCTTCCAGTTAGAAAGCAAGGCATTGCCGTAAGAGGGCGAGGATAGAAACAGGGAGGTTTCTTGGTGTAAGAAATCCCAAATAAAGTGCTGTGTTCCATAGTGTAACTAGCAGGGACGCGGGCACTCCTCCACAGTTCAGGGGGGGGGGGGGTAAAGAAGCATTCTGGGTCAGTTCCCTCCAGTCAGCTCCCGTAGGACTGATGTTCAATTTCGAAAAAGTTGGGGGCAGCTGCATCCTCTTTCCTGCAACTTTGGACTAGTATGAAAGGGACAGGGAAATGAGTTTCCCTGTTCCCGACGCGCAAACCTCTGTCAAATGAAAAGCCGTGTCGGGGTGATGGATACAGATTACAAAAATGTTTGCGGGCAAGATTAAATTTTAAGTCATTCCTTTCCTGCAGCACCCATTTGCCTAATGTTAAATGACATTTTGCATGAGGGTACGCCTATGGCAATGACCCAAAATCTTCTACCTATAGCCATAGAGACTATATTTACACCATTACCTGGCCATCTTACTAACATGCATCATCAAGTACTCCTGCACCAGCCTGACATTGCATCGTGGTATTGCGTGATGCATCAGTGCCAGCAAAACCTGAAGATAGTGTTGTTGGATATTTTTTTTTGAGCGTGCGAAATGGATCACTGACAACACATGTGATGTTTAGAGAGGGGGTCCATTAACTAAACCTGCACCAGTCCCACTTTTTGGAGACGGTGAAACTGTAATGGAGGGTTGTGACCTGTGTGTGTCGTTTTGTATGTCTTCGAGGGACCTGAGTCATTCCATATCCCATCTGAGCTCCTCCAATAATCGTCTGCACCCGTCCAATTTTTTCTCGCACCTTAGAAATGGAACATAGATAGATATAAGATTAGTATGTTTATACAAACATGTGATATTTAATGGTCAGTCGGCCACTTTAATACAGTCATTATGCAATCATGTATATGTAAATAATATATATATATATATATATATATATATATATATGCAGTCATGTATATAAGTATATACCATGGAGATCCCCGAAAATTATTGAGAGGTCGGGGGGCACATAGGATTTCAGACTGCTCCTTTCCAGTCATTGTTATAGCCTAATGTAAAAAAATCCCTAAGTGTTTGGGGTTCGGGCCCCAACTCCCTAGGATCGCTGGGCATGATATATATATATATATATATATATATATATATATATCCGGTGCGTCATCTACTGGACACTTAAACGCGAATTTTGAGATCCTTTATAATGCTTCGGACGGTTTAGATGGTAGAAACATTTGTAATCTGTACACTTTCAAATATTCGAAAGTATAACCTTCTGTATGAATAAAACAAAGCTAACGTGTGATATAGACATATCTATCCCAATTTACGCATCTAGCTCAGTTATATATGCTGCCCGGGGTGTGTCCAGGCATCCGTTTTAGGGTGCTCGTCAGTGGGCCTAACAGACTAGATTTGTGTGGTCAGTTTTATAAGTTTTGCATATATAACGATCAAATGCCATATATTTTAGTGAAAATTGAGATCAGAGGCGGCTCCTGGGCAATGTGAAAAGCATCTCTTATTTCCTCTTTTTTTCTGGGAAACTATGACTCAATTTACCATGCAGAAAGTTACCTCACTTTTTCCTGGCAACTTAATCCGCCTATGGACACTTGCCATATGTATTCCATATGGCATGTGACACATATGGAAATATTTTCCGAGTACAAATAAGCTCGCCAGACTCAAGATATGTTGTAGAATGAATCATGATGTCTCAAAAGCGTTTATACCTTTTCATGTGCCCTGGATACACCTACTGATTTTGAAAATCGGACTCTACTTAACATATGTGACAGACCTATCAACTGTCGGCAGAATGACATGAATCAGAGCAAAATCGTTCATAAGATGTGGTGAGGAAGCTCGGTTAAGTAAACCCCTAGTTATACCCGATATGACCCCCCATCCCTCCTTCCAAAATTCTCAAAACTTTTTTTCGAAACTATTGGCTATCAAACACCATCTTCTGCTAGGAAATCGGACAAACAGTTTTTGGGATCGGGGAGGGGGAGGGCAGCTTCTAGCCCCTCTTCCAAGCACCGAATCGTAAGTAGCGGGCAGGAGCACGGAATAGGGTGTCCAAAGCCCAGGCTGAACCAGAGGTCAAGCCTGGGGGGGGGATAAATCACGTTAAGATAGGTGGGCCTGACTCCGGTTTGGCAAATGGGTGGGAAGCCGCCTGAAATCAGGTGGCTCAGAGCCACAGCAGTGACGGGCAGGAAAATTGCGTCACGCGGTGGGGATCCCAGGACCCAGTCGGTCAGAAGCAGATGTCCTGTTCGCAAGGCTCCCAAAGGCGCCGAGGAAAGGTCAAGGTCAAGAAAAAGAGTACCAACAGCGGTCAAGGTGGCGACGATTTGATAAAGCCACGTATTTGGGACTTAAGGTTTCGCAGATTTCTGTCTAGCGTGATAGTCTGACTATTGGCGACCTCATTTGCGCCAGTCTTTTCTATCGCCTCGGTTCTTGCACTTAGTTAGTCGGTTCTTACACTTAGCAGCCTTTACACATTAGTTACTCGGCAGCGGATCAGAGACGAATATATGTTCCTCACTAACACTATATTATCTTTTTTCACCCAATGGCACTAAATGTACGGCCGCTTTCGCAGTAACACTATGTATGCGGTCACTCCCCACACAAACACCACGAACACCACCAGTCTTCCACCCAGAGTATCACTGAGCCTGAGCTTGAGCTTAACCCTATTCCCGGCAGGGGGCTGAATCCGCCTCCCTGGGTTTTCTTTGCTTGCCAATTCCAGGCTTTTTAACGCAGCTCCACGAAACTTGATCACTTTTTCTAGCTGTTTTTGCTACGCGCCGTGACAAAATTTCAAAATTCGTTTTTGCTCAGGGGCGGAGCCAGGCAACGTTTTTGGGAGACTCCTCGGGCCATTTTTGGCCATGTTGAGGGTAAAAGGAAAATGTCTGCCGAAAACAGAGTTTTCAAAAATAGAGCTTAAAAATTTATATGGATTTATAGCTAAATAGTTGGGCAATGTGCAGATATAATTTTCTTTATCTGAGGTCATTTTGCAAGGTCAGGTCAATGTCAAAAATTAAAATTTGTTTTTTCGCAGTAATTTCGGCGCAGTTTTTTTCAAATGCCAAACCCGGAATATCTATGACGTAGAAGGGAGCCCTCTACTTGTGTACCAAGCTTCAGCTTGATATCAGGTCGGGTCACGGAGCTATGACCTAAAATGTCTGTGAACGTACCCTATATCGAATATCTCATCGTATATCGCAATAGCCATGAAATTAAATTTTTGAAATAGATCAAATTGAAATGATTGAAAACGTTTACAGATAATATCAAATGCACACGAGATCATTCCGAGTGACCCCAAGGCCACTAGAGGCCATTTAAGGTCAAAGGTCACAAGCTGATCTGAGAAACGTGTGACCATGACAGGTCCCCTTTTTCATGTCCCTGGCACCGCCTATGCTAACATTATACAAACATTGTAATGCGATGTGTACTTCTTTAGTATAACATGACTAGCAGAAGCCGAAAAAGGATGTTTGCCTCTTTTGTTCATTCAGTTGTTAGAAAACTAATCCTCCTATTTTTGAAACCCTGGAACGCCCATGAATTTCGCAAAATTTCAGATGTGTTTACCAATGGAAAAAGTCCTATCCACAATCTCTCGATTTATGCCAGTTTCGTCGAAATCGGTCTGTAGACAACGGAGTTATAAAAAGTCAAAAAGTATCCCTGATTTTGACACTTTTTCCCCCTGTATCCACTCCTTTCAAAATTTTCAAAATTTCTTTTCATAAAAATGTAGATCACGTCATGGCAAATCGACTGCCGTTTGTTGCGATGAAATCGGATGTGTAGTTCTCGAGATCTCGGTGAGAGGCCCAATCCACCTCCCTGCCGGGAATCGACCAAACCGTCTCGCCCTCCGGGATAGGGTTAAGCATACTGAGCAAAAGCCGGGTCTGCTTATATACTGTCAACAAATGGAAATGATGAAAAGGGATGATGGAATTATGTTATCATATACAGCCAATCAGGAGGCCTTTTGTAATCCGAATATTCTGGGAAGACTAGCAGGCTTTAGCCAATGAATGAGCATGAGAAAGCACGCAATTCATAGAACTAGCTGATGTAAGGCGGATGCAAGAGCTCAGAAGTTTCCGCGGATGTAAGCTATTTTAGGACTGGAAGAAGGAAGTATCGTTTAACATTACAGATATGATTCACCTAGCGGCACTGCGGCATGACTGATCTACTGAAGGCGTTAATGCGTTTTCAGGCGTCTTTGTCTAATTCCCTTCGGTGTCGACTGTGGGAACCAGGGCTGAGGGCATCTGGTAGCCTTAGATAGTCTTAACAAACCAAAGGGTTTTGAAGGGAAACCTCTACGATTTAGAATGGAAAACATTGAAATTTGAAGGTTTCATGATACGGGAACTTTTAAGCCATGACGTAAACTTTGTTACATAGGGATGTTGTTTTTTACGGAGATTAACTTTGTGACAGTGGATGTTCTCAGGTGAGAGAAGAATCTGGACCACTCCTTTGTTATCGGTGCCAATTGCGACATCTTACCTCATAGTCTCGGCTAGAACCAAGAGTCGTCCCTGAAAAACGTACGAGTGATTACAGGGACAGGGATAAGGGATAGAGATAGGGAGCCGCTCCGCACACCCAGAGACCTTTAGATTGGATTTATCTCTCAATTGCTGAGCAATTCGGGATTTTAACATTTTCTCAACTTTGGGGAAATCTGCTTGATTTGACAACCCTGGCCGTTAGAGGGAAACGGTCTGTCAGACGACAACGGATGGACGGTGGCACGTGAAATATGTGGGCAGCTTACCATAGGGAGGTCAAGACGGCTTAGCGGTAACGGATCGCTGCCAGGCGAGAATTACATAATGAAGTATTCTTGACCTGCTACTGAAACTCGTGTGTCTTTCGAGCTCAATAGCTCGGGAACACGTGAGAATGGTGCCAGTCCGCCGCATGTTCGGCCATCCGCCAGGACGAAGAAGCAGGATAGACGGCGGATAGACTTCTAATATTTGTATGGAGGCGGGGCTTGGACCCAAGGCCTTATATACCAGGTACAGCGATCCGGCGATTTGACCGTTCCATGACGTAGGCGCATATCACTGGTATTCACAGACCTAAACGGCCATTGCACTTAGTGGTGAAATGCAACTGAAATGTCGCATTTTCTGACCAGAAATAGATGATGCAATTTAACGATGACTTTAGGATAGTGTAATCCTTAATTAAAAAAGACGCAAAGCTGTTTCCGCCTAACTTTCACCGTTTGCTCTGTATGGCGTGTCAAATTGTGCCGTGCAGATCCATGCCAATTTGCCCTTTCCACTCATTATATTTTCCCAAGGTCCCTAAGTAGACTAAGAACCTTATTCCTTGGTTTGCAAGGCATCCCTACTAAATATATCTCTCGGAAAAGTCTTCAAGACCTGACCTAATACGATAGTTCCCAGATCATCTGTGAGCCTGAAGAACGATAAACCGGGAGTCTTTCTGCTGCTCGCTGTGCGAATAGCCATGGAGCAAAACCTTGATCTTGCTTGCTTAAGTCGATAGATACTTAGGTGGGATCTGCTTCGACTGCGAGCTGATTCGGCGCGAGCTGGGACATGTGTGGCTGTGTTTTTGTGATACGTCAAGTATGTTGCAGTGTTTTTGCGGCAGCTGTTAGTGACGGCCTTGGACCGTACTGTCGTCTGTTTTGGTTTCCCCGCACGAATCCATCGGAAGACTCACGAACTCGGTGAAGCCAGTAATACATGACTTGAAGCAGCAGGATAAGAATGCCACAAAACGGTGCACAGCTACGGTAAATTCTGATATGAATGATGCGGCAAGAACAGCGCCAGAACTGTCTAGAAATGTGACGTCAGTGATATCCATCTCCCATGACTGATAAAGGGATGACATCCCAGGGCTGGGACCCGTTGCAGCCGTTCGCTAGCCGCGTCACCTGACTGCGCTCAGGGTCAATGGGGGGTTGGGCCGTCTTGCGGTTTGTGTTTGCAACTGTCATTCATTACTTCGCACAGACTTGCCGCCTGTTACTTGGCGGCAGTAATTTGGAGGCGGTGCCGATATCCCCGTCCTGCGCGGGCATTCCTTTCTACGACCGGTTCTCACTAGTACGCGAAGGAGAGGAGAATCTTCTTAACATATGCGGAACGTAACGTAAACGGAACGTTCAGAAAATACAGAGCGCAAAGGGACAAGAGCGGGATGGCAGCGGCGAGACCTGCCGGCCAGTCACGGGGAGCCGTGGAGTTCCACGGCACGATAAAGATTGTTCAGCGTTATCTGGAGCGGCGCCTGGGGCAAAATCACTCAATATTTGGGGACGCTTGAGGGCGAGAAGATCAGGTGACAGCGGGGGGGGGGGTTGGCAACGACTTCGGCTTGGCATGGACTATGATCCCAACGCCACCCACTTCCACGCATTCATGCTACAGTTGTAAGACAAAGAAAAAGGCATTCAGTTGGAGTTGGTTCACCTCAGTTCCAATGTCATGGCTGATCGACATGGCCGATACAGACGCACTTTTAGGCATGCATCACTAGCAGTAATGCACTTATGGATGCGACGAAGTGTACTGAACATAGCTGAACAGATATTTATGCGGCTGAGGCAGGTTATTGTGGCGTCGTTATCCCGGGCCAGCTGGATACCGGGCCGGGCCGGGCCGGGCGGTGGTTGTCGACCGCCCAAGGCGAGGTGACGTCATGGACCTTTGAGAGGTCAGATTTGTGCTCCAGTGACCGGTCTGGCGCAGAGCGCGGTCCGCCGCCGACGTGCGTACACGCTGTTGTTCCATTGCTTGTTTGTATTATATCTACTGTCATACGTACAGAAATGTCCTTTGATAACCAAAAAGTCTTCCTGTTACATCTCACCGACGCAGAATGATGTTGAAGGAAGTAAAACGCTGCTCTGACGTTCAGATGAGCGAAAGAAATATGTTCAATTCATCTTTGAAAGCTTACGCTATTGTTCGCAAAACGATCATTTGCCAACGTTTTACGCAGTCAACCAGCACCGTTTCACATTCTTCGATCCGCGCGCGTAAACCGCTCTCGCGAGAATTTTCGAACTAAAAATGTTTTCTTTACGTTCCAAATACGTTCCGTTAACGTCCTGTTCACGATACGTCCGTAAAATGCTCGCACTTGACCAGTAGGAACGGTCCCTTGGCGCGCCGTCCGCTTGCCAGCTGGGCGGACGATCGCCCCAGGCGATGGCCGGGTCGGCGTTAGATTGGTCGTCTGGCAACGGGCCCACATGGCTCACAGGACCAATTCACGCAGGTCGTATTGCTGTTTGGGAGACGGTCGCATGTGCGTATTGATGCTTGCGAAATTTTGGACTGACGCCTAAAGAGACACACGGCCTGATGCAACACTAGTCGGCTTCCGACCACGACGCTAATGGTCAATCCGAGCTGATGCGTCGAAAAAGAAGCTAAAAAACGAACAGACAAACATTGCTGCTTGCCCTTTGTTTTCACACTCAGTCAGTGCTTCTAGGCAGCAGTGTCTGTTCCTGGAATGTCGCGTTTGAATGAGGCATTCTGCTAGCGGGAGGTAATTTTCCCTTTTGCCTCGCTTGCACGTTAGCTTGCACGAAATGTCAAAGTTTGCCGCAGGACGTAACAAAACGCCGCAGCAAACAGAAAGGACGACGATATCTTAAAAGACTAAAATGTGCTATCTCTACCAAATATTGTAACTCTAGCTTCTGTTTCTTTACCCTCGCATATTGCAATAAATGATGCGGTTGTGCTTCGCGAACTTTTGTAGGGAATGGGGCTTGGCTTACCGTTACGAAGCGTTACAAGAGGATGGGATGGAATGGCTAAGAAACGCCGAAAAATACGTTACGTCTTTTGGCCCCAAAGTCATCCCAGTTATTTGTCGTCAATATGGACAGAGGGCTAGGTAACCCTATTCCAGGCAGGGGGAGGGGCAGAATCCGCCCCCCCTCGGTTTTTTGCTTGCCAATTCCAGGCTTTTTAACGCAACTTCACGACACTTGGTCACTTCTCCTAGCTATTCTTGCTAGGCGCCGTGACAAAATTTCAAAATTCATTTTTGCTTAGGGGCGGAGCCAGGCAACGTTTTTGGGAGACACCTCAGGCCATTTTTGGCCATGTTCAGGGTAAAAGGAAAATGACTGCCAAAAACGGAGTTTTTAAGATACAACCTAAAGCTTTACATGGATGTATAGCTTAATAGCTGGGCAATGTGCGGATGTAATTTTGTTCATCTGAGGTCACTTTACAAGGTCAGGTCTAGGTTAAAAGTCAAAACTTGTTTTTTTTTCAAAAATTTCGGCGCTCTTTTTCAAATGCCAAACCCGGCATCTATATGACGTAGAAAGGTGCCCTCTACTTGTGTACCAAGTTTCAGCTTGATATCAGGCCGGGTCACGGAGCAATGACCTAAAATGTCAGTGCGCGTACCTATATCGCAATAGCCATAAAATGAGATTTTCGAAACAGAGTGAATTCAAATGATTGCAAACGTTTACAGATAATATTAAATGCACGCGAGATCATTCCAAGTGACCCTAAGGTCACTGGAGGTCATTTAAGGTCAAAGGTCACAAGCTTATATGAAGAACGTGTGACCATGACACTTTCCCTTTTTCATGTCCCTGGCACCACCTATGCTAACATTATACAAAGATTGTGATGTGATTTGTACTTCTTCAGCATAGCATGACTAGCAGAAGCCAAGAAAGTGTTTTTGCCGCTTTTGTTCATTCAGTTGTTGGAAAACTAATCTCTCTATTTTTGAAACCCTGTGAACGCCCATGAATTTTCTCAAAATTTCAGATATAAATATCCAATGTAAAAGCCCTATCCATAATCTCTCGATTCATACCGGCTTCATTGAAATCGGTAGGTAAACAACGGAGTTATAAGAAGTCCAAAAATGCCCCTGATTTTGACATTTTTGCCCCCTGTATCCACACATTTTAAAATTTTGAACATTTCTTTTTATAAAAATGTTCTCACGTCGCGGGAAATCGATTGCCGTTTGTTGCGATGAAATCGGATGTGTAGTTCTCGAGATCTCAGGGGGGGGGGGGCCGAATCCGCCCCTCCCCTGCCGGGAATCGACTATACCGTCTAGCCCTCCGGGATTAGGGGTAAGAGACCTCTCTTAATCAGACACGAGGTTATCTCAACAATCGCCTCTAAGCAAAGACACTGGTGCTGAACTAGGAAAACAATACCTCCAGTGTGACCTCATTTTGCAAATATCATCCTTGATGCCATGCTATTTTGGAGACTGAGGGGGCTACAGCCCTCTAAAGAGATATGGATCTCCGCTGGTAATTTTGTTTATAACGAATTTAGCGACATCGGCTGGGCTTTCCAATTTCCGTTCAGGGAAGCGAGTCAAATACACGCTTCCGAGCAAAAACGACCGTACCAAACAGCCGTCCACCATTGATATTCAGTGTAAATGCTGATGCTGTGTCTAGCATAAGCGGTGCTGAAGGTGATCGATACACCTCCCCCCCCCCCCCTCCTGTGCAACGTGAGTGGACTGGTCAGGCTCGTGGATGCAGCTATTGACCTGTAATTGACCAATAATTGGCCGCTGTAATTGACCACTAAACTAATCAAGGACATCACCACGGGTTGTCAGTTGGTGGAACAGGGAGATCCGGTTCTATTTCCATTGTAACCTGGGCTACCTTTAACCTTGTTCAGTCGTCGGATGCTAGCAATTGTTACGATCTTGAAGAAAAACAAAAATCAACGAAGGAGCGGCATTATGTACCGAACATTTTAACTGAAACCTTCGCTAGGCTTTCATTCTGTTAGATGATGAAAAACATGCTTGAAAAGTTCAGCCCTGGGGCTCCTGTTATTTAGTGAACCCTGAACACAGCCTGTTGTTCTCTGAAGGAACGGAGACCGCGCAATATCCAAACGTCGTGCAATACGCTGATGACAGCAAGTCATGGTCTCAGACAATAAGAGTGACCTTGCGGAACTCATCTCTCGCACGGGAGCCAGCCTTGCAGTTTCCGACAAATGGTTTGACAGGAACGCCCTCAATGTCATTGCGGCAAAAACTTAGGTAATCACTTTTGGAAATGGCTAAAATTCTCCCAGGCTTTACAATTTTCTAGTCACTTAGACGTCACCATCTTTTCCATGCAACAAGATAAAAAATGTTGGACTTAATTTCGACAGTACATTGTGGGATGCACACGTGGCACTCATCAATCGCCGCAGCATGGGAACACAAGCTGGCTTCTCACATGTGCGACGCCATCCACCCGACGGCGCCATTAACACTCTTGTGACACCTTCAGTTCTCTCGCAGGTCAGGTGCCGCCTCTCGGTTTACGGAAATGGTACAAAAGATAACATACATAAGATTCTCATTTTAGAGCAAAAACGCTCTTTGACCGAAGAAAATTTGGCCATGCATCCGACCTGCGAGAGAGCTGGGCCGACCGCGGCCTCGGCTGTTAACTGAGCTCTGTACACTGCGTCTAACGTGCAGAAACTCAGGGAGTCTGAAGCCCTGGCAGCTGGCCCGCAAATGAACAGTGCCACGAGGCAACGGAGCACCAGACAAGACAGTCTGCTACACAAGTGATCTGTTCTCAGAACAAACTCCCTACCCTACAGTTGCCTGCGACACTTTTCAATTGCCCAGACAGGCCAACGCCTCCCCTTCGGTGCTGCCGGAGCGACGCTGCGCCTCCGACGGCGTGCTGGATGCCACCACTCACTCGCCTTCTTGATGCGGCTGGGTCAGCACCGCCCCGATGTCCACGTCACTGGCGTCCGTTGTCACGGCAGCGGGCAGAGTCGGACCATACACCACTTGGACGGAACTCGTCAGAATCACATCTCTGATCTCCCTGAACACTTGCGTCCACCGCTGGCGTCCACTTGAACTTTGGGGCGTCCTTCCGTGTTCCGGCAGCTCTCACCCTTGAGCTGCATTTGTGAATGAACCTGCTGTAAAAGTCAAACAGCCCCACCACTGCCGGAAGCTGTGTAGAGTTAGACCTAAGAGATCTAACCTGGAGGCTTCGTGTCCCGCAGGGCCTGGACTTGGTGGGGATTCACCGCCACTCCGTCACAGGACACTGAGAAGCCCAGGAAGTCTGTGCGGCTCACACCGAAGTGACACTTGTCCATGTCCAAAGGCACTCTGTAGTTGTTCAGCCGCGCCAGCACAGCGCTCAACAGCGTAGTGCTCCTCGTGCGTGCGTCCTACCACGATGACGTCATCGAAGCGGACTTTGGTGCCTGTCAGTCCTCGCAGGATTGTTTCCGTCACGTCCTGGAAGCAGCTAGGTAGGGATCGGATGCCGGAACAACGCCTCCGGGAACAGAATACGTTCACGTGAATGACATTCGCAATAAAGCCACTGGACTCATCCTGAACCATGAGCTGATAAGCCGCTTTCGTACCCAGGGTCGAGAGCACTTGCGCTCCAGCCAATCGGTCCAACATCTGCATGTCAGGTAATGGATACCCGCTGGTTGATACTGCCTTGCTGACTTCGCGGAGATCAACACAAAGTCTGAGCTAAACCGGTCGATACCTGGGGATCACGATCGGAGAAATCCACGACGATCTGTTAACCCTCCTGATGATCTGCTGGTTCTCGAGGTCCTGCAGATGGCGTAACAGATCTCAGATCAGATCCGTCTCTCATCTCGAAGAGCAAATGGCAATGGAAACAGCGTTTACGGCACCGGGACGGCGTCTTCATGCATCTGGACCTTGTAAACGAGACCCTTAATGGGTGGCAGAGCAGTCTCGCCTCACCCGCCGGCCTCACTCACTCTGCGCTGGTCACATGCTGGTCCACCGCGCACTCAGTCGAACTGATGACTGCCAGACTTCTTTGTAGGTCCCTGACGCGGAGCCGGGTCGTCAACACGCGTACAGACGGCTCTGGCAGGCTCGCCCGTCTCCCGGCTCTTCCGTGGTCGCGATGACTTGAGCCACCGCCAGTGGGTCTCCTCCGTACGTCTGCAGGCTGGCTGTCACGGGCTGCAGAAGAATGTAACGCATCTATTCGTTCAATATATCTGTCGTTGAATGATCCATACGGCTGCACCGGTCTCCACTAGCATATCCGCCCAACAGACTCCCATCTTAACCTTCACTTTCAAGTCAGCGTTATTCTGATCAATAGCAAGAACTTGCACTTTGTCCGACTCAATAGCACTTATTGATCTAACCTACCTCTGACGACATCTAACAGCAAGATGTCCGAGGATTCCACATTTCCTGCATATGTGTTCCTTTTCTGGCCGCATCTCACCGGTCTAAATACGGTCCTGAAGTCCACAAGCATCGCAGCACCTACCTTTCGACATTCGTCTTACCCGAACTGGTGCTTTTTCCGTATCGCAGAAGCCACCTCCGCCGGCTCAGCTGACGGAACTGTGTGCATCCCTCCACCTCCTCTTCCCAACAGCCGCTATCGGCGCACCGCTCAGTCCTCAGACAGTGCTATGGGCTCCAGACGATGCAGAGTAAGGTGGTTCTCGGCACAGAGGTGATCGCGGAGACGACCAGAAAAGTATAGCACCATAAACCGGTCCCGTATCATGTCATTCTCCAGGACTCCAAATACACAAAACTTGCTTTGTTCCCTCAGATTGGTCAAAACGTGGCCACAGATTCATCGACCCTCCGACGGCATCTACGGAACTTGACGCGCTCGGGCTTGGGATCTCTGGGCGTTTCAGACAGGTGCTGAAACAACGATAGGCATTTTTCCATCACATTATCCTCCGACTTGACCTGCTGTGCTGACGCTCCTCCGCCGCCGCGCGGGCGGGGCTTGTCTCGGTTCTCTGTGCCAGACGTCGCTGTCCCTGCCACTCGACACCTCCGCCGGCCCTCCTGACCCAGGCAAAACAGCGGGAGCGCTTGCCGTCTGGCCTGGTCCCACTGCGACCAGCCGGCGGCCACTGCTCACAGCCCGAAGTGTGCGTACCGGGCGGACCACGGGATGCTCGCTGTCGCTGCCGTGATCGAAAAATGGCCCCGGTGGACGAATGCCGCCCTTGGCCGTTTAACCAATGCAAATGCTTACTTTATCATCGTCGCCAGTTCGTCAGTCACACCATCGTCGCCTATCGCTGTCGTGTCTTGAGCATATTGTCGTAGACAACTAACTGCTGCTTCAGCAACCAAGCCAACGGAGCGGATACAGCGGCCACCTTTCTCCTTACAGTGTTGTATCTGACGATTTTATGCAGCTGGCTGTCCGGCAGAACCTACTTCATACACAAAATTATACCCTTCCTTCGGTCCGACACGTGTGCGGCCGACCGTCCTCGACGAAGGAAAGGCCGCGCGATCGGCCTCTCGTCTTTGCCGCGCTGTAGTGACAAAAGTTATCGAACGATGCTGAAATTTAAAGCGGCAAAACAATAGGAGTTGATAATAAGACAGATAAAATTTCCTCGACCTACCTTCAATGCCGGAGATGTCATGAGCAGAAGAACATGACGGGTGGGCAGTTTTTGCATCCACCAGTGAGAAGTCAAATCACTAGATCGGCAGCGAGAGCAGCATGCTGGTACGATAATGACGCGACGAACGGGCCGGGCAAACGCATCCAAATATTTCTCCTGTGAGTGAGCTCGTGCCACGATGAATGTACCGAGCAACGAACAGAGTAATGCAAAAGAAAGTTGAGATGTCACAGGCAACTGAGAAAGCGAATCCTACGCTCAAGAAAAGCGAAATTGTTTGGGATTTCAAGTTTCCGACCTCAACATTGCCTACGATTGTCACGAGCAATTATGGCAAAAAGAAACCTATTGTTGTTCTTTGCTTTTATCCCGCATTTTGATAATCCGTATATTTTGGTTTAAGTGTGCGTGTATTTGTTTTGTTTTGTGGCCATAACGAAGCCCGCTTATAAAGATTTCTTACAAAGGCCCCCCGAAATTTCTGAGAAGCGAATTTACTGTGCCACGTTTCAACCCGGCCCCGCGTGGGGAGGGGTCGGCTGGCCCCCTCCCCGATGCTTTTCAAAGATCGCGAGAAAACCAACAAACGCAGCGCAACGAAATTTCTTGTGCCTTTCGCTTGATTCTCTTTACATCTTGTGTAACAATTTTGACCTCACGTTGAGTAAGTCTTACCTAGGTGAGGTCAAGTGGGCCTGTGTTCAAAAATGTTTTGCGCTCTACAATTTTTTGGGGAAACAGGGTATCAAAAAAGTCAAAGACTGGATATATTGGCACGCGCAGCAAATCTGCTGTCTTGGATTTTCGGGAAAATTCAGTCAATGACGTCAGACCAAGCACACTTTCAAGACACGTGGTCGTTTTTTTCGGAAATCGGCGGATTTCTGTATAACATTTTGAGTGTTAGATGCTGCAGACACCCAGTGCTCGTTATTAGACAAAGTATCAATGACCTCCAACCGTTGACCTGAAGTGAGGTCACCAATAACTGTCATGAGTCAAATGCACCGCCCTCAAAACCAGCGATGAATGGCCTAAAACGGATGGAAAATGGCAAAACTGGCTCTCACATTTGCGCAGGACACCCAGCATGCAATGGCATCTGCGGACTTTTATCTATTCCATGATACCTTTACTTAGACCTGATTAATCAGAGAACATGTCTCCACACCGTTTCTGGTGTTCATGTAGTTGGCTATGAGAACACATATCGGGTAATGCGAGGTTGCTTTGCGAAATCCATAACTTTGTGACACGCGATTTGGCATGTTTTTTTATGTGTGCCCGCTGTCAAAATCCTTTTGCGTTAGCCTGCTATTAGTATGCCAAAACATACTTCTGCCATTTTTTGCTTCTCAGAATTACCTTGGGTCGCACTAACGCCTCCGGTTTCCACTGGAGAGCTGTGCGATCTGCCACGATGTCCCTGACGTTTATAGTGATGTGCGTCATATCTGTGTCATCCGTCTCGTATTGTAGAATTAGGTCAAGGTCTAAATGTCGCGCGACTCCCAGCTTCGTGACACCTAACGTCGTGGGCTAAAATGTCACGAAGTTAGGACACTGAAATTCCGAAGCTGTGACTCATTTGTTCTTACATTATGAAGGATATCAAAACGCCTGACCACTCCACGATACCGTGTATGTACACGTCCTGTAGGTTGACTGCGGCATGCCACATAATAAAAAGTAGACTAGCGCGGTCATGCCGCGTCCCCGCGGCAATGCGAGTACGCCTTTGGTTTTGGCGGGTGGGCGTCGTCCACTGCAGCGGCTGCGGGACCTGCTGCCGGCACACGGTTAAGCTGCACACGCGCACAGTCGTGACCCTTGGTGACGTACTTGTAGATATACTTCACCGGAATGATGCCGGACGGGATCTCCACGTTGATGTGCGCGTCGTACTTGAGGCACAGCGTCGGGTTGTAGGGCACCACGGAGCGGTTGTCCAGGTCGGTGCCGCGGACGTGAACGGTGCGGTCGTCGTCGCGCCTCCGGTAGAGCGGGTACCCATTGGCCAGCATGCGCGTCTCCGGCTGGAACTCCCTGGGAAAACGCTTGGAGCACACACCGTCAACCATGCAAGGACAGCTGGGGTGGGCCAGACCGCACGGACCGTGCAGCATCTGGCCCCTTACCACGGCGTGGAGACGCGGCTGCAGCAGCGGGTCGGGCAGCTCGGCGCACACAACGCGGTCGACGTCCTCGGGGTCCCGGTACTTGTCGTCGTGCTGCAGGATGACCAGGATGTGAGCGTGGGGCAGCGACCGCTTCTGGTACTCTATGGAATAGAACAGAGCGGACGGGTGACCGAGGAGCTGACCGTCGTTCAGGTCGGCCAGCAGCGCGTGCAGTTTCAGGTGAAACACACGCGCCACCAGGTCCGGTCGGTCGCACACACGCTGCTGTGGGCCCAGGTTGTCCGTTAGTTCCTGCCAGCGAGGGTTGCACGTGAAAGTGATAAACAGGTCAGGAGGGCCAAACCTGCCGACGACCGCCATGGCGTCCTGGTACCTCTGCTGCATGGCCCGCGGACCTCCCGCGAACGTGGCCGGTAGTACCACCAGGCGGCCGACGGGTCGTCCAGCGCCGTCGCCGTGCAGGTGGTCGGCGAGCCCCTGCAGCATCTCCGCCCGGAAGAGCGCCTGGTTCTCGCGCAGGTACTGCAGCCGCCCGGCCTCCACGCGTGTGTAGACGTCCACGGCGAACTGCTGCAGCAGCTTCCCGGAGGCGTGCAGCACGCTGAAACCAGGACGGACAGACAGACGATACGCATAGTGCTCCATGGTGGTGACGGTGTTACGCACCCGGGTGGCACGTTCGGCGACGTGAGGCTGTCGCAAACGCCAGCCGAACTCTCCCTGTGGAAAGAGCAGCGGGTAAGTCAGCGGGTCGACGTGCGGGCTCAGCAGGTTCAGGACCTGCAGCCGGTTACCGCGCGGGTACACTACCAGGTCCCGGACGGGAGGAGCGCCGTCGCGCCCGACGAACACGGCCGCCACCTCGTTGCCGACCGGGTCGTTGTAGCGTCGCGGGTCCTGGTGGCGCTCGCGGCGGAAGAACAGCCGTACCTGCTCCGGGGCGCGACCGGCAGCCGCTGCGTCCTGCTCCTCCTGCAGCAAAACGTCGTTCATGAAACGAAACGCCTGCACGTGCGGGTTGCACTCGGTCAACATATGCTCCAGCGCGGCCAGCACGTGAGCCACGCAACGGTTGGCATCAAACCGCCCCAGGCGTTCCTCGTTGGCGACGGCCGTGTCGACCACGTAGAGCTGGGCGAACTGCCGCCGCCTGCCGTCGCCATCCGGATGCAGGGCGCCCAGGTGGTGGTAGGTTTGGCTGTGCACCTTGTAGCAGTACGGCCCCCTTCCTGCAAGCACAAGAGAACACGCAACTGTAAGGATAACGTTCGACTCGGTGTGCACACTGCTGCTCGACGCACAACCTAATTTGTGGTTTCATTTAGGCCACTTCCCCAAACGCGCTCTCAGACAGTTGTTGGATTAAAGCGGCGAACACCTGAAGCACGGTAGGCCATTTTTCGGGAAAAAACTTACCGGCAGGAATCTCCACATCGGCGACGAACGAAGCCATCGCCAGAGCGCCGTTATAACGGCGGATGTTCTCGCGGTAGCTCCGACCCTCGGCGTTGTCGGCGGTCAGCAGCGTCTGCAACAGCTGGGGGGCGGCACCGAGTGGCTCCAAGGCCACCTTACCCTGCTGGCAACACTCGCTGAAGCCACCACGGCGACGACGTTCGCCGGCAAAGTGCAGCGCGTTGCAGTGGTGGCAGGCCACGTCCATGGGTCCACACGTGTGGCCGGCGACGTCCAGGTCATCCACACGCTCGGGCACCTGAAATATGGCCATGCATTAGCGGATGGACTCATCTGACTTCCCAAACTGTTTTCTGTCTAATATGTGACAACTTTAGTCGGATACATAGGCGCGGGAGCCATGGGGTTAAAAGGCGACGTGAAATGACCCTGGCAGTCGAAAACGTCGTTAAGTAACCCAGAAGCCAACGAAGCATGGGGGCCCCAGCCCCCTCCCCAATTTCTTAAAATGAAACATTAACGCCATGGGCCTTGTCTGGAAAGAACAGACTCAAAACTGATCCCCTCCCTCCAATTCAAGAAAAGTTCCTGTGCTTCTGGTCAGGACCATTGCCACTCACCACTGGAGGGGCCTCCGTCGGCACTCTCACTCTCCTCACACGACCCAGACCTCGGCGCTGTCGCGGCATCGCTGCTTGCACTGCGAGCTACGGCTGTGTCCATGCGAGATGGCTCAGACGCTAAAGTGACCAAGCAACGTCATTTATACTGTTATGTCTGAAATTCCTCGGTGCAGCGCATGCATAGTCCACTAAGGATCCTTCACCTCCGGTGGTATTTTATTGCACCACCTCGGTCAGGCCCGGATCGGCGTGCGTCGAGACCTCTGTTAACAGGTTGAGCAACGCACCAGCAAATACGCCGACTGCGAGCGCCGCTGCAGTGGGTACGCATCTAAATGGCCGTAGTTTTGTTCCCTGGTCCCCTGTCGCGGTTCTCTGTCCCAGGCCGTTATCCCATATCTCCCTTGTCTCCATATGTGATGCCAACACCAGTCTCCATTTCTTACGTCTATTATCCCATGTCGCTGATTCCCTGTGCTGATCAGCTATGGCTCGGTCGGGCCAGTCTGCAGGTTGTGCACCACCTCGGCCAGGCCCGGGACGGCGCCGGCGACCGCGCGCGTCGAGAGCTCTGTTAGCAGGTTCAACAATGGCCAGCTATGGCCGGGTCCGGGCCCGCCTGCAGGCCGCGAAACACCTCGGCCAGGACGTTTTACCCCTCACAACACATACCAAATAACAGCCTGCCAGCTGTTCTTTCTCTGAGAAGCACTTTGAGCCTCTTGTCGATTTGACGTGTGGCAAAACCACCCTGGGATGGCCCGACACCACCTTCTTGCAGTCCACTTTTGAATTCGCCACTGCACTTTTCTGAAAAAAAAGCCTCGAATTCGACGCAAAATTCAACAGCTGCGCCAAAATCGACTATATGATATTGTATGGGCCTGCAATGTTTTGGAGACATTCTTTTCCAATCAATTGCATCGAAGAGCGGTCCTGCGGCACCCGATGGTTTCCAATGACGTCATTGAGCGAGTTTGCACAGAGGAGCTCTACGAACCTTGGTTACGCTTATGCCTCTGGTATGTGCCATCGCCAAAGAAAACGGAAAACCTACGAAAATGCGTACCAAAATAAAGCTTACCACATGTTCTGTCTTTCCAAAGTGGTTTCAGAACTCCATCTTGTACGCGTTTTCAAATATAACGTTATCCACGCGGGGGCAAAAGTGGCGCAAACACAACCTTTGATGTACGTTTTTATTCCTTTCGAACACGTTTCACCCCTCACAACGCACACCACAAAAAACACTGCTGGCCATTCCGTCTCTGAAAAGCACTTTAAGCTGTCCATGGCGCACCGGCAATTTTGTACAACCTATTTCAAGTAGCGCCACAGTGGCGCAATGCCCCAAAGCAACATTGTACTTTTCAACTGTTTTCAGTGAGATTTCATCGGCGAAAAGCATACCAGAAGACAGCGTGCGTGCTCCTGTGTCTGTTCAAAGTGGTTTCGGCTCACCATCTGGCACTCGGAATTTAATATGTCCTCTTGTAGCCGACCATTTCCCGTGTGGTAAAACCGCCCTCGGACAGCCCGACACCACCTTCTGTCAGTCGAATTTTGAAATGGTCACTGCACTTTTCCGCAAGAAAAACACCCGAATTCCACGCACAATTGAACGGTGAACATTATCAAAGCACCTCGGATGCCGTTGCGCGCGACACTGACGGCGAAAAATCACTTGTCTTTCGGAGCCACTTTCCACCGCGCTAAATAGGGGACGCCGTGCCACCGAGCCGAGGCGATAGTCAGCTGACACCTACGGTCACGTGACAACACGATTGGCTGAAACTTTTTCGGCAATTTTCGGGCATTTCCAGGCGTTTTTCGGCATTTTTGAGCAAAACCACATAATTCACTTATGTGGTTGATACCAGTTTTCCAATGCGTTTCGATCGACACCAAATTTGTCCGTGAGACGTGAGACGGCGACAAGGGCGTGAGACGGCGACATGGCGATCTCGTCCCAGACCACCAGGCTGGCAGCCCGGATAGCGTCCGCCTGGGGGCCGCGGGCACTCACGTAGCAGGTGCAGTCCTCCACCACCGGGATGGGCAGCTTGAATTGGGCGTGCACCGTGCGCCCGCCCTCCAGCAGGGTGGCGGCGATGCCCGTCCACGCCACCGGCAGCACCGACTGGCCCCTGCTGCGCAAAAGACGGATCAGCGTGTTGTACACGTACGTTTTGCCGCAGCCGGCTGCGGCACACATGAACGTGGCGCGCGACCGGGGCGCCGCCGGAGCGGCGCCGCTGATCTCGGCGACGTCGACCAGGACGCCGTCGACGACGCGCCGCTGCTCCGCCGACAGGGTGTCCAGACGGGCGACGGCCGCAGCTGCGTCCGCGGCCTGCTCGCCGTCGCCGCCTTCGTCGTCCATCAACTCCGGCTGGTCCTGCTGCGGATCGGCGGCGTCCGCCCAGTCCAGGCCGACGTCGGCGGCCGTCAGGTCGTTGGCGCGCAGCACCGCCAGCACGTAACGCTGCGCGCGCGCCACGCCGCCTGCGGCTCCCAAGCGGCGGGTCAGGTCCTCGGTGAGGGCGCGCTCGTGGTTCTGGAACAGAGCTTGCGCGTCGCTGACGGCGTTATACACGCACAGCATGGCGAACAGGAAGCGCAGCTGGCGAGGCATCTGAAACAGAGAGGCCTCGGTCAGACACCGGTCCCACTCGCCGTCGTCGGCGAGCAGGCCGCGGCGGCGCGCCGCCTCCCGGAAGGTGGGACACAGCTCACCGTCGACGGTGCGCAGGTCCTCGAAGCCCAGTGCGCCGGCCACGTGCAGCAGCAGGAGACGCAGGTGGAAGCGTTCCGCGTCGCCGGCGCTGACGGAGACCAGCCGGGTGATGACGTTGCCGCCGCGCTGCTGTCGCGGCTTCCACCTGTGGGCAGTCTTGTCGAACGTGAAGTGAGTCGGTACCTCGGCGTACCGATACTCACGCGCCTCCGGCCGCTCCTGGTTCAGCAGGAACCAGGCGGTCAGCGTCGAGTCGCGCCGCCGAGCCCGCTCCAGCGCGCCGGCCTCTTGGCCCTCTGCAAAATAGACCAGCTGCCGACCGGGCAGGTGAACGGCGAGACGCTGAACACTGTGCGACTGGTGGGTCACCTCGAACCCGAACAGCCGCCACATCGCCTCCGGAGCGCACACGTACCGGGCGTTGAGGAACATCTCGATCTCGTTGCGGTTCTGCGGCGGTGCGTCCTCGGCTGCTGCTGGAGCTCCGGGCGGCGGCGGCGGCTGCTGCTGCTGCGGTGGCTGCGGCGGGCGGGCGTCGTCCATTGCAGCGGCTGCGGGACCTGCTGCCGGCACACGGTTAAGCTGCACACGCGCACAGTCGTGACCCTTGGTGACGTACTTGTAGATATACTTCACCGGAATGATGCCGGACGGGATCTCCACGTTGATGTGCGCGTCGTACTTGAGGCACAGCGTCGGGTTGTAGGGCACCACGGAGCGGTTGTCCAGGTCGGTGCCGCGGACGTGAACGGTGCGGCCGTCGTCGCGCCTCCGGTAGAGCGGGTACCCGTTGGCCAGCATGCGCGTCTCCGGCTGAAACTCCCTGGGAAAACGCTTGGAGCACACACCGTCAACCATGCAAGGACAGTTGGGGTGGGCCAGACCGCACGGACCGTGCAGCATCTGGCCCCTTACCACGGCGTGGAGACGCGGCTGCAGCAGCGGGTCGGGCAGCTCGGCGCACACAACGCGGTCGACGTCCTCGGGGTCCCGGTACTTGTCGTCGTGCTGCAGGATGACCAGGATGTGAGCGTGGGGCAGCGACCGCTTCTGGTACTCTATGGAATAGAACAGAGCGGACGGGTGACCGAGGAGCTGACCGTCGTTCAGGTCGGCCAGCAGCGCGTGCAGTTTCAGGTGAAACACACGCGCCACCAGGTCCGGTCGGTCGCACACACGCTGCTGTGGGCCCAGGTTGTCCGTTAGTTCCTGCCAGCGAGGGTTGCACGTGAAAGTGATAAACAGGTCAGGAGGGCCAAACCTGCCGACGACCGCCATGGCGTCCTGGTACCTCTGCTGCATGGCCCGCGGACCTCCCGCGAACGTGGCCGGTAGTACCACCAGGCGGCCGACGGGTCGTCCAGCGCCGTCGCCGTGCAGGTGGTCGGCGAGCCCCTGCAGCATCTCCGCCCGGAAGAGCGCCTGGTTCTCGCGCAGGTACTGCAGCCGCCCGGCCTCCACGCGTGTGTAGACGTCCACGGCGAACTGCTGCAGCAGCTTCCCGGAGGCGTGCAGCACGCTGAAACCAGGACGGACAGACAGACGATACGCATAGTGCTCCATGGTGGTGACGGTGTTACGCACCCGGGTGGCACGTTCGGTGACGTGCGGCTGTCGCAAACGCCAGCCGAACTCTCCCTGTGGAAAGAGCAGCGGGTAAGTCAGCGGGTCGACGTGCGGGCTCAGCAGGTTCAGGACCTGCAGCCGGTTACCGCGCGGGTACACTACCAGGTCCCGGACGGGAGGAGCGCCATCGCGCCCGACGAACACGGCCGCCACCTCGTTGCCGACCGGGTCGTTGTAGCGTCGCGGGTCCTGGTGGCGCTCGCGGCGGAAGAACAGCCGTACCTGCTCCGGGGCGCGACCGGCAGCCGCTGCGTCCTGCTCCTCCTGCAGCAAAACGTCGTTCATGAAACGAAAGGCCTGCACGTGCGGGTTGCACTCGGTCAACATATGCTCCAGCGCGGCCAGCACGTGAGCCACGCAACGGTTGGCATCAAACCGCCCCAGGCGTTCCTCGTTGGCGACGGCCGTGTCGACCACGTAGAGCTGGGCGAACTGCCGCCGCCTGCCGTCGCCATCCGGATGCAGGGCGCCCAGGTGGTGGTAGGTTTGGCCGTGCACCTTGTAGCAGTACGGCCCCCTTCCTGCAAGCACAAGAAAACACGCAACTGTAAGGATAACGTTCGACTCGGTGTGCACACTGCTGCTCGATGCACAACCTAATTTGTGGTGTCATTTAGGCCACTTCCCCAAACGCGCTCTCAGACAGTTGTTGGATTAAAGCGGCGAACACCTGAAGCACGGTAGGCCATTTTTCGGGAAAAAACTTACCGGCAGGAATCTCCACATCGGCGACGAACGAAGCCATCGCCAGAGCGCCGTTATAACGGCGGATGTTCTCGCGGTAGCTCCGACCCTCGGCGTTGTCGGCGGTCAGCAGCGTCTGCAACAGCTGGGGGGCGGCACCGAGTGGCTCCAAGGCCACCTTACCCTGCTGGCAACACTCGCTGAAGCCACCACGGCGCCGACGTTCGCCGGCAAAGTGCAGCGCGTTGCAGTGGTGGCAGACCACGTCCATGGGTCCACACGTGTGGCCGGCGACGTCCAGGTCATCCACACGCTCGGGCACCTGAAATATGGCCATGCATTAGCGGATGGACTCATCTGACTTCCCAAACTGTTTTCTGTCTAATATGTGACAACTTTAGTCGGATACATAGGCGCGGGAGCCATGGGGTTAAAAGGCGACGTGAAATGACCCTGGCAGTCGAAAACTTCGCTAAGTAACCCAGAAGCCAACGAAGCATGGGGGCCCCAGCCCCCTCCCCAATTTCTTAAAATGAAACATTAACGCCATGGGCCTTGTCTGGAAAGAACAGACTCAAAACTGATCCCCTCCCTCCAAATCAAGAAAAGTTCCTGTGCTTCTGGTCAGGACCATTGCCACTCACCACTGGAGGGGCCTCCGTCGGCACTCTCACTCTCCTCACACGACCCAGACCTCGGCGCTGTCGCGGCATCGCTGCTTGCACTGCGAGCTACGGCTGTGTCCATGCGAGATGGCTCAGACGCTAAAGTGACCAAGCAACGTCATTTATACTGTTATGTCTGAAATTCCTCGGTGCAGCGCATGCATAATCCACTAAGGATCCTTCACCTCCGGTGGTATTTTATTGCACCACCTCGGTCAGGCCCGGATCGGCGTGCGTCGAGACCTCTGTTGACAGGTTGAGCAACGCACCAGCAAATACGCCGACTGCGAGCGCCGCTGCAGTGGGTACGCATCTAAATGGCCGTAGTTTTGTTCCCTGGGCCCCTGTCGCGGTTCTCTGTCCCAGGCCGTTATCCCAGCTCCCTTGTCTCCATATGTGATACCAACACCAGTCTCCATTTCTTACGTCTATTATCCCATGTCGCTGATTCCCTGTGCTGATCAGCTATGGCTCGGTCGGGCCAGTCTGCAGGTTGTGCACCACCTCGGCCAGGCCCGGGACGGCGCCGGCGACCGCGCGCGTCGAGAGCTCTGTTCGCAGGTTCAACAATGGCCAGCTATGGCCGGGTCCGGGCCCACCTGCAGGCCGCGAAACACCTCGGCCAGGACGTTTTACCCCTCACAACACATACCAAATGACAGCCTGCCAGCTGTTCTTTTTCTGAGAAGCACTTTGAGCCTCTTGTCGATTTGACGTGTGGCAAAACCACCCTGGGATAGCCCGACACCACCTTCTTGCAGTCCACTTTTGAATTCGCCACTGCACTTTTCTGAAAAAAGCCTCGAATTCGACGCAAAATTCAAGAGCTGCGCCAAAATCGACTATATTATATTGTATGGGCCTGCAATGTTTTGGAGACATTCTTTTCCTATCAATTGCATCGAAGAGCGGTCCTGCGGCACCCAATGGTTTCCAATGACGTCATGAGCATTTGCGTTTGCACAGCGGAGTCTTAAATACAAATCTTGTCTCCACGCAGAATTCAGCAGTGAAATACAACTGCACCAAAACTGACTTGACTGTATTGGCGTGCAATATTTTCGAGACATTCTTTTCTGACTAATTGCATCGAAAAGCGGTCCTACGGCACCCGTAGGTTTCCAATGACGTCATGAGCATTTGAGTTTGCACAGAGGAGCTCTGTGAACCTTGGTTACGCTTATGCCTCTGGTATGTGCCATCGCCAAAGAAAACGGAAAACCTACGAAAATGCGTGCCAAAATAAAGCTTACCTCATGTTCTGTCTTTCCAAAGTGGTTTCACACCTCCATCTTGCCCGCGTTTTTCAATATAACACCTTATCCATGCAGGGGCAAAAGTGGCGCAAACACAACCTTTGTTGTACGTTTTTATTCCTTTCAAACACGTTTCACTCCTCACAACGCACACCACAAAAAACACTGCTGGCCGTTCTGTCTCTGAGAAGCACTTTCAACTGTCCACGGCGCCCCGGCAATTTTGTACACCCTATTTCAAGTAGCGCCACAGTGGCGCACTGGCCCAAAGCAACATTGTACTTTTCAACTGTTTTCAGTGAGATTTCATCGGCGAAAAGCATACCAGAAGACAGCGTGCGCGCTCCTGTGTCTGTTCAAAGTGGTTTCGGCTCACCATCTGGCACTCGGAGTTTAATACGTCCTCTTGTAGCCGACCATTTCCCGTGTGGCAAAACCGCCCTCAGACAGCCCGACACCACCTTCTGTCAGTCGGCTTTTGAAATGGTCACTGCACTTTTCCGCAAGAAAAACACCCGAATTCCACGCACAATTGAACGGTGAACATTATCAAAGCACCTCGGATGCCGTTGCGCGCGACACTGACGGCGAAAAATCACTTGTCTTTCGGAGCCACTTTCCACCGCGCTAAATAGGGGACGCCATGCCACCGGCGAGGCGATGGTCAGCTACGGTCACGTGACAGCACGATTGGCCGAAACGTTTTCGGCAATTTTCGGGCATTTCCAGGCGTTTTTCGGCATTTTTGAGCAAAACCACATAACATTTTGTTATGTGGTCGGTGCCAGTTTTACAATGCGCTTCGATCGACACCAAATTTGTCCGTGACTCGTTGGCGGTTTGGCCGCACGGCCGCCTGCGGGCGATGTGGCCGGCGATACGGCCCTGGCGAAACCGTAGTTTTTTGTCTGTCGAATTTGAAAGAATCTGGAAACTTCCAAGAAACGCGACATGGCCTACGCCACGCTCCCGATTGCGCAGTTTCTACCGGTGCTGATGGCTTGTGTGCACATCGCGTGAGAGCGGAGCATTATGTACCTAAAAATTCGAACCGCGTATTAATATAGGTGATTTATTATTTATTAGATTTCGAGGTGCTTTGTGCCTAAAAAGAGAGCGAAATTTGAAACCTTTCCCGCAAACCGTGGTAACCATGAGACCGTTCCCCCAAATGCCAATTCTCTCCCTTCCATCCCACGCCCCCTCCCCAAATCGGCCGTTTTAAGTCCTTACTAGTTAGACGTGGATTTTTTTTCATCATGTTCGGAGGACGGGGAGCAATGGCGTTGAAATTCGGGGGGGGGGGCAGGGGGTCACGTTCCGAGCCGAATACTGCATATGTGTAACGTAAGGTGTATTGCAATCCTAAGCCAACCTTCTTACCCAGATTATAATACAGAAATACAATGGAACCACTGTACTTAACAAACATTGAGGGTCCCGTAATGCGTTTTAATTTGCCGAACCTGAGCGGAAGAAGAAAATACAGACCGTGGGAAAGAGATATGAAACGCGCTTGAGCAGCAATGGATGCCGGTCATACGATAAGCAAAACAGCTCACCTGTACAAGACCCCTAAACAAACCTTAGTATACTATCAAAGGAAGGCGACAAATAGCGACATTAACCCATCCCCGGCAGAGAAGTGCCACGGTGAGTTGTGACACGGTCTTCACGCCAGAGGAGGGATGAGAGCTGCTAGCTTGCATCATACGACGGCAAATGGTGGGCTTCCCATCACACAGCTAGGCGTGAGGAGGGCGGCGTACCAAGTAGCTGCTGCGGCAGGGAAGGCGGACCGATTTAGACACGTTGCAAAAAACGCCGAGATGTCATGGAAAAGTCAATGCAAGGATTCAAGAAACGGAATTCCGAAGTAACCCTGAGAACGGTCGAAGCTTTCGCCTATGGAAGAGGAGCAAGCATCAACTGGGCAAAGACTGACGAGTTGTGCGACCAAAAGAAATTGGAGAAATTGAACTTCACTCCATCGGTGATATGCAATATGGACGAAATGGGTTCGCAGTTGTGCATAAGAAGTATTAGAGTCTATGCTGAGTGTTTATCGCGATGAGTACCTCAGGCGCCATTTGAAGAAAAGGGTGAAACGGTGTCAGTTGTTGCACGCATTTCGGCAACGGATCAGTTCCTGCCTCCTTTCGTGCTGATGAAAGGGAAAGTGCCCAAACCTGAATTTAGTGATGGCTTGCAGCCCTGCTCACGTATCGTGATAGCCGAGAATGGATGCATGACAACGGAAGCCTTCGTCGAATGAATGGCTCACTTCATAGAGCACAGTGTACGAGGACAAGCCATTCTGATCATCGACGGACACAGACCTCATGTATGGGATGAAGCTCTGAGGCTGGCAGGAGACAGATGTCCGAGTCGTGCTGCGACCGTCCCACACCTCTCACGAGCTCCAGTCGCTGGACAAAGCGGCATTCAAAGCTCGGAAGCCAACTTTTATGAAACACCTCGTGCTGGGCATGCCAGCATCCGAGGAAGAGCTGTGTGAGTTCTCCTACTCTCAAGTCCTCACATCGGCATGGTTCAAAACTGCGCGCGCAGAACTGGCAGTAAATGCTTCTTCCAGCACAAGAATAAGTCCACTAAACCGTTCTGCAATTCCTGACGCGGCGTACAAACCAGCTGTCTGTTCCAAGGCCCAGGGAACTCCGGCGGACACTCCTACATACAGCGGGGCCGGAACCGTCACGCTGGGACGGCCCCAGGCGGACACTCCTACATACAGCGGAGGCCAGGACCGTCACGCTGGGACGGCCCCAGGCGGACAGAGCAAGGACCACCACGCCATGACGACGGGAGCCCAAGCCAGAGCCGGGACCGTCAGGCAACGACAAGGTAAGGATTCTTTCCTCACGAAGTTAAGCACCACTGTACGAAGTTGAGATCATTTCAAAGGTTCGATAATGTCTTTACACTTCGAACTTGGCTGGGGTTGGGAGCAAAGAGGCATCGGAAGATGGACAATACATTGCCGGAATGAGTCATATCGAACGTTTCGCAAAAGGTTAGTAGTCATAGAGATTGGTCGTACATCTGCATTTTTCACGCAGATGCCTCGTCTTGCCCTACATATTTTAGGGGGTAGGTGACCTCTATATCATTCAAAAGTAAAATTAAGGTTCAGGCTCTTCTTTTCACGAGGGCTTTGGATGCAATCAATCATTCCATTTATGCTACATTGATAAATTAAAGCTACCTAAGCCAAAGAAGAAAACATGCATGGCCATCTAGGGCACCTGGCTTTGTGCCGGTAGGGTCGGTCACTGTGTCCTAGCCGCTGGCGTGTAAAACATCAGAGCGGAGAAGACACAAAGACGCAGGTGTTGTATTTGAGACATTCAGCTTCAGATTCTGTTCGTATCTGTTTGGAACTGAAGATCAGCACCAGGATGCCTCGTTTTTGTCCGTCTCTGAAAGTGGTCACTCGTCCGACCCCAGTGACTCCCTGAGTTGTTACTTTTTTCTGAATGCCCGATTCAAACAATGATTTTATTCTGGAGGCGAAATTGGTGCCTTTAGAATGGTTACGGCTGCGATGGAGGTTGACTTCCATTCGCTGCCGCAAAAGGTGATGATGTTCAACAACGACTTTGTTTGACTTCTTTTTTCGTTGTTATGATAACGGACCCGTTGGTAGGGGCTTTGATGAACAGATCCGCACTGCCACAGATAGCCCGCATTTGTTTTGTTGGCCCATGGAGAAATGGCTAGACCCACTCGGCTCAGCGGTAGTGATCGAACCTCTGGACGAGTGAGTCTGCTTCAGAAGAGCTGGGTGGTCAGCTCTCGGTTGGCCCGACTGCGTATCCACCTGAGCGGCCTGTGGAACACCGGCCGGATCTCCAGTCTCGCCCCCAGGCACCAGGTCACGAGGGTGCGCATTGGCCGCCGTTTGTCAGGTCCGTAATTCTAGGTCGTGGCATGTTAACCCGCGCCCGATCGTCCGTCGGTTACGATCATGCAAGGCTGGGGCAGCACACCGTTGAAAAGCTTGCGACGAGTAGAGCTCGAAACTGGTCTCATTTTTAGTTTTAGATGATATGTAAGCAATTTACGCCCTAAATATGTTTCCTCTAGCCGACTGCATCAGACCGAGAAATGGCATGAATCTCAAGGGCTATGACTAATAACGCATAGGTAAAGGCACAAGCGCACAAGTAAAGGTCCGCGGATGCCGATACACGTCTAATTTCGCATATTTGTTCAATATATACGCTGAAACGTTGAGTTAAAGACACCGCAATTCTTTCACCAGCTGTAGGCATGCGCCGCTGCCGTATGCAGTGACAGACTGACGGAAACTAATTTTAGCGTTCCTTTATTTTCGCGAAAAAGGCCTATCTATGTAAATTTTATTGATCTTAGTGGTCTTGTGACGGTTTTTCATGCTTAAATTTTGGAGAAATTTAGTAGTTACCAATCTACAAAGCTGGCGGACCTTTATTCGCGAGAGCCTGTTTATTTTCAAAATATGCTACTTTTCAAACTTTTTGATGTTCCTGGTTTTACTTACGTCCATGCAAGGTAGTTCTGCCATTTTCTACCCATTCTGAGTAATTCCTCGCTGATTTTGACGGTGGTACCTTGCAGATCTGCGTACGAAGATTTGCGTACGGAGGTTTGAGGACGAAAAAATGCGATACGAAGTTTTGTCGGGCACGGGCATGTTAAAGCAGGAATTGTTCTTTCGATGGGGCCATGCGTTGGTCAGAAATCTGGTCGTCATGGCGAGCTTGGTGGATGCTGGTCCATGGGTCGGTCTGGTCAGGTTCAGGGCTTGAGTCGACATCCGTGATGTCCTTTTGCTATATCCCATACCAGTCGGCAACGAAACTAGATTAAATAATCGCAAAGGGATATGCAGGTAAACGCAACGGAAATAAAAAGAAGCCAAATCATAATAAGAAGCCGCCAGGTGCTAACTACCATACCAGAAGACAACCTGTGCAGTGAAACTTAACTGCGCAGGACAAAGTCGTCTTGTGTAACTAAATGACTGCAAAATAACTTTTGATGTCGGGAAGAAAATGCCAAACATTAACAGCCACGTCCACCCTATTCAAACCATGGACGCCACCGGTCCGATTCTCCTCGACTATCCTAGACAGGGAGGTGCCATCAGCCGTCCTGGATAAAGGCCATGGCGCGACTCCTTGGAGGCACTTTGCAACATTTTTTTTATTTAATCACCACAGCCACATCACTGATGCCGCCCGCTCAGAGCTACCAAAGGTTGGTATAATGGTATGATCTTTGGGAGTACCCGCGGTCGACTGCCTTGCGTCATAACAATGAAACAGCATTCCTTGCATAGGGATTTAGAAACCGGAAGGAAGCAAAAATAAAATTGTCACCGTCTGTCACCGCCACCGCCTGCCACCGCGTCAACCTGACGTCCCATGGCCGACCAGCGCGCCGCACTACGGCTCAGAAGCCGTGCGGCATGAAGGGCCGAACCACCTGATCTGATCTGCTATTCTACGCCACACCCGGAGTAGCATCAGACAGCGGATCATGGAGGACGGGCCCAACTCAATGCACCGGGTCATCCAACCAATTCCAATGCACTCCACAAATATTTCGGCGAGATCGGTGCAAAAACCACGGTAGCCGTAGCCGTCATAGTACCGGTGGACACTGTTGAACCGCCTGTCCAGCTGCCGAGGGTATGCACGGTAAATGAAATCTAGCAGTAACTACTAACGTCCAGTCGCCGTGCAAATTCTCTCATGCAGTGCCGTGTACTGAAAACATGCCTAACGCGCTCGCCACACCTTACACTGGTAGCGAACGACAAACGCAACGCAGGATTACCTGGTAACAGTAGCTTTCTTTAGCGGTGTAATGATATGCTGGAAAACGGGGTATCATTGTTCTACCATGCCAGCTACCAGGCCTTGCCTGATTCAACTTATCAGATTACATAGGTGAGGATAGTAAGTGCTTTCGTTAACAACATAACCCGTCCCCGACTGGGGGGGGGGGGGCAGTTGACCGCCCCCTGAGGTTTTTCTGAGATTGCGAGAGGACAAACAAACACGGAGCCATGAAACTTCGTGTACGTTTTGCTTCATAAATTTTACATCTTGCGTCAGAATGTAAACCTCAGGTCAGGTCAGGTGCCTGACCTAGATCAGGTCAAACAAACCTATGTTCAAAAAAGTTTAGCGCCCTCTAACTTTTTCGCAAAACAAGATACCTCAACAATACTTTCAGGAATTAGCTATCGTGATAGATCCAACAAATCTTTTATCTCAGACTTTTCGGAATCTTCCGGGTCACTGACCTAAGGTCAAGCCCATTTTTAAGACATGTCGTGGTTTTTTTCGGAAATTGGCGGAATATTTCATAACATTTTTACTGTGGAGTAAAGCAGACATCTAGTTACCGTCATTGGGCAAAGTATCAATGACTTCCAGCCATTGACCTGAGGTCAGGTCGCGAATAACTGCAGTGAGCCAAAATGTACCACCGTCAAAATCGGCGATGAATTACTCAGAATGGGTAGAAAATGGCAGAACTAGCTTGCACAGACATAAGTAATACCAGGCACCTTAAAGAGTTTGAAAAAATAGAATATTTTGGAAATAAACAGGCTCTCGCGAATAAAACTCCACCAGTTGTGTAGATTGATAACTAGTCAATTTTCCACAATTTAAGCATGGAAAACCATCACATCACATCATCACATCACAGATCAATCAAATTTTCATGAATAGCCTTTTTTCTCAAAAATAAAGGAAAGCTAAAATTAGTTCCCGTTAATTTGTTACTGCATACGACTGCCGCGCACGCCGACAGCCGGCGCGAGATTTGCCGTGTCTTTAACTCGACGTTCCGGCGTATATATTGAACAAATCTGGGAAATTAGATGTGTATCGGCATTTGCGGACCTTTACTTATGCGCTGATGCGTTTACCTACGCGCTATTAGTGACAGCCCTTGAGATTCAGACCGTTTCTCAGTCTCATGCAGTTGACAATGAGAAAACATATATAGGGCGTAAATTGGCTTACATATTATCTAAAACAAAAATGAAACCAGTTTCGAGCTCTACTCGTCACAAGCGTTGCAACGGCGTGCTTATTTTTATCGTGCGACGAACTGTTCGTGAGTTAGAGGGGGGCGGCCAACTGCCCCCCCCCCCCGTCGCGCATGATCGTAACCGACCGACGATCGTGCGCGCGTTAAGTGGCTAGGTGGCCACATTTACCAGCCGTGTAAGCGTAATACACCAGCGATGGTTTGGATCGCACGGTTACATAATGACAGTTTAGTGACCTGTGCTTGTACCAGGTTCATCACCGGAACCCTTGTAATGTTAAGGTTCACCGAATGCGCCGGAATATCGTCTTAGCCAAACTGTAGCGTTGTCAGCTCACTCTTTACAGCCTCAAAACACAGAAATAAATATGAAAGCAGTTCTGTATTTTTAATCAAGCTGCAGTGCTCGACGCCAACCAGGCATGTGCATCGCCCGCAACGCTATACGCGGGAACGTGATGTAAACGTCCTCGAAGTTATAGCCCAGTTCGAGCACAGCGTGTTAGCCTGTATGTGCATGGGAGAGGATTTCCCACGAAGCTATTTCCCATGCGCCTTCAGGCTAATACGCTGCACGTCAAGTCGGAGATAACATCGAGGACGTTTACGTCAAATTCCCGCGCAGCGTTACTACACTTAACCCAAGCGCGACCTTCAATTTGGTGGCGATCGCCTGGTTGAGCTTGGGGCTGCCACCCACGCCAAACGCATAACCATAAATCATGATGGTGGCCTGACTTGTCTCCTGGCACTTGACTCAGAGGGGTACTTGTGATTAAATACTGGGAAGGCCACGTCAAATGTTTCGAGTTGTCCCGTCCGGAAACGGGATCTCCACACCATCCACTGGAAGGGCTTCCGTCCAGCCATCCGCGAGGGACGGTTAGGACCTCTCTCACGTGTTTTGTTCTCTGTCGCTCCCCAGGTCTGACCTGATAAGTAATGTCAGGTTTGATTTCTGAGGAGCTAGTTGCTATGTCAAAGGTCAGGATCGATTGGAACGTTTTTTTTTATTTGTTTTGTGCCGCTGACCGTTTATGTTACCCTTTTAACTTCCACTGCGTCTTAACCATATCATGATCTCCACATCTTCTGTTTCGAAAGGGTCACGAACACATCTTGTTCCTTTGCTCCTGTCCAGTGACGGGTGCAGGTACATACTGTATGGCTCACTGTGGAAAAGCTTTGCCCAAAGTACTGTATTAATTCACTTTTATTTGTGTATTTTTTAAGTAAGATGCTTTTATTCCGTAGAATGCTGGCCTTTTCATGCTTCTGGTTGTCCCCCAACACATTCCTGATGCACAACTGCAGCCAGGGCGACTTCCGGCATCTCGAAAGCTGACCCGAGGACAACCGTACAACAGGAAAAGACACTGTATCGCTGTTGTTTGCGTTTCCTCAGAAACTTCCCGATATCTCAGTGCCTCGTTTGTTTCATAGGTCTGCACGGGACCTCCATGCTCCGTCGACACAAAGGAATTCCTAGAAAATTACGGACATGTAATAGAAAAGAGGTCATCACACGGCATACACTCAAAAGACGACACATCCACGCGCGCAATTCGTGTTACTAGACCAGACCAAATGAAAACGAATAACCAACATTCCCTCACCCGGCCACCGCCTATCGCCCTGAACATTACGCCAGTACAACGACGGCCTCGGGTCGACGTCACTCGACGGCCTCCGGACACAAAGACAGCGGTTAGGCGAAGACCAGGCGCTCCTTTTGCCAATTTCGCCGGTTTCGCCTGGCGAAGGCCGTCCGTCAACAACACACGCATACAGGGCAGCCGGCCGCGGGCTGGCTCAATGCAAACAGCGCACTCTGTACAGGTATCCTGTATGAACAGGAGAATGGGTCCGCTGCCATGCACGTGCTCGCCACCAACTCGTCACACGAGTAGAAAAGCTCCCTTCGCCCACCGTGCTCTTTCTTTAACCCTATTCCCAGAGGGCTAGACGGTATGGCCGATTCCCGGCAGGGGGGCGGATTCGGCCCCCCCCCCGAGATCTCGAGAACTACTCGTCCGATTTTATCGCAACAAACGCCAATCGATTTGCCGTGACGTGAACTACATTTTTATACAAGGAAATTTTCAAAATTTTGAAATTTGTGGATACAGGGGGGCAAAAGTGTCAAAATGCGGGGTACTTTTGGACTTCTTATAACTCCCTTGTTTATCGACCGATTTCGATGAAACTTGCATGAATCCAAAGATTATAGATAGGGCTTTTACCTCGGGTCCACAAATCTGAAATGTTGAGAAAATTCATGGGCGTTCACAGGGTTTCAAAAATAGTAGGATTAGTTTTCTAACAACTGGATGCACAAAAGAGGCAAACACCCTTTTTTGGCTTCTGCTAGTCATGGTATACTAAAGAAGTACAAATCGCATTACAATGTTTGTATAATGTTAGCATAGGCGGTGCCAGGGACATGAAAAAGGGGGAACTGTCATGGTCACACGTTTCTCAAATCAACTTGTGACCTTTGACCTTAAATGACCTCCAGTGACCTTGGGGTCACTTGGAATGATCTCCTATGCATTTAATATTATCTGTAAACGTTTTCAATCATTTGAATTCACTCTATTTCAAAAATTTCATTTTATGGCTATTGCGATATAGGGAACGCGCATTGACATTTTAGGTCATAGCTCCGTGACCCGACCTGATATCAAACTGAAACTTGGTACACAAGTAGAAGGCACCCTTCTACGTCATATGTATTCCGGGTTTGGCATTTGAAAAAAAACGGCGCTGAAATTTTTGCGAAAAAACAAATTTTGACTTTTGACCTTGACCTGACCTTGTAAAATGACCTCAGGTAAACAAAATTTTATCTGCACATGGCCCAACTTTTTGGCTATACATCCATATAAAGTTTTAAGCTCTATCTTAAAAACTCTGTTTTTGGCAGACATTTTCCTTTTACCCTTAACATGGCCAAAAATGGCATGAGGTGCCTCCCAAAAACGTTGTCTGACTCCGCCCCTGAGCAAAGTAGAACTGTGAAATTTTGTCACGGCACGTAGAAAGAATAGCTAGGAAAAGCGATCCAAGTTTCGTGAAGCTGCATTAAAAAGCCTGAAATTGGCAAGCAAAAAACCCGAGGGGGGGGCGGATTCCGCCCCCCCCCTGCCGGGAATAAGGTTAAGATCCTGCTGCCAGAACCCTCGAGTTTTTATTCAAACAGCTCGTGACCTCATGTGATAACACACGCATCCGCGTGGACTGCGCTGACCTCTTACCTTTGACCATGGGGGGATCGAGGATTTCGTCGGAGGTGGGGAGCAGCAAATGGTCAACGCAAAGCCCTCTCCCGTCCCATGACCCCTCATTTTTTCTCTTCAGATATGAAAAAAGTTCATCTGTTTGTGTCCAGGTTGAAATATTTGATGTAGTTTTGCGTCTTTTTGCCATGTAAAGGAACCGAAAATTCAAGCGTGCCACCTCCACTCCACAAAAATTTGCGTGTTGCTCCACTACAAGCGGCCAAAACATGACAAAGGCGGGGATTTAGGCGGCTGCGTCCCTCCCTCTATTTCAACTGAGTCCCTCCGCCCTCTCATACCTTCTGGAGACTTTTTTGCTAAGTTTTTGGTGCTCTCGGTCCCTCTGCCGTGTCAAGGCCCTCTAGTAGCATTAGACTTTGTTTGCAGTTTCACGTTGACTTTGCAGTTTTTCGGGACGTCTCAGACGCTCCTTTGGTAGTTTCAGAGACACTTTGGACAGTGTCATGGACCCATCTGGAACACTTAATCCATTAGGTTTGCCTCCTGTTGTCCCCAGGGGAAATTCTGCCATCTAAGTAACCTCTCGGGCAGTAACAAGGTCATCTTTAAGTCTCTCTGTCGTGACAGAGGCACCTCTGGGAGGCCTCCTGTGGTCCTGGGTACCCCTCTTCTCGTCTCTGAGAAACATTTTTGTCGTCTCAGGGGCCCTCTGACAGTGACAAAAGACCTTTTGGCGATTTCAGGGCCCCTGTACAGTGTAATGGGCCGTCTAAATGTCTCCGGTATTCTCCATGGCTGTATCAGGGGTCTGCCTCTGTTACAAGGGGGCATATCTGCTAATCTGAACCCGGCAACTCCTGGGGATGTCAAATGGGGCACGCCCTCGTCTTGAATAATTTCTGAACTGTAAGAGCCAGTCTAAGTAAACCTTCAGGAGATATGATGTCATATGTAAATCCTTGCATGTTTTTTTACCTCCTCGGGCGGTGACGCAAACGTGCTTTGTTTTTTATAATGTTGGTGAATATAAAGCATGGACTATTTGTATTTACATCGGGCAAGGTCCCCAAAAGGATATACAACCGTCACATGTTAACACCAGAGGTCATGCTAGGTCACATGCATAATGCCAATTGGACTGATCTGCATTGTAGGTAATAGAAGTGGTCGCCCTTGACCTTCCCCATCGTTCAAGCCAGACAGGCGAACCTATACGCGAATCTTAGCAAAGTTCACCTCATGCTACGTAAGGTCATGTCAGGTCAATTTACTCGCAGCTGTGTTGATCCACGTGACCAGGGATAACAAAACGACATGAAATGCAACATTGACTGTGAAAGATCGTTCAATAGCAGCAGAGAGCAATTATTATTCCTAGTGAGAAAAAATGAACATCTGTCATGACCTGACGTGACCTAGGCCCGATAAAGAGCACACAGAGCCGATTTAATTACTATGAGATGTCATTTCAGTTCTGTATTTGACACAGCTAAGAACCCCAGTGAGTAATTATTGCCTTTTGTCAGTAAGAGTAATACAACCTTATCTGACCTGACCTAAACTGAACTTGACCAGATGGAAAGCAGGAAATACAAAACCGATTATCAGATGATCATCAGGTTTCATTCCCGTTCTTTTTGTCACGTGGACCAAAACGGCTGCGAGAAAGTATCGATTTTCGGCATGTAAAGTAAAACCAATATTTCACATGACCTAGGTTGACCTTGGCTCCACATTTTTTGTTACATTTTGGCATGTGTCTGATCCAGGAGATTATGGCTTTTCGTTTGATAACCAGCTGAAGCCCCGAAGACCAGCACTGCCGATGATATGATGTACGAACCAATGCCACATTTTCCGACATCGTGTTATGCGTTTTACGTGATCTGTAACGTCATCTGCCACGTGATCAGAAGTAACATAATCGCAATAACATAACAAGTAACATAATCTGAATCGCAAGACTCAGCGCTGTCGATTGGTGGTAGACCGGTTCAGGTCCGATGCTTAGATCCTGAGAACAGGGGTACCCATTTTTGACACCACAGGCGGTCCCAAGTACAAAAAACACGCCAGGCGGTGCCGGGTTAACGTTCCTCTAGCCGCATCAGAGGCCTTTGATGGCGCTTCATGGGCTTCACTGGCAGTCTCAGGAGGACCTTTTCTGCGGAATTAGCCCGTCTAACACACACAAGGGCTTTCAGGTTGTTCAGGACCACATACCGTCTAAAAGGCCCTCTTATTGTCCTTGCCTTGCAGGGTCCCTCCAACGGTTTCAAGGATCATCTGCCGTCTAGGGGCCCACATCGGCCATCTCAGGACCCACCTGACCTTCCCGGGACCCCTGACTGCATCAAGGACCCCTTAGCTTTTCAGAAAGACCGCAGCCCATTTGGGGTTTCTTTCGAGGTTGAGAAAGTCACTGCTGACTCCCCGTTCAGGGGATTCCTCTGGCTGGCCAGTATCTTCTTATGCCGTGCTAGGCACCCTCATAAGTTCCTGCCGTGTCTAGAGATTTTCTGGCACTTTAAGCAGTCTCATGGGCCCTTTGCGGTGTTAGGACCCTTCTTGCGGTCCCAGGGACCCTTAGAGAGTTCCAGGGGCCCTTCTATTCATCTTAGGGACCATCTTGGCGTACCAGAGTCTCATCAGCCCTCCCGGAGGCCTTCTGACAGCATCGGGAACCTTCGGCTTTTCACACAGGTCTGTGAAACTCATTTGGTGCCCCTATACCATTCCAGGGGCCTCAATGCCGTCCTAGGGACTCAGTCATCTTGTGGGTGTCTCAGGGGGCCCTGTGATTCTATTTTTGGTCTCAGGGGCAATCTGTAGCGTTGTGGCCCTGCTGTGGTCTCGGGGACCCTTTGGGAGCTTCAAGGGCCCATCTAAACGTCTCAGGGGTCATCTAACCGTCCCAGAGGCTCCCGACTGCATCAAGAACCCGTCACGTTTTCACAAAAACCCATGACGCTCATACGGGATCCCTTTGGGGCTCCTCTCGTGGGGCCCCTTCTCAGGCCTCGGGAGGGGGGACGATCACCCAATCGCCCCTCTGGATCCGCGCCTGCTTTTGACTGCTGTTGTCATGGCAACGGCCAGCGAAATATCGCACTGCTCCGGTACAGTGTGGGGTCAGTGATCTGGATCAGGTCAATAGACCACAAAACGGAATGTGCAGAAAATTCGATATGAAATGTATTTGCCATTTACTTCTGATGAGGCGTGATTGGTGTGCATTTCAGTTTATGCTCGTAAAGGCTTTGAAATTTCATGACCTTATGTGACCTGACCTGACCCGATGTCATTTCAATGGTCACTTATGACTTGGAACGCCGTAGAATTTTATGAAATGTTTGAAGACAACGGATAGAATTGGTTTCACATGTTTACTATTATTTCTTTCTGAGATATAAACGATTATTCCGTTGGCCTATGTTGCCCCTGCATGGATGTATTGACCGCAAGAGCTCTTGTTTTAGTGACTTCAGTCCGTTTTTATGATCTCAGACGTGTTTGATTGCTTCATGTTGTTCTGCAGCACTACGATTTTTCGAGAAAGACACATTTTGCCCACTATTGCCCTTTAACTTAACTGGTCAGTTCCTGACCTGACCTGACCTGACCTGTCCTTGAGTCCCATGTGATTTAAGAACACATTAGTATGATTATAGCAATCAAACGACTTCTGTTTAACAGTCGCACTTCTACTCACAAAATACGAAGGCTGTAAGATTTGACTTTAGCTGACCTTAGCTGACCTTACATAACCTTAGGGAACTCGTATTATTTTTTTCTGACAAATTTGCCATGTCGGACCAAATATTCGCAATTGTGATGTTTCGAAGAAAGATCATTGTTTTATTCCAATGGCTGGTGACCTGGCCTGATACGACCTGAGGGTAAACAATTATTTTTGACAATTCAAAAAAGGTTCCTTGTCCTTTTCGGATTGACTGTTCGGAATCCAAAATCAGTTTATAGCACTGTCATATTTGCTCGTATTACCCACAGATTTTGGACACTATGACATGACCTTTTTTGGCCTCTTGACCCTAGAATACTAACTCAGTCAGTCAACATGCGATAAAATTACCACGCTTTCGATTGGCGTCGCTCTCATCTTCGTGGCTCCCTTAGTTCTCGAGAACACGGGGACTCTCGAGAGCCCTTCTCCCTGGTATGAGAAGGGCGATTTGGACACCCGGGAATGCACGGGCTAAGAAACCTGCGAAATTTGACAAAGGGCGTGTACAGAACTGCAATGCCCATGCTCCGGCGCAAAGAAACCGGAAAATAGGAAGATCAGAACAGGGTACTCAGAAAAGAACTAACCGGAGGCTTGTACCGCCATTAGGCCCCTTTATGTGGGCCGGCGGGGGGGTTGGGACGCATTTATGAAGCGGGCGCAGTATGACTTTATTCCATTCTGCAACATATGAACCAGACAAAGGAACGAAATTGCTAAATCGCCTACCCGTTGATCAGGAAATCCCAGCACCTACACAAAATCAACTTTGCTGAAGAACAATAGGATTATGCGCATTTCATGTAACTATGATAAAACTGGCAAGAGTGGATTTGCTCAACTCTTGTATTTTGACGATTGATTAAAGCCTGCATCTCCAGTACATATTTGCCTTGCCACGTCATAGGTCAACCATCCTCGCCGGTATACGCGGCGTTGTGTGGGTTGGCTGATCAGTCGCGGCCCGATAAACACAGGTGCATTACATCTTTACGCGACCAGCTTTCCGGCGACAGGACAGTTGGAAAATTACACCGCATCTTTCTGCATGGCCAGCTTCCCGATGGCCCAGTGTCATTGAAATGCTTTTGAAATCAGATTGAACGTGAAATACAGGACGTCCCAGCACTTCAGAGGAGTAGCCTTCATAACGCCTGATTTGGGGCGCTTCTAAATGACCCCGATCTCGCCTACGCCAAAAAAGAAAAAAAGTGGCACTTGCAGGATGTTCCTTTGCAAATCAGAGCCTAGATTAGTCTGTTAATACGTTTCTCAGATACGGTCCGGATACGTCGATAAAAAGCCTGTTTCAAAAGGACGTTTGCAGGAGACAACCCAGTGTGCGTCAATGAACCACCACCAACCTGCCTCCAGCAAACTCCGAACGAGTTTTGCTGCGTAGCTTTCAGTTTTCTCACATTCCCCTAAAACTGGTTCCAGAGCAATGCGCAACTGGTGTCCTCTGTCACGTTTTTCACCGGCCGAGCCGAGACAGTCTTCACCTGACTCCGCCACCAGAAGGGCTGGACCAGCCGCCGAAATCACTCGGGTGCTCCCCACCGGTCCCCAGCACCTCTGCTCTATGTGACTAGGGCTCACGGGAGACGATCAGGAACTGAGGCCGTGTGGAATTCGGAGGTACCTAACCTTGACGCGACTCAGTCACCTCTGTCCAGCGTCGGAACTACATGCACGCCTGAGGGGGCTCATCCGACTCACGTCTGTCCACGAGGCGAAGATGTCCAATTCCACGTCCGGAGCAGTAAAAAACGGCCTAACTGGACATCGTAAAAATATCTCCCAAATTAAATCCTTCGTCAAAATCTGTCATCTGGCGCCCCATTTCGACTAATGTGACAGCATCAATCAAGATGCTTGGGATTAAAATTTCTCGCCAGGTCACTGCGACGCCTGGAACTTGGGTCAGAATCTCCGGCGACATTTTTTTAACACATACCGACGATAACAAACAGCGTTAGCGCGTTCCGTGTAGTTAAAACCGGGTTACGATTTTTGCCGCCATGTATATATAATCAATGTTGGTGAAGGAAAAAGCACACGGTCAAAATGCTGATCTAGAAATGTTGAACCACATCCCCAGAGTTCAGTGACCTTCATTCGTTACTGATAATGACTATGACGCTGATTATTTTATTTCAAGAGTGAAGCGTATATTCGGGGAATGGCCTTGTCGTAATTCTGGAGGATGCCTTGAGACCTGTTCGTTGTAATTTTTATTGAAAGGAAAAACATTTCTTGCAGAAGGAATGCAATGGACCGGCATGGACGGTGATTTTCCTAGCGTTCCGACAACAAACAACAGGTGATGGGAGATCACAAACAGTAGAAACTGTCAATGGTGAAGAAATAACCTCCGCTCATGTTAAGCACCGCTGATGACGACGGTGATGACTCGACTGGTGACGACTCAGGCTGCATGTCTGACGGTCCCAGGAAACTGCATTCTCCATGCCACCGTACACACAAACAGGAATGTTGATTTCTGTGAATGTTGGGGGGGGGGGGACTGAGCCGAGGGCCCGACAACCTAACCTCTCCTCAAATGTGAGCTCCTCAAAGGATTTAGCCCACTTTATTTTGATGAACGCAAATTGGTAAGCTTCTTTTCACTATTTATCAAATGAAAAATTGCATGTATTCTCATGTACATATCCCATGTTTCATTACGTCCCCATTGTATCCCCATATATCCCCATGCTTCATTAACATAAGGACCGTTCAAACGAAAGCAGTCATCTAATGAGGATCATCTAACGTGGATTCCGTGTCGGCGAGGAGCGACGGCAAAGCAGATTTTGGGTCCGAGACCAGCACCTGGGTGTCGCGCCGAATTGCAGTACAAAGGCGCCGGCGGCATATAGGTCCAGTTCGTTGGCAAAAACGGTTAAGAGCAATGGACCCAGAGAAGAACCCTGAAAAACTCCTTGGGTAACAGGAAGTAGTGCCGAAATCTGTCTGGTATGAAATGAGGAAGAGGTGCTGACACTTTGAAGATCGCCAGAAAGATAATTTTGAAACCATGCTGTGTCGATGCCGAAAAGCTGCAGCTTAGAGATCAGTTTAGAATGATCTATCATGTGGATAGATCATTTGCTGAGATCACTAAGGCACAGCAGCGAAGTTTTGCCCTCATCCATAGCAGATAAAATGCGGCCCGGAATGCTCAGTAGAGCAGTTTCGGTCGAATGGCGGGTTGTTGAGTGGGAGCAAGATGATTCTTTGACAAGTAGGAGTGAAGTTGGTGCTGCACCGCCTTCTCAGCTATTTTGGTTATGACCGGAAGGATAGAAATAGAAATAGGATAAAAATAAAAAAAACCGTAGTTAGAAGGGTTGTATGGATCGCCGGCGTTGAAAATAGGATGCACCGGGTCGTTTTCTAACACCGCGAAATGTCCTTATGTGTAATACTAGCATTGATGATATGCAGCAAAACTGAACCGATGAAGTGAGAGGCCATTTTAAAAACCCTGATGCAAAGTCCGTTGGGACCACAAGCGGATAAATTTCGCATGTTAACAACGATGTGTCCAAGATGTTCTTCACTAACGAGTTGCAGTAACAAGTCACAGGCCCCAACGCGGGGCAGCCGGATAGGTAGGTCTGGAATGTCGCCGCGACCCGCAGCCTCAACAGTGACGGTCGATCCAACGTTGACAAGAAACTGGTCCAGGATGTCAGGGCTAACGGAAGGCGATACGCAAAAGACAGGTTTTTGCCACCATGATGTGTAGCGAATTGCTCCAAACAAACCTTGGTATAAGTGCACAAATACGTTCGGTCACGTCACGTCCGGTATCAGCATGAATCGCGGATCGTACCGTAACGGATGATAATGAAACTGAATTATTACAACACAAAACTCAAAACACAAAAACTGTAATCGGCGTTTCGGCTTTATTATTCCTGATGAAGGCAATAATAAAGCCCAAACGTCTGTCACTGCTGTAATAGATGTTCATATATATATGAACATCTATTACAGCAGTGATATATATATATACATATATATATATATATATATAGATAGATAGATAGAAAGATAGATGGATAGATAGATAGATAGATAGGTAGATAGATAGATAGAAATAGATATATAAGATAGATGGAAACATCACTCCATGCCTCCTTCTGTACTTTCTCCTTATTTTTTATCTACCGCCGCCGTTCTTTTTGTTATGGTCCATTTCCCTTTTGCACCGGCAGAAAACATTGAGGGCCCAAGCCAACGTTAGTGCAGGCCCAAATCAACATTGCGGGAGGGAAGGGCCCTCTCAAAAGAATACAAATCGATACCCCTGCACGTCGATATCTTACCAGATATCGCACTTGCAATGACATTTCATGAAACTCTGGAAGAACTGATACTACATTTGGCCGGCAGTAATTCTTTAAAAAACCCCGATTTGTCTTGAATTTTGACCTCACGATTCCCGGCAGGGGTGCGGACTCGGCCCCCCTGAGATCTCGAGAACTATTGGTCAGATTTCATCGCAACAAACGGCAATGGATTTGCCGTGATGTAAACTACATTTTAAGAAATGGAAGTTTTCAAAATTTTGAAAGAAGTGGACACATGGGCCAAAAAAGTCAAAATGGGATATTTTGGACTTCTTATAACTCCGTTGTTTATGGACCGATTTTCATCAAATTGGCATGAATCGACAGACTATGGATAAAACTTTTACCGCTGGTCCAATCATTTCAAATTTCGAGAAAATTCATAGCCGTTCACAGAATTTTAAACATAGTACTAAATTTTCAAAAAACGCATTTGTCAAAAAAGTGTAAAACACCTTTTTGGCTTCTACTAGTCATATTATGCTGAAGAAGTCCAAATCGTATCATAATGTTTGTAATGACCAAAGGCGGTGTCAGGGATATGAAAAAGGGGAACTCTTATGGTCACATGTTCTTCAAATTAACTGACGACCTTTGACCTTAGATAATCTCCAGTGACCTTAGAATCACTTGGAATGATCTCGTCTACATTAAATATTCTTTGAAAATGTTTCCAATGAATCGAAATCGAATTCACTTTATTTCTGAAATTTCATTTTACGACTTTTGTATTACAGGGTAGGCGCACCGACATTTTAGGTCATAACTTCGTGACCCGACCTGACATCGAGCTGAAACTTGATGCACAAGTAGGGAGCACTTCTCTGCGTCATATGTATTCCGGGTTTGGCATTTGCAAAAATAGCGCTACAATTTCCTCTTTGAAACCAAGTTTTGGGTTTTGGCCCTTGAACTGACCTTATAAAATGATCTCAGATTAACAAAGTTGTATCTGTATGTTGCCGAACTATTTCCCTATACGTCCATTCCAAGTTTTAAATTTTATCTTAAAAATTATATTTTTGACATTCATTTTCTTTTACCCTCAACAGGGCCAAAAATGGCCTGATGTGCTTGCCAAAAACGTTGGCTGGCTGCGACCATGAGCAAAACAGAACTACAAAATATTGTCGCAGTACGTAGAAGGAATATCTAGGAAAATTTACAGAGTGCCGTAACGCTGGGCCCAAAACCCTGGCATTGTCAAGCAAAAAACCTGAAGGGGGCGGATTCAGCCCCTTGCCGTGAATAGGGTTAAAGAATTACTTAACCCGGTCTCATGCAGTGTTTCATAGAACCGCACACGCAGACAGTCATATGCGGCATTTCGACCGTGTATCCTGTATCTCTATCTATATTGACATCTTTACCTCTTTACTTTATCCCGATCATAGCCATAAGAGCAGGGAAAAGGACGACTTATGTATCTGTACAATGGGCGTAACCGAGAATTCTCTAGAAAGGGCCAAAGGCAATCCTAACCCCTTCAAAAATGAAAAACTCGGATTTCGGGCAAATTATGTCCGGGTTTCGCCAGCTTTCCTTTGTTTTCATTTTTGATCAGCAAAGAAACGTTCAGGGGTGTTGATTTGTGCTCTTTTGAGAGGGTGCTGGCCCACCCAATATTGATTTGAGCCCTCAATGATGATTTGGGCCCACCAATATTTTCTGCCGGTTTGAAAGAGGATTGAATAGCAATAACGAAAAAAACGACCCCGACGGATAAAATATAGGCAAAAAGTTAAAAATAAAGTGCAAAGCGATATATCCGTCCATCTTTCTTTCTTCTTTCGGTATATATATATATATATATATATATATATGCCTATATGCATGAGGATAAACGCAATTTTCGTCTGTAAATAATGGCAAAAACTTATAAACTTCCATTGGCCAAAATAAAGCTGTTACATTTGTTGAGACATTCAGATTTGGGGAGGGTTCGTGTTATTTAGGACGCCGAGCTCGGCTCCCAATCATTTACGAAAATCGACACCCCTGGAAACGTTCCATTTCGAAACCAAACGGAGGCATGACCTCCTTGGGGCCATGCTCTTCATCTACCAATATCTATATCTACCTGCAAGTCGTAGCTGTACCTGACCATAGTTGCAGGCCAACAGGCATGATGCCCCTCTTTTCTCCCCCCAATAGCAACTGAAATGGCCAAAGCTGGATGCGGCGGTCGATTAGCGCAGCTGTAGGGCGTCCACCATCCACCGTAGTGGGTTCACCCGCGGTGGTGCAGTGCAGCTCCCTGTCACACGGGGGCACTTGCGCCAGTCGTCTCCTGATGTCCAATGTAAGGGTGGAGCTCGTCTGGCGTTGTTTTGGCTGCGAGCCGCGTCTCTTCGAAATAGGACAAGTTCTCCCAACTTGACTTGACTCTTGACTCTTGTCTTGACTTGACTTCTTGACTCCCATCATGGAGTCAAGGACCGTGCCCGCATGCCGGTTGGGAGCGACAGCGTGGCTTGGGTGGACTGAGTGGCCATGACCGTCATAGTGATTTCTATTGCTGTGGTCTCTTTTTTGTTTATTTATACTGTCTTACCTAAACTTTACTTCAGAAACCTTGTCGTCACAGTAAACTCATGTGTAGATCGCAGTCTTTGCAGTTTAGAATTCTTTTCACGCACCGTTCTGTGGTGTTCTCGAGTTTGGCGCTCACAGTAACTCTTGGTCAAAAAAGCCATGCATCTGGAGAGCAAATGCAGTCATTGTTGACCCATATGGTAATGTTGGTTACGAACTTGAATGCCGTTAAATGATTTGCGCCGGAACTCAAAACGATACCCGAAACTCAAAATCCATTAGGCAACAACACAGCCATCTCTCTCTCTGGAACCCTTCAAATAGAACCTAAAAACACCATGTTTATGTTTCATTCAGCTCACAGACTGTTAAATATTGCAACAGGATTAAAAACTAATATCATGTTTTCAACTTCATTTGTCGCTTAACCCTATTCCTCGCGAACTGAAAAATTTGCGTCAACGAGGAGGCAGATCGCCCACCCCCTGAACCTCTTTGTCCAGTTTTGGTGGTACAAGCGCCATTCTATTTTTTCCTAACGACACCTCATTTCTCGTCCCCAAAATTCGAACATTTTGAAAGAAGTGGGTCAGAGACAGAGACCTTCAGTATTTTGGATACTTTTTGAAAAGCCACTGTGCTTTTCTTTAACAACCAATTTTGATGGGGTAATCGCGGTTCAACTTTAAATGTAAAGACCTTTTATGAATCTATAATTAAAATACGAATTGAAAAATGATGGACGGTTGCAGGGATGGTAAAAAGGTGTGACTTGGGGTCAAGTAATTTATTCTGCTTTTGTTTGTTTTTGGGCGATGCAATCGTCAGATACATACTTTGCAAGCTGATTTGTGAAGTTAAATATATTGCGCAGCGGCGGATCTAGGTAAACAATATGGAAAGAGGGACACCATTAGCGTCACTTCTCTTCGTTAACCCAACATCAAGGCACATCTTACGCACCAGCCTGCTCTCCAATGTGTGGGTACCTGAGTGCACTGCTGCCGAATTTTTATGATGCATATTCAGCGTGATGTATGAATACGTCGTGTAAAAGATCTTCCTTCTTTATTTCACCCCTGAATACGACGGAACTATATCGCACATCCAGGGGCGTACTTAGAGAGTGACCAAGGGGCAAGCCATCATGCTCCTGGTGGGCGCACGCCTGTTTAAGGGGCGCCAGTACACATGGTGAGGGGTACTTGAAGTAAACAATTTCGTCATGGTATTTTAATAGGACAAATTGGCGCGGAAAAATGTGGCACCTGGTCGCCTGGGCTAGTGAGCAGACGGGCACTTTTTATCATTACACCATGCCTTAGGTGCCATTTTTGGTCTCGGGGGACATGATACTGTGGTGCCGGGCAGGATCTCTACCACCAAATATCGGAATGTGCGACTCAGTGTGACACACGCAGGAGCGAATCCAGGATTTCGCCGGCGGGAATAGTCGGCGTGTCTCCCCTAGCCGGAGCCACCATTTTTGGCTCCTCAGCTATTAAAAAAGAAAAAAAAAACGTTGGTCTGCTCGGGTTCAGGGCAAAACATTTGCTGTAATTTTTCGTTCTGTACCACATAAGGTAACCGAAAAAAAATCAAGCGTGTTACCGTATTCGAGAAAAATTGGCATTTTGTCCCATACAAAGTGGTCCAAATATGGCAACCACGGCGGAATTTTAGGCGGTTGTGTCGCTCCCTCTGTTTGAGATGTGTTTGTATTTGGTCCCGGAGCCCCTCTGCCCCTTCGTAGTTTCTTGGCGATTTTTTGCTAGCTTAGGTTGGGTTTCTTCCTGCATTCATAGGGGCACTTTTTGGGTCTCGGGCCGTCTGCTTGTCAAGGCACTTTAGTGGTACTACCAAGAAACCGGGGGTTCGTCTCCGCACGTGGACCAGTTGCCCTTGCCGAGTGCTCAAACGTATTCCCGTTGATGACCGGTAAATGCCAGCCGTTGATCTTAATTTGTCGCGCTGCCCAGTTGAGGGCATACTTGGAGTACGTTAGGACACGCATCTCGATTTCTTCACGTTGGAGACGACTCAGGTGGATAAAGGTTGGATATGGGATATGGGACAAAAAGATCTCTGCCCTCCCATTCCCAAAACACTTTCCTGGATAATCTAGCCCCTGCCAATAACGAAATGTGAAAAATAGACGAGTTTTGTCTTGAGGTTTTATTGCGTATTAGAATTTAGGATGCAGACATATCGTAGTATTAACTTCCAATTATTCCTTGGACAAAGAAGGACACAGAGGCACCCACAGATGAGGGACGACATATATTAAAACGGGAAACATATAGGGTGACGAGAAACAGAGAGCAATAGTGATAAGAAAAACGATAAGAAAGATGATAATGGGAATGAAGTAATGCTGACAATTCACGTTTATCTAAACAAGCTTTAACCTAGCAATGAACAGGTGTAAGATAATATGTCAATCGTTTACATAAGGCACGCACCACTAACATACTCTAGAAGCAATAATATCCTGACCAAAACGCAGAAAAAATAAATATATCGTAAAAACTAGAGTACATAGTCTTATATACATGGCACTTACTTTAAAACTGCTTCATGAGAAGTAACAAGACCATAACACGGTAAGCACAGGGGCAAAATTAACAAATACAAGGTGCCCACTGTAAAACTGCTGCAGGACAACAATACTAGAGCGCGGTCAAGATATAACGCAAAAACCAAGCAGATCCTTCCATGAAATCAAAACAAACAGGCGTGTTGTCAGGAATCCGCCCAGGGCTCCGGCATGCACAACATTCATGTCGCTGGGACCCAAAAAAAAAAACCCACCGTGATTAACATTATGCAGCCACATTTGCTCACTGCGTCAATCGCCGTACCAAATATACCGTCGCCAAAAGATCCACCATAATCGAAACATCTGCGTCATCTTCCTTTGAAAGTAGAGATACCAAATTCTAGATGAAACTATGCGTTGTACCAGCAAAGCGGCGATCTGGTACTTTCCTAGTGTTATACCAAAACATTAAGACTAAACTTTGTCTAGCACCCAGAGACTTCAGTCTCCTTAAAAGTGTGCTCGTGTTTGCTATAATGCAGTTTACCCACCTGATAATTTTCTTGAAATCCTTCATCATTTTTTGATACAAGACCTCAGACCTTGTCCAGTTTCATACTACTCACACGTTGGTGACTTCATTGGCACACATGATGCCATACATTTAACACATTTAACATTTAACACATTACATTACATTTAACACACAAACGCGAGAAATCTATTCGGCACAATACACATGGGAGCTTCGCGAGCACCTGTAGCTGAAACACACCTACAGACACATGATGCACCCATGGTGAAAACATGACGCAGTCAGTGACTCGCAGATACGGATAACTCGCATGCCGCTACGCTGTAGTCATTCAGTGGTTCGAAGCGGTGGAGCCTTGTGGTTCCTTTCACGGTCAGCGCACTGGGAAAACGTGCATCCGGTTTTCCCGTCATTTCCGTTATTTCTGAGGCCGGCTCTTTATCTTCGCACTAAGGTTTGCTTCACAGTAATTGGAGAAAGCGACTGGGCTCAGTAAAAGATTTCTACCGGCCGCTGCAGGCTAGCACAGTGTGTTGCTCTCTTGACAGACACCAACGTCGTTACCTGTATTTTTGTCATGTGAGTAGCAAAGAAATGTCGCTTACGTTCAATTTCGAGGTCTTTTTCATGGTGACATGTATTTGCGAAGTTAAATCGCTTCTTTTACTGCCCTAAGCGCCCGTTTGAAACATAGTTAAGCTTCTCTGGAGCTAGATGCACTTTTCGTACGTGCGGTATCAGATCAAAATGAAATGCTTAAAAGGGTGGCGGCTGATAACGTGCTGTGCTTGAGTGCACGATCATGTCGCGACGCCCAACAGAGGTATGGTCTAAGTGGCAACTCCCTGTGGAGGTCAGGTCAGGGAAGCATTTTTCTACATTGTAAAAAAGAGATGCAAAGCAGTCCAGAAATGTCTAATCCCAACAACCGGCCTGGCTTTCTCCGTAACCTTTGGACAACTTGATTACGCACTCATAATATTCTTTTATCGACTGACTGCAACGTTTCTCCTGTAACGGTTTCGGTATGCTGATCGGCCTTGTTGCGCCTGCGAGGTCGACTGCCGCAGCGCGCTGTCGAGGCACTCGTGTCAGCCCTTGTTCTCTCGCAAATCAGACACTGCATTTCGGTCGACGGTAATCGTACCAAGAAAAACTCAATGCGGATTGAAAAAAATCACAACTTTCTCGGCGAAAGTCATTTTTGGACGAGAGATATTTGATTACGTGTCTGATTTGCTGCAAAACCTGAGCTGGCTGTTTTGGTCACTAGCGGTACCTTGAATCTCGCGGAATGCTATCTGGCGGCGAGCCGAACTCAGTTGCTGAAATGTTTGTCCACAACCGAAACATACATAGCCGCAGTTCGCGCCAGGACGAGCTCTTTCAAAATCAGATTCCGGAAAACGGCACTTTGTTCACCATGCTGTGGCAGGCCTCAACCGGTCACCAGTTACAGTCACAGTATGGCTGACCTTTCACCTAAACACTTTAAGACTTTTCGGAAACAGTTTTAATGGAACGGAACGGCTTTCACTAATTATTGCGTGGATGGCGTTCGTCGTTGTTTAATTGTTATTTGTGTGATGCTATTCGTCTTTCCCATACTGTTTGTTCCCATCGAATGATTCCGTGTGTGCGCTGGTGACTGCTTCACCCAGTACCTCATCTGGTTTGATCTATAACTTTGTGACCTTGGAATGTAATAGACATGGTTTTTTTTGCAGGGGTGGAATTTCCGGTGCCTTACAGTACAATGCAATGCAATGCAATATAACTGCTGCTCAGGGCTGGGTCAATGACCGACACCTGAGACATACTACATACTACAAAACAGCCACATACTAATCATACTACAAACTACATACTACAAAACATACTACACATCTCACATACTACAAAACATCACCAAGGTACTGATTGGGCGACGAGCTTTCATATGATAGCCGTATCGGCCATGTTGCACGTCACACGCACCAGCGATATTTAAAGGCCGAGCCATGACATCACTGTTGACCAGAGTGGCACGCCACAGAGCAGGAGTTGCATAGCAAATTATTATAAAGGAAGTTATATTATTATAAATTTAAAAAAATAGGCCATTACTTACACAAGGTGTTAGAGAGAAAAACTGCGGTTTTCAGAATACGGCGATTTCGATATAGCTGTAAGGGCATGCTGATTCCGACATAACTGTAAGGGGAGGCTGATTCTGATATAACTGTAAGGGCATGCTGATTCCGACATAACTGCGCGCCACGGAACTGCGTTGCCCCTCCCCCTTATGCATGCGGGGTCGGCCGCCCCGGCCGGCGCCGGGCCGGTCCTTGCTGGCCCGGTGCGTGCCGGTGACTGTCGGGTAACCTTGACCGGCTTGGCGCCGAGACGTGTGCAATACGGATTGGTGCAGATATAGGTGCGGAGTCGTGGTCGGGTCGCCGCGTCGCGGGGGGGGGCGTTCTGGATTCTGGGTTCTCGATTCTGGCCGCGTGGGCGGAGCAGAGCGAGTTGACATATTACCAAGCGTGTCGTCCTCACCCGCAAATAGAGCCTGCATTTGCACCCCGATGTGTTGGACGAAAAGATCACGCTTACTTAACGAAAGGTCACATATATAAAACTACAACTGTAACAAAAGGTCACGAGGTCAATAGGTCAAAAAAGCTGGTGATGACCAGCTGCATTTTATTGGATGCATCGGATCATCCGCTTTTTAGTGACATGGCGGTGCTCTTCTAGACATTTCAGGCTAGATTCGACCAGGCTGACGCGACCGACGGACCGCAAATGACCGGATACGATCGTGACGACAGATGGCGACCACTGTCGTCTGCCGACCGGCCTGCCACGTCCTCAATACCCGGAGCGTCTCCAGTGGTCGGAGGGGAAGAGAACTGAGCTCTTTAGGGTGACTGAGAGGGGAAGGTCGCTGCAACTGCACTGCATTGTATTGTACCGTGTTGTGCAACAGCATACAACGTTGTATTTGTTCCTGTTCGTTGTAGTGTATTGTAACGGGGCTATAGCCCTTGTGAACGCCGTCTGGTCCGTGTTTCTCGATGCGTGCCTGTGCAAGTATAACACGACTTTCTTCTCACTTCTCCAAGACACCTGAACAGGTGCTAAGACATTCTAGATCCGTCTACATTTTGTATCACTGTTACGTTTAAGCATGCAATGTCACTGCAGCATGTGCTCCAGTTGGCCTCACATACGGCTCGAGCAAACTGCTGGTCGTATCAGTGTTTACCCAAGCAAGCATCCATATTTCGGCGTTGGTTTGGCAAACTGCGTTTGGCTGTTGGGATAACCGTGATTGTTATGGCGATTCTGTAAGGCGATTCTGTAAGGCGATGTCCAGCAGATGTCACGGTTCTTCATTGCGCTTAAAGCAGGTCTCCTTCATAACTAACGAGGGCCATATGAGGAAGATGATGTTCATGCACCTGGAGACAAGGTGGACCCGAAATATCAACCGGGCTGTTTAGGGAAGCACTTGGCCAGCGTTGCACCGCGCAGCCACCTAGCAAGCTGCTGCCCGATGCAAAGTGCGCAACTGCATACGCATACGCAATTGCATAGCAACTGCACACGCATATGAAGCGCAACATATGTGCTGCGCAACTGCGTAGTGTGTACGATACAAGCATACGCTTTGGGAGATCGCGCACAGAAATACTCGGTAATCGTTGGACCTGTGGTCCGATGTTCTTTACCATGTCTGCGGCAACAACATTTCTGTGCCACTTCAGCCTGTACGCTTCTCGTTCATGTAATCTCTTCGCAGGCATTAATCAGTAAGTTGTTGTGTACATGGAACGGTCAAAAAGAAATTCGTTTTTTTATTTTTGTTCATCAATTTTCATCCGACCAGAAGAGCAAGACCCAGGAAAATTGTGCGGTGTTGCGCAGACTCATTTACTTACTTCTCCACTCCATTTCGTCTGTTAATGAGGATTGGCGGTCCTTGGGTGGACATGCTCAAACAAAATAGCATACATTCTTTCATCACGTGGCATAAAAAAACCCTTTCCGCGTGAATATCATAGCCGTTCCTTCACAGCTCAATGGACGTCATACGTTTCCGACACCTGGTACGTGGCGCATTAACAAACATGATGCGTACCGTTCCGTATAATTAACATAATTGGCCAGTGGCACAGCCTTAGGCTGACCATTTTTTGACTTCCGTCACAAGTGCTGTTCAATTGTGTCTGCCAGCGAGCGCCGGAGATGGCTCCAGTTGCTCTATCGTGACGTGCTTCTGACGACTGGCTGCACCGCTCACCCACTCTCTCGCCCCCCCCCCCCCCCAACTCCGCTTCCCCGGCCCAGAGCCAACAGGCCAGCTGATTCTCAGCTGCCAGTGAAGGCAGCACACGTTTCCTCGTCGGTGAACAGAACGCATCACGGCTCGGCGGGTGGCACCAGAGTTCGCGCTTTGGGCGACAGGGCGTCATACGACTGGTCTGACTCAGGCCACAGTGCAGAGGAAGGACGCCTGACCTCAGGTCACGGTGCACAGGAAGGAGACCTGATCTCGGTCACGACGTGGAGGAAGAGACGTCACCTCACGTCACGACGTGCAGGGAAAACTGACATCAGTTCACGACGAACCAGTGTAAGATCTGGCTGTCCCTGCGTGAACTGTGTTCCATCGCGCCGCACCTGACGCCAATCGAAAATGACCCTTCCGGTAACCGACGAAGGACATGGTGGCAGGCGGGGAATGTTCATGCAGGTAAGACCAAAATGTCATTTTTCCCTCCTGTCATGTGCAGACACAAGCGCATCTCATAAATCGGTAGCATGTGTCTGCTCCTGTCTTAGTGTCTGTCTCTCGAGTTCTGCACTTCCTACCGCTGACTGGTATTCGTTTCCATTGTCTTCGTTGGGCACGGCATAGTCTCAAGAAACAAACGCCGTGTTCTTATCGATTTGAGCATTCCTCAGTAATCTGCAGAAACTGCACGTTACATTCACCCGGAGTACATTTTGTCAACTGCCGTGCAATAGCCTGACTTCGGAGTGGACCAACAAAAGTTGTTCACCGTGGTACCGACTCGGTGCGTTCGTTCTGCCATTATTCGAGAGCGTGAGATCCACCAGTTGAATGCACCAAGATCAGAAATGCATAAACTTGGTGGCAAATTTAGACACATTTACTGACTTCAGCTTTGGTCGCAGAAATGGGCACAACAGGGAATAAAAACCATCGGCAGACGCAAGATACGGAAAATGGCATAGCCTTTAAATGTTTTTGTCCTCCATTGCATCTGTAACCATGAGGTCTGAAGGTGTACCTGCCATAGCGCTCTGAATTACTGCAGCTCGCACGGTTTGAAGGATGAATTGAAAATGAACATGCACCTGCGTCATTTCAGTTCGCAGTTTTTGTTTGCCAAAAGCCCAGGGCGTTAAGAAAAGACTTCCGTCATGCACATTCCATATTATGGCTGCATGTGACAGGGACGAGCCGAGGTCGTATAGACCTGAGACGATGGATCACACTTTCTGATATGCACGCAAACTGCCATAATAGCGGCACATCAAGACATGGGATGGCGGGACTGTAACGTGGAGTACGATACTGAACACATTATTAGGAATTGCATCACATGAATATGCAAGGGCACTCCCGCCTATCCGTAAAAGGGTAAATAATAAAAAAGAAACAATGAAAATCCATGCAAAAAACATGGGGCAGTAACTACTGGTATGCCTCGTAATTTGTCAATTATTTGGGGATGAAATCTTGAAAGAAATTCAGTCTTTTTTCTGCATTCCAACAAAAACAGTTGGTTTTCCATACCCTACGTGTCAAATAAATAAATGCACCACGAAATACACTGATGACAAACAAAAGCCAACTCATGGTAGTGATATGACGTTAGTTTGGATATAAATCGCATATGGAAAAGAAATCTTGTATGAGAGACCTTCTGATTGACATTTGACGTTTTGTTCGGGTAAGTTAGTGTTAAAGTGTGCAAGAAGGAAGTGTAAAGTAAGACTGTAAAGCATAGGCAAAGTAAAAGTAAAGAGGTAAAGTATCTGAGAAGCCGTAGAACGTGTTCATGTGATCATTTTCATGTCGCCATTATAAAGTCAACAGAAATTGTTTCTTCATCTTTCAACTGTGTTCCACTGAGTGGGTCGGGCTGGGCCGGGCTTGAGTACTGTATATGAACGGGTTTAGGCCGGACTTGGGCGTAATTTTCGCCGGCTAAGGCTCAGTCGGACTGGAAGCTGATGAGTGGAGTCCAGGCTTCATGAACTCACCTGGACCCTGCCCGGCGGTTCCCTGCCTCGCCGCCCGGTGTAAGATTTGAGCTGCGAAATTGGGTCTGCCGTGCCAAGTCGATGACACATAATCATTCACATGAAGTATGAAAGCCATGTTTGATATGGCGTTGTATTTTTTGGCTTTCCACGCAATATTTTCTACATTTGCACCAAATTTGGGTGCTGAACGCGCCACTTGAAGCAGAAGTGGCTAAGCGTATTTCAGGGGACATGTCGAGCCACTTTGCTGTTGTTTCCAACGTGCGCTTGTGCTTTTTTGTATTGGGGCAGTAGGCCAGTATTTAATCATGTCATGGTTTCAGTAGGCGATAATTATTATCTCTATCCACCCACATCGTCCCAAAAATATATATGGAGACTAACAAAGTCAGGTCCAGGGCAAGTCGTGGGATGCAGTGCACCGTCACGTCAGGTGTTCTGTGGGCTGCAAACAAGGTATGGGTAGAAAATGAAACGTTTTTGTAAACGTTGTAAAGCGTTGTAAAATTAATGCAAAGAACGAAAGAGAAAGTGGAAACATAAAGAAGCATCAGGGGCGAAGCCAGATTTATCAATTTGGGGAGGGAACACAGGCTTCGATCTACATAGTTCACGTCTCTGAGGTCAACCCAATAGCTGCATTTCTGGAAAATGCGCTTGCAAAATTACTTATACGTGCATTGGGAAAGGCAGATCACAAAAATGAAAATTAGTAAAAATGAAAAAATAACACCGATAGTTTGGTTTAATAAATACGCCATTGGCACGTTGAAGAGCTTGCGGTTACCTCTTGATTTGTTTTCCTAAGCACGATAATGTTGAACAGATTATTATCGTCTTCTCGCATAAAAGTATTGAGAATAGCGAGCCCGGACGGTAAAACTGCGTGAAGAAATAGCACAAATTTTTGCATATAACTGCCCCCTCCATTAACAACCCTGAATCCGCCTCTGACCTGGACATTGCTTCAGACTTGCCTGAAAGGAAGTGTGTCTAACGTTTTCGGTTTTCCAAACAGACATTCCAGATGATACTCGGCCCTAGGTATGATTTATGACACAAAAGAAAAGGGCACCTGGTGCTTCGAACAATAATAATTCACTCATATGATTTTATTTCTTTTTCAAATCCGCGATATCGACACCTGTACGGACGTAAATACAGTACTAAGAGACGGTAGCAAAAGCAACCAATCAGCGGACTGGAAACCATCAAGACGTGATACAAAAAATGGCGCACTGGAGACAAAACAAGATGACAATACTCACATGTTCATGTAATCTTGGGTTACGAATGGTTACCGGCCGTCTGAACCAAGGGTAACTTTGTATACCTTTGGTATGGAGCCCTCCATACTAAAGGGAATTATTGGTATGGGGCCCCATACCAGTATATTGATCCATTCATAAAGTTTCTTCCTGTGTAATATAATGTGCTGTAGATACGTTGCGCCAAATTTTGGGGTCTGATGAATGAATTTCTCCATACCAAGCTTTGTTCCAGCTCTGCACCCATGGTCTTAACGGTACTTGTTTGAACAAACTCTGATTCCTCATTTCTTTGTTCTGGGCGAGGTGTAGTTTTACAAAATATGCTGGGGGGTTGAGCAAGGAAAATGGTTAATCCTACCCACAAAACAGATGGAATTCTTCCCGGACTTGACCCACTTTCTTGCCAAAGTTGGGAGGGGGCTGTGACCAAAATTGGGGGCTCAGGCCTCCAACCTCCAACTGAAGAGCAAACTACACCATTGGCTCTAAGCGTTACCTGCGCTTGATATCATCTGCAGTGTAAACTGATTGCAGACGCTAGAGCCAGATTCAAGACGACATGTGTGACTGCCAAGTCGGCTTCAGTTTGGCAGTTCCACGTTTGGGTGAGATTTCCTATTCCTTTCTCTGGGACAGTTCATTCCTTTATTTATGAACATTTTTTGCTTACAGCAACCAGTAAAGTAGCCATTGATGAATTTTTATTCCAGTCTGTCAAATCAAACAACATTTAACAAAATGACTATCAGTCGTTTTCATAGAGCACATCAGAATGCAACTCCGTTACATAATCAAACATTTGAAAATTTGATTCACTTGCGACAACTTCCATCATCCATCTCAGGGTACATGGTAAACCAGGCAATGCCAGGTGAAGACGAGGCGAAAAAAAACACAAACAACATGCCAAAAATACCCTTTTCAGGTAGGGGTAACTTGGCTGCGATGTTCGACGATTGGCATCATCCTGCGTTGTGTGGGCCATCCGCTGGCGATTCCGAGAGCCTAATTATGCGGAGTGCAACGGCCTCCGGAACGTGCTGCATGAGCTTTGAGCCATCCACAGCCCCTTCCTCCACCCAGCGCCAACCGCTCGGCGCGTTGCGGCGGCGCTAGGCACTCCGGATGCGCAGACTCCTCGGCGAGCTTGGCGGCGGCGCCTGCCGCGCCGGATGTACCAATCCTTCAACGAGCGCAGTGGCGGCGCCGGCGGCTCCGGGTGTGCAGACTCCTCGGCGACTCGATGCCGACGGCGACCGCCTCAATAATACCGCCGTTGGGCTTCAGGTTGTTCCCTGAACGAACTGATGTCCTCCACCGATGGTCGGGCAACAGGGTTTACATAGGAATGTAGGCATCGTTGGCAATCGGAGAATTTTGGACGTGAGCTTGAGGTGGAAGCCTCTTTCCTGAAAGTCACCATGAGCCCGAGCATCTCCGCAACGTCCGGATAGCCCATTGGAGCTCGCACTTGTCGCAGGCCGACCTTTCCCTTCGCCTGGCTGTGCACAGGGACTAACTTGTCAACAGTAATTGGTTGTAAGCAAGTGTGATGACTGACCAGCTTATATTTGAACAATGTACCGCCTGTCAGAACGACAGCGTGTATCCTGTAAGCGGCCAAGCGCAATCAGCTGCTGATTCCAGCAGGCGTTGCTCTTACATGCTCAGCATGCGATTGTACGGTGAACATGATATCTGTGAGCTATCAGCTGAGTACTAGATAGCCTTGTTAAAACTACTGTCACTTGTTCGTAGGCAACCACAAGCTGATTCCAGATCTGAATTATTCTATTGCCATCGACAGGCAACCAGTAGTCTTATCTGCATCTTGTCCGTTGCCAGCAAACGTAAACTGGAACATTTTGCTAATCTCTGAACTGGCACCACAGTTGTGCAACACACCCACAAAGTCTGTAACAGGTTTGCGATAACTGCTGATGGCGTCAGCAGATTAATGTTGCGCAAACAATATTATTTTTGACATCCGCTATATCGAAATATTCATACATGTATTCCAGCCTCTGATAGGGCTACTGGAAACAGTTCATTCTGTTAGTGCCTGGGGACCAAGTGCCAGTTGATAAATTCAGTAACCGATGACTTCATGATAGTGTCATTTAGCCTAAACACTAGCCATCCCCTCAAGCCAAATTAATTCTTTTGGCACACACTTGACCATTTATGGTAAGATCTGCACAGTTATGTATTTCTTGCAGCAGGCTTAATGATATGGGTAACGATGTCCAATTGTTCAAGAAGCAAATAGCCACCATTATTTTGATGATGTTAGTGTCCCATGTAAATACCTACTGCCTGTTAACCATTAACTGGCGGGCATTGTTTGTATATACACACAAGAACATTAACCCACATACATTGGTATGTGTGACTGCATCATTGCTGTTTTTTTTTTTTTTGCTTTAATAGGATAAGTCTAGATATCAGTCAAGTTCTAGAACAAAAAATCAGCAAGCAATTCGTTGCCTGCCTTTTTGTTAGATCCTGAGTGATAACTGGGAGGTTGATATGCGAAAATGGCAAATGGGCTGTTGTCAATGTTACATTTACTAACCAGTAGTCAACAAAATGGCAGCCATTACACTCCATGTAAACGTTTTGTTCAGACACCCTTCAGCCAGCCTTGATCAGCATTGCATTGGTTTCAGTACCAGATTCAATATTCAGTATGAAGGAAAAGAGCAGCACAGCTAATGCCCAAGTGACATACAAGAATAAAAAAGAAGGAATAGCCTCAATGTTGAGCTACATAAGTGCGGTGCCAGGGCAGAGAACACAAACATTAACAAAGCAACTATCCATATGATTCCAAACAACAGTTTGCAGTAGCCAAAGAAAAAAAAACTTACAACCTATCGCAGAATCTGATGAGAGTTCTCTATCCGTGCTCTCCGTACCCCAATAAATCTCCGTACTCCAAGAAATCGTTGACTAGGACTATTGCTATGTCAACTGCAAACATATCTACTCACAAAGATACATTTTTCAACCAGGTATGTGCTGGCGCACAAAACATTCCATCTGGCCCAGTCACATCCTGAAACACAAAATCTCCTGGAGTACAAGTACACGAACAAACTTCAGTTTTTTAAGATCCTGCATGTGAGTATCCACAACTGCCCAAGGTCCAAGTCTGAGGAAATTCTAGCATATTTTTCAGTTTGGGGTGGTACAAGCTCAGCCAGCCATGGTACTGAGCAACAGTATCAAAGTGTCACTTGTGTATGTTGCAAGGGTCAAGTTAACATTTAGGATATTAGAAAGCATTCAACTATCATATTTTTGGTAGATGACATACAATAAGCTACCCAGCTTTTACAGAAAAATACGTACTTGATCGAACCAACTTCCAATCCGGAGGTTGAAAAATTTCGAAACCCTTGATTGCAATAACACTAATTATGACCGCCCTTAGTTATCTGGAGTTCCTGGATGTATATCATGTAGCAAGATACTTACGAGGTTAGACATTGGGGGCATGTACACAAGGGTAGAGAATGCCGGCAAAAATCAATCAACGAAACCTTCGCAATCACTTGAACCCCGTTCAGAGTACAAGTTTTTACCAAAGTACCTCTATAAGGCCTTGGCCACCATACCGCTGAGCTTGATGTGTTCAGTGTGTCGTTGTCGCCGATCAGCTAGCAACTCGAAAGATGATTCACTGGGCACAGTTCGCCGTCATTGATGACTAGCTCGCAACTCAAAAAATGATTCGCTGGGGCCAACGATATGTTATCGGTGCTATCGGTCAAACTTAGCGGCGAAAAGGAGCTGGAGTAAAACCAAATAAATCCGTGCTGGTAGCACGATGCTGCAGCAATGGGAAATGTCGGTAAATATCTGGCCGTCGTAGGTCAACGAAGGCGACATGGGGGAAAACGAATGATACGTGACGATGCAGGCCAGTGTCCTCTTTGATCGCACGTTTACAGCTAAAATTCGATATCTGACTAGACACACTCCCTTGAAGACTCAGAACTGGATATGTCAGAAGACAAAAAACGTCCTTTTGCCTTTTTATGTTTTTTCTGGAGTTGCCACTGGCGTTTTTCGATGTTTATGGAGTCTCAGAAGTTTGTCGTGACCACAGGCTTTGGTTTGATGTTTCATTCGTCGAAATCGATCCAATAAATAAACAAATCTCTCACGGGTCGAGATCTCACCTGGTCTCACCCTGCATGGATTTCAAGCGAAATCCTCTAAATGAAAAATGCGCTGACATCATCCCGCTGCGGGTTTATTTGCTCGTACCCAGAATGCAGGTCAGATAAGTTCCACTGCTTAGCCAAAGAGGTTGACAAGGTTCCAACGTTTGAGTGCCAGTGTACTTTTCCGTCTGCCCCGAGCTGAATCTTTAGTGACTTTACATCACTTCAATTTGTATTATAATTGTTTGTTTTCGGCGTTTCCGGAAGAGTCCTTTTGCCTAAATGTCTGTCCTTTCGTTCTTGTATCAATATCGATATTATATATAACAGGTGAATGACGAGATGCAAAAAGGGGAAGGAATACGAACCCTTCCGAGCTCCAGATTTCTTCTGAATCTTTTTTTCCGGGGGGAGAGGGGAATCCGTGGAAAGACGTCTAAAAAAAGATTGACATCATCTCGATCATCTACTTCCACTTCGTTCCTCATCACATCTAGTCCCACTTCCTTCCTCGTGATAGGCCGCGGCCACCAGCAGGGCGAGATGATCGCGCATACCGCCACCTCTCGTTGACGTCTATTGGTGATGTCGCTGATGTCGTTGATGTCTCGTTGATGTCCGATGCCTCGGGTGTGTCCACCCCGTGAGGCCGGTCCCGTCCTATGCGGTGGCCGGGGCAGCGAAACGAACCATGCATGTCATTATGATAACTGTGAACGACGTGAAAAACGGTGATCAAAAGCCGGCGTCCGGCGAGGCAATCGAGTTGGATATTCATTAGAAGATGCAGGCGGCCGCAACCTTGCACTAAATGTCGACCCGCTGACCAATGAGCAAAAGGAACCCCGCCTAGGCAGCCCACCTGCCCAAGGATTATCCGTCAGCGCGCACGCCTGTAGCTGTGGTATGCGTGTAAGGGTCTATACTTCTGCGCTGGCTTTGGCATTCCCAGCATTGGTTAGGCACCCTCAAGGATTTGAGGCTTTAGCATGCGACAATATGAGATGGGCACCTTCAGTACTTTGGAGTTCCCAAGGTAACGCAGGGTCAGGAATCATGAATCCATTTGACAGACTTTCACGACTGAACCGTGTCAGTTCGGTGGCGGGACAGGAGCTTCCACTGCCTCCCCCCCTTATGACTCAGAAGTCTGAGTGCCCTTAACCCTATTCCCGGCATGGGGTTGAATCTGTTTGCTTTCCAATTCCAGGATTTTTGACGCGTTTTACGAAACTTGGGGACTTCCTTGCTATTCTTTCTGCGTACTACGACAAAATTTCGAAATTCTGTTTTGCCCAGGGGTGGAGCCAGGCAACGTTTTTGGAGGCACCTCAGGCCATTTTTGGCCATGTTGAGGGTAAAAGGAAAATGACTTCCAAAAGTATCGTTTTTAACCCTATTCCCGGAGGGCTAGACGGTATGGCCGATTCCCGGCAGGAGGGGGCGGATTCGGCCCCCCCCCTGAGATTTCGAGAACCAATTGTCCGATTTCATCGCAACAAACGGCAATCGATTTGCCGTGACGCGTAAACTACATTTTTGTAAAAAGAAATTTTCAAAATTTTGAAATTTGTGGATACAGGGGGCAAAAATGTCCAAATGGGGATACTTTTCAATTTCTTATAACTCCATTGTTTATAGACCGATTTAGATGAAACTGGCATGAATCGAGAGATTATAGATAGGGCTTTTACCATGGGTCCAGAAATCTGAAATTTTGAGAAAATTCATGGGCGTTCACAGAGCTTCAAAAATAGGAGGATTAGTTTTCTAAAAACTGAATGAACAAAAGACGCAAACACCCTTTTTTGGGTTCTGCTAGTCATGTTATGCTAAAGAAGTACAAATCGCATTACAATGTTTGTATAATGTTAGCATAGGCGGTGCCAGGGACACGAAAAAGGGGGAACTGTCATGGTCACACGTTTCTCAAATCAACTTGTGACCTTTGACCTTAAATGATCTCCAGTGACCTTGGGGCTCACTTGGAATGATCTCCTGTGCATTTAATATTATCTGTAAACGTTTTCAGTCATTTGAATTCACTCTGTTTCGAAAATTTCATTTTATGGCTATTGCGATATAGGGTGCGCGCACTGACATTTTAGGTCATAGCTCCGTGACCCGACCTGATATCAAGCTGAAACTTGGTACACAAGTAGAAGGTACCCTACTACGTCATATATATTCCGGGTTTGGCATTTAAAAAAACGGCGCCGAAATTATTGCAAAAAAAACAAATTTTGAATTTGACCTTGACCTGACCTTGTAAAATGACCTCAGATAAACAAAATTATATCTGCACATTGCCCAGCTATTTCGCTATACATCCATATAAAATTTTAAGTTCTAGCTTTAAAGCTCTGTTTTTGGCAGACATTTTCATTTTACCCTCAACATGGCCAAAAATGGCATGAGGTGCCTCCCAAAAACGTTGCCTGGCTCCGCCCCTGAGCAAAATAGAATTGTGAAATTTTGTCACAGCACGTAGAAAGAATAGCTAGGAAAAGTCACCAAGTTTCGTGAAGTTGCGTTAAAAAACCTGGAGTTGGCAAGCAAAAAACCCGAGGGGGCGGATTCCGTCCCCACTGCCGGGAATAGGGTTAAGATAGAACCTAAAACTTTTTATGAATGTATAGCTAAATAGTTGGGCAACACACAAATGCAATTTTGTCCATCTTAGGTGGCTTTACAAGGTCAGGTCAAGGTCAAAAGTCAAAATTTGGTTTTATTGCAATAATTTCGGTGCTGTTTTTTTTGTAAAATGCCAAACCCAAAATACATATCACGTAGAAAGGTGCCCCCTACTTCCGTATGAAGTTTCAGCTTGATGTCAGATGGGGTCACGGAGCCATGACCTAAAATGTCAGTGCGTGCACCCTTTATCACAACAGCCATCATATGGAATTTTTGAAATAGAGTGAATTCATATGATTGAAAACGTTTCCAGATAATATTTAATACACACGAGATCATCGCAAGTGGCTCCAAGGTATGCGGAGGTCATTTAAGGTCAAAGGTCACAAGTTGATCTGAAGAACATGTGGCCATGGCATTTCCCGTTTTTCATGTCCAGGACACCGTCTATGCTAACATTATGCAAACATTGTGATACGATTTCGAGTCCCATAGCGTAACACGATTAGCAGAAGTCAAAAAAAGAACTTTTACCTTTTTTGTTCATTCGGTTTTTGGAAAAGTAGTCCTCCTATTTTTGGAGACCTGTGAACGCTTACGAATTTTCTCAAAATTTCCAATGTGTGTATCAATGATAAAAGTTCCATTCATATTCTTTTAATTCATGCCAGTTTCACCATGATCGCTCAATGAACAACGAAGTTTTAAGAAATCCGAAAATACACACCATTTTGGCTTTTTTATCCCCGTATCCACATCTTCAAGAATTCTTAAAACCTCTTTATATAAAAAGGTACGTTACGTCATGGCAAACTGATTGCCGTTTGAAATCAGATGTATAGTTCTCGAGATCTCAGGGGGGCCGAATCCGACTCCTGCCGGGAATCGGCCATACTGCGCCTCCGGGAATAGGGTTTCGCCCCAATCAACTACAATAGCAACGGGAGCTTCCCTCGGCGCCGCTCGGGTTTGAAGTCCGATCTAACGCCTCCACCCCCTGCCGCCAGATCCTGACGACGGTGGCGCTGTCGATGACGCATTTCTCCATGGGCAGCTCGGTGTCGTTCAGCGGCGTCCTGACGGAGCAGCTGACTTCAGCTGACGCCGACATCGCCCTGACTGCCTCCCAGGTGTCCTGGGTGGCGTCCGCCTTCAGCATCGGTAACATGGTCGGCTTCGTGTTGTCCAGCTACGTCAACCCCCGGCTGGGCACGGTGCGCGTGGTGCAGCTGTGCGCGCCGACCATTGCCGTCGGCTGGACGCTGATGGCGTTCGGAAGCAGCTTCTGGATGCTCATGGCCGGCCGCACACTCGTCGGCGTCACCAGCGGCACCTGCCTCGGCCCGACCGTGACGCACTTGGGCGAGGTGGCGTCCGCGCACGTCCGCGGCAGCCTCACCACTTGTCTCATCGCCAACGCCTGCTTCGGCATCATGTGCACCTACCTGTTCGGGTGGCTGCTCGGTTGGCGTCACTCTTGCCTGGCGGTCGGGATCGGGCCGATGCTGCTGCAGTTCCTGATCACGCTCATGCTGCCGCGCTCCGCCAAGTGGCTCGTCTCCAAGGGACACCCCGTGGAGGAGGCGCAGAGGTCGCTACGGTTCTACCACGGCGATGGCTACGACGTCGACCGGCAGATCAAAGAGATTCGGGAGTCGCTCGGCGACTCGCACAAACACGATGCCTCTCTGCTGCACGTGTTCGGACTTCTGAGGCAGCGGCAGAACCTGTTGCCGTTCCTGCTGATCCTCAGCCTCCATCTCTTCTTCGTGTATTCTGGAGGCCTGGTGGCCACGGCCTTCGGGCCGGTGGTCTTCAAGGACGTCGGCGGATCCAACAACCCCTACCTGGGCTCCGTTCTGCTGGGCGCCGTGCGCATGGTCACCACCATCTTCTGCAGCATCATCATGGAACGGGTGGAGCGGAAGGTTCTGCTGATGCTGAATGGTGTCGTCGGCGCCGCAGCCTGCCTCACCACCGGCTGCTATTTCGTCTTCAAGGACCAGCTGGCCGACTACGACTGGATCTCCATGGTCTCCATCCTCGTCGTGGTATGCTTCATGTCGATCGGGATAAGCCCCCTGATGAACGTGATGTTCTCGGAGCTGCTGCCCAACGCCATCCGCTCGGAGGTGGGCGGCGTCTGTCTACTCTTCTTCGGCGGCAACAACTTCATCATGACGTACACCTTCCCGCTGGCCGTCTCTGCACTTGGCATGCAAGGAGTGTTCTGGTTCTTTACCGCCATGCACGTGGCCATGTTCTTTTTCGCCATGTTCTGCTTACCTCACACGCGAGGGAAGTCGATAGAGGAGATTCAGAAGCTCTTCGTGAAGAATATCACCAACACTGTGAGCGATCCGGTGCACATCCACGTGGAGGAGAGAAGAGGGAGTCTCTGTGCGCAGACGCTTGAGGAGAGGAGAATGAGTCTGAGTGCAGAAACGGAGGAAGAAAATCGACGGGGCAGTCTCCCTGCGGAAGCGCGGGAAGAGAGGAGAAGCAGTCTCTACGTCTAGAAGACGGAGTGTTAGACTTCCGAGTGGTGAGCAACTCCTTCACCCTGACGAGAACATAGGAGTTCGCTTTTGACAGAGATTTAACTTGCCGCTGAATGCATCTGATGGGACCCCTGACTGTTAAGAACATCGAGCGGCGACTGGCATATACCTCGCTAACCAATGATCAGGTGAAAACCGATAAAAGATTAACGTAGGGTGTCTTTATACTGCCTCCTTGACGCGATAGAGGCATCATTTTTTTGGGTGTTGGGGTAGCGAAAAGAAAGTTTTTATCATCACTGCGGCCCGTTGCCGTTGGACATCAGCATTCCTCTGTGTAGCACGCTCATTGTGAATAGAAGACAATAAACAAAACGTGCTCTATGCCCTGCTGGTTCAAGTGTGATCAGAAATCCCTGCCGCCGTCGTCTATGGTCTTTCGAAGTCACCTTGTGCCTCAGTGACGTGCCAGATTCCGATGCGGCATCCGTCGCTACTCCGGTGCCAGGGCATGACACAACATGCCACTGGCCTCAGCCAGAAACGATCACAGCGACAAGCATTTTGCTCACGATGATCCTGAAAAGGCCTGGAAACAGCTGACTCATCATCAGCTGAAAAATGGACGGATATGCGCTGGGTAGAAGCAGACCTCCTGCCGGTTCTTTGTGAATTTTTTTTAGAAATCCTTCAGGGACACAAGTATGGCTTTGGTCGTGACACATTTCAGCCAGTGACAGCCACATTAGATGCGCTGATCTCGAGTCGCAGCCTCGCTACCACCGCGGCGACGTGGACAAGCAGACGGACAATGTATTTTGGTGTGCGTCATGAATTGGATTCGGGTCCCAGAACGTCAGTCTGTACCTCCCGCGAAACAGCAGAGCGTCAGCCGGTCGCCGGGTGGTCATGGCGAGACAAGACATGGCATGATAACGGCTCTCAAGTGGCCGCTGGTTTCGTGTTCGCGGCGCAGATGCTCCTTGGTTGTAAACACATGAAAGGTGGGATCAGGGATTGTGCATCAAGCTTCGCTTAGTATGGCTTTTTGTGATGGTATTAATGTGGGTCCTGGTCCTACTGCTCTTTTATTATATTAATAATATAATAATAGAGCGTAATATATTATATTACGCTCTATTATTTTGTTACTGTTACTGATTCCTTTATTTGTGATACTTGTGATGTGTAGCCATATTCCCGCCCAGTATGGCAGCTTAATCTGCGAGGGCTTGACCGCCGAAATAATAAGCAGTCTGACCCCAAAAGCCGTCGAGTGTGAGGCTGCGAGGGGGTGCACGACATGGCACGATCGGTAGAACTCTAGGTGGTCAGGCGTACACGCGGTTCGTGCGTGGGTAGTGCGCGGTGGACTGGCGGCGCTGGGCGGTGAGCTCGCGGCAGTGACCGGAGGTTTCTTTCGTCCACCACCGCGGCCCTTCGAGTCGGAGAGCGCCGGGATGCCGACGGGCGCGGTGGCCGGTGGCTCGGCCATGAAGGCGAAGCCATCGCACCTGGAGCTGCTCACGCAGCTGTTAGCCCAGCAGCAGCAGCAGATGACTGTGCTTACGGAGCACGTCGTGCTGTCCGGCGGCCGGCCACTGGGCGTCGCCTCGGTCGGGTATGGTGAGCGGCCAGAGGCGCTGAGGAGCCAAGGAATTCCACCTCGGCCGGCCGGCCGGGCGCAGCCGCCGGGCCCCGGGCCTTGCACAGGCTGTCGGCAGCCGCCACGCAGACACCCCAGTTGTCATCGTCAGCATTGCTGAGGACTTCGCGGCCTAACGCAATAAGTTTGCCGGTTACTGTCTGCCAAGCGTCGTCAACGACCTCCCGCATGCGCAACGGAGAGTCGTTTTGTTGGCCATTATGGATGACGACTGGGTGGTCCGATTCGGTCCTACAGGTTCCTGACGACGCCGGAATGGAGGCGGTCATCACGGCGATGCAAGTGCATCTTCACCATCAGCGGAAGGTCGTGATCGACCGTCGGAATTTCAGTAACCATGTTCAGGAGCCCGGTGAGTCGGTGCGCGCTCACAGAGATCGTTTCCCTCTGCGATTTCTGCGCCTGGTACCTGGACGACCGGTTCCGGGATCAGCTCGTCGTAGGAACGAGGGATGAAGAGGCGAGGCGCCGGATGCTGGAGGTTCCAGACATCGCTCTCCAGACAGCCATCGACGTATGTCGCGCGTCTGAAGCTCGGTCCACAAAAGTTCTGCTATTCGTGGCGCGGTGCAGCCGCCCCTGGCTATCTCGATACAAGCGAGATCGCAGCCGGCCGCGGCAGTCCGGTGACCGCGGTGGGTCAGCTGACGCGCGCAACGGTGAGTGCGGGCGGTGCGACGCGGCGCCACACGCCGAAGACCGACAGTGTAAAGTAATGGGCCGCAGCTGTTTCAGCTGTAACGAGGAAAACCCTTACTCGGCCATGTGTCGTCCACGCAGAGGCAGTCGCCGCCCGCGGCGCCAGGCCCGCCACAGCCGCGGGCGCAGGGGTCAAGCCCTCGCAGGTTAAGCTGCCATATTGGGCGGGAATATGGCTACGCATCATGTGTAAGGGAAGCGTAAAACAGTAGCAACAAAACATGTTCTAGGGCGAAGAGTCGCTGGAGATGTCCTCCACATTCTGCAAGGGATTATTTTGCGCAGGTGATGTTGCCTTTGTTTTTAGATCATGCTGATGTGTTCTCTGTTGTGTTTGTTTGCAAGAAAATACTTGAAAGCTCAAGAAAACACCCCCTCGCCCAACTGGGCGAGGGGCGTTCCGACACTCTTCACCCCCCATGACTTTTGGCGATTGTAAAAAAACGCCACACTCAGCGTTCTGAAATTTTCAGCCCTTTTTCGTACATTCTTTCCACGTTTCCTGCAAACTTTCCAGTTTCTGGTCGTTTCAGGTCAGTGCCTGTGACGTACGAGAGTTCAGCCTCCATTTTTTGTTTATTTCTACAAACCATGCCGTGAGATCGATCGACCTAAAGCTTTCAGGGGAAGTAGTCAAGGACATTCCTAAGAACTGCGCTATCTAGAATTAGTTGCCACGGTCAAGGTCACTGGCCTGCGTCAGCTCAGTCCGTCCTATTTCCCGATTTCTAATGGTTTTGAACCATTTCTTCGACTTGGTGGTGCCTGAAATGCACTGATGGGCAAACGAAATCAATGAACATGACAGATGGTGTTGAACGATATGTAGGGTCATGAGGTCAGACGACATTTGGGATTTGCAATTTCGAGGCGTCTTTAGGCCGCATTTTTTGGTATCAATATGCCAAAACACGATTCAGATAAATGGCAATACATTGCTGCTCTAAGCTTCCATATCACAAGAAACATGGACTGCAAAACTGTGTGGCCGTTTGGTTGGTTATTGGGGCTTAGGGACGAACCGACACGAGGTCATTCGGCGCCCAGTGCGGCCGTTTGGGCACCGTGAGGAGCTCTTCGTGAGACCGGCCACCGAGAGGCCGGTGTGAACCGGGCTGCTGTTTGTCATGCATGCGTCACCCAAAGGTTTCGTGCCAAAGGTTTCCGCGTTTCTCCATTTATGCGTTCCAGGAAAGTATTTTCTTTCTTTATTGTGATAATTTGCGACGCGAAATGATCCTGGCAATCGATAGCACCGTACATAAACAGCCCAATAACCAACCAATCAAAGATTGACGACTTGAATACCAATGATCCATAAACATGAACATTGGTAATGATCTCTGAACCATTCCGGGTTGTTGGCTTTGGGTGACTGATTTGAAAAAAATCTGATATGGTGCGAAATGGTATGCGGAGAAAAACGCATAGAGGATTCTTGGAGAACCGTTTGTTCGTTTTTTTTCTTTTATGCTTCGAAGACCTGAGAGAGGCCCTCAAGGACCATGTTCGTCACTGGCCTGGTGCATCAGGTAATGTGTGCATTAAGTAGTGTTGTTTATCGTCGCCGCATTAACGGAAAAGCAGAGATGTGCAGGTACTACATGATATTTCCGCACTGCGACCGCACTGCATTGCCACGAACGCAATGCTTTTAAGCCATAATATCTAATAGAAGCTATCGTTGCCAGTCGAAGGACAAAGTTTTGGCATCGCATGGCACCAACAATACGAGCAAAGATGATGCCTGCTTCAAACGTAGTCAAGGTCAGCAGTATCAAGGAACAGGAGTCAAACGCTCATTGATCGCAACCGTGGATGACGTAACACCAGCAGCAGAGCGCTCATGCGGTCAAAACATGCAGAGCTGCCAGAGTGGCCAGTCCTCAATACCGGGTATCAGCTGACCAGGGCTCGTCGTTGGCTGCCACAGCCGTTGGCCTAGGTCAGTGTTTCCCGATGATTGACGATGAGTGAGATTCAGCCGCTTCTTAAGAGCTGCTCCGGCGTTTCGACAAAGTCCAACACTGGCGCAGGAATCCGGAACACCGATGACAACAGAACGTGAAGGGAAACATTAGTATGTCCCGGCTGACGCTTCTTTTGTTAGTTTAAAAATAAAACCAAACAGTGAATGGAAGTTTGGTCACTTCAGAATCATGATTAATGATTGCACAATTAAGTTTTTTCTTGACTAAAAGTTTTTTCCAGAGTTAACCCTTGCCCAACCGGCAACCCGTCATGGTCGGCCGGAACCCGTCAAGGTCGGCCGGAACCCGTCGAGGGGGCGTTTCGACGCCCCGTTCTATCTCGTGAACGGAACGCCGGGGAAAAATGAAGCCTATAACATAGAAAAGCTTTGTCATAGTTCCGCTCTAAGAGACTCAAAAATCTGAAAACTTTGAAAAAATAAATCACCTTTTGGCCTATATATGCAAAAACGGGAATCTCTAAGAAGTGCTGTACCTTCGCCCCTGTTGAAGGCATGTTATACATATATATGTAAAGCAGTTTTGAACATGTCAGTGGAAAGTTAATGAAATATACATTAAGGCAGCAAATAGTTAATAGTATTCATACAATTGTTTATTGCATCAGGTGGCCTGATATTGTCATTTTTCATTTAGATATATTTGTAGAGTTGTCCATATATGCTTCAAAAGCGGGATAAATGATTTTTACGAATATTATTTTATCCCGGCACACTAGAAAGCCAGTGACCTGACCTGACCTTGTGTTATGACTTAACATTCAGCCGTTTTCTATGCTTTATTTTGTGTTCTGTCGAGGATCAACAACGATGCAAACTAAAGAGCAAGAACTACCTATGGGCTGAAACTCCTTGGGTTCTACAGCTGCGATCACCAGGGTGGTATGTAACGTCGGTCATATGACCTGTCTTGACGTAGAATCGTGGCCTGATTTCAACCAGTTTGGGTTTAATCTTTTATGCCTAGATCTGCCACTAACTCGTGAAATAAACCAGAGGCATGGACCTGAGCATCTGGATATGAACTCGGCTTCCATCTCGGTGACGTCGCATGACTCCAGGTGAGCTAAGGTCATTTCATACCATGGAAGAGGCTTGTTGCAACCTTGAACTGCAAATATGGACATGTGTTTATTTTTACCGCAATGGTAATCAAAACTGGGTTTTAGACTTTTTTTTGCAAGTTCATCCCAAGTGTGACCTGACCTGACCTCATTACTCTTCATATGAGTCAGCACAATTTGTCTTGTTTAGTGACTTCTTTAGCCAAGGAATGTTTTCCAGGCACCAGGAAAGCACTTCAACTCCTACCATGGTGACCTTGCATGACCTCAGGTTACTTAAGGATGTTCCACAGTTTGGAAGCGCCCTAATGCAATTTTGGACCGCAGAATCGACTTCAGCGTCTATTTCGACCTGAAGGATTGTCAAAACGGGGTTTTAGACTGGTCCATGCCCTGAACCCTTCAAGCCGACGTCGTATCAGGTCACTGGGCTGTGACATGGTTCTCGAGGGCCTGCAGATCACAAATGTCGAAAATCTGAATCGTACCGTTCAAAGTAATACTTTTGAAGTGGTTTGCTAGTAGTTCTAGAGTTACCACACGCTATAACGTGAACTTTTGTGTCCATTTTTACTCATTTTATATCCATTATACCAATTTTATACCGAGTGTAACACCCAAGTCACCTAAAGTCAAAATCACGTCTGGGAACATTTCAGCATTGGTCTGCTATGATTCTACTTTCAAAACGTGTTTAGAGGTACCATATGGTTTTCTGGAAACAAAGTTTATGGTTGAGCGGGTACCAGGTCATGCAAGGTCAAGGTAATATGGGGTCAAGCGCTAAAATTCGTGTCGAGTGACAGAACTTGATCTTTTGCCATGCAACGAAACTGCTATGGCGCGGTGCAAACCAGGTCCAAGATCATTCGAGGTCAAAGTCGAGTTGACCTTGTATGACCTTATGTGACCTTTTCCAATTACTTGGACACTATTATGGTCTACGTTAACCTTTCAAAGCATTGCTTTGTGAATGCCTGAAAGAACCATGCGAATTACGTATAACTGGATTTCATCTCGTTTGACCTAACAGGACAATCAACCGTAAGAGATACCTTGAAATGGCCTGAGCAAAAGCTGTAGAGAACGGTCAGGTTCTAAAGTTGTGAGAACAGAACAGAACTATCTACTGTTTTTTCCGTTTAGTATCTTAGATGTAGAAAGGCGTGGGTCGCACCCCCCTCCCCCCCCCTCCCCGGAATGGTGAAGTTGGCAAAAACCAAAAAGCTGATAAGAGTTAAATCGCTACTTCAGTGTCCGCGGAAAGCCTTGAGCCGCCCAGCCGTAAGAAATAAGCATGATATGCATGATAAGACAGTCACGGTGGAGGCTACCCAACAAAGAAGTTACGTGCTTATTGCACTTTTGCCAGCACCACGAAGTCTGACTACTCACTTGGCCAGTGCAAAGCGGCCCCCACCGAGGTTAGCTGGAAGCACAAGCGCTCCGTGGCGCACTTTTCCTACTAGCCAGTAGAGTTTGCACGTTAAATGCCTCATTTTCACAGAGCTATATCTCAGCTCCCCATCAGCAGATTGCAGTCATTGTCACACCGTATGATAGCTCGTTTCATTACCTTTTGGCAATCATGGTAGTTTTTTATGTCACATCAGCCAAACTCTTATGGGGTACGGGGTAAAAACATGCCTGCACCGGATTCCCGGGTTCCCGAGATTTGCCGGATGACTGACCGGCCGCGTTAGCGCTCCGTTAGTCGGTTAGTGCTTAGACCTCGGAGCGTAAGGTTTCGGGTCCAATCCCAGGCAAGTCTTCTTTTTCGGGCTGTGAATGAGGCGCCTTTTAACGGACTGCGATGGTTGCCAACCCAACTGTGCATTCTTTTCTACATTTCCTTGAGAGTGTAATATAATTGCAATTGTGTGGCATGTTGCTGGGGTGATAACAAGGATCTTTCAGACAGTTTTCAGACACTGAGATAATAAGGATCTTTCAGACAGTTTTCAGACACTGAACATTGTTTGGCCGTATACTATTTACAACGGTCTGCCATGCAATTCAGAATGGGCTTTTTCAAACACAATCTTTTACCATGCTCGAGACTTCGCATGATTCCATTTCAGTTTTCTTGTTTCACTGCATGATAATACATGAAGGGATGCTGGTATTTTTTATATGCTTGCACACCATTTTTTGTCTCAGGGATAGTTTAAAAGAACTATGAAGTAAACGTGACTTGGCTCTGGAACTTAGTGGTGTGGTATCTCTTTATGTCAGAGACACATTTTGTGGTTTTGCTGTGATCACGATAAGTTCTGTATTTTGCGTACCAATCGGCAATTAAGCCAGGGAAGTATCTGAGTGACAATGACAGGGTCCCAAAAACAAGTTTTAATGCAGTAAAAAAAGTTAACACAAGAAGTAAGCCAGCGCACAGGCATGGGGTAAACATCCAGCAAGCAGCTGAAGACGGTGTCCATCAGCACACCTCATGGCGCTGTTTCACATCATAAACCATCCCTGAGAGACCTAGGGAGATCTCCAAATCTACAGATCAGCACATGAAAAGAAAACTCAAGAATTAGTGTTGTTTGACTGGGAAAAATATTTTCCCTTCCCAAAGAAGCCGCCACTAACTTAACGCATGAAGAAACAACCTCTACGGTTTGCTAAGAAATTCGTAGACTGGTCTCTTGAACAATGGAAAAGGTGACGAGTAGCGATGAACCGACCTTTCGGTGCATTACCGTGCGCTAGGGGAGGGTCAGACGTCTCAAGGGGTCCGACAGGTATGATTCACGACGGCTCCAGCCAAAGTGTTCCATACTGTATACTACAAAGAATAAAAAATGCACCAGATTCAGAGATTGAGACTAGAGCTGGAATATCATATCAATATTTGGTACCACTGAGCTGTAGGCATCTGTGCCTACAGGCATCCGTAAATAGAGCTGGACTGTCACAGATGCCAATGCGCATAATGTTCGTTAATGTGGCTTTACATCCCATAAACAGGAAAATCGTCTCGATAGAAGTAATTTTAAACTTCTTCTGTTAAGTCACGTCAAATACACTTACAATCTATGAGATACTGGAAAACAGAGTACTATTCCATACCTAGCCAAACAAATGGCGCAAAGTTAACCCAGCACTTGCGAAAATGGTTCGCTGTGCGTTGCGTTCGACCCTTCACGAATTTGGGCACTGCTGCAGCTTGGATGGCACTGCGTGATAGGAGCCTGGCTAGTACAGATGTACCAAGATGTGCCCACATTAACCCTATTCCCGAAAGGGGGAGGGCTGAATCCACCCCTCCCTCGGGTTTTTTGCTTGCCAATTCCAGGCTTTTTAACACAGCTTCACGAAACTTGGTCACTTTTCCTAGCTATTTTTTCTACGTGCCGTGACAAAATTTCAAAATTCTATTTTGCACAGGGGCGGAGCCAGGCAACATTTTTGGGAGGCACCTCATGCCATTTTTGACCATGTTAAGGATAAAAGGAAAATGTCTGCCAAAAACAGAGTTTTTAAGATAAAACTTAAAACTTTATATGGATGTATAGCTCAATAGTTGGGCAATGTGCAGATCTAATTTTGTTCACCTGAGGTCATTTTACAACGTCAGGTCAAGGTCAAAAGTCAAAATTTGTTTTTTCGCAATAATTTCGGCGCCGTTTTTTAAATGCCAAACCCGGAATACAAATGACGTAGAAGGATGTCTTCTACTTGTGTACCGAGTTTCAGCTTGATATCAGGTCGGGTCACGGAGCTATGACCTAAAATGTCAGTGCGCGCACCCTATATCGCAATAACCATAAAATGAAATTTTTGAAATAGAGTGAATTCAAACGACTGAAAACATTTCAAGATAATATTAAATGCACAGGAGATCATTCCAAGTGACCCCAAGGTCACTGGAGGTCATTTAAGGTCAAAGGTGACAAGTTGATCTGAGAAACGTGTGACCATGACAGTTCCGCCTTTTTCATGTCCCTGGCACCGCCTATGCTATGCTAACATTATATGCAACGCCTATGCTAACATTATACAAACATTGCAATGCGATTTGTACTTCTTTAGTATAACATGACTAGCAGAAGCCAAAAAAGGGTGTTCGCCTCTTTTCTTCATTCAGTTGTTAGAAAACTAATCCTCTTATTTTTGAAACCCTGTGAACGCCCATGAATTTTCTCAAAATTTCAGATTTGTGGAACCAGTGTAAAAGCCCTATCTATAACGTCTCGATTCATGCCAGTTTCATCGAAATCGGTGGATAAACAAGGGAGTTATAAGAAGTCCAAAAGTACTTCCCATTTTGACATCTTTGCCCCTCTGTATCCACAAATTTCAAAATTTTGAAAATTTCTTTTTATAAAAATGTAGTTCACGTCACCGCAAATCGATTGCCGTTTGTTGCAATGAAATCGGACGAGTAGTTCTCGAGATCTGGGGGGGGGGCCGAATCCGCCCCCCTGCCGGGAATCGACCATACCGTCTAGCCCTCCGGGAATAGGGTTAAAGCTGAGCAATTTGTGGTTTTAGCATTTGGATATTTAGATGGCTCAATTTGATTATCCTATCCAAATATTCTAAAAATCCAAGCATAGCATTGCAGAGTTATCCACAAATATTTTGACACCTATAACATAAGCAAATTGATGATCATACTGGTACAGCTTTGTGACGTCTTAGCACAAGAGACTTCCATTAAAAAATAAGGTTGCAATATGAACAGCAAAAAGACGTTTGCGCATCCCCGTGGCCATATTTATCAAAAGTAACTATTAATCAATCTGCACTCCGTATGCGTTGTGTCACCTGACACCAAAATTGTCTGACTTTTACTGTATCACAGTACATTCTGGTCTGATGTATCAAACAGGTACCCCAAGTGCTATGGCTGCCCCATGCCCTTTTCTGCCATCCATTTCTTATGTTATGCGACAAATCTATGCCGTTCCACTGAAAGGTATCTTACAGTTATGCTGAGCACAAGAGGCAAATGCTATAGGTCCCTGGAAAGGACTGCTGTGCCAGAAATTCGTAGGTGAGCACCAGGATAAAGTATTATTGATATTTATGCTCAGTCATCTGCTTGGACATTAATATTGTTCAGGTACTGGGGTAGGATTTGCATGTTTCTAACGTCTCTGATTATTTTTGATAATGATTTCAGTACCTGAATATATCTAGCATTTGGACATTCACTCAAATATTTTGTTTGGAACCTGATTGCTCAGCTATAGCCCACATTCTCAACAGTGTTCATTTATATCAAATGTTTTCTTTGTGACAGCTATAAGTGATTTTATCATGGAACATGTATGAACATATCATAAGTCTGCATTCAATCATTTTTACTTTAGATTGCACACAGTCTGAAAATGATGCAAGACATTCTGAGATCACATCCAATGCTTTCATTGTCCTGGGGAGTCGGTTCTGCCTTTGTTGCTGTCGGTGATGTTTATTTACTTTGAAGCTGGCTTAGCTGCTCCTTCCACTCGAGCCACTTTGACATTCCTTCTTCTGGAAGCAGCGGAAGATAAATTTAGTTTTAAATTGCCAAAAAATGATGAAAAATAGGCAAGCAAATCTTTTACATTTAGCCAGCAATACTGTCATGAGGTTTTTCTATTACGAACACAGCTTGTGGTTGCAAACGCTTGGTTCAGTTATTCATTTTAGCCAATAGCAAGTAAAAACCTTATGTAGCAACTTGGCACTTCACTTCTCAAATATTGTGCCGTTCCTTTTCAGACCAATGGCATGCCAAATTATGCAGTGCCTCTTTGACGTAATGGCACTACAGTCTGGAATGTCAATTCTCCTGGCATTAATTACCACCTTGTTTCGAAGCGCAAAGAAGAAGCAGCTTGATGGTGGCAGGCCTGCTACTGCTGCATTTTTGCTCTGGTTACCACAAAATCCCAGTTCATTGTTGGTCCAAGTCTTGCTTGAGCTTGTAATGTATCATAAAGGTATTTATGTGATGGTTACCTCATGTTATTGTGCATCCCACTGTGGCATAATTTCTGTTCTAGTCATCAATTATTGTGTTTTACCATATCTATATCCATATATATATATATATATATATATATATATATATATATATATATATATATATTGCGTCTTATATATAATGTATATATATATATATATATATGCAGGATATATATGTATATGAGGATAATATATATATATATATATGGTCATATGGTTTTTCATTACTCATATATATATATATATATATATATATATATATATATGACGCACCTGACCACAGTGAACATCGACTTTACTGACTACGACAGACTGTTCAACAGAGAGCCGACGGGGTGAATGCTGAAAAACCATATGGCCAGACACAGCATACCGAACAAACTCATGACAGACGTTGGCCCGCCGTTCAATTCTTGCAAGTTCAAAAATCTTGTCCAGAAATTATTTTCAGCACGCGCCTGCTCACGACGATACCAGCAATCCAACGGCAAAGCAGGGGGTGTTTTGAAGACACTGAAGAACCTCTCGGCGAAGACACAGGAAGATAATCGTGATCCATACCTCGCACTCCTCTACTGGTGCAACCCCCTTCAGAAGGAATCGGAAGCTCTCTGGCCCAGCGACTGTTCGGTCGACAAACGAGGACCCTCTTTCCCGTCTCCAGCCGTCTCCTGGCTCCAGCAGTGCCACAAGATGTCTCCTCCCGGCTGGCTGGACGGCAGACTAAGCAAAGGATCTACCACAATAGAGAGGGCAAAGATAAGCAGACGCTAAGTAAAGGCGATGCCGTTCATATGGCACCAGTTCCAGGCCGGAGGAGGTTGAGGCTAGCGGCCATCACCGAGTACCTGGGAAACCGGTCGCACCATGTGAAAGCCGGCGACGATGTGACACATAGACATAATAGACGACATGTACCATACCATTTAGGACGCGTTTCTGGGCAAATAACAACTAACGACCTGTCTCCATCAACTCGGCGTACTTCCTGCTCATTTAGTGAGGCCTGCCACATGTACGTCCCTCAAGTTCCTCAGGCCTCACGCTCCCAAACAGCAGCTGCAAACAGCACACAGACGGCACCAACACCGTTAGTGCGTTCTTCATGCCTGCTGGCTAGTGGAGCAGGCGGACGATCTGCATAATCTTGGAAGACGGAGGATGTGCCGTGATATATTACAGATGCCTGCCGCAGCGTTACGCTTCAGAGAATCTGTGTATAAATGAATCAAGCATAAAATGTCGAGGAAGACAGTTTTGTTACGAACGCACGTTCAAGTCGGTTGCAGCTATTTAAATAGCCCAATTCTTAATCCCGGACCGCCTGTGGAGGTGTCAAATGGTGCACCCCTCGGTTTTCTTGAATAATATCTGAACCAGTAGCGTCAGTCCAGCCAAATTTTCACTACTTGTTAATCAGTCAATTCTACATATATTGACATCAACAACATCTCTTTTCTAGGTCAAATCATGGAGGTATGACGTCATAAGTGGACCCTTGTATGCTTGTTTTCTCCTCTTCGGGCGGTGGCGCGGACATGCTTCATTTTTTATAATATTCGCGAATATGATGCATGAATGATTCGGGTTATTTACGACATGGTCTCCAAGAAGATATATAACCATGGCACATCAACATTATAGGCCATTCTAAGCCACATGCGTTAACTGGACTGATCTGCATTGTGTGTGGTAGAAATAGTTACCGCTGACCTTCCCCATCGTTCGACCTAGACAAGCAAACCAATATACGCATCTTAGTAAGGTTCACCAAACGCGACGTGTGGTTATGTCAGGTCACGTCATAGGCAGATGTCAAAACGAAATGAAATACGACATTGTCTGTTGCGGAACGGTCAGTAGCATCAGTCAGCAATTATCATTCCTGGTCAAAAAAAAGAAGAACAAAGATAATCTGTCCTGACCTGGTTTGATGTCGAACCGATAAAGAAAAGACAACGCAGATCTCATTATCACGAGATGTCATTTTCGTTCTGTACTTGACGCAGCTGAGAATACCAACGAGCAGTTATTGCTCTTTGCCAGGAGGGGTAATACAGCCTTATCTGACCTGACCTAGACTGACCTTGACTGGATGAAGAGGATGTGATGCAAAAGTGATCACCAGAAGGATTCACTCTCGTCCTTTTTGTCACACGGATGAAAACACCTGCAAGTATCGATCTTAAGCATGTAAAACAAGACCAGTGTTTCATCTGACTTAGGTTGACCTTGGCCCGACAAATAACGTATTGGCAAGCTTCTGATGCAGAAGACCGTGACTTTTCGTTTGATACCTAGCTGAAGGTTCTGAGGTTAGCACTGCCGATGATATGATACATAAACCGATGTCAGTTTTCCGAATTCGTGTTATGAATTTTACGTGGCCTGTGGCGCCACCACTCGTGTGATCAGGGCTGACATAGTATTTTCTGAATCGCAGGACCCAGAGCTATCGATTGATGGCAGTCCGGTTTAGATTCGACAATTGGATCATGAGATATGAGGAACCTTTTTTCACACCCCAGGCGATCGCGTGTACAAAGACACGCAAGCGGTACCGGGTTAAGTAAATGGACAACAGAAATTGACAGTGAGAATATCCATTGAGCATTTTTCATCCCACAAAACGGTTAAAGATTTTTTTGCCTTTTTGGAGCACGGGGAGCTATGCTTGCCAACCACGCAATGGAGAAGTCGAAGCGGCGGAAGGTGGGGGGGGGAGGGGGCAGTCGATCTGTTCTGGCTCAGCTGCTGATGGGCTCATTTTTGTGCCGCTGTCTTTTGCCATCTGCTGTGGTTTCCTGCATGGTGATTTCCACATTCTGCACACGTTAGAGTTTGAGGCATTCACAAACTAGACAATCGGCTTTTCTAAGACGCATGAGCTGCTGATTTCGGCCTTTTTCAGTCTCAGTTCTTAGGCGACAATTGGCCTACAGCATTTCCAGTACGTGATCAAATTTCGATCACGGCGGCAGCGTTATGTGTCGCTGTGAGGCGCCTACTCAGCAGCCGACATGTCGCATTAGGACCGTATCATCATTCTTTTTTTAATGTGAAACACACTGCCGAATGCAATCAGTTAAAAAAAGAAAAATGATAAATGCAGTACCGAGTCGTTTTGTTGCACAATGACAACCCGTGCTGTGAGACACCGACCTACAGAGCGGCTACCGTAGGTTACGAGTCAAGTCACAAGGTTGGTATAGATATGCTGATCAATTGTTTATTCAATTACGATATTACTAACATGCGATCTAGGTCAGGTAATATCACAGTGAGATATACATGCAAAATCAATAGAGACATACCATACGGGAAAGCCGATTCGTGCTCGCCCCGTTGCTGCAGACGGCCGTGTCGTGGGCGCCTGGTCCTCCTGAGGGCCGCTCCTGCCACTCCGGTATGTGAGACCGTCCCTGGCCCAAACGCGGAGGCCGCTTGGCACCACTGCACCCGAAAGGGTCTGTCGATTTTTCCCCTTCAGCCAAGGTAAGTCTGAAAATCTCACAAACAGCTGCCCATGTCTGTGAGCGCGTGGTCCTCTAAAGGGACGTGTTCCGGGGCGGCGTACAGCACGTCGCAGGAGGCGAAGGAATGCATACAGCTGCGACGTTCGAGACGTCTTCTGTATATCCTTTCCGTTACCGGAGTATAAACAGCCTGTTACGTTGCACGCTCATGCCTGCTCCGCCGCATGCCCATGTCACGGAGTGGCCGTTGCCGGGCAGCGCTGGTCATGCCCGGCGGCGGTTGGCTGCGCTTCCGCGACCGGATAAGGGCCGGGCACCGTTTCGGCGGCTACTGCACAATAGGACCGGAGCCAGGGACGTAGCCATGGGAGCCATGGGGTCATTGCCTCCCCCCCTGAGCCAAGCGGTCCTCACTAAATATATGTCGATTTCGCACAAATACGAAATAGCGATCATGAATATGTTGGAAAGGCAAACGTGTTTTCCTATGCGTTAAATATAAGGTAAATTAGATAAAATTGCTGCTTTTCCTACAAGTTTCGTCATAAGCCAGCGGCATATGACAAAATTTGACATTTGCCCCCCCCCCCCCCGAGGAAAATCCTGGCTACGTGCCTGGCCGGAGTGATGAGAGCCTTAGTGTGAGACACTCGGAACGTTATACAACCTAAGGGAAGTACAGCTTAACGTCCCAAATAAGCGCAACAGAAAATAACCACAGAGCAAGTAACGTCATTCCCATCTGTTTTCCGTACGTTGTTCCGCTTCTGACGGTGTAGGGATAGTGACGCACTGGTCAGGCACAAGGCGCACACGGCTGGAACGATAACTTACAGGCCGCCCAACCCATCAGCTTGGGGCTTCGTCGAATTCGGTGGAATGCTTTGACGGTTGCCGCAGCTGACGCTCTGGACGATTGGGGGCGTCATCCAGTCTCGTCTGTTGACTCGCAGTGTAGAATTTCACCCGCGACTAGATTTATGGTGCTCCGTACCGCCGGGACAGATTTTAGAACAATTCTGCGTATATCACTTGCCTCATTCAGCCCTGCAGTCCACTCATCACCGCTTCACTCTGATGTATCTGGCCGGCGGCGTCAGCGTCCAGGTTGCCGTTCCGTGAGCACATCAAGTTCACTCTTCCGCCCAGGGCGGCAAGCGCCGGTGAATGTCATCATTTGGCCGACCAATCAGCGATTGGCCGCAGTGAGGGCGTAACTTCCAGCACAACCACCGGAACGACCGATGTAAAAAACCGCCATTAACGATAACAGTACTGATGCTATCCACTCTCGCTGCCGAAAAACGGGGCACAGTCGAAGGCCGACGTCACCCGGCGACCTCTACCAGACGACCGACCTCGTCGGAACGTGATTGGATTCTGCGACGACCGGCCACACGTGACCCAGAATAAAGCAGATGGTATCAGCCTGGCACCGTCACGTCTCTACAATGCGGAAACTCAGACCCCGACTGGCGCGTCCATCGGTCCTGTCCTGGGCGGTGGCTGATGATGATGATATCAGACCAACAGAACATAGAAATACAGCCCACTATCGACAGCAACCCTAGGCTCACCTCAAACAGATCTGTGGCCCACATGTCTCCACGACCAAAAAGACAAAATGAGAGCGGAGTGTGCGAGGAGATGTCGGGGAAGGAAAAGGAGTGCGTCTCAGAGAGAAGCCCTAGGCCAGCGCGCACAGGAAGAATGGGAAGGATAAGGGGTACTTCTCATAGAGAAGCCCTGAGCCAGCGCGCACGGGAGCGAGTTGGGAGACTGACTGTCCACTACTCGTCGACCTGTTAGTGGGGTCAGCTCATGTTCACGTGGTAAGGAGTCAGCCGGTCAATGAGGGAGAGCGACAAGCGCGGGAAGAAAAACAAGCAAATTCCACCAAAGAAAAATAGCAGCTGTAGCTGGGAATCGAACCCGTGTCGTTCGTACGACAACCAAACACCACAGCACTCCGCTAATTTATTATGCGCCGACAGACAACAGACGCTGCGATAGGACATAACAATAGCACACGACGTAGGAATACGAAATTTATGCCTCCGCACAGCATAGCTCTCTGGTTTACGAACAGGCTCATGATATTGCTTAAGGGTATGTGACGTCATACCGAGCCTTGCCCTTACCCGCGCACTTCCGTGTGTCCGAATCGCCCTTCACTTACCTGGGGGAACGTGGTCTTCGAGACCCCCGCCATGATTCTGAGAACAAAGAGAGCTGTGGAGATGAGAGTGTCGTCAACTGAAACCTCGCCATATTTCATGGAGAATGGACTCATAGCTTTGATGTATTGACTTTGAGTTAGTGGTTAAGTGTCAAGATGTCAAAACAAAATCATATCATGATGTCCGAAGTCTGAACAATAAAAGTAAATAGAATAGTCCTATAAACTGATCCTGAGTACTTAACAATCCAAAAGGGACCAGAGACGTTGTAAACATGAAAAGTAATTCACTTCTCACTAGCTCACGTTATTTCAAGTCAGTAGAATACCACAATGATCTACTTCGAAAATAGCACGCGAGTAAAGTTACTTAGATATACCTTTTCGAATCACCATTACCGATGTTTCGTCAGACGTGGTAACTTTTATCGGAAAAAGATCACTATTGGCCATCTAAAGTTACATCGGACCAACTAAGGTCAGTCAACATTCATATCTCGTGACTGGGTGTAGTTACGAATGTCAAACATACGCCATTTGATCGCTGTAATCATACTAATAAGGTCTTCTATGACAAGGAAGTCAAGGGCAGGTCAGGTCAGGCGAAGGACGACATCAGCCAAAATGTGACTTTCCTTGCTCGAAACACCATGATGAAACCGAGTAAAACAAAACATTGAAACATGCCTGAGATTGAAACAGCCTGAAACCTCTAAAACAAGAGGACTTATCGTCATTACGGTCGTGCAAGGTCATCCTGGGTCAAATGAGCAACGGTTTGCATCTCAGAAGCGACGAAAACGCAAACATGTGAAACCAACTTATACGTTACCTTAACCCTTACGGGGGGAAGACTTTCTTGCTAACGTCTCAGGCAAGGGGGTGGGGCCCCCTCGCCGTTTCGTTCCTAATTGAGCTAGAGCCGCGAAACAAAAAACGTGCGTTTTTTCTTTTCCGCAGTAAAAGCAAGCTAATGTCGTCCAATTTTAAGATTTGAAGTCATCTGGTGGCCTCCCAGATCAAGTAAATGGCCAGAAATTGGCAAAAATGGCAAAACGTTTAGTCTGAAAGGCCACAGAGCATAACGTTTCACGTTAAAGACACCGGATGAGGAGCATGGGATTTCTTGAAGCCTTGCAAATCTAATGGAACACTTGATCAATACTTCCAGTCCATGGAATAGATCAAACAAGGTCAAATCCCGTGATTGGCTGGGCAGGTATGGAATTTAGAGTCCTCTGGCTGCCATGAAATGAACCTAGATGACTCAAAGTGGTGCAAAATGTATGCCAAATTCCAAATCAGCAGAAGCAAAAGAATACCTTTTCGTTGACCCGATGCCGAAAAACGTTATTCAAAGTCACTGACCTCGGTTGACCTAGGTGAACCTGTTGACTGGGTCAAGTGTAAGATATTTAGGAGAGTTGTTTCGAAATTGACATCCATTTTGTACCATTCTTGTCAGGTAAATGAACTGTCTTCGTCAGTTCATTTATCCGAGGTTCAGGGTTATCCGAAGTTATTCGAGTTCAGTGAACTCGTTTGACAAACAACGGATCTTGAAGTTAGCGGAGCCCATAGGTATGGTTTATTTACAGCTAATTTGACTAAACGTTGCCTCCGTTAATGTGACTTGCATCAGTACACATTTGAACTAATCAACAAAAGGACCAAACTAAGTTGAGGTCAACCAAGGCTGCAGTGACCTGACCTCAACATCAGATATGAATATTTCAGACTATTTTACGCCGTGTGACTGTGATGTTAACTGTTCAACTCCGGAAACATCGGATGTGCGACAGCATCGAGTTACCATGAAAATGCTATCATTTTTTGTGGACAATTAATCTGTGGAACAGTGAAATTAGCATCATATCTACGTGATCTGACTTGATTTAAATTAACTCTTTTTAAAACATGCGCAGTGAATGAAAATTCAGATGTTAATGATTGCAGCGTCCTAGCCCGATACTTGTATTATAAAAATAAAACTGAAGTGAAGCGGCAGCCATCCCCACGAGTGTTAAGACATTTCATGCAATTCTATGGCATCCCAAGTGACAAGTGACTTTTGAAATATCAAAACATGTCGGTTCGCACACTGTCGTGCTATGTCGAAACGTTCATGAGCATGAACTGACATGTACACCTATCATGTCTTATCCGAAGTGAATTGCAAATGTTTGGTATCCATTTGCATCCATTTGTATCCATTGATTTGTAACCATTTGCATCCATTTGGTCGTATATTAGAGTTTATAACCAATTTAACTGATTTTAGGTCGCTGAGCCCCAACAAATGGTATTTCGTACGCTTCAAAAGGCGTGCCAGACGAACTGAACCTTTTTTTGTAACCTCAGAAAAGCGTTCTGTACAGGGTAATTGAGGATGTATTTTGGATAGAAAATGAGTTGGGGGTTAGGAAAACGCTTTTCGTTTGCAGATATCTTCTTTAACAATTATTGGACCCACGTTTAAACCTTTTTAACATGCCTTACTGAACCCTATTCCCGGAGAGCTAGGCGGTATGGCCGATTCCCAGCAGGGGGGAATGCCCCCCCCCGCGATGTCGAGATCTACACATCCGATTTTATCGCAACAAACGGCAATCAACTTGCCATGACGTGAACTACATTTTAAACAAAAAGAAGCTTTCGTCATTTTGAAAAGGAAACACTGGAGCGTACAAATATCAAAATGGCGGACTTTTGGAGTTCTTATAACTATGTTGTTTATGGACTGATTTCAATGAAACTGACATGAATCGAGAGATCATGGATAGGAATTTTATCACTGTTACGCACATTTGAAATTGAGAAAATTCATTGGCCTTCACAGGGTTTCAAAAACAGGAGGATTAGTTCTCCAGAAACTGAATGAAGATAAAAGGTAAAAGCACTTTTTTGGCTTCCGCTAGTCATGTCATGCTGAAAAAATATAAATCGTTATCACAGTCTTTCTATAATGTTAGCATAAACGGTGCTAGGGACATGAAAAAGGGGGAATGTCATGGTCACATGTTCTTCAGACCAACTTGTGACCTTTGACCTTAAATGACCTGCAGTTACCTTGAGGTCATTTGGAACGATTTCGTACGCATTTAATATTATCTGTAAATGTTTTCAATCATTTGAATTTATTCTGGTTCAAAAATCACATTTCACGGCTATTGTGATGTAGGCTGCGCGCACTGACATTTTAGGTTATAGCTCCGTGACCCAACATGATATAAAGCCGAAACCTAATACACAAGTAGAAGGCACCGTTCTACGTCATATATATTCCATGTTTGGTATTTGAAAAAAAACCGCCGAAATTGTTACTATTAAATAAATTACGAGGCTTGACTTTGACCTGACCTTGTTAATTGACTTTAGATAAACAAAATTGTATCTGCGCGTTGCGCTACCATTTAACTATGCACCCATACCATATTTTAAGTTCTATCTTAGAAGCCCTAATCTTGGCAGTCATTTTTCTTTCATCCTCAACATGGCCAAAAATTGGCCTGAGGTGCCTCCTAACGTCGCCTGGCTCCGCTTCTGAACAAAACAGAATTTCGAAACTCTGTCACAGTACGTAAAATGAATAGCTAGGAAAAGTGACCAAGGTTCGTGAAGTTGCGTTAAAAACCCTGGAATTGGCAAGCAAAAAACTCGAGGGGGGGCGGATTCAGCCTCCCTGCCGCGAATAGGGTTAAACACTAAATATGTCACTGACTTGGGACGACATGGTTTTAAAACTTTGTCACATGGCATAAAAATTACTTACAAACGGCTGACGGAAAAATCTACTTGTCTAGCTCTTTTCCTTTTGCGCTATGCCTAGAAAACTTGAAACTGCGGGACGACCTCCAGAAACTGATCCTCCCTCCAGTTAACGAAGGTTAAATGTAGTGCACTTCGCGATCTCTTCGATGTCGAGGTGCCAATTTCAGTCCAGTCACGCACTGTTTCCCAAGAGTGGTCAAGTAAAATTATTCGCTACATCTTCAACTGCTGTTGCGACGTTCGGGCCCAACGTGTGTGGCTGAGCAACAATGTGTCCTGTTTTGTAACGAGCCAGCATTCCATCGCCTCGGCCACTGTTGTAACCTTCAAGCAAACGCATGGGCTTTAGGATCTTGGAGCTCGTGGAACCGCGAAAACCACACAGGTTTTCCTGAACGACTCGGCGACGAATAAAGCCCCAGATCTAGTGAGTCATTTTTCAGCTGGCAGAAAAATCCCATCACGTGACACAACCTAGCCCGTTCACGGTGCTCTCTTAAAGCTAGTTACTTGCAAACCACTGGGCGCCAAATCATAAGGTTTTCAACAGACGATAACTCAGTTATTTATTGCACGCAAGCTCGTTTGTTAACAGAAGTGTTGTGGTAGCGATGTTGTCGCACCGAGACCTTTTTAATAGATGCTTGTTTTTGTTTTTGTTGTTTGCTGCACAAGCATGAAAGCTGCAAATATCGCACTGTTAAACGCATTTCAACAAGCGCTTGTAAGATTTACGAGTTTATTGCAAAATTGCATACCCTTTGCCTCGTTTGAACACGACCTTTTGGGTCCTCGCTATTACGAGTCTCTTGTGTTTCAACCATCCAATTGCTTGTAATTCGTCGAGGGACCATTGAAGGACTGCTTCTGCCCTCGTGATATCTATGACAATCTACAATGTGATAGTAATGTCATTACCAGTGACACCCAAGCACCTGTATGCTTCTTACAACGTGATTCTTTGTGCTCGTTTTTGAAAAGTAAGGAACGTTCATGCAAAGCTAAGGCCGTTTACGCGGTACATCACGTACATGTAAATGGTTACAAGGTACAACATCGATGAGTATCATTAAGGTTTCCTTTGCATCGTAGCTATTTACAACTGCAGTGGTTTTCGGGAGTCTGTTGCTTCATGCGTTCAAAACAGGTCAAAAATGATCACAAGTTTTTTATACATAGCCAACACATCATCGGACACCAGCACTCCATGAGCGATTTTTTTATGAATTGAATGTATAATTATCACACGGTTCACGGTGCAGCTTATATTTGGCTGATGAACGAACCAACATTGGCCGAACGCCTCATATCCCACACATGGCCGATTTGTTTATTTTTTTTTAAAAATAAGGGTATATCATTGCTCACGGTCCCCCACATACTTCGTTCGGCTGCAATGAGGTCGCCAGTAGTTCGTGATAGCTCTCCTTAACCCTATTCCCGGAGGGCTAGACGGTATGTCGATTCCTGGCAGGCGGGACGGATTCGGCCCCCCTGAGTTCTCGAGAACTACTCGTCCGATTTCATCGCAACAAACGGCAATCAATTTGCCGTGACGTGAACTACATTTTTACAAAAAAGAAATTTTCAAAGTGTTGAAATGCGTGAATACAGGGGGCAAAAATAGCAAAATGGGGGTACTTTTGGGCGTCTTATAACTCCGTTGTTTATATGGTACGCGCACTGACATTTTAGGTCATAGCTCCGTCATCCAACCTCACATCAAGCTGAAACCTGGTATACAAGTAGAAGACACCGTTCCATGTTATATGTACTCCGGGTTTGTCATTTGAAAAAACAGCGCCGAAATTATTGCCAAAAAACGAATTTTGATTTTGACCTTGACCTGACCTTGCAAATTGGTTTCAGATAAACAAAATTACATCTGCACATTGCCCAAGTATTTGGCTATAAATCCATTTCAAGTTTTAAGTTCTATTTTCAAAACTCTGTTTTTGGCAGACATTTTCCTTTTACCCTCAACATGGCCGAAAATGGGTTTTTTTTTTCAAAAATTTTTTTTTCCCCCCCCCCTAAAAAAAAAAAAATTTTTTATTTTTTTTCCGGCGGGTAAAAAAAAATTTTAGGAAAAGTGACCAAGTTTTTGAAGCTGCGTTAAAAGCCTAGAATTGGCAAGCAAAAACCCGAGGGGGGCCGATTCAGCCCCTCCTGCTGGGAACAGGGTTAAGCCAGGACCTTGTCGTCACCGACAAAATACCTTTAATCCAAGGCGCATCTCAGTTATTTTATACTATTTGCACCGCACTGAGCCCTTATCAGTTGGGTTAAACTGTTGCCGTACAGGCTGCTTGGTCTTCGCCAAATACTCAGTCGGTGGGAGCCCACTGAACTGTGGTAGCCTGCCATAGAGGTGTCAGTCTTAGAGAATTTCCGGGAACGATATGGACTGGGACCAACCGTCCCACGGCAAGGTCCGGTCCAGGCCCAACTTTCTGAGGAGTGCCAGTGGGAAAATGAAGCACTCTGGGCAAACTTCCCACAAGCTGCCCGATTTGGGGCCGGTCGGGCCCAAACCGGGCTTTTGTTTTGCTCTTCTGGGCCCTGGTTTTGACATCACTGCCTTCCAACCATACAAAGAATAAGGAAAGAGACTTAGTGACTCCCCTGAGTTAAGTGGTCTACAGTCTACCATAGTGATGCCAAAACTTGGGCTGGGCAGGCTCAGCCATAAACCCGGTTTGGGTCTGTCGGGAACCAAAGCAAACCGCTTGTAGACCAAATGCAGACCAAATTGGCCCATATTCCTTCAATTTTCCATTGACGGCCCCTCAAAAAGATTAAGCCTAAACCGGGTCTCGTCATGAGATGGATGGTTCCCGCTAAACGTGACATTCTCCAAGAATGACACCTATGTATTGGTAAGGTACATACCCATTTATTTGGCAGTTTGCAAAATATAAAAAAAACACGCAGTGGGGTGGCTTATGGGAAAACTGGCGTCACTCGGGGAAAATCTGACGGTTATTTTGTACGTAAATAAAGCATTGAAGTGTCAATGGTGTCTGATTCTGCCTTCCAGTACTTCCCAAAATTGGTTGCAATACATGAGTGTCAGTCAGTATTCTTTTGAGGGCCCTGACCCCGCCACGAGAAACCCACGGACCGTCGGCTCGCCCCCCCCCCCCCACCCCAACCATTTACAGAAATCGGCACCCCTCTTGCATGATATATAGACATATATATATATAGATATATATATATATATATATATGTATTCTTTGACACAAGTTTTATTGAAGACTAGGGCGTATTTTGCTTTAGATACCTTTTATTTGTTTTTTCGATGTCCCGAAATATATGTTTTGCTTCATCATTCAACTGGTGTAAAACTGAGCCGAATGAGCACATTTAGTATCACATTATTCTTGGTCGGTTTTATTTAACGTTTCGGATATAGCACTATCCATTTTCAAATTACAAAGTGACACTGCATTTTGATTACATTTAGGTTTGAAAATAAATCACGATACACGTTCGCTCCTCGGTTGCCACACTTTTGATATACACGCCACATCAGCACAATTCTGAACGGCCAAAAAACCCCATACCTGCTTTTGCCCACACTTTCTGCAGAATTATCCGAAGAGTTTCAGGGATACTCCGGCGTTGATTTGTTTGTTTAGTGCTGGGCCGAACTGTTTGATGTATAATGCTTCAAGGATATGGAGTTTGCGTCGGTCATTTGTGGATGTGATGATTTCTGTGTTGTCTGTGAGCTGCTGTCTGGTGATGATGCTGCCGTGGGTGTCCTGCATGTGTCTTTGGTGCTCCGTCTTGCACGTGCATGGTGAGACGTCTCGAGAGTGTTGCTGTAGTCACACCAACGTAGTCTGAGTTGTTATGAAGTATACAATCTTCATGTGGGCATGTAAACTTGTAGACTACGTTGGTGCGCTTGAGGTGTCCGTGTTTCATGGCAATGTTATTCTGCATGATGAAGCGGCTGGTTTTCTTGTTCTTGTAGTAGATGGTGAGTTTCAGTTGATGATCTGTGTTGTTGCATTTTATGTTAGTTTTCAGAATTTGACGGATGACTTTTTCGCCTGTCTTATGGGCTGATGACATTTGATTACAGTAAAACAGTTGGTGGGTGTTCGTCTCCTTGTCTTCGTTCGGTCTGCTGTGGTTTCTGTCCAGGAAAGTCCTGATCTCTTGGTCAATGGTATTGTTGGAGTAGCCGTTGTTTACCAGGAGCTGTTTCACCTGTTGAAGTTCCTGATCTACTAGTTTCCAGTTTGAGCAGGTCTTAATCGCTCTTCGGATGTAAGATCTGACGACGGATAGTTTGTATCGTTCAGGGCATTCACTGGTTGCGCTGAGGCACCGACCCGCGTCCGTTGGTTTTCGGAAGACTGCTTGTGAATGTCTGATTAGCGGCATCAATGTCAACGTCCATGAACGGGATATTATCTGTGATGCTCATCTCCGTGGTGAAAATGATCACAGAGTTGTCTTTTAGAGATGTTTGAAGTCGCAAGAGGTGTTGTTTGTCTGCTACATCGACAAATATGTCATCGACATATCTACAGTATATCGCTGGTCGCAATGAGGCGTCTTCTAAAACTGCGTTTTCCAGGTGACCCATGTAGGTGTTGGCGAACAGCGGTCCGAGAGGCGAGCCGATCGCCACACCGTTGGTCTGGCGGTACAGGTGTCCGTCAGGACCGGTGAGCAATGCTTCAATGGTACATGCCTTCAGCATCTTTTCTAGCAGTGGTTTGGACATCTGGAGCGGTGGAAGCGTAGGATGATGGCTGATGTTGTCGATGATGACGTTGATGGTTTCTTGCACAGGAACATTTGTAAATAAGCTTTCCACGTCCAGCGATGCCAAGAACCCTTTTGGCTGGTTGGTTTTTGGGATGTCGGTGAATTGATCCGTCGATCTGATGCTGTAGGTACCCGATGTGTATGGCGAAAGAAGTTGGTTCAATCTTTTCGCTAGCTGGTAAGTCGGTGTCGGGATCTGCGATATGATAGGGCGTAGGGGGTTCCCGATCTTATGTATTTTTACATTGCCGTTTGCGTGTCCAGGTGTAAATTCGCCGATGATCTTGCTGAAATGTTGTCCACCAATGACTGCGTTGGCTGAGGCGATCAGTTTGTTGACTGTCGTCTTGAGTTGAGTGGTCGAGTCTCTTGGTACTCGTTGGAACTTCGAGGTATCCGAGAGGATGTCGTGCATCTTTTTCAAGTACTTTTCTTTCTCCATGATGACAAAAATCGCTGACTTATCGGCTTTCCTGACGACGATTTTGTCATTTTCCCGCAACTCTCTGGTTGCTGCTCTCAAGTCTTCATTCAGGATCCTGCTCTTTGCGTAACTTCTCCGTTTTGTTGCCTCTCCACGTAATTGTTCTTTCAAATCTGGGTTCACTGATATCTGGTTGACTTCCTTGAGCTTCAGAACGTACTCGTAAAGCATTTCCAAATGGGCCTTCTTTTCCATTGGGTTAAACTTCGGCTGAATATGACAGTTGATTCCAAGGTTTAGGAGGTTTTTTCTGGCTCTCGGTTAGCTCAATTTTAGTTAGATTTATATATCCGTCTCTGGCATGGTAGCATAACCGCTCCGCCATACAGTCTAGAGAGTTTCTTGGTGGCTGTGATTTTGCTGGCACGTTCAGAAGTATTACATGAGTAGCTGAGCTGCGCATCAATGTTGTATGGGGGTTTTTGGCCGTTCAGAACTGTGCTGATGTGGCGTGTATATCGAAAGTGTGGCAACCGAGGAGCGAACGTGTATTGTGATTTATTTTCAAACCTAAGTGTAATCAAAATGCAGTGTCGCTTTGTAATTTGGAAATGGATAGTGCTATATCCAAAACGTTAAATAAAACCGACCAAGAGTAATGTGATACTAAATGTGCTCATTCGGCTCAGTTTTACACTCACTGAATGATGAAGCAAAACATATAGTTCGAGACATCGAAAAAAGAAATAAAAAGCTAACTGAAGCAAAGTACGCCCTGGTCTTCAATAAAACTTGCGTCAAGAAAATTATTCTGCCCAAGTATACCAATATATATATATATATATATATATATATATATATGTGTGTATATATATATATATATATATATATATATATATATATATATATATATTTATGGAGATATATCAAGGAAAAATTAGAGCGTTTGCGTTGGTCTACACTGCGTTTTCGAGCTTTTAGGAAGACAATTCAAATTTTTCAGGTCAGGCGTCTTTGGGAATGAGATATAATGCGTTTGAATTTAACTGTAGGGCGGGCTGCGCGAATCGAACGTGCTGCCCGTCCCCTTTGAATGCGGGGTCGGCCGCCCTGGCCGGCGCCGGTTCGTGCCGGTCCGTCGTCCGTGTTCCGTCCGTCCCGGGCCGATCCGTGCCGGCGCCCGGCGGGTGTAGGGCACCTGGGCCGGCGTGGCGCCGCTCCGGACGAGTGTGGATTGGTTAAGAGGTCGGGCCGCCGGGTCGCGGGAAAGTGAGAGTCTGGAAACTGGGTTTGGGCGGCGCGGTCGTAATGTGTTCTGTACCAAACAGGGCTAAAATAGAGGTGCAAGTGAGAAGTCTATGTGTTTGATAAAGAAGACCATGCTTACATAACAGTCGTAAAATGGGGATGACTGTGGTTTAAACGTAATTAATTTAATGGCGCTTTATAGCGGCGCAAAGACACAAAACTGAACTTAGTGTGATGCTGTGTGTTGTTTTGTTGTTGCTGATTACCTTTCGTTTTTTATTTAAATGCGTGGAAAGTTGTACAGAAGGCTGTAATGGCGCCGATACTACATTAGCTGCCTAGCAATAGCCAACATGTATATTCTCAGACAACAACTGGGCGACTGACTGACGCCCGACAAGACACAAGACTTTCCTCAAGACTTTGGACACCTGAGCCTAAGAGGCTGTGTATTCTAACTCACAAACAAACAAACCAACAAACCAGATAACAACTTACCTAAATGCCAGTATGCAAGCAGTACTTCAGGTATGATAGACATCCTAGGTAGCAATCAGATCAGAATCTGTTCTCAAAACCTGGGCAAGATAGGCCTAATTATGCAGCTCCATTTCTGGGAGACATGCGGTCTCAGGAGACATTTACTTCCACACAACTTTCCCAGGATTGTAGGATATGCCCTTAAGTCTTTAGAACCACCTTAGAATATGCCCAACAAACTCAGATTTCAGTCCACAGTAATGTTCTAGTAGTGCTTACAGTCTCGGAAACTTATTATAACAGTGGTTTTATGATGGTAATTGCTGCAGTGTTGATATGTACTATGAATGCAATGTTGATATGTACTAATTATTATTTCAGCTGAAAGCAGTTGACAAATATATAGTTTTATGGCCAGTAAAAAAGTAAACAACTTTTTGCACCCTTTTCCAAAGTGTCAAGTACGTGGCACCTGATGCTTTTTTCCAGATGCTATACTTTTCTGCTTAGTGGTGTTATTTATTTAACCCTATTCCCGGCAGGGGGGCGGAATCCGCCTCCCTCGAAGTTTTTGCTTGCCAATTCCAGGCTTTTTAACGAAGATTCACGAAACTTGATCACTTTCCCTACATATTCTTTTTACGTGCCGTAAGAAATTTCAGAATTCCATTTTGTTCATGAGTAAAGCCAGGCAACGTTTTTGGGAGGCACCTCAGGCCATTTTTGGCCATGTTGAGGGTAAAAGGAAAATGTCTGCCAAAAACAGAGTTTTTAAGATAGAACTTAAAACTTTATATGGATGTATAGCCAAATAGTTGGGCAATGTGCAGATCTAATTTTGTTTATCTGAGGTCAATTTACAAGGTCAGGTCAAGGTCAAAATTAAAATTTGTTTTTGGGAATATTTTTGGCGCCGTTTTTTTCAAATGACAAACCCTGAATCCATATAACGTGGAACGGTGTCCTCTACTTGTGTACCATGTTTCAGCTTGATATCAAGTCGGGTCACGGAGCTATGACCTAAAATGTCAGTGCGCGTACCCTATATCGCAATAGCCATAAAATTAATTGTTTTGGAACAGAGTGAATTTAAATAATTGAAAACCTTTACAGATCATATTGAATGTACACGAGATCATTCCAAGTGACTCCAAGGTCATTAGAGCTTATTTAAGGTCAAAGGTCACAAGCTGAACCCAAAAAAGTGTGACCATGACAGTACCCCCTTTCTCAAGTCCCTGGCACCACCTATGCTAACATTACACAAACATGGTAATTCAGTTTGCATTTGTTTAGCATAACATGACTGGCAGAAGCCAAAAAAGTGCTTTTGCCTTTTTATTCACTGAGTTGTTGAAAAAGCTAATCCTCGTATTTTTGAAACTCTGTGAACGCCTATGAATTTTCTCAAATTTCAGATGTGTGTATCAATGGTAAAAGTACCACAAATTTCAGATGTGTCTACCAGTGGTAAAAGTGCCACCCATAATGTCTCGATTCATGCCAGTTTCATCGAAATCGGTCCATAAACTGGAGCTACAGGAATGTCCATGGAGTTATATCCCTCATGGAGTTATAACTCCACGGACATGGAGTTATAACTCCATGTCCATGGAGGTATAATAAGTTCCGAAATATCCCAAATTTTGACATTTTTGCCCCCTGTATCCACAGCTTTGAAAATTTTGGAAATTTCTTTTTATCAAAATGTAGTTCACGTATCACGTAATGGCAAACCGATTGTCGTTTGCAGCGATGAAATCGGATGTGTAGTTCTCGAGATCTCAGGGGGTGGGGGGTCCAATCCGTTTACCCCTGCCGGGAATCGACCATACCGTCTAACCCTCCGGGAACAGGGTTGAGGTGGTGCTGGGAGCTATAAAAATCAGCATGTGAAACCAGTTCAGGTTAAACCCATGGTATTATTTTGGACCACACAATGTACCAGATTTATTAAACCTATTTTCTATCCTGCGACCCAACTGACTAAAAAAGCACTTTATTCAGATAAGTTTCTATGTGTGGAATCTGATTATATGGAACTCCTGAACATATGGAAGCAAATTTACCAGTCCCGAAAAATAAAAATCTGTATGAAGAGGTTTGGATACCTGGGATTTTTGTTATATGAAAGAAATTTTTCTGATCCAGAGAAATTGTATACAGGAAGAATTGCCTACAGCAAAATATTTCAGACGATAAACCACAAACATGCTACAATTGCAGCGCACCATAAGATCTAATAATTCGGACCAGAATTCTAGGGCGGTGCTGCCAAGATTACTGTGTACATTCCATTCAGTGCTGTTTGATTGGAAAATCCCTGCTGCATGCAACAAAAAATGGAGAATCTGGACAATTTTAATTATTTTTGTCTTTATTTTTCCTGCAAAAAATATGGTAGGGCTTGACATAGGTTCCTTATGGTGGGATGCAAGATACCATTCCTTTGCTTTGTCTCCCAGACAAAAAGTGCAAAGAGGACATTCTCTATGCAGCATATCATATCTTGATATTCCCAAGTTAGGTAAGGCTAGGCTAAGTAAGGTAAGATCAAACCCAGTAAGATAAGCTAAATGAGGTTTACTCCAGAAATTTGGCACTGTCAGCAAACCATTATTAAGGTGCATGCCAGGATGGCAGACATACAGAGTCCTGAATAAAGCTTTGCCACAACGACCTTCGTCTGTTTACTTACGGCAGATGGAGTAGGTAGTTTATGTATATACGAACTGTGTATTCTATATATCATACTAATATGCAATGCCTGGGCAATAGACCCATGATCATCCTTTTGCATCATCTCTACCAACATGAACTTACAAGGAACCACAAACCCTGCAAAATCGATCCTCTGACTTTCACTCCCAATGACCATCAAATCATAGCCATAATACAGTTGCCACCTCCGAATGCTGGCAACGCAATGGAAACGCTGCAGGTCTGCTTGTTTGTAAAATGGCGTCTTAGAAAATCGCGTTTGAATTCTGACGGGAAGCCACAAACGCTGCTCAGACTTGTCCTGGTCATGACTAATACGCGAACTCCACGTGGATGTTGCTTTCGTCACCTGTCAACGAGCTCACGTAGTTCGTGTTGCTAGTTCGTGTTAATGTTGTCCGTTATGCACCAACAGATGTTTAGTTCGTACACTTACGATGATGACCCTTGCTATTTTTACGATAGACTCCTTATTCATCGTTCATTTTACTTACACAGAACAAGGCGATGACCATGACAGCAAGTATTTGATATGCAAATTCCTTTTCTAGTTATTCGTGTGCCATCTGTTTGTATTTCTAACAATGGCTCATGGTTAAAAGAAACTTAGCACCGTCGAAATGAGTTTACAGTGCAATGTCTGGCGAGGAATTCAAATTTCCAGTTCTTCTGGTGGACTTTACTGAGCTGGATCGCTAAACATATGCTAGCTCGTGCAAAACGTATTCAGGAAAAATAAATATGCAAGTAAATATTGTAAACTGTCGTTTCGATTTCGAAACAAAGCCCGCAAGGTCGAGCTCGTAACGCATCCTAAGAGAATATTACCTTGATGTGTTTCCTATCCCACAAAACCCTACTTTTATAGCACGAAGACATCAAGATAGGGTACTAAAGATGTACGTCAGATATCAATGCGTAAGTACGTACGTAAGAGATTAGGGACGCGTGCCATATTGCATATTGCTTTACATCCCTTCAAAAATCTGGCGCTTGCATTTATCAGACGTGTGATCTCTACTATGTTCCACTCTGATATTCCATGGAGTAATATTCTCGCGGGTTTTAACCCGCGCACGACCGTCGGTCCGTCCCGAACACCGTCGACTGGGGGGGGGCAGTTGACTGCCCCCCTCTAACTCACGAACGGTTGGTCGCACGATAAAAATAAGCGTACCGTTGGAAAGCCCGTCACGAGTAGAGCTCGAAACTGGTCTCATTTTTAGTTTTAGATAATATGTAAGCCAATTTACGCCTATATATGTTTTCTCATAGCCGACTGCATGAGACCGAGAAATGGCCTGAATCTCAAGGGCTGTGACTAATAACGCATAGGTAAAGGCACCAGCGCACAAGTAAATGTCCGCGGATGCCGATACACGTCTAATTTCCTCAGATTTGTTCAATATATACGCCGAAACGTTGAGTTAAAGACACCGTAATTTTCCCGTCAGGCGTCACTGTGCGCCGCTGCCGTATGCGGTACCAAATTGACGGGAACTAATTTTAGCGTTCCTTTATTTTCGCGAAAAAAGACAATCTATGTAAATTTTATTGATCTTTGTGGTTCTTGTGATGGTTTCTCATGCTTAAATTTTGGAAAAATCGATTAGTTACCAATCTACAAAGTTGGCGGAGCTTTATTCGCGAGAGCCTGTTTATTTGCAAAATATGCTACTTTTTCAAACTTTTTGAGGTTCCTGGTATTACTTACGTGTGTGCAAGCTAGTTCTGCCATTTTCTACCCATTCTGAGTAATTCATCGTCGATTTTAACGGTGATACATTTTGGCCCACTTCAGTTATTCGTGACCTGACCTCAGGTCAATGGCTGGAAGTCACTGATACTTTGCCCAATGACGGTAACTAGATGTCTGCTTTACTCCACACTAAAAATGTGGTGAAATATTCCGTCAATTTCAGAAAAAACGGCGATATGTCTAAAAAATGGGTTTGACCTTAGGTCAATGACCCGGAAAATTCCGAAAAATCCGAGATAGCAGATTTGTTGCATCTATCACGATCACTAATCCCTGAAAGTATTATTGAGATATCTTGCTTTGCGAAGAAGTTAGAGAGCGCTAAACTTTTTTGGACTTAGGTCTGTTTGACCTGGTCTAGGTCAGACATCTGACCTGACATGAGGTCAAAATTTTCACACGAGACGTAAAATTGATGGAGCAAAAGGTACACAAAGTTTTGTGAATCTGTGTTAGTTCGTTCTCTCGCAATCCCAGAAAAACCTCAGGGGGGGCAGTCAACTGCCCCCCCCCCAGTCGGGGACGGGTTAATACCCCCGAAACGCATTTTTTGTTACGTTAACCCGGGCGCGACCGTCGGTCGGCGACGATCACACTCGACAAGGAGTAGGGGCAGTTGGCGGCCCCCTCTAACACACGAACGGTTGGTCGCACGATGAAAATAATCACACCGTTGGCAAGCTTGTGACGTCGTAAGATTAAAACTGGTCACATTTTTTTAGTTTTAGGTAATAAGAAAGCAATCTACGTCCTATATATGTTTTCTCATAGCCGCCTGCATGAGACCGAGAAACGGTCTAAATCTCAAGGGCTGTGACTAATAACGCATAAGTAAAGGTACCAGCGTACAAGTAAAGGTCCGCAAATGCCGATACACATCTATTTGTCGGATTTGTTCAATATATACGCCGAAACGCTGAGTTAAAGACAGGGCAATTTTTGCGCGGGCTGTCGTCGTGTACCGCAGCCGTACGGAGTAAGAAATTAACTGGAACTAATTTAAGTGTTTCTTTATTTTCGCGAAAAAAGACTATCCATGTAAAATTCATTGACTTTAGTGATTCTTGTGATGGTTTTTCATACTTAAATTTTTGGGGAAAATTGTTAGTTACCAATCTGAACAATTACCGGGACTTGATTCGCGAGAGCCTGTTGGTTTCCAAAATGTGCAATTTTTTCAACTTCTTGATGGTTCTGATATAACTTACGTCTGTGCAAACCAGCTCTGCCATTTGCTACCGATTCTGAGCAATTCACCGCTGATTTTGACGGTGGTACATTTTGGCTGACCACAGTTATTCGTGACCTGACATCAGGTCAATGGCTGGAAGTCACTGATACTTTGCCCAATGACGGTAACTAGATGTCTGCTTTACTCCACACTAAAAATGTGGTGAAATATTCCGTCAATTTCAGGCGGGAGGTAGCTGACCGCTCCCCTCTAACTCACGAACGGTTGGACGCACGATAAAAATAAGCACACCCTTGGAAAGCTTGTGACGCGTAGAGTTCGAAACTGGTCTCATTTTTAGTTTTAGATAATATGTAAGCAATTCACGCCCTATATATGTTTTCTCATAGCCGACTGCATCATACCTAGAAATGGCCTGAATCTCAAGGGCCGTGACTAATATCGCATAGGTAAAGACACCAGCGCACACGTAAAGGTCCTCGGATGCCGATACACGTCTAATTTCACATATTTGTTCAACATATGCGCTGAAACGTTGAGTTAAAGACACGGCAATTCTTGCGCCAGCTCTAGACGTGCGCCGCTGCCGCAGGCAGTAACAAATTGACGAGAACTAATTTTAGCGTTCCTTTATTTTCGCGAAAAAGGCCTATCTATGTAAATTTTATTTACCTTTGTGGTTCTTGTTATGGTTTTTCATGCTTAAATTTTGGAGAAATTTATTAGTTACTTATCTACAAAGCTGGCGGACAATTATTCGCAAGAGCCTGTTGATTTCCAAAATATGCTACTTTTCAAAGTTCTTGAGGTTCCCGGTATTACTTACGTCTGTGCAAGCTAGTTCTGCCATTTTCTACCCATTCTGGGTAATTCATCGCTGATTTTGAGGATAGTACATTTCGGCTCACTACAGTTATTCGTGACTTGACCTCAGGTCAATGTCTGGAGGTCATTGATACTTTGCCCAATGACGGTATCTAGATGTCTGCTTAACTCCACACTAAACATGTTATGAAATATTCCGTGAGATTTCGAAAAAAACGAGGACATATCTTATAAATCTTCTTGACCTTAGGTCAATGATCCGGAAAATTCCGAAAAATCTGAGATAGCAGACTTGTTGAATTTATGACGATCGCTATTCCCTGAAGGTATTATTAACATATCCTGTTTTCCGAAAAAGTTACAGAGCGCTAAACTTTTTCGGACTAAGGTCCAGTTGACCTGATAGGTCATGCACCTCACCTGACCTCAGGTGAAAATTTTGACATGAGATGTAAAATTGATGGATCAAAAGGAACACAAAGTTTCGTGACTTTGCGTTTGTTCGTGCTCTCGCAATCCCAGAAAAACCTCAGGGGTGGCGGTCAACTGCCCCCCTCAGTCGGGGACGGGTTATCATCACAAAAAGCCATACTAAGCCGAGCTTGATGCAGGAGCCCTGATTCCACCTTTCACGTGTTTATAAATACGGAGCATTTTCGCAGCGAACACGAAACCAGCGGCCACTTGAGAGCCGTTATCATGCCATTCCTCGTCTCCCCATCACCACCCGGCGACCGCCTGACGCTCTGCTGTTTCGGGGAAATACAGACACCCGTTCTGGGACCCGAATCCCATTTACGACGTACACCGAAATACATTGTCCGTCTGCTTGTCCACGTGGCAGCGGTGGTAGCGAGACTGCGACTCGAGATCAGCGCATCTAATGTGGCTGTCACTGGCTGAAATGTGTCATGACCAAAGCCATACTTGTGTCCCTGAAGGATTTCTAAAAAAAGTTCACAAAGAACCGGCAGGAGGTCTTCTTCTAACCAACGCATCTTCATCCATTATTCAGCTGATGATGAGTCAGCTGTTTCCAGGCCTTTTTCAGGCCCATCGTGAGCAAAATGCTTGTCGCTGTGCGCGTTTCTGGCTGAGGCCAATAACATGTTGTGTCATGCTCTGGCACCGGAGTAGCGACGGATGCCGCATCGGAATCTGGCACGTCACTGAGGCACAAGGTGACTTCAGAAGACCATAGACGACGGCAGCAGGGATTTCTGATCACACCTGAACCAGCAGGGCATAGAGCACGTTTCGTTTATTGTCTTCTATTCACAATGAGCATGCTCCACATAGAAATGTTGATATTTAACGGCAACGGGCCGCACTGATGATCAAAAGCTTTCTTTTCACTACCCAACACCCAAGAAATTATGCCTCTATCACGTCAAAGAGGCAGTATAAGGACACCCTACGTTAATCTTCTATCGAGTTTCACCTGATCATTGATTAGCGAGGTATATGCCAGTCGCCGCCGGATGTTCTTGCTAGTCAGGGGTCCCATCAGATGCATTCAGCTGCAAGTTAAATCTCTGTCAAAAGCGAACTCCTATATTCTCGTCAGGGTGCAGGAGTCGCTCACCACTCGGAAACCTAAGACTTCGTCTTCTACACGTGGAGACTGCTTCTCCTCTCTTCCCGCGCTTCCGCAGGGAGACTGCCCCGTCGGTTTTCTTCCTCCGCTTCTGCGCTCAAACTCATTCTCCTCTCCTCAAGCGTCTGCGCACAGAGACTCTCTCTTCTCTCCTCCACGTGGACGTGCACCGGATCGCTCACAGTGTTGGTGATATTCTTCACGAAGAGCTTCTGAATCTCCTCTATCGACTTCCCTCGCGTGTGAGGTAAGCAGAACATGGCGAAAAAGAACATGGCCACGTGCATGGCGGTAAAGAACCAGAACACTCCTTGCATGCCCAGCGCAGAGACGGCCAGCGGGAAGGCGTACGTCATGATGAAGTTGTTGCCGCCGAAGAAAAGTAGACAGACACCGCCCACCTCCGAGCGGATGGCGTTGGGCAGCAGCTCCGAGAACATCACGTTCATCAGGGGGCTTATCCCGATCGACATGAAGCATACCACGATGAGGATGGAGACCATGGAGATCCAGCCGTAGTCGGCCAGCTGGTCCTTGAAGAGGAAATAGCAGCCGGTGGTGAGGCAGGCTGCGGCGCCGACGACACCATTCAGCATCAGCAGAAACTTCCGCTCCACCCGTTCCATGATAATGCTGCAGAAGATGGTGGTGACCATGCGCACGGCACCCAGCAGAACGGAGCCCAGGTAGGGGTTGTTGGATCCGCCGACGTCCTTGAATACCACCGGCCCGAAGGCCGTGGCCACCAGGCCTCCAGAGTACACGAAGAAGAGATGGAGGCTGAGGATCAGCAGGAACGGCAACAGGTTCTGCCGCTGCCTCAGAAGTCCGAAAACGTGCAGCAGAGAGGCATCGTGTTTGTGCGAGTCGCCGAGCGACTCCCGAATCTCTTTGATCTGCCGGTCGACGTCGTAGCCGTCGCCGTGGTAGAACCGTAGCGACCTCTGCGCCTCCTCCACGGGGTGTCCCTTGGAGACGAGCCACTTGGCAGAGCGCGGCAGCATGAGCGTGATCAGGAACTGCAGCAGCATCGGCCCGATCCCGACCGCCAGGCAAGAGTGACGCCAACCGAGCAGCCACCCGAACAGGTAGGTGCACATGATGCCGAAGCAGGCGTTGGCGATGAGACAAGTGGTGAGGCTGCCGCGGACGTGCGCGGACGCCACCTCGCCCAAGTGCGTCACGGTCGGGCCGAGGCAGGTGCCGATGGCGACGCCGACGAGTGTGCGGCCGGCCATGAGCATCCAGAAGCTGCTTCCGAACGCCATCAGCGTCCAGCCGACGGCAATGGTCGGCGCGCACAGCTGCACCACGCGCACCGTGCCCAGCCGGGGGTTGACGTAGCTGGACAACACGAAGCCGACCATGTTACCGATGCTGAAGACGGATGCCACCCAGGACACCTGGGAGGCAGTCAGGGCGATGTCGGCGTCAGCTGAAGTCAGCTGCTCCGTCAGGACGCCGCTGAATGAGGTCGAGCTGGCCATGGAGAAATGCGTCATCGACAGCGCCACCGTCGTCAGGATCTGGCGGCAGGGGGTGGAGGCGTTAGATCGGACTTCGAACCCGAGCGGCGCCAAAGGAAGCTCCCGTTGTTGTTGTAGTTGATTGGGGCTAAAACCTATTCCCGGAGGACTAGACGATATCGTCGTTTCCCGGAAGGGCGGATTCAGCCCCCCTAAGATCTCGAGAACCACAAATCCGATTTCATCGCAACAAACGGCAATCGATTGGACGTGACGTGACGTGAACTACATTTTCATTTAAAAAATCAAAATTTTGAAAGGGGTTGATACAGGGAGCAAAAACGTCAAAATCAGGGGTATTTTTGGGCTTCTTATAACTTTGTTTTTTATGGACCGATTTCGATGAAACTGGCATGAATCGAGAGATTATGAATAGGACTTTCACCATTGATACACACATCTAAAGTTTTGAGAAAATTCATCGGGTTCACAGGTTTTCAAAAACAGGAGGTTTACTTTTCCAACAATTGAATCAACAAAAAGGCAAAAACACTTGTTTGGCTTCTGCTAGTCATGTTATGCTAAAGAAGTGCAAATTGCATTACCTTGTTTGTATAATGTTAGCATAGGCGATGTCAGGGAGATGAAAAAGAGGGAACTGTCATGGTCACACGTTCTTCAGATCAACTTTTGACCCTTGACCTTAAATGGCCTCCATTGACCTTGGAGTCACCTGGAATGATCCCGCATACATTTAATATCCCGCATATCGTTACACCTTTTCAATCCTTTAAATTAATTCTTTTTCAAAAATTACATTTTATGGCTATTGCGATATTGGGTGCGCGAACTTACATTTTACGTCATAGCTCCGTGACCCGAAATGATAGCAAGCTGGAACTTGACACACAAGTAAAGGGCACAATTCTACGTCATATATATTCTGGGTTTGGCATTTGAAAAAATGCCACAGAAATCATTGCAATAAAACCAAATTTTTGATTTTTACCTTGACCTGATCTTGTAAAGTGACCTCAGATGAACAAAGTTGCATCTGAACATTGCCCAATTATTTAGCTATACAACGTTTTAAGTTTTATCTTAAAAACGCTGTTTGGGGCAGACACTTTCCCTCTACCCTCAACATGGCCAAAAATTGCCTAAGGTGCCTCCCAAAAACGTTGCCTGGCTCAGCCCTGAGCAAACTAGAATTTTAAAATTTTCTCACGGCACGTAGAAAGAATAGGTAGGAAAAGTCACCAAGTTTCGTGAAACTACATTAAAAAGCCTGGAAATGGAAAGCAAAAACTTCGAGGGAGGCGGATTCCGCCCCCTGCCGAGTTTTTAGGACAGAACTTAAAACTTTATATGAGTTAAAAAGTCGAGCAATTTGCAAATGTACTTTGGTTCATTTGAGATCACTTCACATTTCAGGTCAAGGTCAAAAGCTAAGATTTGTTTTTTTGTAATAATTTTGGCGCCATTTTTAATGCCAAACCCGGAATCTATATCACGTAGAACGGTGCCCTCTGCCTGTGCACCAAGTTTCAGCTTGATATCAGGTCGGGTCACGGAGCTATGACCTAAAATGTCAGTGTGCGTACCCTATGTCGCGATAGCCATAAAATTATTTTTTTGAAATAGAGTTAATCCAAGTGATTGAAAACGTTTCCAGAAAACATTAAATGCATACGAGATCATTTCATGTGACCCCAAGGTCACTGCAGATCATTTAAGATCAAAGGTCAAAAGTTGATCTGAAAAACTTGTGACCTTGACAGTTTCCCTTTTTCATGACCCTTTTCTCCGCTTTTGCGAACATTCTACAAACATTGTGATGCAATTTGCTTCACTTTCACTTCACATAAAATGACTAGCAGAAGGTATTTTTTATTTTTTTGCCAGATTAATGCATTCCGTTGCTAGGAAGCTAATCCTTCTATTTTTAAAACCCTGTGAATGCCCATGAATTTTCTCAAAATTTCATATTTGTGTGCCCATGGTAAAAACCCTATCCATAATCTCTCGATTCATTCCAGTTTCATCGAAATCGGTCCATAAACAACGGAGTTATAAGAAGTCTAGAAATACCCCCATATTGACATTTTTGCCCCTCTTCATCCACACTTTTGAAAATTTTGAAAATTTCTTTTTATAAAAATGTATACCACGTCATGGGAAATCGATTGCCGTTTGTGTCGATGAAATCAGATGGCAAGCAAAACTGCAAACTCAAATGACGCAGGTGCATGTTCATTTTCAATTCAGCCTTCAAACCGTGCGAGCTGCGGTGATTCCGAGCGCTATGGCAGTTGCACCTTCAGACCAAATGGTTACAGCTGCAATTGGGGACAAAAACATTTAAAGACTATGCCATTTTGCGTATCCTGCGTCTGCCGATGGTTTTTATTCCTGTTGTGCCCGTTTCTGCGACCAAAGCCGAAGTCAGTAAATGTGTCTAAATTTGCCACCAAGTTTGTGAATTTCTGATCTTGGTGCATTCACCTCGTGGATCTCACGCTCTCGAATAATGGCAGAACGAACGCACCGAGTCGGTACCACGGTGAACAACTTTTGTTGGTCCACTCCGAAGTCAGGCTATTGCACGGCAGTTGACAAAATGTACTCCGGGTGAATGTAACGTGCAGTTTCTGCAGATTACTGAGGAATGCTCAAATCGATAAGAACACGGCGTTTGTTTCTTGAGACTATGCTGTGCCCAACGAAGACAATGGAAACGAATACCAGTCAGCGGTAGGAAGTGCAGAACTCGAGAGACAGACACTAAGACAGGAACAGACACATGCTACCGATTTATGAGATGCGCTTGTGTCTGCACATCAGAAGAGGGAAAAATGACATTTTGGTCTCACCTGCCTGAACATTCCCCGCCTGCCACCATGTCCTTCGCCGGTTACCGGAAGGGTCATTTTCGATTGGCGTCAGGTGCGGCGCGATGGAGCACAGTTCACGCAGGGGCAGCCAGATCTTACACTGGTTCGTCGTGAACTGATGTCAGTTTTCCCTGCACGTCGTGACGTGAGGTGACGTCTCTTCCTCCACGTCGTGACCGAAGTCAGGTCTCCTTCCTGTACACCGTGACCTGAGGTCAGGCGTCCTTCCTCTGCACTGTGGCCTGAGTCAGACCAGTCGTATGACGCCCTGTCGCCCAAAGCGCGAACTCTGGTGCCACCCGCCGAGCCGTGATGCGTTCTGTTCACCGACGAGGAAGCGTGTGCTGCCCTTCACTGGCAGCTGAGAATCAGCTGGCGTCTGTTGGCTCTGGGCCGGGGAAGCGGAGTTGGGGGGGAAGGGGGGGGGGGGGCGAGAGGGTGGATGGGCGGTGCAGCCAGTCGTCAGAAGCACGTCACGATAGAGGCAACTGGAGCCAACTGCGGCGCTCGCTGGCAGACCAAACTGAACAGCACTTGTGACGGAAGTCAAAAAATGGTTAGCCTAAGGCCATGCCGCTGGCCAATGAATCCGCGCTCGACCGTCGGTCCGTTTCGAACATCGCCGACTGGGGGGAGGCAGTTGGCTGCCCCCCTCTAACACACGAACGGTTGGTCGCACAATAAAAATAAGCTCACCGTTGGAAAACTTATGACGAATAGAGCTCCAAACTGGTCTTATTCTTAGTTTTACATAATATGTAAGCGATTTACGCCCTATATGTTTTCTCATAGCACACTGCATGAGACCGAGAAATGGCCTGAATCTCAATGGCTGTGACTAATAACGCATAGGTAAAGGCACCAGCGCACAAGTAAAGGTCCGCGGATGCCGATACCCGTCTAATTTCTCCAGATTTGTTCAATATATGCGACGAAACGTTGAGTTAAATGACTTGAACTAATTTTAAAGTTCCTTTATTTTCGCGAAAAAAGACGATCTCTGCAAATTTTATTGATCTTTGTGGTTCTTGTCACGGTTTCTCATGCTGAAATTTTTAAAAATTGATTAGTTACCAATCTGCAAAGTTGGCGGAGCTTAATTCCCAAGAGCCTGTTTATTTCCAAAATATGCTACTTTTTCAAACTTTTTGAGGTTCCTGGTATTACATACGTCTGTGCAAGCTACTCCTGCCATTTTCTACTCATTCTGAGTAATTCATCGCCGATTTTGACGGTGGTACATTTTGGCTCACTACAGTTATTCCTGACCTGACCTCAGGTCAATAGATGGAAGTCATTGATACTTTGCCCAATGACTGCAACCAGATGTCTGCTTCACTGCACACTAAAAATGTTATGAAACATTCCATCAATTTCCGAAAAAACGGCGACATATCTTAAAAATGGGCTTGACCTTAGGTCAATGACCCGGAAAATTCCGAAAAATCTGAGATAGCGGATTTGTTGTATCGATCACGATCACTAATCTCTGAAAGTATTATTGAGATATCTTGTTTTGCGAAAACGTTAGAGGGCGCTAAACTTTTTTTGACATAGGTCCGTTTGACCTGACTTTGGCCAGGAACTAAACTTGACCTGAGGTCACAATTTTGACACGAGATGTAAGATTAATAGAGCAAAACGTATACAAAGTTTCGTGACTCTGTGTTTGTTGGTTCTCTCGCAATCCCAGAAGAACCTCAGGGGGGCAGTCAACTGCCCCCCCCCCAGAGGGGACGGATTAAGTTAATGATACGGAACGGTACGCATCACGTTTGCTAATGCGCCACATACCAGGTGTCGGAAACGTATGGCGCCCATTTAGCTTATGTGAGGCCAACTGAAGCACATGCTGCAGTGACACTGTGCGCTTAACCGTAATAGTGATATAAAATGTAGTCGGATCTAGAATGTCTTAGCACCTGTTCAGGTGTCTTGGAGAAGTGAGAAGAAAGTCGTGTTATACTTGCACAGGCACGCATCGAGAAACACGGACCAGACGGCGTTCACAAGGGCTATAGCCCCGTTACAATACACTACAACGAACAGGAACAAATACAGCGTTGTATGCTGTTGCACAATACGGTACAATACAATGCAGTGCAGTTGCAGCGACCTTCCCCTCTCAGTCACCCTAAAGAGCTCAGTTCTCTTCCCCTCTGACCACTGGAGACGCTCCGGGTATTGAGGACGTGGCAGGCCGGTCGGCAGACGACAGTGGTCGCCATCTGTCGTCACGATCGTATCCGGTCATTTGCGGTCCGTCGGTCGCGTCAGCCTGGTCGAATCTTGCCTGAAATGTCTAGATGAGCACCGCCATGTCACTAAAAAGTGAATGATCCGATGCATCCAATAAAATACAGCTGGTCACCACCAGCTTTTTTGACCTTGTGACCTCGTGACCTTTTGTTATAGCTGTAGCTTTATATATGTGACCTTTCGTTAAGTAAGCGTGATCTTTTCGTCCAACACATCGGGGTGCAAATGCAGGCTCTATTTGCAGGTGATGACGACACTCTTGGTAATATGTCAACTCGCTCTGCTCCGCCCACGCGGCCAGAATCGAGAACCCAGAATCCAGAACACCCCCCCCCCCCCGACGCGGCGACCCGACCACGACTCCGCACCTATATCTGCACCAATCCGTGCCGCACACGTCTCGGCGCCAAGCCGGTCAAGGTTACCCGACAGTCACCGGCACGCACCGGGCCAACAAGGACCGGCCCGGCGCCGACCGGGGCGGCCGATCCCGCATGGATAAGGGGGAGGGGCAACGCAGTTCCGTGGCGCACAGTTATATCGGAATCAGCCTCCCCTTACAGTTATATCGGAATCCGTCTCCCCTTACAGCTATATCGGAATCAGCCTCCCCTTACAGTTATGTCGGAATCAGCATGCCCTTACAGTTAAATCGAAATCGCCGTATCCTGAAAACCGCAGTTTTTTTTCTGAAAGATGTCTAACACCTTGTCTAAGTAATGACCTAAGTTTTTTTAACTTAAAATAATATAACTTCCTTATAATAATTTGCTTTGCAACTCCTACTCTGTGGCGTTCCACTCAGGTCAACAGTGAGGTCATGGCTCGGTCTTTAAATATCGCTGGTGCGTGTGACGTGCAACATGGCCGATACGGTTATCATATGAAAGCTCGTCGCCGAATCAATACCTTGGCGATGTTTTGTAGTATGTGAGAAGCTACGCATGTCAGGTGTCGGTCATTGACCCGGCCCTGAGCAGCAGTTATATTGCATTGCATTTTATTGTACTGTAAGGCACCGGGAATTCCACCCCTGCAAAAGAAAAGCCATGGTTATTACATTCCCAAGTCACAAAGGTATAGAAAAAGTCAGGTGAGTTACTGGGTGAAGCAATCACACGCGCAGACACGGAACCGGATGCACGTTTTCTCAGTGCGCGGATCGTGAAAGAAACCACAAGGCTCCACCGCTTTGAACCAGTGAATGACTACAACGTAGCGGCATGCGAGTTATCCGTATCTGCGAGTCACTGACAGCGTCATGTGTTCACCATGGGTGCATCATGTGTCTGTAGGGGTGTTTTAGCTACAGGTGCTCGCGAAGCTCCCACGCGTATTGTGCCGAATATAAGTACCTGCAGTTTTAAAGTGAATACCATGTATACAGGACTCTGTACTCTAGTTTTTACGATATATTTATTTTTTCTGCGTTTTGGTCAGGATATTACTGTTTCTAGAGTATTCTAGTGGTGCGTGCCTTATGTAAACGATTGACAAATTATCTTACACCTGTTCATTGCTAGACTGAACCTTTTTTAGATAAACCTGAATTGTCAGCATTACTTCATTCTCCTTATCACCTTTCTTATCATTTTTCTTATTACTATTGCTCTCTATTTCTCGTCGCAATATATATGTTTCCCGTTTTAATGTATTTCGTCTGTCATCTGTGGCTGCCTCTGTGCCCTTCTTTGGCCCAGGAATATTCAGACGCTAACCCGGCCCCGACTTGGGGGGAGCAGTTGACTGCCCCCACTGAGGTTTTTCTGGGTTTGCGAGAACATGAGCAAACAAAAAGTCACGAAACTTTGAGTACCTTTTAGTTTATCAATTTTACATCTCTTGTCAAAATTTTGACCTCAGGTCAGGTCAGGTGCCTGACCTATGTCAGGTCAAATGGACCTATGTCAAAAAAAGTTTAGCGCCCTCTAACGTTTTCGCAAACAAGATAACTCAATAATACTTCCAGGAATTAGTGAACGTGATAGATGCATCAAATCTGCTATCTCAGATTTTTGAAATTTTTTGGGTCACTGACCTAAGGTAAAGCCAATTTTTAAGACACGTCGTTTTTTGGAAATTGACGGAATATTTCATAACATTTTTAGTGTGGAGTGAAGCAGACATCTAGTTACCGTCATTGGGCAAAGTATCAGTGACTTCCAGACATTCACCTGAGGTCAAGTCACGAATAACTGTAGTGAGCCGAAATGTACCATCGTCAAAATCGGCGATGAATTACTCAGAATGGGTAGAAAATGGCAGAACTAACTTGCACAGACGTCTGTAATACCAGGAACCTCCAAAAGTTTGAGGAAATAATATATTTTGGAAATAAACAGGCTCTCGCGAATAAAGCTCCGTCATTTGTGTAAATTACTAACTAATGCTTTTTTTCAATATTTAAGCATGAAAAATTAGCACAAGAACCACTAAGATCAAAAAAATATATAGATGATTTTTTTTTCGCGCAAATAAAGGAACACTAAAATTAGTTCCCGCCAATTTGTTACCGCATACGGCAGCAGCGGACGCCTAGAGCTGCCGCGAGAAATGCGGTGTCTTTAATTCATAATTTCGGCGTATCTGTTGAACAAATCTGGGAAATTAGACGTGTATCGGCATCAGCAGACCTTTACTTGTGCGCTAGTACCTTGACCTGTGCGTTTTTAGTCACAGCCCTTGAGATTCAGGCCATTTCTCGGTATCATGCAGTTGGCTATGAGAAAACATATATAAGGCGTAAATTGGCTTCCATATCTAAAACTAAAAAATGAGACTAATTTGGAGCTTTACTCGTCACAAGCTTTCCAACGGTGTGCTTATTTTTATTGTGCGACCAACGGTTCGTGAGTTAGAGGGGGCGGCCAACTGCCCCCCCCCCGTCGCCCATGTTCGGAACGGACCGACGGTCGTGCGCGGGTTAATACTATGATCTGTGTGCATCCTAAATTCTAATACGCAATAAATCTTCAAGACGAAACTCGTCTGTTTTTCACATTTCGTTATTGGCAGGGTGCAAATTATCCAGGAAAGTGTGGTGGAAAGGGGAGGGCGGAGACGTTTTTGTCCAGAAGGTTGATGTTAAATTTTCCAGAAAGTGGGAGACATGGTCCCCCGGCCGCCCTCCCTGTTTCTACGTTCATGGTTGTTGGCTAGGGCTAATGTCTTGAAATTCATGGCCAACCATGAAATGTTAGGATACAGAAATTTTATCTGTTAGGAATTCCGCGTCATAAAGACGTCAGATGACTCATTAACAATACAATTACGGGATGTTACAAAGCAGGTGAACTCATGCTCTCCAGGCTCGAGCATGACCCCGAGCTACTTCGGTCTTTTATTGTTACAAAACTGGCCAAAACGCAGATAAAAGAAAAAAAGATGCCGAATCAAGAATTCACCGGTTATCCGGTCCCGCCGCATAATTGGGATTATCTGGTACCCGATATCCGGCAGGATATTTCTTTGATCTGCCCGGTTATTGACGGATATTTGGCCTCCCGATGTACGATGAAGACGTTCTTCTATCTGCCTAGAAAATCGTTTCAGAAGCGATGTGCTTTGTTACATTAGATTGTCGACGTCACTGACAATTGCGAAGTCGGTCTGGAGCACAACGTTTCTTCCTAGGTCGGGGGGAGGTTGATACATATTTTGCAAGGTTGGGACTCAAGCTCAAAACAGTTAAATAACAGCCAGAAGATGATCAACAGCCCATTTTGTGTTTTACTGTCTTTCCATTTTTCTAACATTTTTAATCTTCCTTAAATATTCTGATGCAAATGGATTCAAGGTCAATATATTCCAATGGACATACCTTACTGTAAACTGTTGCTATGGAATGCTTGTCAAGCCAGTCATTCTATGTCTATCAGGGTGGTACAATGGCATTCTGCATATTCTGAAGCCTTTGCTTTTTGCCTACAGTCAGAGAGAATGGCCTTCGCTGTGATCGTTTTCTTCATTTATTTTTTTTTATTACAATGAGACCAATGGGGACCTCACAGTACTAAACACCAGGAACAATGATTCGCAATGTTAATATTTTCTGTTTAATATTTTTCCGTTTTCCGTACTTTTCTTTTCAAGTTCAATGTTTTTATTTCATTCTTTAGTAAAAAAGATAAACAAAAAACAAATAACCATCTTATCCGGTATCCTGCCGGATATCCGGCGCCCCAATCCGGAATATGCGGTATTCTGCCGGATCACAAAAATCCCGATCCGGTGCATCCCGATGCTGAATTGTAAGCTCCAGTCACTTTCATTTAATAACCTCTTTTTTTAACGTTCCTTGAGACAAAGAAAAACAGTGTGTAGGCGTACAACGAATACAAGTATCCGTTCATACATTATCATGCGCTCAACATAGAAACTGACATATCATAAGAAGTCTCGAGCACGGTAAAAGGCTGCGTTTGAAGAAGCCCGCTTTGAGTTGCGTGGAAGAGTACCTTGGTATGCGGCCTAACGGTGCTCAACGTCTGAAAACTTCGTCGGAAAAATCTTCATGGCCGTCCTGGCAACATGCCACGCATTTGCAATTATATTGCATTCTCCGTGATATGTAGAAAGGAACTCACGGTTGGGTTGACAGCTACCAAAGTCCGTGAAAAAGCGACTCATGCACAATCCGAAAGCGATACCTCTGTCTGGAATCGATCCCACAACCTTACTCCCAGAAGTCGAAACATTAACCACCTGCGCTAACACCCGGTACGCCATAGGAGTTTGTCTCGCGTAACGGAAAAAGCTACTAGGGTCGCCAAAAGACAATGAAACGAACTAATGTACGATGTGACAATGACTGCAGTCTGCCGACAGGACGCTGAGATACAGTCCTGGGAAAATGAGACATTTAACATCCAAACCTTATGGGTACAAAGTTTCACAAAGTTTCGTGACTCTGTTTTTGTTCGTTCTCTCGCAATCCCAGAAAAAACCTCAGGAGGGGCGGTTAACTGCCCCCAGTCGGGTGCGGGTAAAGATTGTTTTTATATCAATACGCTGTGCCGATAATGGACGAAGTCAGGGATGTAAAAGCACATTAACCCGCTCACGACCGTCGGTCCGTTTCGAACATGCGCGACTGGGGGAGGGGCAATTGGCCGCCCCTTTTCTAACTCACGAACAGTTGGTCGCGCGATAAAAATAAGCATACTGGTGGAAAGCTTGTGACGAGTAGAGCTCGAAACTGGTTTCCTTTTCAGTTTTAAATAATATGTAAGCAATTTACGCACTATATATGTTTTCTCCTAGCAGACAGCATCAGACCCAGAAATGGCCTGAATTTCAAGGGCTGTGACTAATAACGCATAGGTAAAGGCACCAGCGCACAAGTAAAGGTCCGCAGATGCCAATACACGTCTAATTTCACATGTTTGTTTAATATATACGCTGAAACATTCAGTTAAAGACACAGCAATTGTTGCGCAAGCTGTAGGCATGCGCCGCTGCCGCAGGCGGTAACAAATTCACGGGAACTAATATGTTTAGCGTTCCTTTATTTTCGCGAAAAAGACCTAGCTATGTAAATTCTATTTATCTTAGTGGTTATTGTGATGGTTTTTCATGCTTAAACTTTGGAAAAATTAATTAATTTCCGATCTACAAAACTGTCGGACGTTTATTCGCAACAGCCTGTTTATTTTCAAAATATGCTACTTTTCAAACTTCTTCAGGTTTCTGGTATTACTTACGTCTGTGCAAGCTAGTTCTGCCATTTTCTACCCATTCTGGGTAATTCATCGCTGATTTTGACGGTGGTACATTTCGGTTCACTACAGTTATTTGTGACTTGACCTCGGTTCAATGGCTGGAGGTCATTGATACTTTGCCCAATGACGGTAACTAGATGTCTCCTTAACTCCACAGTACACATGTTATGAAATATTCCGTGAGATTTCGAAAAAAACGAGGACATATCTTATAAAAGGGCTTGAGCTTAGGTCAATGATCCGGAAAATTCCGAAAAATCTGAGATAGCAGATTTGTTGCATTTATGACGATTTATGACGATTACTAATCCATGAAGGTATTATTGACGTATCTTGTGTTGCGAAAAAAGTTAGGGAGCGCTAAACTTTTTTGGACATAGGTCCATTTGACCTGACATAGGTCAGGCACCTGACCTGACCTGGGGTGAAAATTTTGACATGGGATGTAAAATTGATGAATTAAAGGTACACAAAGTTTCGCGATTATGCGTTTGTTCGTTCTCTCGCAATGCCAGAAAAACCTCAGGAGTGGTGGTCAACTGCCCCCCTCAGTCGGGGACGGGTTAATATCATCACAAAAAGGCATACTAAACCTAGCTTGATGCAGGAGCCCTGATTCCACCTTTCACGTGTTTACAAATACGGAGCACTTTCGCAGCGAACACGAAACCAGCGGCCACTTGAGAGTCGTTATCATGCCATTCCTCGTCTCCCCATCACCACCCGGCGACCGCCTGACGCTCTGCTGTTTCGGGGAAATACAGACACCCGTTCTGGGACCCGAATCCAATTTACGACGTACACCGAAATACATTGTCCGTCTGCTTGTCCACGTGGCCGCGGTGGTAGCGAGGCTGCGACTCGAGATCAGCGCATCTGATGTGGCTGTCACTGGCTGAAATGTGTCATGACCAAAGCCATACTTGTGTCCCTGAAGGATTTCTAAAAAAAGTTCACAAAGAACCGGCAAGAGGTCTGCTTCTAACCAACGCATCTTCATCCATTATTCAGCTGATGATGAGTCAGCTCCAGGCCTTTTCAGGACCATCGTGAGCAAAATGCTTGTCGCTGTGCGCGTTTCTGGCTGAGGCCAATAACATGCTGTGTCATGCTCTGGCACCGGAGTAGCGACGCATGCCGCATCGGAATCTGGCGCGTCACTGAGGTACAAGGTGACTTCGGGAGACCATAGACGACGGCAGCAGGGATTTCTGATCACACTTGAACCAGCAGGGCATAGTGCACGTCCCGTTTATTGTCTTCTATTCATAATGAGCATGCTCCACATAGGAATGTTGATATTCAACGGCAACGGGCCTCACTGATGATCAAAAGCTTTCTTTTCACTACCCAGCACCCAAGAAATTATGTCTCTATTACGTCAAAGAGGCAGTATAAGGACACCCTACGTTAATCTTTAATCGGTTTTCACCTGATCATTGATTAGCGAGGTATATGCCAGTCGCCACCGGATGTTCTTGCTAGTCAGGGGTCCGATCAGATGCATTCAGCTGCAAGTTAAATCTCTGTCAAAAGCGAACTCCTATATTCTCGTCAGAGTGCAGGAATCGCTCACCACTCGGAAGTCGAACACTCCGTCTTCTAGACGTAGAGACTGCTTCTCCTCTCTTCCCGCGCTTCCGCAGGGAGACTGCCCCGTCGATTTTCTTCCTCCGCTTCTGCGCTCAGACTCATTCTCCTCTCCTCAAGCGTCTGCGCACAGAGACTCCCTCTTCTCTCCTCCACGTGGATGTGCACCGGATCGCTCACAGTGTTGGTGATATTCTTCACGAAGAGCTTCTGAATCTCCTCTATCGACTTCCCT